>OZ025290.1:403659903-404859903 GCA_964019185.1 Maratus speculifer | reverse complement strand
GTAGATTTTTTGTGTTTTATAGTGAAAACGTCAGTCCCCTGGCATCAGTCCCTTGGCAGTTTTTCAGATTAAAAACACCCAGGGGACTGACGTAAAAGCAAAAAACAGTTAAACACATTAGTGAATGCTAGATAACATGATTTCTATAATAATTTTACATTATTTTAAATTCTCTTATTAATTAGTAATTAGTTACTGATCATACTATTAAAATCTGTGCGCGTAACTACTATGTAATCTCAAAAACTTGGAAACCACAGCGCGCAGGGCTATGAAATTAGGCACACGGATTGCTGATACGTGGTCCATGAACGATTGGGGTCAATAATATTTTTAAAATTATATATATATATATTAACGAATGTTTGCCCTTTTCAATCATTTAGAAAATGGCTGTTGTTTTCAGACAAGAATAGGTATATCTGTTGCTTATCATACGTACATTTGTTGCCACAATGACAAAAAAATATTAAAAACTACAAAAAAAAATTAATAACTAAAAAACAAATTGAGATATAGCTTTCAAAGAAATTAGATTTAAAAGTCATTTTTTTCCTATACGACTGTGTAAAATTTTAATTTGTGCGATGTTTAGAAGTTCAAAATTTTCAGTACCGAAAATTGTAAAACTGAAATTTCATTTAAATTATGTTTGTTGTTGGTCCATGTACATCATCCTAACAGTCTTGTTATGAAATCGTTTGAGTTGCTTCTGCGATCCTATAACTTGTGAACATTACGAATTAGGAACGATTGAATTTGAACAAAATAAAAATCTTTCAGGGTGTTGTTCAACACTCACAGCTTCCAAAGAAAAAAAAATCACGTGAAAAGCCTAGTAAAAAATCTACAAGTGAATAACGGATGAAGTACAGTGTTGGAGACTTTATTCTAGTCAAATTTTAATAAGAAATAAAGAATACCTGAGTGCCGCAATTTGTTCGCATGTTAAAGAAAGCGGAGAGAAGTTGGCTGTGACATTGTATTGGAAAAATTACCAATACCTGTTTCAAGTACCAAACGTAATAAAGTCACTTATACATTTAATAAAACTATTGATGTTTGAGAAAAAAATTACTGTTTGCTTTGGTTTTAAAAGTTATAACTTGTTTGAAAAAGTTTTTTTAAAGCTTTAAAAAATTAAATTAGTGTTATTAAAATAAGTAATAAAACATGTATTCGTTGATGATTAATATAAAAAATACGTATTGAGATTATGTATTAAACATGTTTTTATTACTCTTTTGGATAATTATTATTAATTATTTTTTTAAAAAGTTTGAATTATTCATTAAAAAGTTCATTTTAGAATATAACTATCGGTTTCTGTCAGTCGCTTGGAAGTCAAGTCAGTCCCCTGGAATCTCCTTTTTAAAAAAGCTTGATTTTTTGAAAAATATTTAGATATTTGAGTGTTGCTGTACGAATATAATAAAATTAACTTATTGTTCATTGATATAGCAAAAAATTTTTGAAATCTGAGGTAAAAATAGTACATTTCAATTTCACCTCTAAAGTTACCCGATTCTTGTGGAATGACCCATATATACATACCTACTAATTCTGATAAATCAAAAGCGAATGACAGGAAAGCGCATTTATTATTTTCGATTTTAAGCATTTAAAATTTCATTTCAAAGAATAATTCCCAAAGGGTTCACTGTTTACAGATTGATGCGCACACGAGTATTGTCTGTTAATGGATCAGTCAAGTGGTTTTATAACGGTTGTTTAAGATTGTAAAATGTTTTTTTGGATAAATCAAGATAAAAAAAAAGCAACATTGTCTTTAAAGTTCACATTTCGAAACATCTTTCATATAAATATGTGAAAAAATATTTTATATTAAAATTAATTGTTATAACTTTAGAAATTATTTTAGTGATTTTTTTAAATACCTTCAGTTTTGCAACTATACTTTCTGTATTTATATATACCTACGAATTCTGATAAACCAACAGCGGAATTAGACGAAAGCACATTTATTATTTTCGATTTTAAGCATTTAACCTTTCATTTCAAAGAATAAGTCTCAACGGCTTCACGGTTTAGAACTTGATGTACACACGAGAATTGTCTGTTAATGGATCAGTCAAGTGGTTTTATAGCAGTTGTTTTAACTTGTAAAATGTCTTTTTTAACAAATCAAGATATAAAATAACAACATATATAAAGTTCTGATTGCGAAATGTCTTGAATAAAAGCATGTGAAAAATGTTTTATAGTTTTAATATATATTTTTAAAAACTAGTTAAGTAATCAATGTAAATGAAATTGAATTATTTCGAGTTTGTAAACTAATTGTATACTTAGGTGAAATGTAAAATCTTTGCCTAATTGTTTTTCTCATAACTTCTGGTTTCCAGTTGTCTCCAAAAGAAATGTATTGACTTCATAGTGACACACTTGTTAAAATCTTCACCTTATAACACTATTGTAAATTTGCTACACTGTGAATTCATCGCTATAAAGTAAAAAATAATCGTTCTTGAATCCTTTTCACCTGATCACAAAAAGAAATATACTGACTTCACAGGCACTCACTTTCCTCGTAACGTTACAAAAATACACCTGATAAGAGCTGGGTTTTATTTACATTCGCTTCAGAATGCTGCTAGAATAATTATTCCATTTTTTATGTATAAATATTTGAACCTACAATTATTTATTGAAATACTTTCGTTTTTCGTAATCTCCTATGTTTCTTACATTCCCTTAGATTAATTTTTACTTATTTACTCACAAAAACTCTTATTTTATTTTATTTTTATAAAATATTATTATTTTTTACCGTCACATATCATTTTTGACTCATTGACTGATTTTCTTCGTTTTTATGCTAAAAGAAACTTTCACCTTATTCATTTCATTTTACCACGTCTAAGTGCGGAATTTAGATAAATGTGAAAGGGAAAAGAGGGTGGGATCAAGTCAAGAATTTCCACTGTTGACTCATTTGCGGCTGGTCAGCATAATAAATGTATTGATTTTACAGTGACTCACTTGTTACGGCCTTTAACAACTAACACTATTGTAAAGTTGCTACACTGTAAATTAGCCCTATGAAGTGAAAAATCATCGTTCTTGAATCATTTTCACCAGATTACAGAAAGAAATATACTGATCTTCACAGTCAATCACTTTCCTCTTAACGTGCATATAAGAAGCAAATACATGTACAACATGTATAAATGTTCATACAACGTGTATAAATGCACATACAACATGTATAGATGCATATAATGAGATTTGTATTTTCGTTACATTCGGATTACAGTGCTACTAGAATAAATAATTTTTATGTGTAAATATTTGCACCTACAATTATTTATTGAAATACTTACGTTTTTCGTAATCTCCTACACTCTATCATTCCCTTAAATTAATTTTTACTTATTTACTCGCAAAAACTCCTTTTTTATTTTATTTTTATAAAATATTATTTCTTCTACCTCCGCATATCATTTTCGACTCTTTCACTGCTTTTTTTTTTTTCTTCTTTATTCTAAAAGAAACTTTCACCTTATTCAGTTCATATTACCACGTCTGCGTGCGGAATTTAGAGGGATGTGAAAGGGAAAAGGGGGTGGGATCAAGTCAAAAATCACCACTGTTGACTCATTTGTAGCTGGTCTGCAAAAGAAATGTATTGATTTCACAGTGATTCACTTGTTACGGCCTACACCTTGTAATACTATTATAAACTTGCTACACTGTATATAACTGCTATAAAATGAAAAATCATCATTCTTCAATATTTTTTAACTGATTACAAAAATAAATATACTAATCTTCACAGTCACTCATTTTCCTCTTAACATGCACATAATATACATGTATAGTGCGTATAAATACACACACAACATGTATAAATGCACGTAATAAGAGTTGTATTTTAGTTACATTTGGGTCACAGTGTTGCTAGAATTATTATTTAATTTTCATGTGTAAATATTTGCACCTACAATTATTTATTGAAATACTTACGTTTTTCGTAATCTCCTACACTCTAACATTCCCTTAAATTAATTTTTACTTATTTACTCGCGAAAACTCTTTTTTTATTTTATTTTTTATAAAATATTATTTCTTCTACCACCGTATATCATTTTCGACTCTTTTCACTGATTTTCTTCGTCTTTATGCTAAAAGAAACTTTCACCTTATTCATTTCATCCTACCACGTCTGCGTGCGGAATTTAGATGGATGTGAAAGGGAAAAGGGGGAGGGATTCTATCATCTTTTGTCTGTCAGCTAATAGATTACGAAAAGGAAGAAAAAAAAGTCCGCCTCTTATAAAAGACTCCCTGTGATATATTTCAACCTAATGAATTGTTCTTGAGAGAGGTATTTGAAAAGATTCGAAAAGAGTTAATTATATTACGTCTCTCTTATTATTTCTCATTAGCTTCAAATAATAATTTATAAATTAAGGAGGGAAATTAAATTTAGTTATCTTATTTGAGTACTTTCATCGTGAATTAATGAAACCCGGCTGTTTGAAAAGTTCAGTTTAATTATTTTTATAAATTACTTTTTTTTTTTTAAGTAATCTCTGCTGTGATACAATGGTGAAAGATGAAGGTGGTAAAGGTATTGGCAGAAATAACCTCATAAATCTGAACAATAACGTGTTATATTTCTAGAAATTTTGCGAGATTTTAGGATTTCAAATATATTTTCTTTTTGATGCATAATGATATTGTTAAAAAGAAGCTGAATAAAAATTAATTTCCGAAAATAAGTCTTCAGTCTTAAAAATACATACACATCTTCAGAAATTTCGAAACATACTTTCTTGGGAAAACATTGCTGAAAGATAGCGATGATTTCAATTTATAAAGAGGCCTCAAATTAAAATCAATTGTAGAAATAATGGATTTAGTTCATTCGTAATAACAATTGTAACTATCTGCAAAGATGCTTTGCAATTTTAGGATTTCAGTAATAAATTTGTTTTTCGGGATTTTAAAAGATAATGGCAGCAATAAAGGTCCTGAAATTAAATTTCAGGTTTTTTTTAAAATTATTTCTACTGTGATACAATGATGAGTGGTGACAATTGTAAAGAGCAGTTTCAAGAATATCATCATAAAATAGAACAATAAACTGTTATATTTCTGGAAATTTCGCGAAATATTAGAATCTCATACATATGTTCTCCTTGATTCATAACGACATTGTTATTTAGAAGATAAAATAAAGGTCCTGAAATTAAATTTCAGTTTTTTTAATTTATTTCTGCTGTGATACTATGATGAGTGATGATGATGGTAAAACAATTGCAAGAATATCATCATAAATTGGGACAATAAATGACTATATTCCTGGAAATTTCTCAAAATTTTAGAATCTCAGAAATATGTTTTCTTTGACGCATAATGACATTATTATAAAGAAGATAAAATTAAAAATAATTTCAGAAAATAAGTCTTCAGTCTCCAAAATGCATGTTCATCTTTAGAAAATTTCAAGCATATTTTCTTGGTTAAAACAGTGTTGAAAGACAATTACGATTTCAAACTTTAACGAGCCTCAGATTAAAATCAATTGTCGCAATATTGTGAATTCATTCATTTTAAAAACTTTAACTATCTACAGAAATGCTATGAGATTTTATGATTTCAGTAATAGATCTTCTTTTTCCGGATTGTAAAAGATGATAACTGCAATAAAGATACTGATATTAAATTCAATTGCTGCAATACAATTTTGAAATCTTAACTATCACTCCAGATAAATGTAGAATTTTACTCTGCGGCGATTTTTTTTTATTTAACAATTTTGAACTTAATTAAAAAGTGTTTACGATTTTGATTTATCTGACCAACTATTTGTAGTCTACCTCTCTTAAATATACTCTTATTGAACTGTAATTTTTCAATATGTTATTGAAAGTTGCTATAGCACGATCGTTATTGAAAACTAAATGTGTAGCAATTATAGTTCGTTTACAGTGATAATGAAAACTTTTTCATTGTATTACTGTCAATGTGGAAAAAGTTTCCAAGTGCATTTAGATGATGTGACACCATTTGGAACACAATGAAATTTATTTGAATTTATTTATTTCACTAAGACTTGCATTATGTAGAATGAAATAATGATCTATGAAAAAGCAATTATTTTATTATTATTTTATTATTATTATATTACTATTATTTTTATACGATTTAACACAATTTTAAGCATAATGAAATTCATGCATTAGTTTGGTGCGTTACATTTTTTTTTTAATGAAAAGTATGTTGTACATTGCGTTTGTCGTCTAATTACAGGCACGTGCATTAGATTATATTACTGGCTATGAGCGATAATTGCTGGAATTTCTTTAATAACTTTTGTTTGATTTTTTACGATTAACTGATTTTTTGTACAGTACAGGTTATGTATAAATTATGTTGATTATATTCAGGGTTATATAAAGGAATTCTTAAATATTAATGATTATGACAGAGAATTTCTTAAGAGTAGATTTTAATTGTGTAATGAGTTTCCTTCTGATCTGCGTTTGAATATGCTAATAGAAGATTGTGAAATGTAAGAAAAGTTATTAAGCGGGATACACAAATAACAAAATACATTGTCATCTCATGGTTAGTAATTTCTGGAAGTTCATTTTAAATTGTATTATGTGTTTTTACCTAAATTAAACTGTAGTTAAATATGCCAGGTTTACAAAAGATTTTAGATATAATACAAGGCTGTACAAAAGAATTAAAGAGCATTTATATCTAATGGCGAATATTGCTACAAATTCATTTTCAAACTTAATTACAAATGTGCATGCTACGTAGTACATGTGCAGATCATATAAAGATCTGCATAAAATAATTGGATTACTTTTTGGGCTGTGGATAGCAATTATTAAAACTGGAAATTTAAATGTGCGTTTATTTAAGATATCTTCAAGCACCTCGTTTAATGGTGAAATTTGATTACAATTTCGTGAATGCGTGGAAAAGCGTTTCATAATGTATGTTTCACGCCTGATATTTCGTTCTTAATACGAAATGAATATTTCCAACTGAGCGAAAAATTGACCAGGCTGGGAATCGAACCCAGATACTTGGCTTACAAGGCCAATGCTTTACCTTTTAAGCTACCTGGGCGATAGCCAGCTGTGATTTTTCGCTCAGATAAACTTATAACCATAACATCTGGTCTGTCATTTAGACAGTTCAACAGAATAGACCGCAGATAATGGAACTCCATATGACGTTGGGTACGTAGATATACTCTTATTTTCAACACAATCTAACTGATTGGTAAAGTAATCATACGAAATGAATATTTCTAACTGAGCGAAAATTTGATCAGGCTGGGAATCGAACGCAGATACTTGGCTTACAAGGCCAATGCATTACCTGTTAAGCTACCTGGGCGATAGCCTGCTGGGATTTTTTGCACAGATAATCTTATTGGTCATAACATCTGGTCTGTCATTTAGACAGCTTAACAGAATAGACTGCAGGTAATGCCAAGTATCTGGGTTCGATGCCCAGCCTGGTCAATTTTTCGCTCAGTTGGAAATATTCATTTCGTATGATTACTTTACCAATCAGTTAGATTGTGTTTAAAAAATAATATTATATTTCGTTCTTACATTCATTTCACTCAAGATACAGAGTGCCTCTGTATATTTATAGATATAGCAATAACTTACAATCTAAACTGCATATTTAATACAGCAAGTTAATGCATTTTAACAATTTCTATCATGATTTTCTTTTTCAGCGCAATGAATTTCTTTATTAAAATCTCTGAAAAATTATTTTTACTTCTAATAATAATAAATTTTACAAACTTATATGGATAAAGTTTAACTATGCAACCATTGAAGAGTTCTATTTTAGGATTATCTTAAATACAAAAATGTTTTATATTATTTTTATATTTCATTCTTTTTAGAACTTGCAAGTGTAATTTCTGAACATTATTTTACACAAATTTGAAGTTATCATTTATTAATTAAATATAGAACAGAAAAAAAACACAGGTGAAATGACGTCAATTTTGTCAAAAAATACTATATCGTATGTTTGACAACAGTGACAGTAAAGTCACTAATAATGCAAAATAACAAAACTGAAACTCATTCATGTAATCCATTTGTTTCAACATTTCCCTTTATGCAGAAAAACACACCAGAAATCTACACGGCCATTAAACGTAAAAAGGAAAATAATTCTTTTCTCATGTTTTGGGAGGCGTTTTCTTTACGAATAATTAATGAACGACCACTGATTGAACTATTTCAAAGATAGGGGTGGTTTGGGTATTTTCATTTTACAGGCAGGTGCACTTGAGATCAAGAACTTCTTAGATTCGGAAATAACCGTTAATCATATTTCGAATCACGCCATATGATGATACTTTGGATGTATTTAAATCTGACTCATATTTCAACTTACAGCCAGATGTTCCACAGATCAATAAGGAGAATAAAGCTCAGGTTATGATTGGTATACTCGTTACAAAGACTTAACGATCGTCAGTGGAAATACTAATCAATCAGAATGTTTGAAAAATTGGCAGGCTTTCAGTGACAATTCCTTCCTCTATTATTATATATCTTTTATTGTTTTTACATTAATCAATTGAATGTTTGTCTACAATTGTTCTTTATGTGACAGTTTTTGACATGACTATTAAACTTATCATTGTTTTAAAATTAATTAATTGACTTTTTTGACAAATATTATTTATTCTATTAATTAGAAAATATTTGTTTCTTTTAAATGCGGATTTTAGTATTTTCAATAGGGAATTTCCCCAATAATTATTTAACTTGTTGTAAATTACGAAAAGTACTTCTCCCTTTAGCTTGGTAGACAAGAAATTCTACTGACCTTAAGGGGAGGGGTGGGGTCTTAAACTTGGAATGTTTGTGAAAAGGATAAAAAAAATTAAAATGTGTGTGTTGGGGGAGTATAATTTAGAACTTATGAAAATTCAGAAAAATAATTTGAAGTGTTTGAAAAATTGGCAGGCTTTCTGTGAGAATTCTTTCCTCTATTACTATACATCTTTTATTTCTTTTACATTAATCAATTGAATGTTTGTCTACAATTGTGCCTTATGTGACAATTTTCGACATGACTATTGAATTTAATATTGTTTTTAAATGAATGAATTGACTTTTTTTGACAAATATTACTTATTGCTCTTATATTTGAACAGAATTTTTTTAAGACAGAGTTTAATATTTTTAATTGTGAATTCCCTCCATGGTTATTTAACATACTGTACCGTAAGCAAATCCCTCTTTAGCAGACAAAAAATTCTAATTATTTTAAGGGTTTTTCTTAATAGGAGCATTTGTGAAAAGAATAGCAAAATTAGGAGGGGGGTGGGATTTATGAAATTCCACAAGATTTACAGCCAGATGTTCCACAGATCATAAGGAGAACAAAGCTCAGGTTATGATTGGTATACTGCTTACAATGACTTAATACTAAGTCAGCGGAAATGCAAATCAATCAGAATGTTTGAAAAATTGGCAGGCTGTCAGTGACAATTCTTTCCTCTATTATTGTTTTTACATTAATAAATTGAATGTTTGTCTACGATTGTTCTTCATGTGACAATTTTCGACATGACTATTAAACTTATTATTGTTTTAAGATGACTCTTTTTGTCAGATGACTTTTTGTCAGATATTACCATTTATTAGAGAAAAGAAATAATTGTAAATTTCCCGCACAATTATTTCACTTACTGTAAATTTCCGAAAGTACTCCCCTCAGGGCCTGATTAATGCACGGGCCTCCGGGGCCTTGGCCCTGGGCCCACCAATTTCAGGGGCCCACAAATTATGTGACTGATTTTTTTTTCCATTAATCAAATACCTTTCAAATAAAGTTGTTTTATAAAACATGAAATGTATAATTTAAATATTCTGAATGACGCAATAAAATTTTCAGAAGCTTTTAACCTAGGCACTTTTCACCCAAACAACTTTGTCAACTCGTCAAAAAACACGTCTTTTTTGTGAAAGTGTCGCCGAAAATGGGTAGGTAGGGGGGCCCAATTTTTTACCAGGCCCTGGGCCCAACTTCAGCTTGATCGGGCTCTGACTCCCCTCTCCCCACCCCTCCCACACACACACACTCTTTTAGCAGACAAGAAAGTCTAATTATTTTAAGTGGGTTTTGTAATTGGAATGTTTGAGAAATTGATGGGGAAATAGCGAGGGTGGGGTGTATATTTGGAATTTATGAAATTTCCATGATTTATACAATTTACAAAATAAAATCCGATCAAATTAACATAGTCTAATTTTTAAAATCTCTTCCATAGAAACTAAGTACATTTCATTCATAAAAATAATAAATTAATGAAACAAATTTACATAAAATAAATAATTTAGATATGAAAGAAATATGAACATAAAATATAAAAATTAAACTCAATGTAAATATCTATGGAATTTAAGTAAAGAGATCAAATAAAAATAAATGTTATAAGATATAATCCTTGAAGAGATATAGAAACAAAATCTTTATAAAGTTCCTAAAAAAAAAAAAAAAAAAAATCTAATTTTTTATGGGGTCATTCCATGGTACGTGTTGAGCAACTTTTCTGCATATTTCTGCTTTTTTAACAATGTTATTATCGCTTCAAATTAAAGCAACTATTTTAATATGAAAGTCTAGAATTTTTGTGTTACGGTTATTTCCATGCGAACTTTTCATGTCTTTCATCACCTAAACACTGTTTTGCTTGTTGGCCACAGTTATTTTCGAAAAGTTTTCTTCGCCCAATTCAACTGATGAGATATCTCCGATAAAATGAGTCACATTTTCCCGTTCTAAAATACTGGTTAAAAAAAAAAAAAAAAAAAATCGTTGTATGTAACAGACAAAAGAAGTTTTCATGGAATTAGCCTTACTTTTAATGCTTAGTTTATGTTTTAAAACTTATTAGGATGAGCGAAGCGAATCCTCTACCAGGCCACTCAAATTACATTTTGTCGTACACTTTACAAAAAAACTATTCAATATTTTGACTTCAAATTAACACAAAAATAAAATATGATCTGTAGATTTGCAGAATATAATTTTTTTTACAGTAAAACGTTAAAAAAATGTTATTTTAATTAATTTATTTTACATGCATTTCTAGTACGGACGCATTTTAGCAAATAAATAAAAAATGAAACGCGTATATTTTCAGAAAAAAAATATAAATCATGGAGTAAGTAATTATAGATAGAATCATGATTAATTTAATAAACAAAATATGTTTTCATTATTCAAAAAAATCGTTTGCACAGATGAAACTTAAATATTTTAAAAAAATTGTATTATGATTTTTTTTTGTAAAATGGCAACAAAAGAATTATAAACAAATACAATTAATTGTTAAATTTGTTATATAAATGAAAAATTAAAAGAATTGCGTGAACTCAAGAATTAAAAGAATTGCCTCGATTCAAGCTCTTTATAAATGTACTAAAGCAAAGTTGGCCGATTCAGAAACGACAAATGGACTTCAACCATTTCTTACTTTATCATTTGTATCAAAAGTAATGTTACGGTCTTATTTGTGGATCGAAAAAGGTTTAGTGAACGGGACTTTAGACTTTGTTGCACGTATTAAAGAAAATCACAAGGCACCAGACCAGATATCGCGAATAATTATGGATAAATTTGAATACTACAGTAATATAACTTATAAGAATTGGTGCGTACCAATACCCCCAATAATTGAATTCTTGAAAAATGGAAGCATAAATTGCTCAAGGAAAAAATTTCTTCTGCAGTTAGCTTTTGCTGTTATAATTCATAAATCCCAAGTTTTAACATTAGATGAAGCAGTCGTAGATATTGAGATATATAGGCACCAGTTGGCTTAAAAACGTACGTAACGTTGTCAAGAGGGAAAATTCTTCAAAATTAAGCATTCAATAGAAATTATCCTTGCGAAAAATTCTACAATATCAAAAATTCTCATGCGCTAACATGTATAAAAACGAAGAAATTAGAATTAAAAGTTTTACAGTTAAAAATTCATAGTATCGACGAGAGCAGATTTCAAATGTTTTTCCAGAAAATAGGATTTTGAAGAAGTAACTTTCTTCAAGCTCTCTTCAAATATATTATTCTAAAATAGCTATCAAAGATTATTTGATGTTAATTACAAAGATTGGAAACATGCATATTTCAAACAACTTTAAAAAACACCAGTGGTTACTAGAAATTGTAAAAACATCTTTAAAAGAACTTTTAGTTGAAAATTTAAACATATTTTGTAAAAGTTTGCTTCGAAAATATTTTTTTATGCCATTCTTACATCATAAATAAAAAATTTCTAGGAAATTGATAGTTATTTGGTTGAACTTACATTTGTAGAATTAAAATGCACCAAAACATAAAATAACGTTTTTGTTGTAAAGATGCAAAAATAATATTGAAAAATATTGTTACTTTCAAATATATGCTTTATAAAATAATGCTTCGCGAATCCAAACAAAACATGGCTTTTGCTAGTATATCAATAGATATAAACATTTAAGCAAGTTTCGTAGGACATTTAATCAGTTTTTCATGGAATAGAAGATTACTGTAGTCTGGGATTTAATGTGTGGAGATTAAATATTATCCAATTTTTTTATTTATCATTTATTGTAAAAACGGGTAGTTTACGAAGCTGCAAGATTTAAAATGCGAAGATATTTCAACCTATTAAAAGCGCTATTCCATATTGTGTGTGAAACAGCTTTTCTATATATTATTCCTGATTTAACAATACTATTGAATACGAAAATTAAAACAACTATGCTAATAATACGATTATTTTGTTAATTTCAAATAGTTTACATTTTAATAACTCATAAGTTAATAAACATATGTATTTATGTAAACGTTTCGCGCGGAGCATTTTGCCAATTTCTCATGGAATGTCCTAATGTTAAAACGTATTTAAAAAATCGCTAACTTGAAATCTATATATGTATTTACTATTTAAAAACTGGCTGATCTGAGACAATTCACACATACGAAATGTTACTTTCCAGTATCTTTTCAAAAAATCTTTATTATTATTATTATTATTATTATTATTATTATTATTATTATTATTATTATTACTAAATTGGTTCATTGCATGAAGCGCTTTTAAAAGATAAATAAACTAATCACGAGCGACACGTATACGTGCTCCAATAAGGCTTAAGAATCTTTTTTTATCCCCACCAGTAAAATTTTACTGTAAAATTTGCCTTATTTAATCAGAGCATTCTCACTATTTAATATCACACAAATTTCTTTTTTTTTTTAATCTGGTGATAAACTATTAAAAATTTTTTAAAAGTCTCCCGTCGTAAAGGGGTTTAAATTCCTGCCTGAAAACGCTTTAACCCTTTAACGATCAAGGCATTTTCATTGCTAAGATGTCGAAATAAATGAATGACACCGGTATTTAAGAACAAATATATTTCTAAATAAGAAAACGTGATTTTTCACATACATAATAAAAGGGATATTTCTAGATAAAAATACCGGTGTCAGTGTTGCATATCGGAATTAAAATTTCGTGGTTTCGTGGCGAAACCAATGAAAGTTAAAGGGTTAAAAGAATGAAAACTGTTCTTGGTTTTCGTTTTGAATGTAAACCTTAAATAAAAGAACACCCACTTTTAAATTTCTTCATAACTTTTTATTAATATTTTTTTAAATTAAAACATATTGGAAAAATCATTAATTTTAATTCTATATATTCTTTTACTGTTAAAAACTGGATGCTGTGAGAAAATTCACTCAGGAAATTTTACTCTTCCATTCACGTATTTCCATTATCTTTTTCAAAAAATCTGTTTTTTTCCCCTTCAATTGTGTCATTGCATGAAGTGCTTTAAACAGAGATAAATTAATCACCTTAAAATTCCTGAAAACACTTTAAAAAAATAAAAAAGGACCTATTTCGCCAAAATATAGTGTGAAAATAAATAAAATACAATTTTATACATATTAAATACAAATTTAGAAATAGGTTTTAAGACATAGCATTATGCTTATTATTTACGTATTTCCTTCAGATTCACTCCTGCAATACTTTAAAAGAATATGAGCTTAGTTTTCGCTTTGCACGCAAGCCTTAAATAAAATAACTACATACATTTAATTTACTTCAGAATTTTTTGTTTATAACTTTTAAAGTTAAAATATACTTGAAAAACCGCTAATTTTAAATCTACACTGTAAAAAAAAAAAATCTGCAAGGTTAATAAGAATTTTCTTGCAAACTGGGATGCCTAGAACTTTTTAAGTAAACGCAGCCAAAGGAAATCACGTACATTTGCTAAAGTTTCTTTAGTAACTGTTACTATATGTTGTTTAGTAAACGTACTAACGATTTGTTATTGAGGTTTCCGAAGAAATTTCCGGAAATTTTCTAAATATTGCTTAGTAAATTTACTAACGATAGTTTAGGGAGTTTAGTAAATAATGTCTAGTAAATTTACCAACGATTATGTTGTAAACGTAGTAAAGATTTTTTAGGGAATTTTCCAAAAAACTCTTTGTAAACTTACTACGGATTGTTTAGTAGATTTACTTAGAATTTTTAAGGGAGTTTCTCAAATTAGTTTCAGTAAAGGTACTAAATATTGTTTAATATACTTACTAGTGATTTTTTAGACAGTTTACTAAATACTTTTTGGTAAATTTACTAAGGATTATTTTGTAAACGTGCTAACTAATTTTAAGGATGTTTCCTAAAAATATTTTGTAGGTTTTCTAATGATTTTTAGTACACTTACAAAGGATTTTTTTGTACAGTTGCTAAGAATTTTTTGTGGATTTGTGAAGGACATTAAAGTACATTTACTATTTTTGTTTAGTAACGCACACTAAGTGTTTTATGTAATTTATCAAATATCTTTAACCCGCGAGAACTCGCGCATGAGATTTTCTTTCTCCATCGTACCCTTTCTAAGACTATTTTAAGACTATTTTTCATTTCAATAAAATTTCAAAATGTGATTTCATTACTTTACCTCTTTTTTGACCAAGCCAAAAAAAAATTATATTAAGTGACTGTAAAGTAAAAGAAAAGAATTGAGCACCGTGAGAGAAATCCTCATAGCGAGTTCTCCCGGGTTAATAAAATTTGCATTTTTTGATAAAATAGATAAAATACTTAGTCTGCATTCCAAAAAATAATAATAAATGTATTATAAAATCCTTTACAAATCCACAAAAAAATTTAAGCAAATATACTAAAAAATCCCTTGAAGGTGTACTAAAAATCATTAGAAATATAACTTGATTAAGGGACAGAGAAAAAAATTAAAAGAATTATTATATACTGTATTTAAAACATTTTTTTGTATTATCGCCAGACAGTTCTTTACAACAGTACAAGTGTTAATGCATAAAATTGCTAATGATTTCTTAGCATTGTATATAAAATATTTACACTTACAAAAAGTATTTGTAGCTATAAATTTTTTGCAGTAGTATTACTAATAGTTTTTCAGCAGTATTTCGAAAAGATTTTAAGTAATTGTTTTTTGCATGCTAATACTTATATTAATTGGAGTTGTTAAAGTATTCCTTTTTCAATATGAAGTTGAATTTTTATAGTTTTAAATACCCACACTGGAGTTTTCCTCATGTATCAAAATATTTCTTTACAAAATAAGCAAAATGGTCTGACAGGTGTTTTAGTAATATTACAGCAATTGCCGTAAGTATTTGTATGTTAGACATGAGAAAACTCACATATGTAAAAAAATGTCTTTACCTGAATGCCATATTTAAGAAAATATCTTTTTAATGTATTATTCTATTTTTTTGCTGAATATTCTGTATAGTTGTTATTAATCACTTGAAACTTTCTCCATTTTACCTATTTATTTTATTATATCTCTCCTCAATTTTCTCCTCGCAAATTTCTTGCACTGTCTACACTTAATATATTAGACATTTTCTAATAATTTATTTGCTTGATAGTTATGTTTCAAATTGAAATAATGAAAAAGAAAATTTAATTATTCATATTACCACAATTTTAAAACTCTAAACTGGCTTAAAGATCCAGAAGAATGGATCTAAATGCATGAATTTAGTACGATTCAACTGTGGTTAATTCTTCTCTGGAATTAGAATTTCTAACTCAAAAAATTGCATATAATAGAGATGATGTACACACATTAACATATGTGCTCAAAAATATATATTAGGCATATCAACAGTCATTATGGGCAGGTTTCACATTTTTTAGTGCTTATCAGTATGCTTAAGCACTAGAGTTGGCTAAGAAGACTTTCAAAAAGCAGACAATGTATGGAAATTAGAATTGAAACAAATAGAAATGTATAAGATGCTTTGGAAAATATTATGAATAGTCATTTTTATTAAAAATGCAATATGCATACATGTACAACCAATAATTGCAATGCGATTAAATGACATAATACAATGAGATATAAATACAGTTTATTTCTAAATAATGATTTATTACATTCTATACAATAAAAATGATTTACATATACATTTTTAATACGACTCATATTTTACAAATATTACATAACTAGAGTTTATACAAATACATTTTTAAAATCATACTTATTGATACTATTTTTGGAAACATATTTTCTTCAAATATCAATAATCAAGCTTATATACCTGTTAAGATGCTGTTAAAAATGATTGATAAACTGATATTATTTTAAAATATTTGAAAATTTCAGGGCGCTATAGAATATATTAGAAGGTCCGAGTGAGGTATGGGGGGAGGGGGAATTTTTCTCATAGACAATCGTTCTTTTTCCTCTTCTGACTTTATCAATTTTTCACCGTCACAGAAGATCGCACTGTTTTTAAATTGAACTTCGGTTTATCATGCATCTATAGAAGAAAGTTATATGTTAATATGGAAAGTAAAGAAATATTTAATAAAATTTATAATGAATGTGATATTATAAAAAAATTACATTGATCTTCGTATTGAATAAATAAATTTTACAAATACTTCAAAATTATAAAAAAATACATACAAATAATATACTGACACACGCACATTACATACAATAAACCCAACTAGAATGAAAAATTAGCCAGAGCCAGGAATCAAATCCGATACCAAGCATTCCAGGTTGTTGCTCTATCCACTATGCTACTTCAGCCGATGGCCGAGTCTGAGTTTCTCACTGTTAAACAAAGTTTGGGAAAGTTATCTTCCATAATTTAGACAGCCTAGGATGATGGGATAACTTGCAGACTCAGGCATCGGCCGGAAAGTGGATAGAGCAACAGCCTGAATGTTGTGGTCCGGGTTCGATTCCTGGCTCTGGTTCATTTTTCACTCCAGTTGGGTTTATTGCGTTTAATGTTTGTATGTCAGTATATTATTTGTATGTACCTTTATCCATTATTTTATATCCTCCAAAATCAATTAGCAGCAGTAGCTATATTTACAAGAATACTTTTCATTAGATTTAATTTTCACAAAACAAAATTTAACATAAAATAATTGTTGTAATTTACAATAAACCCTAGAAATGTCAATATCACACTGTATCTGCCATTTTTTCTACCCCAGTATTGAAAATTAAATATGAATTTTCATTATAAAACATTTCCCATCCCTCTCTTACGTGAGGGAGGGATGGGACCTTCTAATTAAATTAATTGATTTATTTGTCTAAAATTTTATTTATAATCAACAAATTTATAATTTTTTTGTGTGTTCAAATGTTTCAAAATGTTATTCTGAAATTTTCTAATAAAAAATATTTTTATAAATAATTTAAAATATATAAATAGTTTTATAAATAATTAATAATGTTAAAAATATTTTTATAAAATCTGTCCCATCTTTCCTATTCCACCCCCCCCCCCTACACTTAATTTTATACACTATAGTTTTGAAATTTTAATATTATATGCTAACTTTTTAGCGAACAATTCAGTATTTGTTTGGTTCATGTATAAGCGTATTTAAGGGTGAAAAACTTCTATTTCGAAAAGCAAATAAGTAACTCAAGATTTTGATGTGAAAAAAAAACTATATTATCAAGAACAAACATCTGTACTTAACGCTGATATCATCTTTCGAATGGTAACACTTTGAAATGAAATTCTGGACTTGCAATTGTTGCTACTGCTCATTTTTTTAACTTCTGAACATCGCACACATTCAATTTTTAGAACGTTCTATGGAAACAATCCATTTTAAAATTTATTTATTTGTAAACTATTTTAAATGACCGATATATTATGTTTTTAGAAATAATTTTCAAATACGATTCTTTGTAATTTATCTTATCACGCGCCGGCTTCAGTATATAAGCATTTTGCACATAAAGCGACAAAATTTCTTCAATATTTATTTCTGACAAATTTTCCATAACGAAATTAAAATTTTCTGTATGAATAATTTAATTAATAATATTAAAAACACACAAATTTAACATATTTGTAATCGAACAATTTAATTTTTTTAGGCAGCAGAATAGAAAAAAAGTCATTCAAATGGAATTTGTTTGAAAGGTGCATTTGAGTTCACTGATTGTACATGGTTTTAAAAACAAACTTGAAAAGATAAATTAAACAAATATATATTCCACACTATCTCTTGCTCTCAAAACTAATGTTTCATCATCATTTTCTTACGGCTAATATTCCCTAAAAAGAGATAAAACTTCCTTTAAAATTAATTAAAAAATATAAATAAATCACAAATTTAACAGACATATAATTGAGCTACGCCATTAAATCTATGAAATTATCAGAATATAAAAGATGTATCAAGTATAAAAATCTTGGTTTGAGGGAAGATTTCAAGTGGTTAACTGCTGTTATAATAAAGTAATAAATAAAGGAGTAAAAAGATGAATACATTTAAAAAATTTAAATTTTGCGAGTAAAGATAGGAGACAAAGATAATTATATTTTATATATTATTAAGGGGGGGATCACAAAAGACTGATAATCTATCATATTAAAGATTTACAAATAGTGCACAAAAATGAAAAGCAAACAAGTTAAGAGTTCTTCATCGATTATTTATTTATTTATTTATTTTTTTTTTTTTACAATAAAGTAACAGATAAATCAGGAAATTTTTTTTTAAAAGCAATAGATTATTAAGATTTTAAACTTTAGATATTAAAAGGGAAACACTTAGTCATTTCAAATCTTTTCAGTTTATGTCTACAATGACTGTATTAACTTTTTTTTCTCTTACTAGGGGAGCGTTAGAAAATATATGTAGATTTATAGTAAAAATAACTAAAATAAAAACACCCTTTTTTAATACCATAATAATACCTCAAAAACTACTAACTATCAAAAACATTAAAACAAATATTATAGAGCTTTTTCCTTAATTGTTATTAGCGGTCACACAGACAGCTGAGTTTTTCAAGTTTCAGAGTTTAACTCGTAATTTTCAGCGTAACTGTAGATACTGGTCAAATTTTGTTTCGTTTGGAGTCCTATTACTATCACTAGAGAATTTTAAATAGCTGAATTTTATTTATAATAGTCCTGTATATAAAGTTTTATACAAAAGCAGTATTATGAGAGTTACTTTAATATTTTATTCATCTTTAGATTAATCTGCCTGACACAGTATTCACAGCAGTTAAGGGTTAAAGTTCTGAATAAAATGAGCGCCTACAATTAAAATTTTTGTTGGATATTAAATCTCACTGTTCTGTTTAAAAATTTTAGCTTAGTGGTCAGAAGTATAACTCAAAATTAATTAGGAGAAAACTAAGTTGTTTTAATCCCTTCAGTTTAAGTCTAGAATGAACGTACTGATTACCTGTCCTCGTTCGAGGTCAACTTTATACAAAATAGGTACACATTTATTGTCGAAAAAACACTATTTTTTTTTTTTTTTTTTTAATTATCTTAGGAATATCTCAAAAGAACTGATTCTATCAAAAACATTGTCACGACAAATGTCTTAGAATGTGAAATTAAAAATAAAACGAGTACCCATATTCATATTTTTGTCGAATTCTATTTAAAAATTTTGCCTAATTGCTAACAAAATACTGATGCAAGGAGAGACCAAGTTATCAATCCACCCAACCTTCATTTGCTTTATATGTTTTAAGTTTTCAAGCCTTTACGATGTTGTTGTAATTATGCCAGGGCTTTATTTTGTATATTTTGAGGATTATAGTTTAGTAATTATCGATAAAGAGGTGCATGAATGATAGCTGTTTTATGTATCGCAACTGATATCACCAATCGTAAAGCATCGTTTTAATTTATGTTAAGACTACAATACTTTATTTCAATATTCCGAAGATTTCATACTTTTATAAATTTAACTTGCCAGAAATTGTCATACAACTATGTGAAGCGGTCTCCATCGAAAGATGACAAAAAGGCTCGATAAACTTATAGAATGGAATTTTTGTACTAAACATCTTGTGCAGGTCTCTTATAATAAAAACCCACTTATTCAAAAGTCTCTGATGATAATATAAAAGATTCAAATAAAAGAAAACTTCGGTAGCGTTTGTAGTTAAACTGTAAAAATTGGAAGGGGGGGGGGGGTTATCTCTGTGTGAGATAAGTAACGTCAGTTAAAGGTTTACTTAAAAGGGTAGTATGCTAGTCGAAAATCCTTTTTTTAAACCATCTTTGGAAAATATCGAAGGTTAGAATCGTGTTACTAATTGACTTTGAATTTCCTCTAACGAAAAAGCTTCTGCACACTCATTTGTTTGTCCCCTCCCCCCACATACACCGAAGAAAAATTCTCGCACTTTTTTTTTCCAATTTTCTTAATTATAATAGATAAGCACTGTTATTCACTCTATATACACATATTTCAAATATCGAATATAATAAACAATGTTTACCCTCACTTACGAATCATTTTTGAAATATTATAAAAATAATGAAAAATGCAATTTTTAAGATATTGATAAGTTCGTAGAAGCAAAAGCTCTTCTGGCAGTAGGAGGAAAATTACTACATTACAAATTTATCTTGAATAGATTAAAACACTTTCTAGCTTTCTCATAATAAGTTGCGACATTGGACTTGTTTTTCATAGCCCACTATTAGGCTATAACCCGTAATCTTGAGGTTAACACATAATTCTTAATATATCCACCCTAAATAATGCATCAATATCTTTAAAAAATACTTGCACATAAAAATCAGAAGCACTTTGAACTGATAACCTCGTCTGTTGGGGTTTAAAGCTCTTGCTTAGTAATTAGGTAAAACTTTGAAGTAGAATTCTAAAAATTCAACAAAAATATTGACTATCAGTACTCATTTTATTCAGAATTTTCATCTCTATGACATTTGAGCTAAGAACGCTTTTGATAACAGTTTTTTAGATATTTTTATGATAATTAATAAAAGCGTTTTTTCTATTATAAATCTATACATATTTTTCTAACGTTAACCTAATAAGAAAGAGGAAAACATGGGATATAAGGGATATAAATAATTAATAATTAAGGGATATAAATAATTTTCCACTTTCCCTTAATTTATTCAGATTTTGACCTCCCTCCCCTCCACCACTGGGCTCTAAAGAGTTTCATAGACTTTAAAATTCTATGTGTTTTTTTATAAAAAGCGCTTAAAATATATAGCATTGCTCGCAATATGAAGGGATGAGGGAGGAACGGGGAAATGGAAATTTCGAGTTGTAAGAAAAGTCTTATTTGGTAATTTATTATGAAAATAAAATAACACATAGAACAGATTTTGTTTATTTTAAATTAAAAGGTTTTACAGAGTTTTTAAACTTTAAGTGCTGTTACTGTATGGGATGGAGAAAATTCAAAAACTAAATTTTGAGGGTGAAATTCAGATGAAATTTTTAATGAAATGAAAGTGATGTAATCAATTGCTAATGAAATTTAGGATTGATTATTCCCTATGATTTAACAAATAGAGTAGAAAAAAAATGTTTTAAACACTTTAATCACTTGTATTTTGAAGAAGGATTCAAAGAGTGTAAGTGAAATTTCAGAAAAAGAGAAAGGTTTGATTTGTTACATTAAACATAAAAAAATTCTCACTTGTAATGAAAACCCATGTAAAGAATAGTTATCTGACAATGACATGTAATTAACAGAAAATAATAGAAAGATTTACTTGCTAGATCATGCTACAATATAACAAAAAATCAAATAGTCTTTTCTGAATTTTTGATTTTTAGTTATTGCGATTTAAGAAGAACGGAAATATCCTTCACGGTCCTGAGTCATATATTACGAAGGATCACAAAAACCATTTTAAAATTTTTATAAAAATCTCTAGAGATGTATCAGTCAATATATCGATACTTATAATACGCACGCATTGATTTTAAGAAGTCTAAAAGTAATCTTAACAATTCTAGAAGCATTTTAATTAATTTAAAGAGTATTCATTAGTGTCTCCTGGGGGCGAAGTGAGGACTGAAGAGGTTAAAACAAAATTTAACACATTAAGAATTAATATTTACTTACTTTTTAACTAGAAATCCTTCTCAATAACGGATTCAAGATGGAAGTCTTTTACACCCTTGTGGCCGCGCAAACAATGACACGTCACTACTGAAGCCCTTTCTGATTGGCTGACAGGTGAAACTAAGATATTTCATGTATTTGTACTATGCGCTGGTAAATATAATACTCCGGTTACAGTTACAATTTTAGTAAACTTGCAGATTTCTGTAGCGTTATAAAAGCTAGTTTTGTAGGTTTGCAGATTTTTTTTTACAGTGTACATATGCTTTTATTATTTAAAAACTAACTGCTCTGACACAAAACATTCATAATATGTTACTCTTCCATTTACAGATTTTCATAATCTTTTCAAGAAATTTATTTTTTTCTTCAAATGTCTTATTGCATAATGTGTTTTAAACAGAGTTAAATTAATCAACTTAAGATTCATTTATGAAAACGCTTTAAAAAATATAAAAGGGATTTTTTTTTCTTCAAAAAGTGCGTAATTAAAATAAAAGGGGGATGTTTATACTGCTTTACAGTAGTTTGATCACTTTATCATAGGTGAAAATTTATAAATAGATACATGGATATTTTTCATTAATTCACTTTTAAAATTCCTTTGATGATAATGATAAAAGTGATCTCAAAACTTTATTTATAAAATCATTTAATATAAACTTCATTTACAAAATAATATTTCATTTATAAAATTATAAATTTTCATTAAAACATAGAATAATAATAATAAACAAGAATTTATAAAATAACATTTCTACCTTCTTAAATGCATACTACACATCAAAAATTACCGTTTTATACAAAATAAATAAAAATTAAAAATAGGTTTTAATTCGTAATGTTATGCGTATTATTTACGTATTTCCATTATCTTTTGAAGAAAAAATAATCTGTTTTTTTTCCTTCAACTGTTTTATCGCATGAAATGTTTTAAACAGAATTAAATTAATCACCTTAAGATTCATTCCTGAAAACGCTTTAAAAGAATAAAAAACGTCTTTCTTTCGCATCAATATAGTGTGTAAATACGACGGAAGGAAAAATTTTTTTTATAATGCTTTACAGTAGTTTGATCACTTTATCTTAGGTGAAATTTTATAAATAGATTCTTGGCTATTTTTCTTTATTTCACTTATTATTTTTTATGATAATGACGCAACAGATTTTAAAGAACGTAGTTGATTTATAAATTAAAAATTTTTATTTAAAATACACAATTTTGAAAAACGAAAGTTTAGAAAATAGCATTATTACCTTGTTAAATGCATACAATACATTAAAAATTACCAATTTAAACTAAATAAACACAAATTTTAAAATAGGTTTTAAGGAATAGCATTATGCTTATTATTTATATTTATTTATTTTTGAGAAAAACTTTTAAAATTACAATTCAATAAAAAGGCAGTGAAACTTCTAACAAGGAAGAGGTTGCACAGACAGCCGTTTTATCGAATTGGTCCGGAATTAGCTCAATCTCGGTTTGCATATTAAAACGCAAGTGGTCTGGAATGCAGTACCTTGCTGAAAACCACCTACAGATTCGATTTTAGTGATTGATAGGCAGTTTTTGAAATCGTCGGCATTATTTTTCGAAAGGCTTAAATTGTTATCGGTCAGACTTATTAACATAATTTATTGCTCAAACTTATTATATATCGCAGAACTTATAAGACTTTCAAACTCTGACAAAATAAGGTTACGATTATCATTTATATTTATTGGTAATAAAGTAAAAAACATTCATACCCTTGGTAAATGCTATTTTTCCCGGGTTAAGACAGAGTAAATCCCTAATAAAATCCCAATTTTAAATTTTCATCAATTTTCAACGGTAAATTTTCATCATTTTTAACTCCCAAAATTTTAAATTTTACTTAGATTTTACTTATTCTTCTTTAATGTTATGATTTCACAAAGTTTTATGCTTCTATTCACTCATTTCCGTTATCTTTTAAAATATCTGTTTTTCCTTCATTTGTTACTTTGTGTGAAATATTTTAAATAAGGATAAATTAATCACCTCCGTATTCATTCCTGAAGACAAAGAATCCAGAAAGAAAGATTTGAAAAAAAAAATTCTTTCTTTCATCTCAATGTAGATAGTAAAGGAAAAAAAAAAAGCTTCTAATGATTTTAAATAGTTTGATGCTGTAAGTTAATTCATCGCTTCATAAACTCTAATTAGAACTCGAGGAACAGAGATTGTGTTGTAGCCCACCTTTCTCTATAAAATTGCATTAAAAACAAGACTAGTGCAGTTAAAATTTAAACTATAGCTTTATTTTTTTTAAATGAATACATTACAGACACATGTAAAAATGTAATAAAAACTTATGGGAAAGTAAAGCCTTCTGAACTCTTCGTTATTTAGAGTGAGTTAAATTGTAGTTATAAGTGATAGATTGAAACATGTTTCATGTAACAATTTTCGTTCTACTCTGAATATGAAACTTATGTTGCATTTTATTGTCATTTGTAAAGAAAACGGCAATAGTTCACTTTGCAATAATGGTAAATAAATAAATAAATAAATAAATAAATAAAAATAAAAATAGATTTTTGTGATTTATAAATAGAAATTTGCATTAATTATATATCTATAAAGTGGAAAAATATGATTTGGGGAACCTTGAAAATGTGTGCTGGTTCACATGCTTCGTATTTACATGTGATGGTCAGGACCTGAGTGAATTTTTTATAAGTAGTAGAATGAAATTTTGTAATTCGAAATTATTCTTAAACTTTTTTAAGATAGTGGTGCCACGATGATAATTATGACACAATTCTAAAAATTACAGCTCATACATTAAAAGTATATGTTATTACATAAAAAACATAATATTAAAAACGAAAGTTCGAAAACAAATGCATACTTACTCAGAGTGTACTACCAATTAAAAAGCAATATTTTATTCAGAAAAATTACAGATATACAGATAAGTTTTAATGAATAACATTCCTGATTATGCTGAGTACTTAAGTGATTTGTTTACATTAGTGAAAAAATATTTAAAATTATTTATTAAAAAATTATAATACCCTTGAAAAAAATACACCGTTAAATTATATTAAATTTATATTAAATTTCTGGAATTAAAATGTATTTGAAAATCAATGTGAAAAATAACAGGAATAAGTCTTGATTACGTCCATTAATAACTATATCGTAATAATAATAATATATGTACTACAACGAAAAAGTTAGAATGTATATTATAAATAAATATTTTGCTTATAAGAGTCTTATAAACAAAATATTTATTTATAATATAAATTCTTATTTTTTCGTTGTGCAATATATATTATTAATATTTCGATATAAGTGTTTGAAAATTTTCTAACATAAAATTCTCAATGAATTTTATAATGTGCTTTAAGATAATTTTTCACAAAGTTTTATGTTTTCATTCTCTTTTCAAAAATCTTATTTTTCCTTCTGTTGATTCGTGGCATGGAAAATTTTAAACGGTGATAACCCTCATAGCATGCATAGTCACAGGGACGTCACAATGACGTCACTGTGAGTCATTTTGGTCACATCACATCTGTGACCAAAATGCCACCACTCAGTGACGTCACATTGTGACTGAGATGTGACTTTTTAAGAAATCTTTAGAAAATTATAAAAAATTCTTCAAAACATGTTATTTACTTTAAAAAACATGTTTCTGGTACTTTAAATATTATCGCTTTTCTCACAGTTTCGTCACAATGTCAATGTCAAAGTAGTCACAAATGACACATTTTTCAGAAATTTGTTACATTGTGACCACTTTATAAAGTGGTCACAAACGAGCTCTAAAACGGCCATAACGAGTCCACATTTTAGTCACTGTGACTTCATATCGACGTCACATGACGTCACATCGACGATCGATGGTCACAAAGTCACAATGTGACTTCACAACGACGTCGTAGTGAAGTCACCATGCCTTACAAGAAATTAGTCCTCTTAACATTCATTCTTGAAGATAATTCCTAAGTCTTTTTTAAAATATTCCTTTCGTTGCAATACCGTATCTAGAGGAAATTAAATTTAAACAAGTTGGAAATTTTGCGCCAAACGTGGCAAATGAAGTGCGTTCATACAATAACTTGTTTATTAATATTCAAATCTTGATTTCGTGACTGTTGTACTTTTATGCATAAATCCAAGAATAGAAAATTTATTACAATTACTTATATTAAATTTAGAAATATTTATAGAGATACAATTATATCTATCAAATTTAAATCAGTTCTTAAGATCAGTTCGATCACATGTCTTAGATTTGTGCTTTATATATATATATAATATTAGACTTTCAGTTTTATAAACTTTTTAATTTATTGTGGAATATAAGTCCAAAAAAATGCTGAACTATTATATTCATACTAATTTAAGTTCAAACAAATATATCTTTTGTCTGCTTAGGCTGCTTATTTTTTTTTTTTAAATCATCCTTGAAAATTATTAAAAAATAAAATAAAATTGGATAAATTTCGATGTAGTTGTCAGATAAACTATAATACAGCTTTTTAAATAAATTGCATTTAAGTGATTTTTTTCTCTATTCGACTATGTAAAACATTCAAAATACGTGGTACTTATAAATTTAAAAACTGACAGTAAAATGTAGCAAAAGTGAAATTTAATCATTTACTGTTGCCAACATGAAAATGACGTCATCACTGCGCATGGATACGTTCGTCGTTTATAATATATACAATCATGGTTCGTACGGATATCATTACTTTCCGAAAGAAATACCAGCATTTTTTTTTTATAAATATACACATATATATATATATATTTTTATAAATATATATATATACCGGGTGATCCAGAAGTCCCGGGACTTTTGAAATACTAATAATTAGAAAACCATAAACAATAGAAGTATGCGGTTTTCACAGAAATGCTGAGAAACTTGTGGGATTTGTTTTTTCGATGAAAAAAACATATTATGTTAGTTTCACTTTTTGGCAGCAGGTGGCGCTAAAATTGATGGTATTGTTTTTATAGTATGATACAGCTCATTTAAAAGAACGAATTAGTGTCCAAGGGTTGCAAAGTTTAATCATGACGCTCATGGCTTATAAGTACCGCCGTGAGCCGATGCAAAACAGGGTGCACAGTATCCTCAGAGCAGAAAGAAATTCCAGAAGAAATTTCAGTTCATCGTGATATCACAAGTTTACTGCACTAACCATGAATTGGTGATTTCTACAGAGTATTGGCATAGAATCCTACCTAATATACGATTGTAACAGACATTTGGGATCTCTTGTTTCTATTACGATCTTCCAATGAGCCTTTTTCTCAAACCTTTCTTACCATAGCATTTCACATTTGCAATGGCCATCGATTCTTTTGCAGTTTTAACTTGACGTATTGTACGATATGAAAACAACGCGACATGCAAAGATGTGTCTAAACATAGTCTAGACAATGTCTAAACACTGCAGTTGCTCTTTAAATTTTGTATCAAATTTCCCTTACAATGCAATTTCATTTGCCTTACAAAAAATGTTTGAACATAAACCACCCTTAAAACGAAATCTCATCAATATCATAGAAAAGAAGTTTCGCAATGAACTCATGTGTCTATATAACGCATGGTATAGGTACATTCAGTCTTATACAACAGCGCCACCTGTTGCTAAAAATGGTAACTATATATATTTAAAAAAATTCATTCTAAACAAAAATCCCATATGTTACTGAGCATATATCTGAAAACAGAACCTTTGTATTATACATAGTTTCCTAATTATTAACTTTTCAAAACTCCCGAAACTTCTGGATCACCCGGTATATATATATATATAGTTCAAAAGTGCGAAATTTCGTTTTGCTTAATCAGAGGTGATCTATAAGAAAATGCGGATGTCAAAGAATTATCTGGTCATGAAATTACTGCCTCCGTACGAACCCCGACAATGAAAAATATTTAAAACTACGAATAAATAAAGTTACAGCACTAAATTACTTATTTTGAAATTCTAAAACAATTTCTGGTATGAAAACATAATTTAAAAAACTACTAATATAAATTTCTCAATGTTTTTACTATTGTGCCGTAATGCAATTCTTTCACAAAATTTTCCACTTCCATTCAGGAATTTCGATTATTTTTTTAAAGATCTTATTTTCCTTTCAATTGTTTCATTGCATAAAATGTTTTAAACAGGAATAAATTAATCACCTTAAAATTCTCCCCTGGAAACACTTTAAAAGAATAGAAGCTTGATTTTCTTTTGCCTAAATGTAATGGATAAAGGAAAGGTAAAAAAAAAAAAATCACTGTTAAATTTTATTGATAGTTTTTTATATTTCCTGAAGTTTACGATTGTAAGCGTGTTTTTTGAAGTATAACGGATAGTAGATTTTGTTTTACAATATAAGTTATATGCAAAATGAAAATCAAAAATGTATTTTTTTCTCTATTTGACGATGATAAAAATTAAAAGTTTCTCGGCATTTGGATATTTAAAAATCGACAGCAAAATATAACAAAATTGAAGTTTAATCATTTGCTATGTTCTCACTAAGGAAATGTCGCCATCATTACGCACAGGTACGTTTGTCTTTTATGATATATATATGTAGTAAAAAATATATATATTTAAACTACATGTCAATAAAGTTGGACCACTAAATTATTTATCTGAAATAAAACAATTTCTGTTATGAAAACATATTTAAAAAACCACTAATATAAAATTCTATATGTTTTTACTATTGTGCGTAATGCTATTATTTCAAAAAAATTACACTTCCATTACATTTTCAAAGACCTTATTTTCTCTTCAATTGTTTCATTGCAAACAATAAAATTGGTAAATTAAGACGGAGTTGCTAAATAAATTAAAATATAGTTTTTAAATAAATTGCATTTAAGTATATTTTTTTCTCTATTCTACAATGCAAAAAATTCAAAATATACCGTTTTTAGAAGTTAAAAACTGATAGTAAAATGTAAGAAAAGTTACATTTAATCATTTCCATGAAAATGACGTCATCCTTAAGTACGGATATGCTTGTATTTTATAAGAGAAAGGAAAATATTTGAAGCTACTAATTAATTCAGTTAAACCACTAAATTAATTATTTTGAAACTACAAAATAATTTCTAGTATGAAAACATATTTAAAAAGAACCACTAATGTAAAATTTTCCATGCTTTTACTATTGTGCCGTAATGCAATTCTTTCACAAAATTTTACACTTCCATTCAGGCATTTCCATTATCTTTTCAAAGACCTTATTTTCCCTTCAATTGTTTCATTTCATGAAATGTTTTAAACAAGAATAAATTAATCACCTTAAAATTCACCCCTGGAAACACTTTAAAAGAATGAAAGCTTGATTTTCTTTTGCTTCAATGTAATGGGTAAAGGAAATGTAAAAAGAAAAAGAAAAAAAAGAAGGCTGTTTAAAATGTTTTATGGCCGTTTGATGACTTTATTTTAGGTGAATTTTTATGGAGTAGTTGAATGGTTATTTTCTTGAATTCACTGTTAAATTTTATTGATAGTTTTTGCTGAAAGCTTTTGAGATTTTCTGAAGTTTACGATTGTAAGCGTGTTTTTTGAAGTATAACGGATAGTAGATTTTGTTTTACAGTTTTTGGATGCGATAAATAAAAAGTAAATTATTTTTTTCATGCTGGGATAAATCTTCTGAAATATTATTTATATGTATGAATTTTCATATATGTTTTATTTCAGTTGGAAATTATGTTATCGCATATGATTTAACCAATTTTTGAAAGCAGCGTGTTCCTTTAAAAATAATTCGAATAAAATGTGGTACTTTGTAAATCTGATGTTATTTTGCGTTCACTATCAATTTGCGATTCTTTATCTTTATTCTACTTAATTGTGTACGATGATAGCATAATATTGTTTTTAGAATTGGTTAATATTTTTTTAACATACTGAAGCTTACTGGAAATAAATTCTTTATTGTAAGAAGTTTTTTGAGAGCGTTTGCCAATATATAAATTCATAGCATCAAAAGTCATAGTCTAGTTCGTCCGTCTGTCTGTCCATATGTCAACATAGTCATAACAAAAATATAAATAAATAAATAACAAGCCAACTGGTTTGCAAATTATTATTTATAATAGTTTCAAAATTTTGTCGGGTCTTTTCAAATTTTGCAAAAATTTAATCAAAAGGTATTAATTTTTTTTAAATTCTATTAAATACTATTCTACATAATTAACTTAATGATATATCATGATATATAATGATTATAGATTGCCATGTGATTACGTCATAATGTAAATGGAGACCTATTTTTTCGTATTACTTGATTTTAAAAGATAAAAATGTTAATTTTGTAGTCATTCATATTTTATGCATCTGCCAACGAGGCAAGGACTGAATGTTTAAAAAACTTGTAAAATTTCGGGCGCACATCATTCCTCATGTTTGGGGTAAAATTTCCAACTAGTTTGTATGTGATGCAGATAATTTTTTTTTAGAATTAGTCATTCTTTTTAACAACCTGGAAAAATCTGAAGAAAAATTCTCTATGTAAGGGTTGTTTTTTTTTACTTAAAGATTCCTAAACACATTCTGGAAACTATTTTCCTTCCTTCCTATTTTCCATAGTCTTTATGATTTTTACGGTCCTTGCTTCCTTTCAAATTTTGTGTTTTTCGGGGTTAAAAAAAGCAATTTTCCGCCCCCTCCCGCCCACAGTTTTCTATAATATCCCACCTGGAGTCACAGTAGTCCATTCCTAAGATAAGTGTCTGATCCTGTCAGTGACACTGCATGTACTGTCGGGTTTTTTTCATGTCTCACATAGCAGTTTGAACGTGAAAGATGGTAATTTTAAATTTCTTGCGATTTCACCCCATTTTGTAAAAAATAGAGGAAGACCTTCTAAGATTTTGCTAAAATATTTTCATAATTGTTGCAGTTTGTACGAAGTTTCGGATTTGTTTTATTTAAAGACAACAGTCAATTTCTATTCTGCATTAAATCAGCGAAATGTAGTTTTTTTAAAACAGATATTACCCCTTTCATACATTACCCCACCGGTATTTTAGAAGCATATGTATAGTATTTAAAAATTCATCTCAAACAAGAGCACAATCGGAACTTTCAATTAGAATCTAGCATCTTTTGGAGTATTCCTATTCTAATAGAACCCGAATCGATCCCCAGTTTAGATAGGATAAGATTGACGATATATTTTTCTTTTAGGTTGAGTTTTGATGGAAGTGAATTTAAATATACACTGTCAGATTTTTTGCAGTCTTACATAGGGGTTTGAACACGAATGATGGTCATTTAGGCATTTCTTACGATTTTATCCCATTTTTACAAAATCTGAAAATGTCTTTCTAAGATTTCGCTATAATATTTTCATAATTTCTACAGATAGAACGAAGCTACGGATTTGTTTTATTCAAAGACAACGGCCAATTTCTATTCTTGTTTTTTAAGCATATATTACCACTTAAAAAAATTATCCCATCGTTCTTATAGATACAGGTTTAGTATTTAATATTTTATAATAAAGAAGGGCACAATCAGAAGTTTCCAATATTAAGAATAAGAATTCAGAAGCTGGTGGAGCATCTCTATTATACCCGAACCCGAATCGATCCCATGTTCAGACCGGGTAAGATTCGCGATATTTTTTTTTAAGTCGAGTTCTGGTCGAGTTGAATTTTTATCAGATTTGAGTAGGTTTCGAGTCGAGTTTTGTTTCTCTCGGGTTGGAATATTTTTTCTACTCAATCTCTTGAATATTTTTCAGGCTTATAAACTATCTATTTGAATGCCATTAAATAGATATAATAATGCCGTAGTTACTATTACTAAATTATTACTTAGTCATTAGATATTTTTACTAATTCATGTAACAATTCTATAGTATTTACATATTTTTTTATTATGTTTTATACAATTTCATATGTACGATATTATGTCTGCATTCATTCAAAGAAATTGATGGTAAATCAATGAACTCTAAAATCAAATACCTTAAATCACTCTGAAATCCAATTCCTCAATCCAATTCTACTTATTGTAGACGTTTTGATATCGCGACATAAAAGATGGAGCATATCAAAATTTTAGCATGAAGAAAAAAAAAACTGCGTGTGTGTGCACGCGTTTTTAGCCGTTTTATTTTATTATCAAATAGATGTGTAATGTCTAATAATACATTTTTACTAAATTCAATGTAATTGAGGCCCAAGTGTTGTTAACAATATTTCATATTACACATGGAGCTTGTAAACTGTCAGCACATAATAGGAGATATTACAGTATTCAGCAAATAATTTTTAAATAACTTTGACTTTGTATCCGCTACAACCCTACACACACATTCACTAAGTCATTAGTTACTATTACCAAGTTCTTAATATGTCATTAGTTTCCAATACTAAATCATGTAACATTTCTATAGAATTATGTAAGGTTTTATTATGTTTTATAAAATTTCATATATGCAATACTTCGTCTGCTCTATATTCATTTAGGGTCGTAGTTAACGGTAAATCAACGAATTCCAGTCTCAAATACATTAAATCCCTCTGGAATCCAATTTCTTAATCCAATTCTACTTATTGAGATGTATTCAATATCGTGACATAAATATGGTGCAGATTAAAATTTTAGCACATAAAAATAGAATATATATATGTGTGTGTATGTGCGTGCGTGCGCGTTTTTAGCTGTTTTGTTTTATTATCTAATGTATTCATAAGTATACGTGAAGTACAATAATGAGTTTTTACTAAATTTGATATAATTCAGGCCAAAGCGTTATTAACAATATTTCATATTACAAGTGGAGTATTTTTAAGAGTTAGACTTACCAATATGAGGTGCATTTTTTATTGAAACTAAATTTGTAGGCCTATTATAAATCAATGAAACAGTTTCTTTTAAAACATTTTCTTTTGTCGAAATTCGACGGGTTTTAATTTCATTATTTAAACTCTCAACAGAAATCTGGCCTTGTCATAACAGTGAGATGCCCTGCATTTTTAGCAAAGTAAATGATTGACAATCCTAGTTTTTCATAAAAACATTATTCATTTTTAAAAAATCTATCGTCTTATATATTTTATAAAAGACATTTTTTTATACACAAGAAAAGTATTTATAAAACTATCTCACAAAAATCAATAATGCCAAAGAAACGTTTATTTTTAAATGTTTAGATTCTTGGAATTATTTGTTTTACATAAATACTTCCGCTATGTAAGATTCCGTAAGACAATTAAAAAGAGAAATATTCACATAAACGCAAAGAAATTTAATCTTCTACAGCATATCGAATATTTTGTTTGCATTACGTCATAAATAATACAATTATTAACACAAGCTAAAATCGATTTCATCAAAATAAATAAAGACGATACATTTTTTAATTATTTCTCCGAGACGATGATCAAAATAACCTTATATATTTTTTTCTCTTTAAATTTTCTGATTCGAAAAATACCTAAATGTGATTATTTCTTTTGTGCAGTTCCGACAAATGAAACAATTGAATAGAAAATTGGATCTTCTTCGAGCTTAATCAAAATTTGTGAATTTAACTGCAGCAAATAATGAATCTGATTACATTCATGATCTAGATAAATGCATTATGAAAGCTTCGTGAAAATCTTTTGTGTATTTTTTTCCGCTCGATACTTTATTACATTTCTATTGTTAAATCTAATGCTTTAAATTGAATAATTATTTTGTTCTATTGTTGTACCAGATATTTTTTTCTGGAGCAAATCGCTTTAAAAGATAAATAATACGAACGATGCATTTAAACAAGAAGTTATTTATTTAGAAAAATATGCTTGATATTTTAATTTTAATTAATATTTAATTGTTTTTGTTGTAATATTTTGAATTTTGAATTTTGAATGGAACATTGGCATGAGTTAATATTTGGTAGCGTGTAACAGATTTCTAAAAAATCAATGCGATAACTCAATCAGGCTTTATATTTTAATTTTAATTAATAAATTCGTGATTCAATTCTCTGTGATTGTAATATTTTGAATTTTGAAAGGAATGACGTTATGAGATAATGGTTAATAGCGTGTGACAGAATGCTAAAAAATGAATGTGATAACGCAATCAGGCTTTATATTTAAATTTAAATTAATAAATGATTATACTTTATTTTAATATTTTGAATTTTAAAAGGAATGCACTGTAAAAAATTTGTGCAATATTAGTTCATAAAATTGGTGGCAGTCTTGCTGCCTCGTGTGGCAATCTTAAGATAAAATGTCCCCTTTAAAAAAGTAATAAAGTCTAAAAGAAATAATTTTCAAACTGGGTGAAAAAAGTTCGGGCCAGGATTTGAAACAGGGATGTATTGGCTGAAGTCGTTGAGGTTATTTGGGTGAAATAGTCCGCCAGTGTTCGTGTCCGGGATGGCGCAGTTGGACGTGCATTGGAAGCTTCAGCCAATACATCCCTTGTTCTAATTCTGGCCCGGACTTTCTTCACCCACATGGAAAATTTACGTCTCTTATAATTAATTTACCGATTGGAAAATCGTGTCATAAACTAATATAGTAATAATGGTTAGTAAAATCCCTCTTGAAATAAAATCCCCTACGAGTAAAAAACCAAATTAATTTTGAATTTTTTTTTCTAATAAGATAAATTTTCTAATTTACTTTATATGTATATACAGGGTGTCCCTAAACAAATGGTATATACGCTAGGGGGTGATAGAACACATCAAGACGAGTAATAGTAAATAGGAAACCAAGGGTCCCAAACGTTTTCCAAAGGAGATAGCCGCCATTAAAGTTTGGGGTCCAAAATTTCAAATACACATAAAAAACGGAAAAATTGGTCGATTGATTTGCGATTTTCAGTAAAATTATTCTTTATGTTGGTATTTTCTTGAAAATAAATTATAAAGATAAATTTCGAAACATGCCGATAGAGGGCACTTTAGAGTTTGAAGTAATGAAAAACTATTTTTTCCCGTGATTTTTTGCATCTCATTAAATGGTTTCGTAAGCTTAGACTTAAACTTAAATTTTGAGCTCAAAATCTTAATAGTTGGAAGCGGTTAAGTAGCACAAACTTAACTGTGTTCAGAGGGTTTAAATTTCAAATGATTATAAAAAACGGAAAAATTGGTCGATTGATTTGCGGTTTTCACTAAAACTATTCTTTATGTCGGTATTTTATTGAAAATGAATTATAAGGATAAATTTAAAAAAATGCCGATAGAGGGCGCTTTAAATTTTGGAGTAACGAAGAACTACTTTTTACGTTATTTTTTGCATCTGATTAAATGTTTTCGTAAACTTAGACTTAAACTCAAATTTTGAGTTCAAAATCTGAATAGTTGGGAGTGGTGAAGTAGCACAAACTGAACTGTGTTCAGAGGGTTCAAATTTCAAATGATAATAAAAAACGGAAAAAATGGCCGATTCGTTTGCGGTTTAAAATAAAACTATTCTTTAAGTCAGTATCTTTTTGAAAATGAATTTTAAAGATAAATTTCAAAAAATTCCGTTAGAGGGCGCCTTAAACTTCAGAGTAACCAACAACAAATTTTAACCTTTTTTTTAATCTAATTAAATGCTTTCCAAAACTTGTTAAATGTTTTCGAAATCTTAGATTTAAACTTAAAGTTTGAACTCAAATTTGAAATGCAAAAAATCACGGCAAAAAATAGTTTTTCGTTATTTCAAAGTCTAAAGCGCCCTCTATCGGCATTTTTCGAAATTTATCTTTGTAATTTATTTTCAAGAAAATACCAACATAAAGAATAATTTTAGTGAAAGCCGCAAATCAATCGATCAATTTTTCCGTTTTTTATGTGTATTCGAAATTTTGGACCCCAAACTTTAATGGCGGCTATCTCCTTTGGAAAACGTTTGGGACCCTTGGTTACCTATTTACTATTACTCGTCTTGATGTGTTCTATCACCCCCTAGCGTATATACCATTTGTTTAGGGACACCCTGTATATGAGTGATTCTCAAAATAGGGGACAATTTATATCTTTCGGCATACAAAAAAAAATGAGAGGTTTTCTGTCATGTTTTTATGTTTAGATATGTTTGTCTTAATATTATTCATTTTTTGCAATCAAGAATTACTCACTTTTTAGTTAAAAACACCTTAATATAACAGAATAAATGTTCAAAATGTCATTAGCATGGATGTCCACAGCAGCTGTGCCTTGTATATACTGGCTTTTTCAAGCGTTAATATCATGTTTATAAAATGAAACAAATGTTATTCTTTCTTTAAATTAATCAAGGAGAGGATTTATCCAATAAATTTCTTCTTAAAAATAAAATTATAGTATATAAAAAAAGAATTAAAGTTTGTCCTCCATATTCTATTTTCAAAACAAGGTCATACTATAACAGCTGGTTATTAATCAAAATTTCATTTTCACTTATGACAATAGTTTGAAAATATAAAGTTTCACCATGGCAACAAGTAGCCATTTATCCCAGCCTGAAAATGGAAGCATGTATTGTATTTTAAGAATAGAAGTTGAATATTAATGGCTTACATCAATTGTATGTCATTAGAATGGATAATAATTTTCATGTTTATTTTATAATTAAAATTTTTATTTTATTTATTTGCATAGGACTTTTGTGTTTTAAAAAGCTCCATAAAGGACTATTGCATTGTGATTATATTATCTCTCATAATCTTATTTAAATTAAAATTTGTCATTAACATGGACAAATATCAGTGTCATTAGCATGGTTTTTCGGTCCATGCTAAAGACTCCTATGTGCATAAATGTAACCATTGCTTAAATTGTATCTTTTATAAAGTTTAATTTTACATATAAATTTAGGTATTACATTTATTATCCCTAAAATATGCATTAAATCTGTCAGAAAATCATTAAGACAGCTTCTTACATTGTTAGTGTCAGAATGTTGCTCATGTAAACAAAGTTTGCTCTTTGGTAATGTTTTTATTCTCCTTATATGTATATATGTAAAAATGAAACCATTTGCTGAAAAGGAAGGCTAATAAATATAGAAAACAATATTTAAACAGGAAGAAAATAAAAATTTCTTAATATATTTATTCCATGCAATTTGTTTTGTCATTAGCATGGCTAAAAAAATACTAATTATTTTTTTAAGTTAATTTTTAAATATTTAGCTCTTCTGACTACATGTAATAAGTATACCTAATACTACATTAACAACACCTATTTTTTTCAGAAATTTTGCTAAAAGTATTTTTTTTAAGATTTTACTTTTGAAATCGTCCCCTATTTTAAGAATCACCCATATATATATATATGACACTATGCTGATGCTATTTGTGATAATTTGTACTTTTATATTTGCTATTGAAACCTTCTTTATAACAAGTGTTAAGCGTTAGAATATTCGCTCGTGTTACTTCTAAAAACAGAATATCTTTCTTAACACCATCCTTTCTCGGGAGAGGACATTTCTTTCTCAACTCTGCCGTTTAAGTATCTCAAAAATAAGGCGATATATCAAAACTCGGTCAAAGAAACAGCCATACTGTGAAAGAAAATCGAAACATACTTTGGATACATTTGCAAAATTGAAGAGCTATTTTCAAAAGCATGGGAAGTGAGATATTCCGTATTTTTGACAGTATCGGTATCTGTATAGATTTTTAGGTACCTGCGCATCTTTTTCTTTTTCAAACCACGTACTTTCAAGACATTTCAGATGGTTTCTGAATATTGTTTTCCTTCTAAAATCAAAATTTATGGAAATAGTCTTCTTATGTCTGGGGACTTGCCACAAAGAATGAGTGTAGCATTATTTTTTCCTTCTGGTTTACACTTTTCTGACACTGCACACGTATATATAAGGAGAGATTTTTTTCATTGAAATAATATTTCAATGAAAAATTTTACATATAAGCTGTACATAGTTTTCTACTGTTTAAGCGTACAGCAGATTTTTTCATTCATGTTTATGATTCATTAAATTATAGCTATGAAAAGTATTTATATCAGAATTTGTTTATAATTACCTGACATTTTTTTTATCAAGTGCACTGCAAAAAATAATATTAATTTTATTTTTCATTTTAATAAACTGTTGAATTTAAATATTACGTAACGTAAAAACAAAGTTTTAAAAGTAAAATTTGAAATAATTTGTATTTTAAATGAATGTTGATATTTTTTAGAAGAAATTTTATTACTGAAATAGTGAATGTTTTATTTATTCCATATACTTTTAATCATTATTTACTATGTTTAAATTTAAATGCTTATAAAAACCTTTATTAAAAGAATTAAAACCCATTCACTTTTATAAAAATTAATATTCACATTTTTTATTTTTATTTTTTATAGTTCGTAAAAGACGAAGCATTAGAAATTATTCATATATATAATTATATTTTTAATTACTCATGACTTTCATCATATATTTCTATCTAAACATATTTAATATTTCCAATTTACATTAAAATAATTTTACCTCACCATTTTCAGTTTCTTAAAGACAATGCTACCCAGTATTGCCGAAAATCCCAATTTCAAGTATCCAATAAAACCTTCGAATTTCAATTATAATACGTATATATTTTTTTGAATTTTGCATTCATGAATCCCAGAAAGAAACTAACACAGTTAACCTTCGTTTATTTAATAAAGAAACTTCTAACGTTTTTTACAACAAGTGTTCTTTCTGTATTTCCAACTTCGGAATCATCCTTTTTGCTGTGTCATGACTATTCAGTAGAGCACAAGATAAAGAAAATGAAAGCCTGCAAAATGAACAGCAACCACTAGTCTATACAAATATGATACAGACATAATTACAATAAAATAAACTAGAGTGAAAAATGAACCAGAGCCAGGAATGGAACCGGGGACCAGCATACCAGGGTGTTGTATTAACACAGGCGACTGAACCCTGGCCGTCTACACAACGCAAGTCTCTTCTGATTGGACCGTAAGGTAGTGCATTTCTATCAAAAAAGCACTAAGGAAGGTCTTTAATTTAAACAGCCGAACCAAAGCGTCCCCAAATTCAGAGGCACATTTATTACCCATTTTGTGGTCCAATATAATTGAAAATTAATTAATCTCGACTATCCATTATTTCCAGTAATATTTAATAAAGAAATTTCCAAACACAAAATTGCATTTGCAGTAAAAACTTTCAACTTCGAATTTAAATTTCTATCCAGTAACTGCTTTTGAATACAGAGCACGCAGCATTCAGTAAGCAAATACGTTCCAATGATCCAATTTTGCAAGAGAGCAAAGTTGTTTTGCCGCAGAACATGCTCATTGAGCTAGAATTGCTTAGATTTTTTTTTTATAGAAAAGGTCAGTTTTACGGGCCAATCAGAGAATACTTGCGTTATGTGGACGGCCAGGGTCTAGTCGCCTGTTGTATTAACCACTAAGCTATTCCGACCGATCTTTGGATCAACAATTCTTCTCTAATAAACAAATTTAAGAAAAGTTATCAACCATCTCTTTTTTGAGATATTGCACTCTCAAGTATATACCGGCGTAGCTCAGTGGTTAGAGTAACAATCCGGTAAGCTGTGGTCCCGGGTTCGATTCCGGGGTCTATCTAATTTTTATTATTCCAATTGCGTTTATTGTATTTATTTTGTAAAAATGTTTGAACAATATTTGTATATACTTGTATGATTTGAATACAGGCGTTGTTTATCTGTACATGTATGTTTAAACAATCACCAGTGTAGACTGCCTTTTTATTCTTTTGGATATTTCGTGGCTTTTGAGAAAATTTTTATCCTTTATTACAAACTAGAATGAACAAATTAGAATTTATCAAACTTACATTAAAATAATTTAATCATATATTTTCACTTTTTTAAAACCGATGTTTCTCAATACTGCCGAAAATTCTAATTTCAAGTATCCCTAAAAACCTTCAAAATTCAACTATAATACATAGATTTTTTTTTCATTCTGCATTTCCCAATACCAGAAAGCAACTCGCACAGTTAACCTTCGCTTATTTAATAAAGAAACTTCTAACTTCTTCACTTTTACTAAAAATGTTCTTTCTCTATTTCTAACTTTTGAATTACCCTTTTGCTATGACATGCGAAGATCGAGTAGAGAACAAGAAAAAGAAAATGTAAGCCTTAGAGCAAAATGAACAACAATCACTAGTGTTGACTTGTACGGTTTTTTTTTTTTTTTTCTCTCGGATATCTCGGGGCTTTTGTGAAGATTTGTATCATAGATTTCCCGAGCAAATCTATTTCGACGGGGAACGATATAGAAAATTGGATGGAACTATTTGTAGATCATTACGCTCGAGAGAAAATTTGCGGGTCTAATTGTGGGAGAGGTAAAACAAAGGAAGTGTGATTAGTAAATATCTTATTGTAGGTTGTGGTATATACTTATATTTAGAAAACTTCTTTTCTTTTTTACTGGTGCATGTTATTTGTTTTTTACTTTTTGTTGTATCTTTACAAGAAGAAAATATTTATTCGTGAAAATTTTTAACATTAGGTTTTCGATGGATTTATACATTTTAGGCGTCAGATATTCCGAAAAACATGATTTCACAAAATGTCTGTCTGTGGAAGTCCACATAAGATAGACATTTTGATGACTCTCTATCTCAAAAACTAATGAACAGAATTTAATAAAAATTCCTAGTCTGTAATTATTTGATAGAAATTGGTGCTGATTAGGTTTTAGTGCGAATCTCCTAACCGGTGTCATTGCTATGCCCTTTTTTTTACGACTTCCGCTGCAGCTATATCTTAAGAACTCAGGTTGCTCTGATTTTCATCAAAATTCAATTTCGGTTAGCCATTGATAAAAATTGGTACTTATTTCATTTTTGTGCAAATCGATGGCCCTTTTATTCTGCATTTTTTACGATTTTCACAATAGATATATCTGGAGAACTAATGCACTGATTTCCATTTAACATCAGATTCGGGTATATCTTAACAAATATAGGTGCTGATATTTTTTGGTGTGAATTACTAAAAAGATGGCCCTGCTACAGAGTTTTTTTTCCATGATACTCGCAACAGCTGTATCTATAAAACTAATGCATGGATTTTCATCAAGGTTCAGATTCAATTAGATTAGGAGTGTACAACCTGTGCCCTGAGGGCCAATATGATACCAATATTTTCGTTTTAATAATCACAGAAACTTTACGATTAAATAAAATAAACATCAATTTTCAAATATGCTAATGGTAAACTATTTTCTGGCAAAGACATTTTGCAGCACTAAGTTAAATGTTGACATAAGTTGTTGCTGATAAGGTTTTAGTGGCAATCATCCTATTCTGAATTTTCCAGGATTTACACGATTGTTGCAATATCATATTTCAAGAATTAATGCACGAAATTTGAAATTTTTAAAATCCTCATGATGGACATAGATCATACTATCGTAATAGTCTTGCCTACTATATTTTTCATAAACTGACGTCTTGCAATTAACATGTCTTTATTGTAGTACATGTTTTAAAATCAAATGCATTTAAGTTGAGAAAAACAAAATATTTTAAAAATACATTTCGCATTTAAAATTTGTCTTTTACAATTAATGCTATTAATATTTTGGTTTAATTCCTTTCGGGCTGAAAATCATAGACCTTCACAATTTGAATCTTTATTCAGACTCAGATGACTTAGAAGTTTAAATATGGTACCTTAACCTCTTTAAAATAATAAATAATCCCACAACCTCAAAACCTAATGCGAAATTGATCATTATTCGAGATTTTAAAATTTAACTGTATTTGTTATTTTTGTTCTGAATTTTAAACGAATATAAATGAAACTCCCTTGTATAACAATTATATTAAGCTTTAGAGTGAAATAAAAAGAAAGAATAACATTAGAAACATGTTTGTTACTTACCGAATTATATGCCATTTTCAAGATTCAAAAAATAATGAGATCAAAAATTACATTTACGTTATGGTATATGTACTTATGCTTTAAAAAGAAATTCAATGGTATGCTTGTTAACAAGAATTTCTAAATAAATATTCCTTATTTTTTCCCCTTCTTTTGTCGTTTAATTCCATTCACTTAAACCTTTTTATAACGATAAAAAGTTTCAGAAATCAGCCTCTTATCCTTCTTACTCTTTTTAAATTTCAAAACCGAGTTTGAGTTTTGCATGACTTAATTCACCTGATCTTACACAAGAATTATTTTCACTGAATTCTTCGTTTTCCACTTCTAAATAATTATATTCAAATTCTCTTTTCTTAAGATATTTTTATGTATAAATTCGAAAAAAACTCTTTTTATAAATTTGCATGTCTTAAAAAATTATGATTTATTCCTTCTTTTTTCCCTTTTTATAAAACAAATATCAGTATCATGTCATTTGCCTTTTTTAGGTACCATATCTTTTTCGTAAGATGTAGCTCGTACATTTTGCTACATAATTTATGCAAGAATAGACTTGCACATTAAAATAAGTATTTCCGAATATTTCCCATCTCGCGTGCTTATATTTTAATCCACTCTCAATATACTTTATAGCTTTTAATAACGATTTATAAGACTTTTATATTTTTTTTCTGTAAAATTACATATTTCAAGGTTACAAATGCACATAATGTTATGTGTTCTTTTAACATTATAAGAAAATGGTTAAAAAAGCTACTGGGAATTTATAAAATCATTTTCTTTAAGCATTAATTTAAATGATTTGTAAGACTTTTATATATTTTTTTCTTTGTAAAATTACGTATTTCAAGGGAGTTACAAATGCACAAAAGGTTATGTGTCCTGTTACCATTACAAGAAAATGGTCGAAAAAGCTACTGTGAATTTATTAAATTATTTTCTTTAAACGTTAAATTGTGTAATTAAGTTTTTAGTCTTTACTTAACTCACAGTAAATGACTGAATTAAATTAACGTTTTAATTTACCTGTATAGTGAAACAAACGTGTGCATTACGCAGATAAATTAAAATATGGTATAAAAATGGTACTTATATAATATGCAGGCTAGATAAAGATAACGCCAAATTTTGATTTGGTCCATTATTACTTGTAACATCTTATCGCTCTTTTTATTTCATTTCCCTCGCTTTTTGCAAGCAGAATCTTAGAAATTAAAATAAAATTTGTACCATTTATCACTTCAAAACAGGTTTAAATTTTTGCATGGTCTAATATACATATATTGCTTCTCTAGAATAACTGTTGTTGAACTTTCTATATTTTGCTGTGGTAATTATATTTCCATTTATATTTCATAAGCCATCACTATATATTTAGTTGATTTATGCATGTACATGAGTTAAAAATTACGCTTTATTTATATATATAAATATAATTTTTTTTAGAATAATCAGCATTATGTCTTCATATTTAATACATTTTTGCTTTTTTATGTACCAATTCTTTTTGGAGTAAGGTATCGTGCAAAATTTCTGCCACATAAATAATACAAGAGTAGACTTTCTCATTAAAATAAAAAGGTCAGAATATCTTCTAAATCGCGTGCTTATATTTTTCGTTCCCTCCCCTACTTTTTTTTTATATTTTTTTGTATACGTCTGTTTTATTACATATTTCAAGTCAATGCACATGTAAAAGTAATCCTGACGGCAGGCCATAATACAGCATCGAAGCTAACGCGTGTAGACTTCTAAACAGTGGAAACAAAGCAGGGACTTTTTTTTTAACATTATTATTCACTTTTTCGCTTTTATAAAAGTATGAATCAGAATTATTGATAACGTTACCGTGAACATATATTTTATCGCTGTTAGTAACGGTTTATAAGATTTTACATTATTTTTTATAATCTTATACATGTTCTGAGAGTTATAAATGCCAAGATTTTGATAGCTACGATGATCGTTAAAATTTTCATGTCCAACCATTTACGTTCATTGTAATCTATATTTATGTATATTAATGAATTAAACAATTAACAAGGTTACGTTTAAATTAAGTGGTTACATACTACTTTTATAATTTTACAGTTTCATGGAATATTATAAATGATTACAGTAATTGATCATAAATTAAAAATGCGATTCACGAAGTTAGTGAGTTTATATTATATATTTTTAATATCACGCATGTTGTATGAGATATAACTTTCAAGGTTCTTTTAATATTAAAATAACATTACATGAACAAATTGGAAAATTGATGTAGTAAATGTTTAAATTACTTTTTTAAAAATAGTATTTATTAATCTTCTGTTGATACCTTTTTATAATTTTCATAAATCACACAATATTATAAAAGGTTTAATGTTTACTGCAAACTATTTTTTTTTTATTATTGTTATTAAAGTACTGTTATGGAAATCTCAAAATTTTTATAATAACAGAGTAAATAATTGTATTGTGAACCAATCTGTCAAGGGAAGTGTTTTTTTTTTTCATGCAAAATAATCGTATAACTTTTTCAGTGGAATAAAAGCTACATTTAGGCAAATGGTTGAGATTAAAATAACGATATTAAAAAGTAATTAGCTTCGGCTGTTTAATTGTATATATGAAATATGATTTAGCTAATTATTTTGTGTTAAACGTATAATCTACTTTTAATAGTCGATGAATTAAATAAATTGTACATTGAATTTTCTTAATTGTTACTTAAATGTGCCGTCACGATATAAAGGATTAAACTTAGCTATTTTCTTTTTTTAAAATAGACAATCTGAAAGTCTATCATAGAAGTAAAATAATAACATTTGTATTTTTCATTTCAAGTTATAAAAATTACTTAAAATTGCTTAAATCAGCGCAAGTTCTTTTTCTCTATTATATTAAAAACATTAAAAGATGCTACTACCAAACTTTATTTATTTCATTTATCAATTCATAAACATAAACTAAAGACAAGTAATTTTTTTGCTTTTAAAGGATCGAAAATATCCCACAAGTTGATTAGAAAAGATTTTTTCTGCTTATAAAGGTAAAACAATTTTAGCAAAAATTTTCACACGCGATATAGATAGCAATCAAAATTGAATACTTTTAATGAACTATCCTTTGTTTGAATTTTCTGTCATAAACAGCAGGTGTATATATCGAAAGAGTAACGCATGTAATTTATGTAAGATAGGATGGATGAATCACAGCTCATGTCAAAAAGATGTTAAATAGCTTTGTTAAATTTATGAATTCTCCCATACTTTCTATCTATACAAAACAGAAACGTTTTGAATTAATTTGAAACTTTTACAAAGATAAGACGGGTTTTGTTTTTCTGAGTGAAATTGTAGATATAACTTACGTGATTTGCAACAATATATCATTTAAATTTATGTTTTTTTTTTAATATTTAAATGGAAGAAACATAATAAATATTAAAAAAACATTAATACATTTTGTACATTTCATTTCAAGCTATAACAATTATTTAAAATTTCATAAAACAACGGGACATCTTTCTGATTCTAACTTATTTTTAAATACTAGCATCTATAACAAAAGACGTTGCATGATTAATCAATTTTACAACTTTTCTTTGACATTATGTACTTTGTTTTACTTCAACATGATCAATATATAGAATATTTTTAGACAATACCTTCACTTGGACACAACAGTATCGCTTTAACTTTAATTCTTTGAGAAGTTCATAAATATCAAGTAATTGTGTATAACTTGTTTGACTTGGTGAGCAAAACTTTTCTGCAAACTGAATTTGTTTATGCGGATATTGCGAATTTGTAAAATCCTTACGTTTGAAATATTTCTTTTGAAAGAAAGGGAGATTCAATACTGTTTGAAGAATCATTCTTAGTTTGATTTAACTGACATATGAAGATGCTTTATTTGTATATTTGTAGAATAATGTATACAATATACAAGTGTGAGAAAATTGATGAATCTCATTCAAGGAAAAAATACTATAACTCTTGTTCAACTGATGAATTTTTCATTGTTTTCAGCCTGGAGATTGAATACTTTGTGAAGAATTATCCTTAACATGATTTATCTTCCACATGAAGATGGTTTGCTCGTATATTTGCAGAATAATGTGTGTAGTTTACAGGTGCAACAGAAGTGGTGAACCTAGCTCAATGAAAAAATATTACAACTCTAGTGCAACTTGTGATTTTTTTTATTATTCTCATTTTACTAACCACTTTCTGATTCAAAAATATTAAAACCTATAAATCCTAGCATCCTTGATTAAATACGTTGCATTTTTAATCAATTTAAAAACATTTCTTTGAGATTATGTAGTTCGTTTTACTTCCACATGATTGATTTATAGAATATTTCCAGACAATATTCTTCCCTTGGACACAACATTACCACTTTTACTTTATTTTAATTCTTTGAGATGTTTAGAAACATCAGCTTGCCGTGTGTAACTTATTTGTCTCAGTGAGCAAAACTTTCTTGCAAACTCACTTTGTTAAAGCGGACATTGTGATTTCCTAAAAACCTTACGTTTTAAATATGTATGTGAAAGAAATGGAGATTAAATACTATTTGAAGAATCATCCTTAGTATGATTTATCTGACATATGCAGATGCTTGATTTGTATATTTCTAGAATAATGTATGCAATATACAAGTGTGAGAATGTTGATGAAATCTCATTCAATGAAAAAATACTACAAATCTTGTTCAAATAATATATATTTTTTAATTATTATTATTCTCAGCCTGGAGATTTAATTCTGTTTTAAGAATCATCCTTAGTTAAAGTTGTTTGCCATATGCAGATAGTGTATTTGTATACTTGTGAAATAATGTATGTAGTTTACTGGTGTGACAGAAGATGAATCTAATTCAAAGAAAAAATAATATAACTCTAATTCAACGAATAACTTTTCCTTATTTTCATTTTATTAACTTACTCACTTTCTAATTCTGACGTATTAAAATGTATCAAACTTAGCATCTTTGATTAAAGATGTTGCATTATTAATCAATTTAACAACTTTTCTTTGACGTTATGAACTTTGTTTTACCTCTACATGATTAATTTTTAATACATTTTCAGACAACATTCTTCACTTAGACACAACATTACCACTTTTAATTGATTTTAATTCTTTGATAAGTTCATAAACATTTACTTGTGATGTATAACTTATTTGTCGTAGTAAGAACACTTTTTATTGATAGACATATTAAATAAATTTAGATTGATTTTCTGTAATTGTACTTAAAAGTACAGTGAATATGTAAAAGATTAAACTAACAAAGCTTTATAAATTATATTTAAGTACAGTAATGTACAATGTTATACTTTAAAATGTTACTAAATTATTATCATATAAGTAATTATCAATTAAATGATATTGATTAAAAAGTGCACATCTGCAAAAAGTTATAAAAAATATATTATCAGAATACAGCAGTTTTAACAATAGTATGACACACACAAAAAAAAATGTCATTAAATTCTTGTAAGGTTAAGAGCTTATAAAACTGAAGATATTTGTAGAATTTTATACTTGATAAAAAGAGAATACTGCTCGAATAAAAGCAATAAAAGTGGACAGGAAAAGCAATATAAAAATATCTTTCCGTAACCGAACCTGATATCTTTTTTCTCACTTCAATGAGTTAGGAAATGTTGAAGTTTTATGGGCGGCTTAATTTAAACTATAATCATAACATTTTCAAGCAGAAATTCTAAAACTTATTTTTTCTTCGGTAGGTTGGTCTACACGATATCAAATAATACAAGTGAACTTTTTCTGTATAATTTTAGAATTATTTGTATGGCCTTTCGGAACGTAAAATACATTTTTTTAAACAGAAAAAAAAAGAACTGTTATTTTGAAATTAAGATTTTTTTTCCTAATGTATACCAGGTATATTGGTAACAGATCCAAAATTATTGCAAATTAGTAATATAATAATAATTTAGAAACTAATTAAGTACGTAGAGAGTTATTTCACAAAAGTTTATGATTAAAGACAGATTAATTTTCTTGTGAAACCTGGATTATAAAGGCCTATATCAATCAAAAATAGCCAGTATAACAATATCGTGTAACCCAGGCCTAAGCCGAGTTTTTTTTCTTATTATAAATTTTTAATATTAATATAAATAACGTAAAGGAGAATTCAACAGATTTACATTGTTTTTCATGTTGAATGATGACACTGAAATACAGTATGGAAATTATATCGAAGCTTTTAGGTCGTGCGGCGTATTAAACGCTGAAGGAAGAACGGCAGATTGTTTCCTAACCACTTAACTGATTCGTGCAATAAATGGAAAATGTACGAAAAACACCACTTTTTTTAAGCTAAAATATTCGAAATTATCAGTTTGAACATTTCTGCCATTAAACTGCATGACATTGTATTTAAAATTTTTAGTGATGTCAAAAAGCTTTAAGTAATTGATTAAACAAACTCTTTTTGCCTGTATTTTGTAAGGTCAAATCAGATAAGTAGTTAATCTACGAATATGTACAATAATCACGAAAGAAAACTTATAGTAACTTATTCTGAGTCACTCACGATCCCGAAAAGGGTTCTTTTATTTTTAGAAATTTTTAGAAAACAATTAATTTTTGATATAAAACAATTAAAAAAAAAAATTCAATTTTATTAACTGCCCAGATTTTCAAAACTTTTTAAGTTCACACTGTATACTTTGTCACTCTGTGTTTTATATTTTCTCTGTTAAGTCATATGTGCTTAATGTATAACCCAGAAACCATTACTTTCTTGATGGACTTTTTTTCTTCTTTTTTTTTTAACATAATTTCCTCATTATTATTTTCAACTACTTTTAATTTACCTCTTTTTTTATATTCGGTGTAACTACACTTAGTTTGAACGAACACACCCAAGACATGCGTTATTGCTCATCATCCATAACTTTCTCTTCTACGCACTTACTTATGTCATTATTTATCCATTTAAGATTACTCAGACTTTCGTCACAACCACTGTCGTTAATGGGATTATAACTCAGCTAATTACTAGAATGATCCTTTTAAAAATGTCTTTTTTTTTACACTGAACATTTATCATTCTATCATGCATTAAAACAACTATGAATTTTTACACAAACATTACTCTTCTTATAACTACTGTATGTTTTATAGTTATTATCTTAAAGATTCATCAATACTTTGTAATTAAACTTTAATGAGAATATGCTTTTATATGCTGTAAAAAATAAAGAAATAAAAGAACCCTAACGTAACAAAATTTTCTCACTGAAAATTTATAAAACGGTAACAACAAAAATTCCATAACCAGATACACGTTTGCACTGTAAATCAAAAAATCTGTAAGGTTATTAAGAATATTTTAGGAAACTGTGACAGGAAACTGTGATTTAGACCTTTTTATGCAACAGCAACCCTGGTTATAGATAAAATTTTAGTAAAATTACTGTAATTTTAGTAGATTCTTTTGAAAAGCTACAGACTTGTGTAGCTTTACAAAAACTAGCTTTGTAAGTTTAAAATCTTTTTTGTAGAGTATATTGATAAAATTTTAGAAACATACAGATTTTTTTATAGTGTACACTCAGAAATTGTGAATTAAATTAATTTTTCGTAGAATATATTACTGTTAGAATATGAAATATTTTGTTTTCTTTTGAACATTTCGTACCAAAATACGATTTTTTTTAATCTAATGAAAACGTTATATAAAATTTTCTAGTCTAAATCTGCATTGCTCTAAATGACCAGGGTGTACCGACAAATAAGATGCTTCTTACTTTTTTCTTGTTTGAAACAGAATTTTTACATGTATCCTTTTTCTAACAATGAACGAAAAATTAGCAAATCTAAGCTCAAAATTTACTGATATTCTTCAATCAAAAGAGGTAAATTTCTTCAAATAGAAGACAAATCTCTTCTATCACCAAACACCTCTTCCTCTTTCCTTTATGTCAACTATAAAAAAAATCTGTAAAGTTACTAAAAGTTTTCTAGGAAACTGGGACTCGTAGAAACTTTTATGCAACGGCAACAGCAAAAACTCATGCAACAGATACAGATTTGCACTGAAAATCAAAAAATCTGTAAGCTTAGTAAGATTTTTGTACGAAACAGGGATTCCAAGACTTTTTCATGTAACTGCATTCCAGGTTACAGATAAAAGTTTAGCAAGATAACTGTGATTTTAGTAGACTCGTTTGTAAAGTTACGGATTTCTGTAACTTTAAAAAAATTAGTTTTGTAGATTTATTTTTTTCTCGTACAGTGTACAAATAAACCATACAGATTTCGTCAACTTTACATCTGTAGGATTACAGTTTTTTTTTTTTTTTTTTTTTTTTTTTTTTTTTTTTTTTTTTTTTTTTACAGTGTATCAGATAGCTATTTGCTGTATTTGGATCTTATTTATTCTATAGCAACATAATTTTATAAAGAAGAAAAAAATTCTTTTTTTTTTTTCAATTACAAATTTAGTTTAAAATTCGTTCTATCTGGAATATCAAAAGAATTATACGATCTGCATTTATTGTGTTTGAGTATCAATTCAAATTATCACATTTAAAAAATGCGATGATGCTAATAATCTTAGTAATATATAGCACTTATGTACTTCTAATCTCTCTAATAGCTTCTCACAAAAAAGATAAATTTAATACACTTCTTTAAATTTTATTATTAAAACAAATAAAGAAAACTACATTTCGTGTAAGCTGAAAAAAGTGAAAAAATTATTAGTTTAACTAAAATTATAGTAATTTTTCAATGAATAAGATTTATCAATTTTGTCATACTTGTAAATTACACACATTATTCTACAAACGTACCAGTAAACCATCTGCATATGTCAGATAAATCAAACTAAGGATGATTCTTCAAACAGTATTGAATCTCCATTTCTGTCCAAAGAGATATTTCAAACTTAGGGATATTACAAAATCGCAATATCCGCATTAACTAATTCAGTTTGCAAGAAAGTTTTGCTCACTAAGACAAGTAAGTTACACACGACTAGCTAAAGTTTCTAAACTTCTCAAAGAATTAAAATAAAGTAAAAGAGATAATCTTGTGTCCAACTGAAGAATATTGTTTGAAAATATTTTATAATTTATTCATTCAAAAGCAAAACAAAGCACATAATGCCAAGGAAAAGTAGTTTATTTGATTAAACAATAAACATGCAACATCTTAAAGATGCTAGAATTTACAGACTTTAATAAGTTAGAATCAGAAAGACCTCTCGCTGTTTTATGAAATTTTTAGTTTGTTTTATAGCTTAAAATAAAAATGTACAAAATTTATTATAATGTTCGTTTATAATTAGGATGTTTCTTCCATTTGGCTATTTGGAAAAAAAAAAAAATTAAATTTATGTATGATATTTGTTGTAAATCACGTAAGTTATACTTACAATTTTATATAGAAGTACAAAAATATGTTTTATCTTTGTAAAAGTTCCAAAATAATTTCAAATTCAAACCTTTCTGTTTTATATAAGTAGAAAGTATGGAAAAATTCATAAACTGAGCAAAATGATTTAACATCTTTTTGACACGAACTGTGATTCATCTATCCCGTCATACATAAATTATATACGTTACTCTTCAGATATATTCACCTGCTGTTTATGACAGAAAATCTAAACAAAGGATAGTTCGTTAAAAGCATTCGATCTGCAATGCTATTTGTGTCGCGTGTAAAGTTTTTTTCCAAAGTTACTTTAAGTAGGTAAGCAGACAAGTTCTTTTGTAATTAGCTTGTGGGAATTTTTCGCTTTTTAAAAATGGATATTTTAAACATGTTTAGTTTACGCTTATAAAATGATAAATAAAGTAATTGAGGTAATAATGCTTTTTAATGCTGAAAATACGTTAATCAAATTCAATCTCTAATACTATCTGTGTCGCGTGTGAATTTTGTTTCCAAAATTGCTTTATCTAGACCAGCAGAAATGTTTTTTTCTGATCATCTTGTGGGATATTTTTGCTCTTTTAAAGAGAATATTTTACACATGTTTCTTTTATTCTTATTAAATAATAAATAAAATAAAGCAATTAATCTAAAAACACTTTTTAATGAAAAAAATAGTCTGAAACATTCTTTACATTTTTCTCTTAATCTTTACATTAATCAGATTCAATCTCTAATGCTAACTATGTCGCGTGTGATTTTTTTCCAATATTGCTTTATCTAGACAAGTAGAAAAGCTCTTTTCTAATCAACTTGTGTGACATTTTTGCTCTTTAAAAGTGAATATTATACACATGTTTCGTTTATGCTTATTAAATGATATATAAAATAAAACAATTGTTCTAAAAATACTTTTTAATGAAGATAATAATCTGAAATACTATCTTTACGTTCATCAGATTCAATCTATTATATCTGTATCGCGTACGAAGTTTTTTCCCGAAATTTCTTTGTCTAGATAAGCAGAAACATTCTTTTCTAATAAACTTGGGGGAATTTTTCGCTCTTTAAAAGCTAGTAATTTACACACATTTAATATATGTTTATGAAATGATAGATAAAGTTAAACAATTCTAATTATAATATTTTTTAATGCACAAAATTATCTGAAAAACTATTTTACATTAATCAGATATAAGTAAATTTAAGAGCTAAATTCCAAATGTTTGGTGCTAATTCACGCAGATTTTTAAACAGAAATTCGAATATTTCTGATAAAAAATGTCCTTTGAAAATTTTGGCTATAAGCATTTTTTTTTGCCAATTATTTTTTAAGAAGTTTTCCGATTAGTAAATTAAACAGTTATTAACAATTTATTTCTATATAATGAAGAAAAATTATAAGAAGAAAAAGAAGAAAGGTGATTAGCATAGTGATAAATAATCATATCATATATAGCTTATAATTTCGTATACAAAAGGGAAGAATTGATTTCATATTTTTATAGAGTTAAAAATTAACACAAATTCGAAAATTTTTAACTGATATAAATTAGAAATAGACAAATATTCATTGATTGAAAAAGATATAAAAATCAATTTTCATGTTTTGCGAATCCCCTATTCTGTCACATCTATAAATTTTATGCTTTAATTTACAGCATGAAAATATCCACATATGACACTGGATGCACACTAAATATTATCATTAACATTCTTATTGAAATTTTACTCTACTTTAATAAAAAATATATAAATAAAAACCCACCTTTTTATTTATATATATATATGTATATATATTTAACTATTTAACATAACTAGCCGCTCTTGGTGGCTAGTTTGGTTTCCGATATGTGATGCTGAGTATTTTGTCTTGTTTCCTTTATTCATAATTTAATTTGCTTGGTCAATACTTCCCCAAAATTGGTAGATTATGGCAGAGAAATCAAAAACTTGGTATATTTATGTTAGCCGGATGTAGGAGATAAATCGCCAAATATTATTACCGTTGCATCAATCGAATTTCATTATTTTCTTTTAAAATATGAACTTCACTGATTTTATTTAAAATGCAGCTGTTTAGTTAAAAGCTGACACATTAAGAAAATTCATGCCATTTATTATTTCTTAAGAAAGAAAGAAAGAAAAGAACAGAAAGGAAAAGAAAAGAAAAGAAAAGAAAAGAAAAGAAATTTAATAAATATTACCATAAACCAAGACATTTAATTTCAGAATTAAAGTATTGTCTTAATTAGAAAAAAACATTTTCATTTTAATAACTAAATCAGAAAGGAGAGTAAACTAAATAATTGAAAGTTAAACTGTGAATAAAAGTAGAGAGTAAAAAAGATTGGAAAATAATTCTGTTAGATTCTGAGGTAAAACGCAGACGAAAGAACTAGCAAGATTAAATCTCGTCATAAAAAAGATTTACACAGAAACCACATACTTAATTTAAAATAACAATAATAATAAAAAAAGACTAAAATATAGTAGATCAATGTATACTTTTTTAATAAATATACCAGGATAGGGCATATAAAAAATGTTTAAGCATCTAAGAAGAATGCGAGTCTTTCTGCCTTCATCATCATTTAAAACAGCATATTTGTAGCATGTACTGTTGGCGTACTCAGACAGCTCATAGTCTTGTAACTCTCAGACTATTTTATTTGGAATATAGTAGGCAGTTTTATAGTTTTTGACAAGCTGATTCAAGACTTTTTTAGAGTTATGTAGTGCGTCAGTCGTTAAAGCAGGAGTGGTCAACCATTTTGTCTAAAATTCACTCGCCACCTTTTCTTTAAAAGTATAATTTAATCTTTTTAAATTCAAAAATTCCTGTCATTAAACAAGTTTTTATTTATTTATTTATTTATTTATTTATTTATTTTTGTAAACAAATACAAGTATATCCATGGCACACGTGTCGCAAGTTGGCGATCTCTGCACTAAGGTATCGCCATAGTTAATTAAACAAGCTGCTTAAATACGCGAGATAATAAAAATAGAATTATACGAATTATTAACTCTTTCGGGTCTGTTTTTTTTCAATTTTTAGAAAAAAGTAATTTTACATTAATAATATTAACACTAGCTGTCCAAATAAATCAAATAGTAGTTAGTGTATTATAGTGTTTAACGAATATTTCATTGTCTGAAAGATTACGAATATTTTTGCTTTCCATACTTTTCAATTAATATTCATATGAAAATAGCCTGAGGAAGAATTTTTGGAGATAATTAGAAAATATTGTATTACAACAAGATTTAATTTATGTTACAATTTATGTTTATGTTTAATTTATGTTTTCTAATACTCTTTACGCTTTAGTACATATGATCCTTTCAGGAAAGTAACTTTAATTTGAAATTTAAAATTTGAAATATATGTTTAAAATAAAAGAATCTTAAACTTCGCAAAGAGAATTACACAAATAATAATAATTATTATTATTATTAAATGCCTAACATTAAATGAAATCATATAGTAAATGCATAGACATATACTAACGTTACTACATGTAAATACACTGTAAAAAAATCTGCAAAGGTACTAAACTTTTTCTTGGAAACTGGGATTCCAAGAACATTTCCTGTAACGGTAACAGCAAAAATTCAAGTTTCAGAATCGGTTACATGGTTTTTTCCTGTTATCAATACATGAAAAGTTCTTGGAATCCCAGTTTCCAAGAAAAAGTTTAGTACCTTTGCAGATTTTTTTTTTTTTTTTACAGTGTAGAAGCAACAGTATATCTTCAAACAAAATAAGCATCCATTAAAAGACATGTACTATTAATAGTACACCAGTTCCGAAAGGGTTAAGCAGGTATATGGACCATCTGCTTATGAAACTGAATTCAAATTACGAATACTTCGCAAAACAAAATTCATCATTTATGACTTTCAAACCAAGCGAGTTTCACACGTGATGTTTTTCTTAAATTGCGATATCTGCAGTAGCATAAAATTCCTTCTCAATGCAGCATCAAGTGAAAAAAAAAAAAAAAAAAAAAAAAGATACAAAATGCATATATATTTATTTATTGCTTTTAAATAATGAGGTGAAATAAACGTGGGGATGTTGATTCAGAACACACAAAATTCTGTAAAACTAAATATCAATTAATCATAGAAAAACAAAACCCTGTAATACTGCAAATATTCCATAACTATTATTTTATCTAGAACTTATTTTTAACTTTTGTATAGTCTTTAAAATAATTTAGAAGTAAGAAGTAAAAACAAAGTATTTAAATATTCATATGTTGATAAAAATACAGAATTTCATTCTGCAATCTTATTCTTTTTTATTATTTACATGTGTTACATCTCTTTGAACTTGTAAATTATACGTAACATAAAAAATCTATATGAATCATATGGTTATGACAATGAATTCAAATGAAAGACAATTCATCAAATAATATTTAACGTTCCTAGCTTTGAATAAGCGATTTTCGCATGTGAGAGTTTTACAAAATCTTGATATATGCATTAACATAAACGAAATTTTCAATACACTGTGTGAGAAACTTTCAATCACGAAAAGTAAATAATTGATAGAAGATACAGAGATATTTATATATTGCTATAAAAGACTAAGAGGACATAAACGCGAGAATTTTGTTTCCAAACGCACGAAGTTGTATGTAAACTCAATGCTTATTATTCATAAATAAACTAAAACCATATGATATTATTTATGTTGAAAATAATTCATAACTATAATTTTTCATATAATTTCTTTTAAACATTTTTATAGACTTAAAAATAGTTCAGAATTACGAACTAAAAAGAGTGTATTAAATAATAATTGATTGGTCAAAAATACAGAACCACGTTCTACTTTTCTTATTCACTTTTGTGATAGCTCTTTAAACTTGAAAATTATACGCATTATTAGAAATCTATGTGAACCATCCACTTAAGAGAGTGCATTCAAATGAAAGACAAATCATCAAACAATATTCAACATTCCTAATTATGAACAAACGATTTTCGCACGTGAGAATTTTCGATAAATCGCAATAACGCATAATCGCGCATTAACATAAAAGAACTTTTCAATGCAGCGTGTGAGAAGTTTTTGTTCACGAAAAGTAAATAATAAATACAAGACAGAAAAAAATTTATTCATTGCTTCAACTCTTTCGAGGACCATTTAAAGAAAAAAAAATCTTAGAAAAATTTATTTTTACGCTAATAACATTCACACTAGCTATCCAAATATATTAATTAGAGTTCATTTCATTGTCTGAAACATAACGAATGTTGTTGTTTTGCATGTTATTCATTTCATATTCATATGACAATCGTCTAAAGACGAGCTTTTAGAGATGTTTAGAAATTATGTTACAACAAGGTTTAACTGATATTACAACTTTCTAACACTTTTTGCGCTTTATTACACTGTAAAAAAAATTCAAGAGGTTACTAAAAATTTCTTAGTAAATTTGTATTCCACAGAATTTTTTAGTAACCATTACAAACTTTTTTTTGCAAGTGAAACAAACAATACTTTTGTAAACTGAACAATTTTTTTTTTGTATAACTAACTTAAAACTTTTTAGTATGAGCCACCAAGCAAATTTTAGTAATAGCTCCAAAATTATTTTTAGTAACCCTTACGTGTGCCTGAAGGGCAGGAGATTCCTTCGAGCTGCATCCAGTGGGTAAAAAGACAGACTTCTGAAACGGAAGATTTTAGGTAAAGCCGCAATAGATGGCAGCACCAAACATTGCTCCCTACTCTATTTTGACATGTTTCTAAAGGGGAGAGAAATTTTAGAGATCATTACCCATGGTAATTGCTACGACAGGATTTTCATAATCCCTTTATTTACATTCGGTGCATATTTGGCGGCGGCGGCCAGCATCGAACTCAGGTACTTTCAGCCTGGAGTTCGGTGCTATGACCACGAGGCTATTACGGCTACACCAAGTGAGTTTTAGTAATAGCTATTAAAAATGTAAAACTATTAACTCTATTCGTTGCTAGCTTTTTTCTAGTAATTCTTACAGATTACTTGTAACCGAATAAGATTACTAAAAATTTTTAGTAATTACAAGGATTACTAAAATTTTTTTAGTAGATCGATCTTTTTTTACAGTGTATGCATGATTCTTCCCGGAAAATAACTTTTATTTTAAATTTAAACAGTGAAATATATGTTTAAAATAAAAGAATCGCAAACTATGCAAAGAAAATTAGGCAAATATTTATTTTTTTTTTTGTTATTACTAGATAGCTAAACTTTAATGAGGTCATATAATAAATGTTTACACACATACTAACTTTACTACAAGTAAAGAGTAACAAAAGTATTTCTTAAAATAACAACAAAAAATGAAAATTCTCGTTAGAAGACATGTACTATTAATAGTACATTAGATCCAAAAGGGTTGAAAGTTTAAGGTGACATAAACGCAGAAATGTTATTTCCTTACGCACTACATTGTCTGTAAAACTCAATGCCTATTAATTATAAATAAACTAAAACCATGTGATATTATTTATGTTCCAAATAATTCATAACTATGATTTTATATAGAATTTCTTTAAACTTTTGTATAGGCTGAATAATAATTCGGAATTAGGAAGTACGTATAAGAACGTATTCAAATAAACATTAGTTGGTCAAAAATAAAGAATTTTTATACTATTTTATTCGTTTTTCTTAGTTACTTTTGTGATATCTGTTTGAACATACGAATTATTAAACATCTATATGGACCATCTGCATATGACAGTGAATTCAAACAAAAGGCAGTTCATCAAACAATGTTTAACTTTCCTAGTTATAAATAAACGGTTTCAAATGTAATATTTTTCCAAAATCGCAATATCTGCATTACAATAAAAGCTCTTTTGAATACAGCTTGCGAGAAATTTCTCTTCATGAAAAGCAAATACTTGATATTAGATATTTATGTATTGTTTCAAAGGATTAAAATGAAATAAACTTTATAATGTTGTTTCCATATGTAGGGAATTGTCAGGAAAAATCAATGTATATTGATCATACACAATTAAAACAAAGAACATAAATCCAAATATAGGTTCTATGTTTATTAATTTCACTATGTAATGTTAGTTAAATTACAAATCACCTATAGCTTTAACTTAATAAAAAACAGTTTCGATAGGCTTAACATTCTTTCCAAATTACCAATGAATAGTGTAATGAAAGGTATTGAATTTTTCATCGCAATTAGATTTCTCTTTTCGTGTTCGTTTATCTTATATCCTTTACTTATGAATTAAACACAAGAAATTGTCTGGAAAAATTAATGTATATTAATCATACACAATTAAAATATAGAACATAAATTCAAATTTAGGTTGTTATGTTTATTAATTTCAGTAAGTTATGTTATGTATATTAAAAATCCCCTATACCAATAATTTTATAGAATTAATATTCTTTCCAAATTACCAATGAATAGTGTAATCAAAGCTATAGAATTTTTTTTATCACTAACTGTATTCTCTTTTTATATTCAGCATTCTGATATCCTTCCACATTTACAAATTCTACACATTATTAAACAGATATTTATACCAACTGCTTACGATAATGAGTCCAAACTAAGGGCAGTTCATGAAACAATATTCAGTATCCATGACTATTAAAATAAACTTATTCCACGTGTTAAATTTTTCCAAAATCGCAATATCTGCATTACGATAAAAGCTCTTTTGAATACAGCTTGCGAGAAATTTCTCTTCACAAAAAGCAAATAATTGATATTAGATATTTATGTATTGTTTCAAAGGATTAAGATGAAATAAACAGGGGAGTGTTGTTTCCATACACAGAAAATTGTCTGGAAAATTCAATGTATATTGATCATACGCAATTAAAATAATGAAACAAATTCAAATATAGGTGCTATGTTTATTAATTTAACTATGTAATGTTAGTTATATTACAAATCCCCTATACCTATAACTTAATATAAAACAGTTTCGATAGGCTTAACATTCTTTCCAAATTACTAATGAATAGTGTAATCAAAGGTATAGATTTTTTTAATCGCAATCAGCTTTCTCTTTTTGTGTACATTTGCCGCATATCCTTTATTATTAAATTATACGCAGGGAATTGCCTGGAAAATTCGATGTACATTAATCATACACATTTTAAACAAAGAACATAAATTCAAATATCGGTGCTATGTTTATTAATTTCACTATGTAATGTTAGTTATATTACAAATCCCCTATACCTATAACTTAATATAAAACAGTTTCTATAGGCTTAACATTCTTTCCAAATTACCAATGAATAGTGTAATCAAAGGTATAAAATTCTTTATCGCAATCAGCTTTCTCTTTTTGTTTTAATTTGTTTCATATCCTTTACTATTAAATTATAAGCAGGGAATTGCCTGGAAAATTCGATATATATTAATCATACACAATTAAAACATAGAACATAAATTTAAAAATAGGTTGTTATGTTTATTAATTTCACTATGCCATGTTATTTATATTTCAAGTCACCTATACCTATAATTTAAAATAAAATAATTTCTATAGGCTTAATATTCTTTCCAAATTACCATTGAATAGTGTAATCAAAAATATCGAATTTATTTTTGAAATCTGGATTCTCTTTTCATATTCTAAGCTTTCTAATGTCTTTTCGCACTTATAAATTTTATGCATTATTAAGCAAGTATATGTATCAACTGTATATGACAGTGAATTCTACCCACGGGCAGTTAATTAAACTATATTTAGTATCCAGGATTATAAGAATATACTTGTTTCACACATGATATTTTTCTAAAATTGAGATGTAAGCGCTAGCATAAAAGCCCTTTTCAATACAGCGTCCAAGAAATTTCAGGCCCCACCAGTGGCCGCGAGGTTCTGAACTCCAAACTGGTAGACGGTAAGTGCTAAGTTCGAACCCAATCGCGACCGTCCGCCTAACCGTTCGGAGATTTCCGTGGTTTTCTTCGAACCTTGCGTAAATACGGTTTAGGTTCTCTTAGAAACTTAGATCCCTTAGGTTCCCTTTGGTCCCCTTAGGTTCCCTCCCACCCCATAGGGCCTATATCCCATAGTGTAGATAATTGGCCGACATAAATGCAAACAAACATACAAACAAACAAACCAAGAAATTTTGGTTTCCGAAAACCAAATGTTTTTATACAGGTTTGTTATAGATATTTATATTTTGCTTTAAATAATTAATGCGAAAAAACTGTGGAAATGTTGCTTCCAAATGCAAGAAATGATCTACTAAACTCACGTATATTAATTATAGGAAAAAAAATAGAGTATAAATTCAAAAATGGGTTATTTTGTTTATTAATTTCACTACGTAACGTTATTTATATTGAAAATTATCCATACATATAATTTAATGTAAAGCAATTTCTAAAGGCTTAATATTATTTTGAAATTACCGATGAATAGTGTAATCAAACATATAGAATTTCTTACTGCAATCTGTATTTTTTTTTATATTCAGCTTTCTAATGTCCTTTTGCACTTACAAATTCTCTTCATTACTAAGCAAGTATATATACCAACTGCCTATGACAGTGAATTCTAACTAATGGCAATTCATGAAACTATATTTAGTACCCTGGACTATCAGAATAAATTTGTTTCACACGTGATATTTTTCTAAAGTTGAGATATCTGCGTTAACACAAAATCTCTTTTCAATACAACTTGCGAAGTATTTTCTTTTACGAATACCGAATATTTTATACAAGATTGGTAGGTATTTATATTTTTCTTTTAATAATTAATGCGAAATAATCGTGCGAATGTTGTTTTCAAATGCATGAAATGGTCTATTAAATTCATGTGTAATAATTATAGAAAATAAAAGGAAAGAGTATAAATTCAAAAATGTGTTGTTTTGTTTATTAATTTCACTATGTAATGTTATTTATATTAAAAATCATCTATACCCATAATTTAATATTATGCAATATCTATAGGCTTAATGTTTTTTTAACTTACCAATAAATATTATAATAAAAAGTACAGAATGTCTTATTGCAAACTGTATTCTCTTTTTATATTCAGCTTTCTAATGTCATGTCACATTTATAAATTCTACGCATCATTAAGCAAGTATATGTACCAACTTCATGTGACAGTGAATTCTAACTAAGGGGTAACTATATTCATGAAACTATATTTAGTATCCAAGACTATAAAAATAAACTTGTTTCACACGTGATATTTTTCCTAAAATTGAGATATAAGAGCTAGCATAAAAACCCTTTTAAGTACAGCTTGCGAAATGTTTTTGTTTACCAAAACCAAGTAGTTTATACAATATTGGTAGATTGCTTATATTTTGCGTTAAAGAATTAATTCGAAGTAATCGTGGGAATATTGTTTTCAAACGCAAGAGACTGTCTACTAAACTCATAAATATTAATTATAGAAAAAAAGAGCATAAATTCAAAAATAGGTTGTTTTGTTTGTTAATCAAACAGCATTAGGAAATTTTAAAAGTATCACGCTTTAAATTTAAATATATTAAACTCATAAAGATCCCTTCCATTTTGTTTGTTTTTTTAAAAAGTATTTTAATTGGAAGCTTAAAAAATACAAATTACAGTTCATTATTATTCTAAAATACAAATAATGCCGAAATTATGTTGTTTTTTAAATGAATTTATACTAAATATTTATTATAACGCTTACAATATTTCTTAGTCACATTTACAAATGAATATCATATTACATATTGCGTTTTTTACCAATTTATTCGTTGCGTTGCTATATAATTTTCAGTTAATTAGAATTATATTTATATTTATTTTGAATATTTAATACGTCTGTAATTTCATAGAAAATGATAAATGATAAAACATTATATGCTAAACTTTTATTTTATAAATTCCAAAGTATCTAAATTGTTGTTCTTATTTAAAATATAAGTTTTTTTTTATTCCCCTTAAAATGCAACATATTTTAGATGTTTATTAGTTTCTTTACCAAAAATTATAAATGAGATATATTCTTTTGTTGCCCAAGAGAATTCGTTTGTCTTTGTTTTTCGCTACTCTATAAAACATTTGTGTAGCGTTACTCCGTAAAATTGGTGGCAGCCTTGTTGCCCCCAATTTTATGGAGTATTTTAACCGATATAACCGGTGTAACATTGTAATGCTACACCAGTAATATATGTTTAAATTACGCCATTGAATAATATTACTCCATAAAGTGGAGGTAACAGCTGCCACCAATGTGATGGAGTAACACTTCACAAATGTTTTACAGTGTAAGGATAATACAGTTTTGAATGTTTGTTTTATTACTTTCTTCTATTTTTACATTATATATACATACATGTATACATACATTTTACATACATGAAAGTATTCGTCTCATGAAAAATTTCGAGTTCCAGTTTTCGATGGATTTATCCGTTTTAGAAAGTCCTGGACATTATTTGATGGCTTTTAGAAAGTATCTGCCTATAAATCTGTCTGTCACTCTATTACTGTGTGAGTCTGTATGTGACAAAAATTTTATAAGCTCTCCGTCTCAAGAACTAATGCACGGAATTTCACAAAACTTTAGATTCTGTTAGTCCTTGATATAAACCGAAGATGATAAGTTTTTGGTATTTATCACTCCATACGTGGTGCTGCTATGCCGCATTGTTCACAATTTTCACAATAGCCCTATCTCAAGAATTAATTCCTGGATTTTCATAAAAATTTATACTTAGTTAGTACTTGATACAGATTTATTTATTCCTTGAAATAACATAGTACTGAATACGTTTTGGTGCAAATCGCTCAACAGCTGGCGGTGCCATGCTGCATTATTTGTGATTATCAGAATTAATCTATCTTAAGAATTAATGCATGCATTTTTTTAAACTTCAGATTCAGTGTACCCCTGATATACATTAGTGTAAATCATCCTACAGATGTTGTTGCTATGCGGCATTTTTCACGACTTCGCGATAGCTGTATTTCAAGAGCTAATGCATGGGTTTTCATCTAACTTCATATTCAGTTAGTATCTGATTTAAAAAAAAAAAAATGTTAGTTTTTGCTGTACATCATTCAACATGTGGTACTGTTATGCAGGTTTTTTAAATATTTTTCAATAGATCTATCTCATAAACTAATACATTGATTTTCATTAAACTTCAGATTCAGGTATAAGTTGATATAGCTTGTTGCGGACTGCATTTTTGTGCAAACCTCGTAATCCACGGTGCTACTATGTTGCATTTTTTAGGAAGTATTAACATGCGTAACATAGAAAAAAGTGTTGAACTGATACACCTGACTAGTCTTCAACTTCATTTTCTTCTAATGTGAATGGTAACATGTACGCTACCATCAATGTTCCCGATTTAGTGGATTTTTTTATTCACATATTCGATATTTTCATCAGAAATTTCAAATGGAATTTTTTGTTTTGTATAATAAACAGATATTTCGTAAATAAGTAAATCAAAATTTTCTATATTTTCTGGTATGAATCTAAATTCTCTGTTTTACGCATTTTTTTTTCTTTTTTTTAACGCATTCTATCAAAGAATAAAAAACACTTTAATTTTTTCGTTTTGTAAGGTACGTTTTAAATTTCTTTTTGAAATTTTTGATGAAATAGAATTTCCGGTTGAAAACACATTCGTCTTGTATTCGATTCCAGAAAAATTGAGAGATGTTAGTATCTATGCCTTAACCCTTTAAGTTCCGGTTGCTTAATTTCTTCAAAATTTCTAAATGTTATATTGATACAAGGATTTTGCAAAGAAAAAAATCGATTTACGATGCACAAGAAAAAATGCATTGAACTATTTTTATATAAATTTGTTTGAATATTCTATTTTCATTGTAATGTTCCGGAATTTAAATTAAGTAGGAAGAAATTTATCACCAGAGCTCAAAGAAATAAGAATGATGAAGTCGATGAGATTTGGGGGGGTTTAATTATTTTACCTCCTCCACACAGTTTGTCCCCATTCTGTGACCTCGAATGGTCATATAGCTTAATAAAGAAATTTGAAAAATAACTAAACTTATGAAACTGCTGTTGCAACAAGACGCACCTGTGGCAGACCTGTGAGTTTAATTAAACGGAAAAATGAAAATAAGGAGATGTATTACTTTTCTTCCGGGTAAGCAATATGATATAAAATGAACGTAATCTACATTAAGAAAAGGACTTTCGGGATAAGCGACCGGTATACATGCCACGTAAAGTGTTTAGAATCCTTAATTATCCTCACCAGTTATTTTTTAATGTAAAGTTTGCCTTATTTAATCATTACCTTTTCTCCATTCAATTAGGCCAGAATTTCTGTTATCAAAAACTGGTAATAAAATATTAAATATTCTGTAAAAGACGCTTATTATTGCCTTTTATCTCTGTAAAACTTAAACACATACACAAAAAAAGAGAAGAAATAATAAAGAAAGAAAGAAGTATCTATTTTAAGAATCCTGACAAAGCAAATGATAAATAATGAATAATTAACTTAATTAAGCTCTGTGATTAGCTATTTATTGCCGGAGTTCCAAAATTTATTTCCATATTTCCTAACAAAGAAAGCACAAGTTGCCTAATGGTTTCTCAAAGAACTACACGAAATTAAACATAATAGTTTTTTCTGGTAATTTCAGAGCATCCAAGCTCTTCTAAACCGCGCAATTATTTCTCGTTTCTTTTTAGGGAAAGATAATCTACATTATTACAAGAAAGGTACAATTATGTAAATAATTACTAATTATGTGTAACAAGTATTTTTTCGTCTATGTACATCTGGCTGTTAAATGCTTTTTAAATGCTGGTTAAAGCAATTACATTTGATAAAATCTAAAGTTAAATTAATTTATTATAAGGTTAAAATAAAATTTCATTTTTGAAATAAGTGTTTCCATTAAATGTACAATATTTAATCTCTGTTTCTACATTCATAAGATTTAATTTGTGTTTTTAGAAATAATTTTTCTAATTTTATTTGATAAAGATTTGTAATGGTGAATTATTTTTCTTTTCTTGTATTATATAGTTTTCTATGGTACTTAATAATGCGCTTTTACAAAAGCTGGTACAAAATTTTTTTGACTTCTTTTTTCTTTTTTAATATTAAAATGACATCTAAATAATTATATACACATGCAAACGTACACATACTGTGGTCGGGCATAAATATTAAAACACCCCCCCCCCCCCAAAAAAAAAGAAAAAAAAAACATTCTATCATATCCATTGCATTGAAAAAGAAAAAGTTGTAATTCTACAGATGTAAAACTATCGCACTCTGTATAAAAAAAAAAAAAAAAAAAAAAAAAAAATGTAAATCTAAAAAACTAGTTTTTGTAAAGCTACCGAAATCCTTATATTTATTACTTCGAAATAAGAATTACTAAAACGTTATCTATAATTCGTGGATAATTACATAAGTTTTTGTTTATGAAGATACATAAGTTTTCAAGGCACCACAGTTTTCTAAAATATTCTTAGGAACTTTGCGGATTTTTTTTAAATTTATTTACAATGCAAATGTATACTAGGGTGGAGTGAAAAATCGAAAGTTGGAATTTTGATTTTGGATAGCAGCCAAAAGTTGCCTTTTTGTACCTCTAATACACGTGCAAAATTTCATTAATTTTGAAAAACTTCTTGAGTCCCCTACCAGGCCATTTATATTTTCATTGATTTATACGATAGGTTTTTATCATAAATTGTACATTAACAGGATTTTTTGGTAATATCGTTTGATATTTTTATATTCAAAATGTATAGTGTATTTCCTTTCATCATTTTCAAACTTTAAGTCTATATTTTTAAATATTTGAAACGGTTTATTGAGTTTTAAAAATTGTATGTTGTCATTTTTACAGTCAAAATGAGTACGTGTGTAAGCAAATCGAAGTTTACCGTTACTAGAAGTTGGTGATTCTTCAAAACTAAATAAATCTGTTTTGCCAACAATAGCAGAATGCTATAAAATATTATTATTATACAAAACAATAAATAAAACGCATTGTAATTGTAAAGTTCCGCCAAAATCACAAGTAAAAAAAAATCCTGCGAGAAAACATCGAAGGCATCAATTATTATAGTTTCCCAAAGACGTATTGATCAAATGATAGATAAAAAAAATTTCTGAATATCAGAAGCTTATTCAATTTCCCAAAATCAAAGGAAATTATGGAAAATTGGAGATATATGGAAAAACTATAAGTTACAAACACAATTTCTGATTTTAAGAGTCAAATGAATTGTATTTGGGACACATTACACCATCTTTTGGACCAGGAAAGATCATTGCAGGAAGTATTAAAATATTGTACTGAAAAACATTTAAACCTTGATAAATTTATGGCAATAGGTTGTGACGGAACAACTGTAAAAAATAAGATAAAAAATCATGGTAATAGATTTTTGAAACAAAAATTTAGTCTTCCGTTTTAGTGGTTAATATGTCAGCTCTCTGCAAACGAATTGGTGCTAAGTCATTGAACTTGATAAACAAAATAAAGGCTCACGAGCTTTTCCTATTCTATTTGGAAAGTCGTTGGATCAATGTGAACAATAGACAGTTATGGAAATTAAAAATATCTGCTCCTATCACACAGAAATGAACTATGGAGAGTTAAACGTAGATCAAAATTATCTTTATGACATGTGTCAAACATTTGCATCTGGTTAATGCTCCTCAAGTCTGGTAAATTGTAATCCAGCAAGAATGTCGCACTCTAAATGATTGACAACTGCCAATTGATTACTTGGTTTGCAGACTGGAAGTCAGAATTCATCCCAAAATCTGAAGATTATGGCTGAATTTGTAATGAAAGTACATTCGTCAATGTTGTTTCACTTCAAGAAAGATTCTTCTTGCAACAATAGAGCTTAAAATGTTTTTTATAAACAATTAAGATCGTTTGTTATTTGAGGGAATATTTAAAGAAAATACTCAATCCCGTTATTCAACAAAACATATACTTCTGTCATTGAGATGAAAACTTACTGGAACGATAACTGATAAAAAAATCATGTTGGAGACTTTGGATTCCGAAGAATATTGAAGATGAAGGATATTATATGTTCTACAATAAGACAGTTTCATATTCCAATATTGAAATTCAGTGTTACAAACTATAAAACATCATTAACTGGCAAGAATGTGAAATCACCCCTCATTCTTAAAAGTGTACCCAGAGAGAAAGTGGAAATTCTCAGAAAAAATCTAAAGTCCCATCTTTTCAATTGAAAAATTTCCCTGTTAGATTAGAGTATTTGAAAGATGCGTAAACTTAGTTGTTGAAGCGCCATTAGCAGTTGTAGTAGTAGAAGCAAGAACCGGATATATATGAGCAAAAATCAAATCACGAAAGGTAATAGCTAATTTTGATAACAAAGACTAATATAAATTGAAATGAAATGAAAGACCGTTTTACAATATATCGTATATATTCTTTTCATTTCATTACTATATATTCAGAAAACTGCATTTCCTTCATATTTAGAAACTATCTTTCATGTGCATTCGAAAAATAAAAGTGAAAGCATGTCTAAATATTGCGTTTTCTCTTCTCTGCAACAATACGATTCACATTTTAGGGTTTTATTCGCGATTTAAAGAATTAAAATGCAACTGTACTTAGATCGTTCAAAAGTAATACTTTAAGAAGTCATTTTTGTGGGTTATATTACTGAAATAAAAAAAAAGTTGATTAATTTACGCTGCATTGTGAAATCTTGATTTTCACATAAAAAGGGCATAATATTTAAGAGCTGGTAGGGAACTAAAATGAATTTCAAATGAAATGAAATTTTAACAATATATTCAGTGTGCCAAAAAAGCAACATTTTAGACCTATCCAAAAAAAAAAAAATCCGAAGAAAAATGTTTTTTGGTCATTTACACTACATAGTGAAATCTTGATTTTCGCATATAATGAGCATAATCTTTAGGAGCTGGTAGGGGACTAAAGATGAATTCCAAACGAAATAAAATTTTAACCTTATATTCAGTGTGCCAAAAGGCAACTTTTTAGACCTATCCAAAGAAAAAATTCCGAAAAATTTTTTTTTCGGTCCTTTTCACTCCACCCTAATGTATACCTATTATGTGATATTTTGTTGTTGTTGCATGTAAATAGAACGTTCTAGACATCCCAGCTTAGTAAAATGCTTAGTTACTTTGCGAATTTTTTTACAGCGTACGGTGTAAAAAAACTGTTGGCATTAAAAATATCTTGCTGTCTTCTCGCAATTAATGAAGATTTTTCTATAATTTTATAGATGTAAATTTACAGAAATCTGCATGCTTAATAAAATGTTATCTATGCATTGTACGAAAAAACATGCAAATCTACAAAACTAGTTTTTGTAAAGCTACAGAAATCTGTAGAAAAAGTTTCCTAAAGAAAAATTAGTAACTTTACTCATTTTTCCCACAATGTACAAGTCATTATTTATGAGGGAATCTTTCACCATTCTTTCTGTTGAACATAATCAAGTTTACACATGGAGCAAAGATGATGGAGGTGGATAACAATCACGTACCTTTCTCTCCAAAGTAGTCTTAAAAGTCTCACTAAGGCTGCATTCACATTGAAATACTCTCCCCGCTAACTGAATTATTGAAAGAGTCTTTTGCGGTTTCTTCTTAATAGAACGAAGGGGAGTGAACAAAAGAATCTGGAAATAAGCAGATCCACCTTACTTGACGGAAAGATACCTCTTTTGCCGGACAATCAATCCTTTCCTACAAACCTCATTAAAGATCAAAAACACCCTCGTCGCCACAACAAACACGCCGACGGCCTGTTTTGGTCTTAATGCTGTGGAGACCAGGGGACATATGACAAATAGTCCTCATGCTTACAAAACCAGTTCTGGATTATTCGAGATGTGTTGACAGGGAGTTAATCTTCTTGGAATAGAGCATAAACATTCGGAAACAAACAATGTACCATGAGCTGGACATGATCGGCCAAAATGGTCACATTTTCCTTTCCAGTAATGTGTGACCTTGCTAAATAGTTATAAGGCCTATAGAATATTAAGATATGGCTGCCTAAATCGTGAGCGAGCAATCTGCATCGTAGGCTTGAAATGGCGCTTTTCAGACATAAACTCGGACAGAAGTTGGAAACAGTATTAAACAAGATTAATCCGACTAAATGTCTGTTTTCCATTTTCCCTTAGTTTAGGTTTTATAGCTTCGACACCACGTTTTCCGGTACATTAGAGGCATTTGTATTATTGGTAAATGATTTTGGAATTGCATCTCGTCTTGAAAACCCCTACTTAAAGAGCTCTCTTATTATTATTTTAGCCCTGATAGGCATTGGGAATCCGACATTTAGTTCAGCAATGATATTTTCATAGGTCATTTTCAAGTTTATCGATTTTCCTTCATATACTTAGACAGTATCCTCTTCAATTATTGTCTGTCACGATCATTTAACACACGTTTTGGTTTGGACTTTAAATTAGTGGATTATGTTCATCCACTTTTCTTGCATGCGGTATAAATCTTTTACGCAGTGCCTCATAAAACTTAAAGCGCATCGGTTATTTTAGTAATGAAAGCACCCACAACATGAGCACTATCAATTCCTCCTCATTTGAATTCACTTAGCTCAGACACAATGCGCTTGCAGCTAACGATTAATACTTGCAACGCATTGAGGACATTATACAGATTTATTTAGTAAGCAAATACAATACCGCCACCAACGTGTTCGTAGCTTGGATAGAATAAACATTAATGTTCAAGCGTGCATTTTATGAATTGTTTACATATTTTCGTTTAGAACTTGCACCTATATATGAGCGTCCAGAACTTGTACTTAGGGGCGAAAAAATAGGGTTTTTGGGTGGACAAAACTCATAACAAAACATTCTTAAAGTTTATATTACATAAAATAAGAACAAAAATTCTGTCATCTTCGCAGTTAATACCTAAAACAAAATCAAGTAATCTTCCTACCTCCATTAAAGTTTTTCATTAAAAATGTTATCATCAAACGAAAGAAGAAAACAAAAGACTGTCTAAGACTAACATTCCCTTGTAAAATTACCTTTGAGTCGACACAAAAGCAAACCCTGGATTATTAATGTGCCCTTTGGGAGTTGCTTTCATGTCTCTATCCCTGGGGACCACCATAGTGCGCCTGTTGTGATTAAGGTTTTTACTTCAAGTAAAATACTTATTTTGACACGAGTTTCAACTAATATTTGATCTTCATGTTTTATTTTTTCAAGTTAGACCAAATCTTTTATTTTAACTGAAGAACTGAACATAGAGCTGTATTTTTTTAATCTTTAATCTTAAGTATAATATGAAATACAGGCATTAAAAAAATGGCCTTATATATTTCTATAAAATGATTTTTTTTTATCTTAAAAAGGCTTATAAATATTTCTTATCAATGTTTTGATATTTTAAAACTAAAGTGGGGGGGGGAGGGATTTCTTAATTTTTAGTTTAAAGGAGTTGGAAAGCACTATATCCCGATGACAATTTTTCAAGTATTATTCGTAGCACATTTTGTAAAATATTATCTGCTATTACTTATATTAGGATATTTTAGAGAGATATCTATCAAAAAGAAAAGTTCTTCAAAATAGCAGCCCAGTCAATAACGATTATACCAAAAACACAGTTATGCTGCTTAAGATCTGCGAAGCTTCTATATACATCATATATACGCAGGTATATATATGAAATAATATCGGAACAAAAATTTTGTCATCTGCACAATTAATACCTAAAACAAAATCAAGTAATCTTCCTTCTTCCATTAAAGTTTTCATTAAATTTTTTTTCATCAAACGAGAGAATAAAACAAAAGACTTTCTAAGACTAACATTCCCTTGTAAAATTACCTTTGAGTCGACACAAAAGCAAACCCTGGATTATTAATGTGTCATTTGGGAGTTGCTTTCATGTCTGTATCCCTGGGGACCATCATAGTGCGCCTGTTGTGATTAAGGTTTTTACTTCAAGTAAAATACTTATTTTGACACGAGTTTCAACTAATATTTGATCTTCATGTTTTATTTTTTCAAGTTAGGCCAAATCTGTCTTTTATTTTAACTGAAGAACTGAACATAGAGCTGTTTTCTTTTAATTTTTCATCTTATGTGTATTATTAAATTGAAAAACAGAGAGATGTTTAAAAACTGCCGTTAAGTATATAGATAGAATTTGACTTTTTTCATCTTAAAAAATCTAATAAATATTTCTTACAAATGGTTTCAGATTTTAAAACTGAAGCGGAAGGGATTTCTTAATTTGAGATTACGGAGTTGGGACTCTACGTCCCGATGGAATTTTTTTTTAATTTTTATTTGTACCACATTTTTAAAATTAAAAACTTCTATGCTTATACTAGGATATTTTCAAGAGATGTTTACTACAAAGAAAATTTAGTATTTCTTCATTATAGCTGCCCCAACATTTACGATTATCAAGGTTACAAAGACGGTTAGCTCAAGATCTGATAAGCTTTTACATACAACATGTACACACACATTCACATGTATATACTACATCAAAGAAAATGCAACATAAAATTTATTTAATTTGTCTATTAATAAATGTAGATAGCATTTTTCATACAAAATAATTTGTTGAATTGCAAATATAATAAGAAAGTATTAGTAGCTTTCGCCCGGTACGCCGGTCGGTTTCATTAAAAGAATCTTGAATCAAACGAAATGCATCTACAAAAGTTTTAAAGAAAAAAAAATACCTAATCAAATAGTCATAATTGTTGTCTTCGTATAATTGCACATTATTGGATTCAAAATTTATGTTCGGTATAATAGACAAAATAGCTCCAAAATCACTATGTTTAAGAATATTTTAGTAGATATGCCATCTTGAACTTTGCACTTCTACCTAAAATTGCTGCAGAAATATGGCAAAATGTTCTAAAAGAACGACCACCCCATTAAACTCTCTTACATGATAATTTCAAAAATAGATAAAATACATGCAGATTCATGCAATACATGCAATTTCTTTTAGTAGATTAATTACCCTCAAACTGATGCCTCTTTCAAAAACAATATGGTGGAATAACCTAAAAGTTTAGTACCTCCCGTGAATCCTTTTGAAGGGAGAGGAGAATTTCTAAAACCGATGGAATAAATGCTTTTTTTTTATCGTGAATTTTACGTTTCTACCTAATTTGCTGCTGGGATTTAGTTAGTGATGGATGATTCTCAAAAAATTACCAATCGAAAATAATCGTTATTGTAAAAAACCCAATCGAAACAGTTATTGATAATCTCAGTAAATCTATATTCGAGATGTTCTGCAATCGTGTGAAAAATCATTGTTTTTACATGCTTATGAAATCGATTTTATTAAGTACACGGAATGCACGAAAATTAAAAACAATTTTTTTTTTTTTTTTTTTTTTTTTTTTTTTTTTTTTTTTTAAGGGGTGTTATAGAGAGGCATAATAGTGGAAAAGTCATGCGCCGGCATCCTTGATTGCAAAAAGTAAATAAAGGCACATGTAAGTATAAAAAGAAAAAGGAGTTTAAGTATCAACAATTAGAAGTTTTCGGTTATTAGCAGCAAAATAGCCAAGAAATAAGAATTAAAAGTTCACTTGTTGCAAAAACGGGAACTATAAGTATGGTGAATGAGATCAAAACTTTATATGTATGTATATATATATATATATTATTGTTGTTGTTGTTGTTGTTGTTATTGTTGTTTTTCGATGTCATATAAAATCAGTTCCGTAATTTTCAAATCATTAGAGGACCTTTTGTTAATTTGACATCTGATAGAAGTCCTATTCGTTGAATGTATCCTCTTGAAGAGTAAATGGGGGTGGTTGGAAAGGAAGTACAAAATATGAATAAAGGGTGTACCAACGCTATATCACATAATATATGTAGGCTAAATTTAGAAAAATACTCCCCACCGTGGCGGAAAATTGGGCTCCGAGAAAAAAAAATCCAAATTAAAGTGATAAACACACTGCAGTTTCAAAAAAGTTTAAAAAATGACCCTGCCCGGGGAAGGGAGAAGAAAGTGCTATAATCTGAAAGAGTGGACAGGGCTTTAAGACAATATAGATATGACTGGTCAAAAAATATTTGAACATTTTTGGCCCCCACTTAAGACACTTTAAGGGGGGGGATTTTAAAATCGCTGAAACATGTGTTTAATTATTTTTTTAGTAGATTTATAGTCTGCAATTTTAAGATACTATCTAAAGCGGCTGCTCAGATGTGTCAATTATTCTAAAATTTTTTACCCCATTTTAATCCCCTTAGGGAGGGTCGGAGTTCATGAATTTGTTAAAATACGTGTTTAATTATAATTTTAGTAGACATATATTATGCAGTTTTACCCTCCTATCATTAACGACTGCTGAGATTACCAAGATGTTCTGTAATTTATGACCCTCCATTTAACAACCTTAGGATGGGAATTTTCAAAAATTCCTTCTTAGTGCTCGCTTACATCATAAGAAGTATATTTCCCCCAATTGGTATGTTTCTAGGTTCAGTAGTTTGGGCTGTGCGTTGATCATCAGTCAGTCAGGACAAACTATTTTATATGTGTATAGATAACATTAAAAAATATAATGCGAAGAATTTGCTGCTTCAAAACCCTTTTTTTGTTATGATCACAACACATTTACTAACACTGCTCTTATAAAAAATGTAAAATTTTCAGAGCAGTATTTTTTGCTAATTCATTTAAAATTCTGGTAAATATTTTGCAAAATTAGCTCTAATTATCTATTTTTTACATCTATTTTAATTTTAAAAAAATTGAAAAATGAAATTATTACACGGATACAAGCGCTGGGCCACAAATGACTGATTTCTAATACTAAATTTTAATAGTATTCTTTGCCTTATTAAATCTCAAAAATTCTGCCAGTAAATAAGGTGAGGAATTTTGTAAAACATTAGTGGTAACAACCAACAATTTGCGGCGCAGTGCTTGCATCACTGTTATTACTATATATGTTGTTCTGGATATCTTAGACATTAAAATAAATAATTATTTATGTCAAGCAATTTTTTAATTCGAAATTCAGGATAAAAACGGTAAATGAAATATTCCCTTATCTTGAATTTTAAAATATACATCCTCCTTAGTCCTGATGTCGTCTGTAGGAGACACTAAAAATAACCCCTTAAATTAATTTAAATGTTTCTGGAATTGTTAAAATTATGTCTAGACATTTTTAACAAATGCGTATATATCGTATGCATCGATATACACGGATGCATATTTTTAGTCGTTTAATAGTAATTTTAAACTGGTTTTAGTGGCCCATCATAAAATTTCTCTAAGGACTGAGGAAGATATATACTATTTTTATTAGTCTACTAAATTATTTTTTATATTTTATTTATATGAAATTAATGATCACATTAGAAAGGCCCTCTATGTTTAATAATAAAGTAATTTTTTTTTCGATTCCACATAAAGGTTAATAGTCCAGGCATTTGGTAAAAAATAAATGCAAGTTTTGGTGTAGTTTTGATTTTTGGTTCCCTTTATGTTTTTTGGGTCGCTGAACACGAATCTGGCATTATCCAACAAAATTTCTCCCCGGAAACACGTTTTTTTGGCAAAAAACGTGTAAAAAACTTGGCTTTTTTTCGTTTTTTTCTAAATAACTTCAAGATTATGCATTTTACATAAGAGTCATCAATACATAAATTACAGAGCATAAAATTTCCTACATTTTATGCATTTAAAGTTTTTTTCTATGATCAATGGTTTAGCCGTGAGAGAGCCGCAAAAATGGGTGTGAAAAGCAAAAAATCCTGAAAAACGTGAATTACAGCACCGTACGTTGATGAAACATGAAAAACAACCATTTTACACAAATTTTTCTCCACTTAATAATACTAAATATATTACTATTGACTATATTTTATTAATCTGATGTTCATCGTTTCTTTCATAACTAAAAAATAAATAAAAATGAGTATATCTGATCAAAATCTTCATTTGCTATTACAAAATAATAATAGTAATAATTTCTAAATTTGACTTTTAAATAATGTAAACAAAATAACTAAAACAGGCTTTAACTGATCCCATCTGCACTTTCCCTCTTGATTGAAGGGGTACAAGTGTGAAATAACGTTGTTCAAGCGCCCACCCTCTCATCCCATGTCCACGTTCAGTAAAATACTACCCCCCCCTTCCCCGCCAGTCTCGCCTCTGTCAGAAATATGCGTCGCACAGATCACTAGCTTATCAGGAGGACACATTCCTCCCAGTTTCCATATGCAACTGCTTACTTATAATTTAGTAATTCACTGTTTGTGTCTTCGTGAATATAGTGAACAGCTAAAGTGATTTTGCGCGATGTCGCTGTGTTTTATTTGTGACTCTCCTTTAGAATAGGGACCGTCAATGAAAGTTATCGAGGTATTGCAGCGTTAAGCAAGGCAAATACAGAAAGAAAGGATGTAAAGGCAGTTTTCCTAAAGGAGAAAATCTCAGTAGATATACATGTTAAGTGCAGAAAAGCATACGTAAATGAACGGATGATTACTGCTTATGTGAAGACAGTTGAGGAACAAAGTGCTAGCACTTCTCAAATTTTAAGATCATCAACTCCTCAGTTTAATTTTTGAACTAATTGTTTTATATGTGGACTGTGCATTTCGGAAGAGTTCATTGCAACACAAGCGAAAAATCCACCAAGCGAACGCAATACTGTATACAGTGTGCGACACATGGGAGTACAATTCTGAAAGCAGCAAGAGCTCGCAATGATGATTATGGGCAGGCTCATCGAACCAGTGAATGATTTGATCGCAGCAGATGCTCAATACCACATCAAATGTTTTAAATATATTTATAGGAGGCCGAAGGTCCAAGAACAGAAGAAACGTGGTCCGTTTGCCGAGGCAATCGACAGAGCAATGCAAAGTACCTACGATTACCTTGAAAATCATGATGACGAATGTCAATTCTCCATGGAAGAGCTAATGAAACAGGTTACAGGGAGTTATCAACCTAATATGAGAACTATAAAGTTTAACCTCATTGAGAGATATGGAGACGACATACTGATCACAAAGAATCAGAAAAAAAACTCCATTGTGTGTTTCGAGAATATAGGAGGGAAGATATTGACTAATGCATGGTATCAGCAAACATGTAAATCTGATCGAGATGAGAGACTGCGAGTGCTTGAAGCAGCAGCAAAAATTATTTGCAAAGGTATCAGATAGAAGATTTGCTTCGGGAAACTGCAAAAACATCGCAGTTGTGTGTCAAGACGAAGAGGAGGAACTAGACTTTGAAACCGATCTGGAAATGGATTGCCCACACAATGAATCAGAGGACCCAATGGAAGGGGAAATAGTTATGCCGCAAAGTATCAAATATTTACTATTAAATAACTTTTATTTATAATATTGATAGTTATAAACACACCCACTAATTCCATTCGTCTATTTTCTATTTTGTAGATGTCGGTGAAAAGCAGGGATCCTCAAATAAAAGAAAGCGAAAATAGAACTTTGTTTTTTAAGTAAATGTACTTACTAATGTACATAATTATTTATTATTAAATAATAATTAATAATGAGTCGTCGTTTTTATTGTTAGGAACTTCATTGTAAATTATAGTCGATCATAATATCTTCAGTATCATTTAAAGTCAATCTTTACAAAAAAATGGTCATTTTTCATGTTAAATCTATGTACAGAGCCATAATTCATATTTTCCGGATTTTTTTAATTTTCACACCCATATTTTGAACTTCTAGAACTTTAAGAACTGGAATCCGTGTCAGCTTTTATATGTTAAAGCCCGGTTTAGTTATTTTATTTACATTATTTAAAAGTAAATTAAGAAATTATTACTATTCCTATTTTGTAATAGCAAATGAAGATTTTGATCACAAATATGTTCATTTTTATTTATTTATTAGTTATGAACGAAACAATGAACATCAGATTAATAAAATACAGTCAATAATAATATATTTAGTATTATTAAGTGGGAAAAATTTGCGTAAAATAGTTATTTTGATGTTTCATCGACGTACGGTGCTGTAATTCCCGTTTTTCTGAATTTTCTGCTTTTCACACCCATTTTGGCGGCTCTCTCACGGCTAAACCATTGATCAGAGAAAAAAACTTTAAATACATAAAATGTAGGAAATTTTGTGTTCTTTAATTTATGTATTGATGACTTTTATGTAAAATGTATAATTTTTAAGTTATTTAGAAAAAACGAAAAAAAGCCACGTTTTCTGCACGTTTTTTGAGAAAAAAACGTGTTTCCGGGGAGAAATTTTGTTGGATAATGCCAGATTCGTGTTCAGCGACCCAAAAAACATAAAGGGAACCAAAAATCCAAACTACACCAAAACTTGCATTTATTTGTCCTTTTTGAGCACGTAATGCCTGGACTATAACCTCAGCTAATTAATGAGTCTTTTGGGAAATGCCTTCATACACGTATCCTTGGGGACCGTCATAGTGCGTCAGCTGTGATTCGGGTTTTTGGTTCATGAAAAATATTTGTTTTGACATAAGCAAAAACTTATCACTTTCTTTTTTCTTTTTTTCTCCCGCCAAGTTAGATCAAATCCGTCGTTGTTTTAAAACTGAAGGCAGATAATATTTATTTTTATCTTTCTCGTTATCTTCAGTTTTAATGTCTGAAATCAATCCGCGTTACACAAGTATTTCAGATATCTGGATGTGAGTTTTAAAACTCGCATTATCCAGAATTTTTTTTAAAAAAAATTTTCCTCTATCAATCTATTCTATTAGTAAAACACAAAAATAAAATAATAATAAAAATAAATGTTAATTAAGAATAGATTTGAATGTTTCCTTAAATAGCACGTAAATATATATTCATTTGTCAGCATGATGCACGCGATCTCTGTAAACATTAATTACTCCATTTATGGACATGATACGTAAACTTATTCTCTAACCCTAAAAAAAGTAACATTAAAGACAAAAGTTTGACATTTTTATAAAATTAAAGATTGGTTATGAATAAATATTTGAGAAAAGTTACGTGATTGTGTGTTCCATTATTTGAACAATAAATTAATTATATTTCAGCACGGCATAGAATGCTTTTAATTGATAAAAAATAAGCAGCTTTCTAATTTAACTATTCACTTTAAAAAATTAGAAAGTATCATCTTTGTAATGTATACCCGTCTTTTTTTAAATGTAATTATTTTCTAACCCTATAAAAAAAAAAAAAAAAAAAAAAAAAAAAAAAAAAAAAAAAAAAAAACCATAGGCTGGAGAAAAATTGTTTTTATCCAATATTTCTGAAATTTTAAAATTCACGGCATTGTAACATTGGCAAATCTTGGATTATAGTTTTTAAAAAAAAATGGATGAAATTAGTGGTTTTTTGCGATTTCTCAAAATTTTTATTTTCTGGATAAGGAAAGTTTTCAAAACTCGTGCTCTCATACATCTTCTATATCCTGATTTTGACCATGATTGATACATGACAATAATTTTTATTTCTTCTTTTAAAAAAGCTGTTTTACTAAATATTATAAAAAACTAAAACTAGAAAGCTTTTTTTTTTTTTTTTTGTGTGTGTGTGTGTGTATGATAATTAATTTTCTACTCATCCAAGAAGGTTACAAAATATATGTATAGAATACTGACTAAGTGATTAAATTCATTCTTAAAAATATAATTCGATGTTTAAAATATAATGTCACTATTTTACGTATGTAAGATTTTATATATTACCAGTATTATATTATATATTACCAGTATAAGTTATTTTTCATAAGTATATATGTGCGTCGGTGTAAGTTGAGTATATTATTTTAACTATGAAAGAAAATGTATATAAAAAAAAAGATTTCAAAAATAAATAAATAAATAAATAAAATGTCGACATTACCGAAATAAATGTCGGAATAAAATGTAGATCACAGAGTAATCACATTCTATGATGTTCATAGTTTAAATAACACAAACTTGTAAGTTCAAAAACGTTTTTTAATAATAGCCGCTGTTACGGACAAACAAATTCTGCAAGAATGGGTCGGACTTTTTTTTACCGTTTTCTTTTTTGTTTCTTTAAAAAGTCAGTAGATATTTTCTATCATACTTGGAATCTAAATACAAAAATTAAACGAAATCTGACGCGGAAATGCTTAAAAATGTTATTCTTATTTGCCTTCCAAATTAATTATTCTAATTGACTATTATATCGCATTAGAAAATAATTACATTTAAAAAAAGACGGGTATACATCACAAAGATGATACTTTCTAATTTTTTAAAGTGAATAGTTAAATTAGAAAGCTGCTTATTTTTTGTCAATTAAAAGCATTCTATGCCGTGCTGAAATATAATTAATTTATTGTTCAAATAATGGAACACACAATCACGTAACTTTTCTCAAATATTTATTCATAACCAATCTTTAATTTTATAAAAATGTCAAACTTTTGTCTTTAATGTTACTTTTTTTAGGGTTAGAGAATAAGTTTACGTATCATCTCCATAACTGGAGTAATTAATGTTTACAGAGATCGCGTGCATCATGCTGACAAATGAATATATACTTACGTGCTATTTAAGGAAACATTCAAATCTACCCTTAGTTAACATTTAAACAAAGTTGAGTAACATTAAATAATAATTAATAACTTGTTTAATTTACATAGGTAACTAAAGTTACAGTTAAATAAAAATAAACAAACTTGAAATTAGAAATAGTTCATCTTTTTAAGCCCTAAAGAAATGAAACTGTACTAAAACAATTATGACAGAAAAAACTCCAAGATAATGTTTCTGGTGTATAATATGAAGCAAAGGCAGAGCTATAAATCTAGTTTTAAGTAGCGCTGAACCAAGAAATAAATAAGAAACGAAGAAGGCTTAACATTTGATGCGGGTCTGAACAAAATGAATAACTCTCTTGGGGTTTCTTTGATGTAAAAAAAAAATTTCCTAGCCACAACAAAATTAGGATATTTTTTTTTATTTTCTTTAAGTGAGTAATTCTTAATATTTATAAGAATATTTTTTAAAATGCGCGTGGTTTTTTCCCCCAAAAGCAGAGCAAGTAAATTGTTATGATACCGATAGTTTCGTTTAGTTATTTTGAAACATTTAAAGTAATGCTTATTTTTCATTTATTAATATAACTCTGATCTGTAGCAACAGATGAACAAGATGAGCAAGAAACAAAACATAAATATATATTTTTTAACTTACTCTATTTGATAAACCTCTTTCCATTTTTATTTGTAAACAATTTAGATTTAAATAAAATGACAGTTATATACGATACACATCTGTCTGTATGTCTCATCTTACGGTTAATTTCAAGATCCAGATTTTGACAACTGCGATGTCCTTGAAATTATTTCCTCGTTGCATGCAACACTGATGCTCTGTGCAGTGCGTTATCTCTATGCAGTGTTATATCTATCAACAGAAGTTTAATTAGCAAACAGCTAACTCATGAAAAAAAAAAAAAAAAAAAAAAAAAAAAAAAAAAAAAAAAAACAGAATATATAATAATTTACCGACTGTTCAAGTAGATCCCCTTGGCCACAGCTGAAAACTTTTACGCATTTTTGCTACCACTAAAATTGTACAGTTTTTACATTTGTTTAATCACACGATTTCGATTATTAATTAAGACAATATTTACTGTAAAATTTTTGTGGTAGGAAAAATGCGTAAAAGTTGGCAGCTATGCGTTGGCTATTTAAATAAACTCTCAAATCTTCTCTTAATTAACATTTAAAGAAAGTTGAATAACATTTAATAATAATTAATAACGTGTTTTTTTTTTACATAGGAAACTAAATTTAAAGTTCAAGAAAACAAACAAACTCGAAATTAGAAGCAGTTTATCTTCCTAAGTCCGAAAAAAATGAAAGTGTAATAAAACAATTATAAGAAAGTACTACAAGATAATGTTTTTGGTCTGTAATATGAAACAAAAGCAGAGCTATAAATCTAGTTTTAAGTAGCGCTGGGCCAAGATATATATAAGAAACGAAAAAGGCTTAACATTTGATGTGGGGATGAATAGACTGAGTAACTCCCTCGGAGTTTCTTCGGTGATTATAAAAAATTTTCTTGTCACAACAAGATTTTTTTTTTTTTTTTTTTTTTTTTTTGCGCTTCTTTTCTTATTCTCTTTAAGTGAATAATTCTTACAAGAATATTTTTTAAATGCGTTTGGGTAAGTCTGAAATTGAGTAAGTAAATTTTTATTTTACCAATAGTTTCGTTCAGTTATTTTGAAAAAAATAATGTAAAGCTTATTTTTATATCTCTAAAATATAACATTAGATAAACAAGGGAAAAAACATAAACATATATTTTTGTTAATTTTCTCTGTTTGAAAGATCTCTTTGTACATTTTTTGTCAATTTATATTAAACTATAAAATGTGAACAATATCTGCCACTTAATCCCCTCGAACGTCTCTATTTATGAATTAGATTGAGAACCTGATTTTGGCAACTGCGATATCGTTGAATTTATTCCCATGTTGCACACAACACCGATATTCTGTGCAGTGTCGTATCAATAAGAGCAGTTTCAGCCAAGTCATGAAACAAAAAGAGCTGCATATAAGATGACTTAAAGGCTACTCAAACAGATATTCTATGCTATTTAAATATACACTCAAATCTACTCTTAATTAAATTTAGACAAAGTTGAGTAACATTTAATAATAATTAATAACTTGTTTAATTTACATAGGCAATTAAAGTTACTTTTAAAAAATACAGAAACACGAAATTAGAAATAGTTTATCTTCCTAAGACCAAAATAAATGAAAGCGTACTAAAAATATTATAAGAAAAAACTCCAAGATAATGTTTCTGGTATGTAATATGAAGCAAAAAGCAGATTTATAAATCTAGTTTTAAGTAGCGCTGGACCAAGTTATAAATAAGAAACGAAGAAGGCTGAACATTTAATGTGGGGGTGAACAAATATGAGTAACTCCCTGGAGGTTTTTTGGTGATTATAAAATTTTTTCCTTGCCACAACAGAATTAGTTTTTTTTTTTTTTTTTGTGTGTGTGTGTTTTCCCTGTTATTTATTTTAAGTGAATAATTCTTACAAGAATATTTTTTAAATGCGTGTGGGTAATGTCTCAAATTGAGTAAATACATTTTTATGTTACCGATAGTTTCGTTTAGTTATTTTGAAAAAAAATAATGTAATGCTTATTTTTATACCTTTGAAATATAACAGTAGATAAGCAAGGGAAAAAACATGAACGTATATTTTTGTTATTTTTCTCCATTTGAAAGATCTCTTTATAAATTTTTTGTCAATTTTTATTAATATTAATGTGAAAAATATTTACTACTCATCCCCTCGAATTTCTCTATTTATGGTTTAGCTTGAGAGCCTGATTTTGGCAACTGCGATATCGTTTAATTTATTCCCACGTTGCACACAATACCGCTGTTCTGTGCAGTTTCGTATCTAACTAGAGAAGTTTAATTTGCAACCAGCCAAGTCATGAAACAAAACAAACTGCTTATATGATGACTTAAGGGCTATTCAAGTAGATCACCCAGGCTAATTAAATAAACACTCAAATCTATTCTTAATTAAAACTTAATTAAAGTTGAGTAACATTAAATAATAATTAATAACTTGTTTAATTTTCACAGGCAACTAAAAATACTGCTAAAAATATAAACACACTCAAAATTAGAAATAGTTTATCTTCCTAAGGCCGAAATAAATGAAACTGTACTAAAACAATTATAAGAAAAAAAATCTCCAAGTTAATGTTTCTGGTGTGTAATATGACGCAAAAGCAGAGTTATAAATCTAGTTTTAAGTAGCGCAGGACCAAGTTATAAATAAAAAACAAAGAAGGCTAAACATTTGATGTGGGGTTGAACAAATGGAGTAGCTCTCTCGGGGTTTCTTCGATGATTATAAAAAATTTTCCTTGCCACAACAGGATTAGGTTTTTTTTCGCGTTTCTCTTCTTATTCTCTTTAAGTGAATAATTCTTACAAGAATATTTTTTCAAATGCGTGTGGTTTTTTTTTCTCAGATTCAGTAAGTAGATTTTTTTTTTTTTTGTTATTGATAATTTCTTTGGTTATTTTGAAACATTTAATTTAATGCTTATTTTTAGTTTATTATTATAACTCTGATCTGTAACAACAGATGAGTAAGATGAGCATGATACAAAACATAAATATATATTTTTTTAAGTTGCCCTACTTGATCAATCTCTTTCCACTTTTATTTTTAAACAATTTAGATCTAAATAAAATGATAACTATATACAATACACATCTGTCTGTACGTCTCAATTTATGGTTCATCTCAAGATCTTGATTTTGGCAACTGTTATGTCGTTGAAATTATTCCCACGTTGAGTGCAACACTGATGCTCTGTGCTGTGTCATATCTACCAACAGAAATTTAGCTAGCAACCAGCTAGCTCATGAAATGAAAAGAACTGTCTGTATAATGACTTAAGAGCTGTTCAAGTAGATTTCGTAGGCTATTTAAATAAACATTTAAATCTACTCTTAATTAACATTTAAACAAAGTTGAGTAACATTAAATAATAATTAATAGCTTGTTTAATTTTCATAGGCAACTAAAATTACTGTTAAAAAATAACAAACTCAAAATTAGAAATAGTTTATCTTCCTAAGTCCGATATAAATGAAAGTGCACTAAAACAATTATCTGAAAAACTCCAAGGTGATGTTTCTGGTGTGTAATATGAAGCAAAAGCAGAGCCATAAATCTAGTTTTAAGTAGCGCTGGACCAAGTTATAAATAAGGAACGAAGAAGGCTTAACAGTTGATGTAGAGCCGAACAAAATGAGTAACTCCCTCTGGGTTTCTTTGGTAATTATAAAAAAAAATCCTAGCCACAACATTTTTTTTCCTTTTTTTTTCTTTTTTTTTTTTTTTTTGAGTGAATAATTCTTAATATTTAAAAGATTTTGTTTTTATTCGCGTTGTTTTTTTTCAAAAACAGAGTAAGTAAAATGTTACCGAATGTGCCATGTAGTTGTAATGCTTATTTTTCATTTATTATTATCTCTGATCTGTAACAACAGATGAGCAAGATAATCAAGAAACAAAAAATACACACATATATATATATATTTTTAACTTACTCTGTTTGATCAATCTCTTTCTACTTTATTTTTAACCAATTTAGATTTAAATAAAATAAGAGCTATATTCAATACACCTCTGTCTGAATGTCTTAATTTATGGTTAATCTCAAGAACCTCATTTTGGCAACTGCGATGTCGTTGAAATTATTTCCAACACCCGTGTTCTGTGCAGAGTTGCATCTGCCAAGTGAAATTTAAGTAGCATTCAGCTAGCTCATGAACCAAGAAGATCTACATATATGATGACTTAAGGGCTATTCAATTAGATCTCCTAGCCTATTTAAATAAACACTCAAATCTAGTCTTAATTAACATTTAAACATAGTCTAGTAACGTATGACAATAATTAATAACTTGCTTAATTTACACAAGCAACTATAGTTAGTGTTTAAAAAAAATAACAAAGACGAAATTAGAAATAGTTTATCTTCAAATCCGAAATAAATGAAAGTGTACTAAAACAATTATAAGAAAAAACTTCCAAGATAATGTTTCTGGTGCGTAATATGAAGCAAAAGCAGAGCTATAAATCTAGTTTTCAGTAGCGCTAGACCAAGTTATAAATAAGAATCGAAAAAGGCTTAACATTTGACTCGGGGTTGAACAAAATGAGTCACTCCCTCGGAATTTATTCCGTGATTATAAAAAATTTTATTTGCCACAACAAAATTAGTTTTTTTTTTTTTTTTTTTTTTTAATGAATAGTTCTTACAAGAGTATTTTTTTAATGCGTGTGGGTTTTTCTCCAAATTAAGTAAGTAAATGTTTATGTTACCGATAGTGTCGTTTAGTTATTTTGAAACATTTAATTTAAAGCTTATTTTTTGTTTATTATTATAACTCTGATGTATAACAACAGATGAGCAAAATAAACAAAAAAAATATATATAAATATATATATTTTTAATTTATTCCATTTGATCAATCTCTTACCACTTTTATTTTTAACCAATCTAGATTTAAATAAAATGATAGCTATATACAATACACATCTGTCTGTATGTCTCAATTTATGATTTATTTCAAGATCCGGATTTTGGCAACCGCGATGTCGTAGAAATTACCCCTAAGTTGCATGTAACACGGATGCCTTGTGCAATTTCGCATCTACCAAAAGACGTTTAATTAGCAACCAACTAACTCATGAAATAAAAGAACTGCATATATAACGACTTAAGGGCTCTTCAAGTAGATCTTCCAGGCTATTTAAATAAACACTCAAATCTACACTTAATTAACATTTAAACAAAATTGAATAACATTTAGTAATAATTAATAACTTGTTTAATTTAAATAGGTATTAAAGTTCATGTTTTAAAAAAAATAAAAAATAAAACTCGAAATTAGAAGTATTTTATCTTCCTAAGTCCGAAATAAATGAAAGTGTATAAAAATAATTATAAGAAAAACTCCAAGATAATGTTTCTGGTGCGTAATATGACGCAAAAGCAGAGCATAAATCTAGTTTTAAGTAGCGCTGGACCAAGTTATAAATAGAGAATGAAGAAGGCTTAACATTTGATGTGGGGTTGAACAAATAGAGCAACTCCCTCGAGCTTTTTTTGGTGATTAGAATTTTTTTCCCTTCCCACAACAGGATTTGGGGTTTTTTTCGTGTTTCTCTTCTTATTCTCTTTAAGTGAATAATTCTTACAAGAATATTTTTTAAACGCGTGTGGGTAATGTCTTATGTTGAGTAAGTAAATTTTTAAGTTACCTATAGTTTCGTTTCGTTATTTAGAAAAAAATAATAATGTAATGCTTACTTTTATATCTCTAAAGTATAACAGTATATAAACAAGGAAAAAAAACATAAACATTAATTTTTGTTAATTTTCTCTATTTGAAAGATCTCGTTGTAGATTCTTTATCAATTTAGATTAAACTATAAAATGTGAACAATATTTACTACTCAACCCCTCGAACGTCTCTATTTATGGCTCAGATTGAGAGCCTGATTTTGGCAACTGCGATATCGTTTAATTTATTCCCACGCTGCACACAACACCGCTGTTCTGTGCAGTATCGCATCCGCCTAGAGAAATTTATTTAGCATTCAGTTAGCTCATGGAAAAAAAACTGCATATACGATGACGTAAGGGTTATTTAATTGGATCTGCCAGGCTATTTAAATAAAAATTCAAATCTACTCTTAATTAACATTTAAGTAATGTTGAGTAACATTAAATAATAATTAATAACTTGTTTACATAGGCAACTAAAGTTATTGTTAGAAAAATAAAAAAAACTCGAAATTAGAAATAGTTTATCTTCCTAAGTCCGAAATAAATGAAACTGTACTATAACTATTATAAGAAAAAAATCTCCTAGATAATGTTTCTGGTGTGTAATATGAACCAAAAAGCAGAGCTATAAATCTAGTTTTAAGTAATGCTGGACCAAAATATATATAAGAAACGAAGAAGGCTTAACATTTGATGTGGTGCCCACAAAATGAGTATCTCCCTCGGGGTTTCTTCGGTGATTATAAAATTTTTTCCCTGCCACAACAGGATTAGGTTTTTTTCGCATTTCTCTTCTTATTCTCTTTAAGTGAATAATTCTTACAAGGATATATTTTTTAAATGCGTTTGGGTAATGTCTGAAATTGAGTTAGTAAATTTTTATGTTATCGATAGTTTCGTATAGTTATTTTGAAACATTAAGTATAATGCATATTTTTATGTCTCTGGAATACAACAATAAATTAACAAAGAAAATATATAACGACATGTATTTTAACTTTTCCCTTTTAATTTACCTCTTTCTACTATTTTTATTAATATTAATTTAGTTTAAACTAAAAAGAGAACAATATTCATTACACTGTAAAAAAAATCCTGTAAAGTTACTTAATTTTTTCTAGGAAACTAGAATATTCCTAGAACATTTTATGTAACGGTAACAACAAAAATTCATGTAACAGAATCGGTTACATGCATTTTTTCTATAACCCTTACATGAGAAATTCTAGGAATCTCAACTTCCTAGAAAAAGTTTAGTAACTTTGCAGGATTTTTTTACAGTGCTCGCATCTGACTGAATGTCTCTATTTAAGGTTCAAATCAAGAGCTTCATTTTGCGACACCGCTGCTCTGCGGAGTGGCATACCTACCCAGAAAAAATTTAATTAGCAAATAGCCTACTCAGAAAAAAAAACTGCATTTAAAATATCTTAAAGATTATACTGTGATCTCCGGATGACCGTGCGTAGATCAGACACGTCTATCGGTCGAAAAGCATTAACGCGTTCAGATGCAATGTAAAAAAAAAAAAAAAAAAAATCTGTAAAGTTAGTAATAGTTTTCTAGAAAACTGGAATTCCTAGAACTTTTTATGTAACGGCAACAGCAAAAATTAATGTAACAGATACAGATTTGCATTGGAAATAAAAAAATATGTAAAGTTACTAAGAATTTTTTAAGAAACCGGGATTCCAAGAATTATCTTATGTAACTGCAAACCAGATTACAGATAAAATTTTAGCAAGATAAATGTAACTTTAGTAGACTCGTTTGTAAAGTTACAAATTTCAGTGACTTTACAAATATTAGTTTTGTAGATTTACATTTTTTCTTGTACAGTGTACAGATAAAATGTTAGTAACCATACAGATTTCGGCAATTTTTCTTTTGCAGTGTGGGCAATAAGTCCGACACACTGTAAAAAAAAAAAAATCTGTGAAATTACTAATTTTTTCTCGTAGATTTGTATTCCAAGAACTTTTCATATAACGATTTCATGTAACTGAGGAAGGTTACGTGAGTTTTTGCTGTTATTGGTACAGGAAAAGTTCTTGGAATACAAATCTACTAGAAAAATATTAGTAACTTTACAGTTTTTTTCTTCTTTTCACAGTGCACTTTAAAGTCTTGTCTGTGATCTAAAATTATACATTATTAAAGTAAAATAAACAAAAAAATATTAGGTTTTTAATTAAAATTTATTGAAACTGATATTCCCAGAGGTTATAATGTTACTGGAAAATCCGAGTAACTTTTATAAATATCTCTACAAAGACATCTAAATTATTTTTTAAAATATTAAATAAATCTGATTTTATAATTATTTTTTCTTTTTAATCTCTAAATAAGTTAAACAAACTAAGAAATTACGGAATAAAAATCCAAAATAATGTTACTAATGGCATTATGAAAAAGAATCTCCTCTATAAATCTTGTTCTAAATAATAGTTATCAAAAGTTATAAACAAGAAACAAACAAGGCTTAACATTTTATGTAGGCTCTGAACAAAATAAGTATTAATTTGGGACCATTCCAGTGATTATAAATGTTTTCTTTCCTATTGTGCAGTTACGATTTTCAGAGGGTTTTTTTTAATTTATTTTTTTAAGGGAATGTGTCTTAGGGCTGTACTAGGACTATTTTTATTATTTATGTCGTAAATTTTATTCTTCATGAGTAAATAATTTCCATTTTATCGATAATTTCATCTAGCTTAAAAAACAAAAAACAAAAATAAAATCATTTAATGTAATACTTCTTTTTTATTCAATTACGTAGGTCATACAACTATATTAACTGGAAAATTCCGATTAACATTTCATTTACTTTATTTGACTTCTCTCTCTCAATTTTTAGGAGCATTCTTTATAAAAGGGCTGCCATAGGCGACTATTTTTATATTCTGTCCCCAGCAGTAATTTTTAAATATAATTTTTAAGTATATTTCTCTTGCAAATTTTGACAAAGTGTGTACTTAAGAGTACTGTTTTGAGAATGTGGCGCCAGTTAAAATTAAAAAGTAGTCACCTGTACCATCCCTGTAATTATATAAATACGTAGGACCTATAGTCGTCAACTGGTCCTTCCGTCTGTCTGGCCATCTGTCCGCATACAACATCAGGAAAACTACCAACAGAACGGTTTGAAATATAATATACACATTCGTTTCAAAATTGTATCGAGCCATTTCAAATTTTATAAAAAGAATCGAATTTAAACTTGAAAGATAGTATTAAAGTTATCTTCATTCTGCTAAATTTTATCATACGTCATTAATTCAATGTTATGCCATAATAAGTAATTATTACACTTTTTTTTAATTGCGCGCTTATTTAAGGTGTAATCATTATTTCAGTAATACAGAAATAAATACATAGAATTGTAATAAATTTTATGTTCAAGAATTTTTGCATAAGAGCTATTGCAACAAGGTCTGAATATTAAAAAAAAAATAATAAAGTAAAATAAAAATAGTTAAAATATGAACGCACCTCATTTACCACGTTTTGACGTACAATATCGGTTTTGTTTTTACCAGTTATGAATGCAACTAAAATGAAAGTGCCCAGTACGCATCTCGCTATATGTCTGTATTTACTGATTTTTCTCGAGAACTGAACATAGCTAGACTGATTTTGGTGTTGTCTTTGTATTTTTCATGGCTTTCACACATGGTAAAGGAAAGCGGAAAAAAATATATGAAGAACAGTAACTTATGTGTAATTCAAAGGTACGATTACTCCTTTAAACCTCTGGGAGTTTATTCACAGATACTATATTGTTAATTATACACTGCTCAAAAGAATTAAAGAATATTGCAGTTTTAGGTGGAATTTGTATCTGGGAAACTTTTTAGCTGATTGATACATGGTCGACAGACATAGTAGGTTATATGAGAATAAATTACACATGTTTGGCAGAAAAAAATGCATTTTATTGCGCATTTGTGTACAAAAGGAAAAAAAACACAATTTGTGCATATGAGAAAAAAAGAATAAGAAAAGGTGTTTTCTTCAAAGAAAATCATTTTCAGTAGGGGATATGGTTTCCACGGGCGGCCAGCAACGTTGAACACCTTTGAGGCATGGACTCAATGAGGCTATTAATGACGAGTTAGGGTATTCTGCCCCACTCTTCCAGAAGAGCTCTTTCCAGTTCTTGGAGAGTTTGTGGGGGTTGTTGGCGACCAGAAACTCGTCTTCCTAGAGCGTCCCAAACGTGCTCGATTGGACTCATGTCTGGAGAACATGCTGGCCATTCCATTCAAACGATTCCTTCCTCGAAAAGGAAATCCTCCACCAGGTTTGCACGATGTGGCCTGCAGTTATCGTCCATTAAAATGAAGTTATCTCCGATTGCTGCAGAGTAAGGGACTACAATAGGTCTGAGGATCTCATCCCTATATCGGCGACCAGTCAGAGCTCCATCTCGAATGACGTAGAGGTCAGTGCGCCCGTCAATGGAGATGCCACCATACACCAACACTCCTCCATCGCCAAATCTGACACTTTCGTGCACGAACGAAGGATTATTCGTACTGCCACGGTCCCTCCAGATGAAAATACGCCTATTATCCGGATGCACAGAAAAACGGGACTCGTCAGAAAACAGAATATTGCTCCATTCATTTCTCCTCCAATTGACATGCCCGGTTGCCCACTCCCTGCGGTCGCGAGGATGCCTTGATGTTAATCTAACACATATCATCGGTCGGCGAGCATACAGACCTACAGCATGGAGCCGATTTCGGACAGTTTGAATTGAAATCGTGGTGCCTGTAGCCGAGCGAAGGTGTTGTTGGAGAAGAGTAGCGTTCATGTTTCGGTGTCTCCGAGCTGTTAACGCTAAATACCGATCTTCATTGGGCGTTGTTGCTCGTCTACGACCTTGCCCTGGTCTTCGGCCTGCACATCCACTCTCCAAAAAACGGTTCCAGATCCTGGAAATGACACTTTGTGACACTCCAATGACTTGCGCTACTTCGGCTTGAGTTTGGCTCCCTTCTAACCTACCAACAATTCTCCAAGCTTCTGAATCTGTCCAATGACTTCGCCCAGACATCGTACTCATCCAAACAAGGCAATCACTGAATGCCGATCATCCTTGTCTTCATTCTCTTTTATCCAGTTGAAAGTCAACTTTCATTCGCTGCCGCTGAAGCGACGTTTTTGACGTCGAACTCAAAATTTGCATACTCCACAGTTTGAAAACCAGAAAAATTTGCATTTGTGATTCTCTTCTTCGATTTTCGGCAAAAAAAAAAAAAAAAAAAAAAAAAAAAAAAAAAAAAAAAAAAAAAAAATCGTTTATATCTTTATTTTATATAAAACTTCAAATATCCTTTAATTGTTTTGAGCAGTTCAGATTCTTCTAGTTTTTTTTTTTCGGTATTTAATTTAAAGTTCTTGCCTAGAATTAGTTTTTTTAAAGTTCGAAATAAATCAGTGGGACAATGGAACTATGTACATTTATACAAGATTCCCTATTTACAAGGCAACTTTACAAATAGTATACAGGTGAAAATATTTTTCTATGCAATGGGAGCCATGGAAGAATGTTTAAACGCAGCTATTGGCCACAAAGGTAGAAAAAATTTTAAAAATCTTAAAGAGAAATGAAAATAATAAAAAATATGTTTTTAAAGCAGCAAAAAACTAGAAAAAGAAAAAACGTCCGCTTGATACAAATAATCTTGAAATAAATAAAAATTTACCAAAATATTTATAAAATGAAATCTATGATGATACTTCTGGACTGTAAAAAAAGGGTCGATCTACTAAAAAAAATTTAGTGATCCTTGTAATTACTAAAAAATTTTTAGTAATCTTACTCGGTTACAAGGAATCTGTAAGAATTAGTAGAAAAAAGCTAGCAACGAATAGAGTTAATAGTTTTACATTTTTTAATAGCTATTACTAAAACTCACTTGGTGTGGCCGAGATAACCTAGTGGTCATAGCACCGAACTCCAGACAGAAAGTACCTGGGTTCGATGTTGGACGCCACCAAATATGCACCGAATGTATGCAATGTAAGTACTTGTTAAATAAAGGGATTATGAAAATCCTGTCGTAGCAGTTATCATGGGTAATGATCTCTGAACTTTCCCTCCCCTTTAGAAACATGTCAAAATAGAGCAGGTAGCAATGTTTGGTGCTGCAATCTATTGCGGTTTTACCGAAAATCTTCCGTTTCCGAAGTCTGTCTTTTTACCCACTGGATGCAGCTCGAAGGAAGCTTCTGCCCTTCGGGCATACGTAATGGCTATTAAAAATAATTTTGGAGCTATTGCTAAAATTTGCTTGGTGGCTCATACTAAAAAGTTTTAAGTTAGTTATACAAAAAATTATTTTGTTCAGTTTACAAAAAAATGTTTGTTTCACTCGCAAAAAAAAAAAAAAAAAAAAAAAAAAAATGTTTGTAATTGTTACTAAAAAATTCTGTGAAATAAAAATTTACTAAAAAAATTTTAGTAACCTCTTGATTTTTTTTACAATGTAGTGTGTAATATCAAAAAGAAGCAATGCAATAAATTTTAGTGTAACTAATTCTAGACAAAAGCTTTAAAAAGTGAAATGGAAATACTTACCTTTTGTTAATAAAACGTTGTATGAAATGAGAATTCCCATTGGGGCATTTCAACGATCATAAAAAAAAAAAAAAAAAAAAATTCTTTGCCACTACAGGATTAGGTTTCTTTTGTATGTGTCAGTATTTTCTTTTTTTTTCTCTCAAAATGAATGTTTCGTAGTGCTTAAGCTGGGATATTTGTTAACTCATGTACAAACTTTCTAGGTTAAAGATAAATTACATGTTCTATTACTGATTATCTTCTGGAGTTATAATTAAGCATTTAATAGAACAATTTTAATTGATACAATTTTATTTATAATTTGTAGTTTATCCAAGAAATAAAAGTTTCTAAATAATCAAGAAAGTCAGATTTCAGTAGTTAAATGTTTTTCTAGTTTCGATGCTTTGTACAATGTTACGGTAAACTAAAAAAAGGGATTTTTTAACAACACTTCTCCACCATATCTATGCCCAAGGCATGATTATCAATGGGTGAAACCTTCATTGGTAAAATGAAATAGAAATATTTGCCTTATTAACGACCGAAATTCTGCTTAAATCAGGCGCTTAAAGAAGGTGCGAAATCTTATATTTAAGTTTACTGGTGGAAATTTGCTCGGCAATAATCAGTCCCTGTCTGCACGCGTTGGCATCAGTTTTACTCACTAAAATGAAAGCTAGACTGTTTTTGACTAATACTTTGTTAAACTTTTGAACACAATTATTCAGTTGTTAAATAAATCATAAGAATTGTAAAATTCCAAAACGGTGAAGAATAGGCCAACCCAGAATTCGAACAAGGGATATATTGGCTGAAGAAATCAGTGCTCTACTAACTTAACGATCCCGGTAAATTTGGAGGAATAATTGACCCAACTAACCTGTAACGATCACAACACCTGGTCTGCACTGTAAAAAAAAAAAAAAAAATCTGTGAAGTTACTAAACATCTTCTAGGAAACTGGGATTCCAAGAACTTTTCATGTAACGATAACAGGAAAAATTCATGTAATCGATTCTAAAACTTGAATTTTTGCTGTTACCGTTACAGGAAAAGTTCTTGGAATCCCAGTTTCCAAGAAAAAGTTTAGTACCTTTGCAGATTTTTTTTTACAGTGTGATACATGAATCATTTCCAGAATAAACCGGAGATAAATTTTCTAACTGTATTAAATACTGCAAACGTATCATTATTAGAGATTTAATCTCTTTCAATTGGTAAATACATCATAACAATAGTAAAACCCCGTACAATATTTGTTCCAATTGTTTACAGATGTTAGTACTTTGTTATTGGATTTATCTTAGTTTTTGGTTCACCTGACAATGCATTAATTAAATAATCTAAATCATAATTGTAAAATGATAAGATAAAAATAACTTCTTAAAAACACTATAAAAATTTCATAAAATGCCTCAGATTTTTCGGAAGAATTAGACTGCCTTCATAATGCGATGAAAACATGTCCTACACTGTAAAAAAAATCTGTAAAGTTACTAAACCTTTTCTAAGAAACTGGGATTCCAAGAACTTTTCATGTTACGTTAACATAAAAATTTCATGTAATCGACTCTGAAACTTGAATTTTTGCTGTTACCGTTACAGGAAAAATTCTAGGAATCCCAGTTTCCTAGAGAAAGTTTAGTAACGTTACAGAATTTTTTTTTACAGTGTACTACTATGAAAAATGTCTAGCTGATACTTTCAGAGAAGTACTATCCCTTACAAAAAAATGTCTTTTTGAATTCTGTAGGAAAAGTTTTATATAATTTTATAGAATTATGGCCCATTTTTACATAAGATAGTTTAAAAAGCTATAGAAAAACCTGTAGAAGTTTAATAGAAATTTCTGTACTCTGTAAAAATATTCTGTAAAGTTAGTAAAAGGTTTCTAGGAACCTGGGATTCCGAGAACTTTTTGTGTAACGGCAAAAGCAGAAATTCATGTAACAAATACAGATTTACACTGAAAATGCGAAAATCTATAAGGTTACTAAGAATTTTTAGGAAACTGGGATTCCAAAAATTTTTCATGTAACTGCAACCCATGTTAAAGATAAAATTTTAGTAAGATAACTGTAATTTTAGTAGACACGTTTTTAAAGTTCCAGATTTCTGTAACCTTACAAAAAATAGTTTTGTAGATTTACATTTTTTTTGTACAGTAAACAGATAAAAAGTTTGCAACCATACAGATTTTGGCAACTTTACATATGTAGGATTACAATTTTTTTTCTACACTGTAGATATTTCTGCTCTACAGACATTTCTATTGAACTTCTGCAGATATTGCTATAGCTTTTAAATTAGCTTATAGAATAACAGTACATAATTGTATAGTATTCTATAAAACTTTTTCCATATAATTCTAAAAGCTATTTTCGTAAGGGATGTAAGAAATATACCTTAAGTTATTAATTTTTTTCTATGGAACTGGGATTCCAAGAACTTTTTTATGAATGGCAACAACAACAACAAAAAAAAAAAAAAAAAATAACAGATACAGATTTAATCTGCAACTCATAAAATCTGTAAGGTTATAAAGAATATTTTAGTAAACTGTAAAATTATTATTATTAAATTAATTAAATCTCATTGTAATACAATATTCTCTACACATCTCCAAAAATTCTTCCTTAGCTTATTTTCATCAAACAATGAACTGTTCGTTAAACACTAATTAGTGGGTTTGGATAGTTAGTGATAATCTAATTAAAGTAGAAGTATTTTTTTATAAAAACTGAAAAAAATCGAACCCGAAAGGGTTAAAGAGTGTTTGAACATATACATAATATCTAGCTTAAATATAGTTTTCTCTTCTTAAGACTGGTATGAAAGAAAGAACACTGAAACAATTACAAGAAAAAATTGTAGGATAATGTTTCTAGTCTGTAATACGAAGAGCTATAAATTTCGGCCTAAGTAACGCAGGGCAAAATGTTATAAATATGAAACTAAGAAGAAGGCTTAGCAGTTGATATAAGGGCAGAACGAAAATGAGTATTCCCTTAGGGCCTCTTCAGTTAATACAAAAAAAGAATTCCCTGCCACTACAGGATTATATTTTTTCGTGTTTCTTCTTTTATTGTTTTTAAATAAATGTTCCGTAGTGCTAAAGATAACTTTTTTTTTATTAAGTGTGGGAATTTAAATTAGTAGCTGTATTTTACGTTATACAATCCCTGGCCAAATTATTAGAAGCACTCCCTTTTCCTTGTGTCGAATCATATTATTGGCTTCATAGAAATATTACTGTGTGAATAACTGCAATTAATTATATACATCATTTGTAGGATTATAATAAATAAAAAACATGCCTACCACTTTAAAACTCTTTCTTTTTACAAATTAAATGAAAAATGGCTGAAATTGCAAAATTTATAGCTTGAAGCTAAAAAAAATTTCAATATTTTTTGGAGCCTCTTTTGGCGGCTATCAGTGCCTCTATTCTTCGCGGCATGCCGTTAATACAAAATTGAAGAGTTTCTTGTATGCGTGGGTGACGATTCCAGATATGGATAAGATTTTCTATGAGCTGCGTTTTGTTTGTTATAACTTCTTAGTCAATTCTCCAATATAAAGATGTTTTCAAAATCGGTTTATTCTAAAGCTAAAGTGATGGTTTCCAAACGAAGAACCTTTTGTATTTTTGAAAGGTAAAGCTTTTTGTTACATAGCACGATCCGTCAAGGTCTACTTTCAATAAAAAATATCCCTGTGTTGAACTGCTCCCGGTAATTCGTCAGACATGAATACCATTGAAAATGTTTGGGATCTAATGAAGAAAAAACTGGACAAAGAGCTCATAACGAGCAAAACACAGCTCATAGAAAAACTTATCCTTGTCTGGAAACATCACTCACACATGCAAGAAACATTTCAATTTTGTACTAACAGCATGCCATGAAGAACAGAGGCACTGATTGCCGCCAAAGGAGACTCCAAAAAATATTGACATTTTTTTAAATTTCATGTTTTAAGTTTTACAATTTTAGCAATTGTTAATTTAATTTACAAAAATAAATAATTTTAAAGTCATTGACATGCTTTTAATTTATTATAATCCTACAGATGATGTATATAATCAATTGTAACTATTGGCATAGTAATATCTCTATGAAACTTGAAATATGATTCGACACAAGAAAATATGAGTGCGTCTAATAATTTGGCCAGGGACTGTAGATGAGCCATTCACAACAGTTTTTTCTCTCTCTCACGGGTCGAAAACATAAGTTTCCGCTTTTAATTGAGCCGCAAATACAACTTTCATTCTTTAGGCGGGAGGCAACACACTTATGAAAACATTTAAAAACAATAATTAAGGAGCATAAGTAGTATAATAAATATATAACAAATGTAATAATATCACTAAGATTGGGTGTTTCTCGCGCAAAAAAAAATATCAACCTCTCTTTCTAAATAATAAACTTCAAAGTAGATTTTATTTTGCAAATGCTGTAGAAATATGTCGTGAAATTTGCTGGTTGACAGTTGCGTTGCAAAATCCTTTCGCTGCCAATTTTTTATGCGACTAAAGTTCAACCCCAAAAACTAATATTAGCTATGTTAAAAAAAATACACAATTAAAAAAAATCGTTAAGTTTAAGGCAAAAGCAGCTGGCAGCAATGTTCTCAGCAGTTTTTGACATGAAAATTGCAGTAAAATTAGACGCATGTTTTTATTACGTTTAATTTTACTGCAATTTTTACAGAAAAAAACTGCTGACAAGATTACTGCCAGCAGTTTTTGATGTAAAGTTAACAGATTTTTTTTACCGAAATTTTCTAATAGATTCATCTTTTGGTGAATTTAATAAAATTCAGTTGTAAAAATATATAGTACTAACATAAGTCGAAATGATGTTTGATTATTGTTGAAGTTTAAGAACTGTTATATATCACTGTAGGACAGGTAGGACTACAAGGACAAAAAATTTTGATTAACTAAACGGCATTTAATGTAATTTTAAGTTAGTTATAAGTAATAGGAAAGTTTTTTCCCCATAAAAGTACATAAAACAACGCTGAAAATCTTAAATAGTTTTTGATGCACATGTCAGTTAATAGTATAAATATGGATTTTCAGGCCGCTCATAAAAAGCCACCAAGCCACAGGTTGAGTATGGCTATTATAAATAGCTTCGTTAACTTTAAACATTTATTGAAATACTTATTCTTTACTTATTTTTATAACTAATAGAACGGATAAGCAGAACAAATAAATAAATAAATAGTTTATAGATAAATGTTTAAAATTTCTCAATTAGATCTACTTTCCTTCATCGATATTTTTGTTACCACATTAAGATAAGGTACACAGAAATGTATAATATGTACATATTTGGCTGTTATATTTTGTTCTATACATTGATATATTTATTTTTTACCTCGATAACTTAAAAATAACTACTAATTTTTGCAGCCACAAAGTCATTGAATTTTTTGCACTACGCTCTTGAAACGCAAAACAAAGATTTAGTAAAGGATGAGGAAAAACAAATTTAAACTTTTATGGTGTAATGGTAATATATTTGGCACAAAATTTTTATTAAAAAGTTATCCTTTTGCACCGAATTTTTTATTAAAAATTTTTATTTTTGTAATATAAGTGTAATCTGAGCATTTTTATGATTCAACTACCCAAAAATTCCTGTAATGAAAAACCGGTTATCAAAGAGTAAAGTTCAGCAAAAACATGCAAAAAATATCCAACTTTTTTTTTTTTTTTTTTTTTTTTTTTTTTAGTTAAGTTGTTGACTGATTAAAAAAATAAATAAATTCAAGATTAGACATAGTTTCCCCTTTTAAGAGCGAATTTATGCTAACAAAAACAATTAGAAAAAAATAGATACTGTTTCTAGTTTGTAATACGTAGAAGAAACAGAACTATAAATTCATATATAAGGTTCAACAAAATTTATATAAAAAAAAAAAACAAAGAAGGATTAGTAGTTTATATTAGGGCTAAACAAGACAAGTATTCCCTTAAGGTCTATTCTGTGCTTATAGTTTTTTTTCCTTTGAAAACACAAGATTAAGTATTTATTGTTTCTTCTTCTTTTTTTTTCCCTTGTAGTTGTGGTTTTATAGTACCCTATGTAAATATTTTTAATTCCAGAGAGCAAAGGTTTAAATGTTTGAGTAAGTAAATTTTACTTTATTGATAATTACTTTAGTTAAGGGGTCCCGGAACACATTTTAAAATACTTTTTCTTTGTTTTACTAAAATTCTGCAAATTTTTGTGTTAGTTAACCATATTATTTGTAAGCAAAATCGCGTAATAAAACATCTCACATTTTTTTAAATTAAAATTTGAAATTGACTTTTCATATTGATAATGCAAAAATACGCTTATTTCATTTATGATGTAAATCGAAACTATTTCAATTATATTACTCGAACTTTCGTACATTAGTGTTCAATTTATAAAATTATTTTGACAAACTCTAACATTCTGTGCCCCGTTAAGCATGCAAGAAAAGGAAAACTAAATCTACAAAAAAGGAAAAGTACGTTAACCTAAAAATTCAAATGCCAAATTTTCTCTCACAATCTCAATCGATAAATATGTGTCCCTGAATATGAATGCGCTCTAAAATTTTACTAACAAGTATAAAATGTCTACTGCATGCGTCGGGTCTTTTGAAATGTTTATCACAAGTGGAAGTCTCGATTTTCAAAACATTTTCTTCCACTTTATTTTTTTCAATTCAATGTTTGCTCCACCAGTAGAGCATAGAAACATGCCCATCAGATATTGCATCGTAGAGAAATTTTGACTTCATTCTACCGATTTCGGAATAAATGTCTTTGCAAAATGACCATCTTCCACCATAGATGCATCTGAATAAATTTCATGCTCAACGAATTTCCAGTTTGTGAAATTTGAATATTTGGGGCAAAAGTGACTTGTTTTTCTCCTTTATATTTAAAGACAGTATGTATTGATGGGCCTGTATTTTTCGCTACGTGAGATCTGGTTGAATCAGATTACATTTTTCGGTTTTTGATGTGCTAATATATATATATATGTATAATGTGAAAGACTGTAGAAAGAAAACAGTCATAGATTTCTCAAACTGATATGTATTGGAGCCGTATGAGAAAAAACGCTGTCAATGTCAAACGAATTTTAAACTATTTTTTATGGATTATGATTTGAGTGAGAGTTCAAACCAGAACTTTCAAACTGCTATAACTATAAATGTTTTTATTTTATTTTATTTTTTCGTTGAATATTTATTTGTTAGATTTCGATCAATAAATGCTTCGTCCCCAAGATAAGGAAAGAAAATAATTTTCCCCTTTATGTTTAAAGACAAGTATGGATTGATGGACCTGTATTTTTGAGACCTGGTTGAATCAGATTACATTTTTCGTTTTTTTATGTGGTAATATATAGATGATGTGAAAGACTGGAGAAAGAAAACAGTCATAGATTTCTCAAACTGATATGTATTGGAGTCGTATGGGAAAAAACGATATCAATGTCAAACGAATTTTTAACTATTTTTTATGGATTATGATTTCAGTGAGAGTTCAAACCAGAACTTTAAAATTACTGTAACTATAAATGTCTTATAAATATATTAATAACAATTATTATTATATATAATAATAATTATTAGTTATAAATGTCTTGTTTGTGCGTTAAATATTAATACGTTAAAGATCGATGTATTAAATGCTTCGTCCACAAAACAAAGAAAGTGAATGGTTTTTCCCTTTATTTTTAAAGACACTGCGGATTGCTGGAGTTCTATTTCTCTTAATAGTATATCTGGCTGACAATTTTCTATTTTTCATGTGCGTAAATATGTAAAAGATGTGAAAGACTGAAGACAGAAGACAGCCATAGATTTTTAATACTGATATTTACGGATTACAGTCGAGTGAGAAAGCGGCGATATCAGTGTCAAATGAATTTTAAACTAATTTGTATGCATTAGTATTTCATTCAAACCGAACATTAAAATTACTACAACTATAAATGCATGATATTAATTTTTAACACAAACATTTGCGTGTCTAGCATTTACTGAAATCCCAGTGTCAACGATTTGTTCTGATGAGCTGATTCCGATATTAGACCGGACGCTGTGATCTTTAATGCTACCTCGGTGAATTGGGTCCACCAGATTTGTCCAGAATAACACATATCGCAACGATTTGGCAGCTTCAACCAAGAGATTCTGGTTCGAATTCTTGGACGGACATTTTTCACATATTTGGAAATTTACATTTCTTATAAATGTATTACATGCATATTAAATATATATATGTTAGAGATAAATATATTGAAACATTTTATCTCCTAGACTAGGAATTATAACAAGAAAATATTTTGAAAGGTATGCAAATAATTTTCATTATTTTTTATATTTAATTCGTTTTCTTCTTCATATTTTAACTTCACATTTTTAAAGTTGTATTTTAAAAAATATGCATGTATTATGTATATATAGAGAGACCCAAATACAATTTTTAAGCATTAAAATTTAGAAATTTGAAGGCTTACCACTTAAGTAATATTCTACGATGAGACCACTTTACTGTTAATGATCATAACCCACATGCACTTTAAACATTCAGAGCCATATAACATTCAAGGTCTTTTGAACCATAAATTAATTACTGCTGTCGAGTTCCTAATATTAAATAAAGATGAATTCAATTTGCTATAAATGGGAATGAGTAATTATTTGAAAATGCCTTCATTTTGGTCTACTTCATAAGTGTCTTTATGGAAGGAATTTTTCTCACATATTTATTACAGGGCAAGTAATTTAAAAGTGAGTGATTTAATAGTGAACAAGGCTATTTAACTAATAAATAAACCTAATTAATTATTTCTATAAAACATTATAAGAAATGATCATAAAAAAAGATTAATATTTTTAATAAATCGCAATTCAAAACTTTTTATTTATTTATTTATTTATTTTAGTTTTTCAAACAATTATAATAAAAATCTTTATACAAATCTTAATTTTTTTATTGTTTATCTTATCTAATATGCAGGATATAACAACAATACAAATTGTCAGGTCTCAATCAAAAATCTTCAAATGACATTGATTTTTATATTTAAATAAAATGAAAGATCCCCTGTTCGTTCTTGCAATAGGCGCAAGTAGATTTAGAAGCAAATTACTGATTTCACCTGCAAAAACTAATTCATGATCAGAGATACACCCAGTTTAACTGCTTTCATGTTTGAATAAAGCATTGTCGTAATAAATTATAAAAAGTGTTAACTCTCTATTTAATATATATATATATATATATATATATGTATACCGGGTGTGCCAAACATGACTGATGGATTTTAAAATTCAATAATTTGCAAACGGTGACAGCTATCTAAAAATTGTTTGCGGGAGAGTTATGTATAATGTCAGGAGTTTTTTTACCATAATTTTTTATTTTAGTTTGCATCTCAAACAATAGGTGGCGCAGACGGTGACTGAAGGCCAGGTCGACACTTCACTCAGCACTGATCACCTGGCCTTCAATCGCCGTCAGTGCCACCTATTGTTTGAGATGCAAACTAAAATAAAAAATTACGGTAAAAAAAACTCCTGACATTATACATAACCCTCTTGCAAATTTTTTTAAATAGCTGTCACCGTTTGCAAGTTATTCAATTTTAAAATCCATCAGTCATTTTTGGGACACCCGGTATATATATTGCATTTTTTCTATAATAGAATAACATTTTTAATTTCCTTTTTATATTTCCTTTATCGTATTTCATATTTATCATTCTACTTACATATCTTAGATTTTTTTTTTTTTTTTTTTTTTACTGTTCGAAATAACTAATATGCAGCAAATAACAGCAATACAAATTACCAGTTCTCAATCAAAATTTTTGAAATGACATTGACTTTTCTACTTGAATAGAATGAAAAATTCCCTGTGTCTCTCACAACAGGCACAACTGGATTTCGAAGTTAAATTCTAATTCCACCATAACACAACTAAATCATGATTAGAGATAAACCCAGTTTAACAGTTTTCAGGTTGGAATAAAGAATTGTCGTAATAAATCATAAAATGTGTTAACTCTCTTTTTAAAGATTGCATTTTTTGTATTTTATATAACGTATATATATTATATAACATATTATAATAGCTATTATTTTAACACAACGAAATATTCAATTCGTATGATAACTTTACCAATTAGTTCGATTGTGTTAAAATGATAGTATATCTACGTATCCATCGTTCTATGGAGTTCCATTACTTGCGGCTTATTCTGCCGAGCTGTCTAAATGACAGACCAGATGTTACCGTTTGATGGTCAAATTAGGTTATATGAGCAAAAATTTCCAGGCGGATATCGCCTGGTTAGCTTAACAGGTAAAGCATTGGCCTTGTAATCCAAGTATCCGGGTTCGATTTTCGGCCTGGGCATTTTTTCGCTCAGTTGGAAATATTCAATTCGTATTATAATAACGTTTTAATTTCCTTCTGTTTTTTCCTGCATCATATTTGGCGGAAAAATTATCCTTTATTCAACGTACTTTTTTTTATAAGTCTAAGTATCGTATTTTTGATCAGTCTGTTAGATCTGCAAAATAATATTATCTAATATAATCGTGTATAAAACTAGGAATTTTTGACAATTTTCAGCTAGCAAATTAGGGAAATCGACATATATTCAAGTAAATAAATAAATAAATAAAAACTTTGAATATTACAAATGTTTTTTTTATATGTATATATCATATCATATCATATATATTATAAAGCAGAAGTTCTGAAACTTCCACACCAGTGTTTTCAAAAACTACCCGATGGATTTTTTTGCTGATTGTATCATTCGATAGGAAATATTTTTGCGGAGGTTTTTCATTCAAATATACAGGGATAAGTATGATTTTTGGTTATAAATTTTGTATTTTTCGGTTATTTTTGATGAAAGGGTTGCCAGTAGTTATTTTTGGCGAAAATTATCATTACTAAACAAATTAAAAATGATATATCTGTTAGAAATATTACAAACATCTTGCAAATAAAAGCAGAAAATAACTATTGATAATAATAATAATAATTAATAATGATAATAATAATAATAATAAAGAAAAACCATTTAATGAGCCATGATATTATAAAAAAATATTTATCTTAAATGAAATATTTGTAACGCTTAAAAAATAACTTAACTGAAATATTACATTTGATGCAACATTTGGCGACTTATCCTTGCGTTAGAATAAAAAAAAATAACTTGAAAATTTGATTAAATGAATTTTGAACGATATTTATTTTCCTTTTTATTATTTTTTTCTCTTTTTTTATCAAATTTCGGTAGTATATAACTTACTCCAGAAAAAGGCAGATCTAATTATAAAAGTAATTGTGAATTATATATTTGTTTCTTTGAGAATTTTTTTTTTTTTTTTTTTTTTTTTTTTACTTTTGTTGGCAAAGAATTAAGTCAAAAATGCATATGTCTAACATTAGGTCGCAATGATGTTGTTTTTTCCAAAAGAAGATATTTTTTGGTATTCAATTGTAAATTCAATAAACATAAGTTAATATTTTAAAAATTGTAATCAAATATTTAAATTTTAGATTTAGTGTGAAATTCTGCCACACGTATATATACTGTAAAATAATGTCATTCTCTTTTAAAAGTTTTTCACCGCAATTTTGAAAATTGTAATCAACATACTTTTTTGCGCCATTTTGTCAAATTCTCTTCCAGGGAAAATTAGTTTTAAAATTTACAAACTGAACAAGGGTATCTATGCAATTTAAATGAAATTTATGCAATTTCGCGTTATTACTATCGATAAATTCGATATTTTGAAATAAAAATTGCCTGGTGAAAAAAAAAATGGCACAGATGTCATATATGCACCACATTGGCGCGATTGCAACAAAACGTCGATTTTATGTTCATATGGTAGCTCGGCTGTTGTATATTTATTAATAAACTATTTACTCTTATTTATTTTTTTAATGATGTAAATTGTTTTATTTTATAATTATTAGCAAAACATTATTTATTTATTTTTATTTCCTTTTTAAAATAATACAAAACAATTAAAAAATATATATGTAACTGATTTTTTAAAACGAAGTTTTCGCCAAATTGGCGTAAAAAAGGAAAAAAAAATGCACAAATGTGGTGCACATAAGGCATTTGTGCCAAAATATTTTACAAGTCTGTTTTAATTAGCCATTTCTTCTTCAATTTTCTTCATATTTTTCCTGTGTTAGATAATATTTAAAATGATATTGGACTAATCTTCGATAATTGAGCATCGCCAAATAGCATATTTACTATATTATTGAAAGTTTTATTGGCACGGATATTATATATCACCGAGGTAACTAATAGACTTTAAATTGGCATTATTTTTTCTGAGATATATTAACCCGACTATTAATATTTATTTATAAATAAAATGCTTATTTATATTATAAATTGTTTAAACTGTTTTGTTATATACTTAATAATTAAACTTTTTTCATAAATTTTTATTACTATTTAAATAATAGAAAATAATTTAAATATACACATGTAACTGGTATTCGAAAACAATGTTTCCGCCAAATTAGTATAAAAAATTATCGCGCAAAACTCGGCGCATATGACAACTTTGCCGTTTTGTTGATGTATTAAGAAGATTTCTAGATCATCAACGAGATCATAGAAAATTTCTCAGATTATTTTATTTTAGATTATTAAATTTATGCTTTTTCATTACGAAACAAACGAAGAAAAGAAAATTTACTACTGATGCAACTACAGACTTAACGACTGCTTGGCGTTATATTTTTAAAAAAGTCGAAAAGGCGATTTTTTAATTATTTGTTTGCTTTTTTTGTTTACATTATTATAAACATTTTTCCATTTTTATATACGCATCACCTTGGCATGATTATTTTAATCTGACATCAGTTTGGCAAACACTGCGTTTTCAAATACCAGTTACATGTTATATTATTTTTAATTATTTTGTATTATTTTAAAAAGGAAACAATAATAAATAAGTAAAAATTAATTAATAATTATGGAATACAACAATAAAGAAAGAAAAAATTAAAGAAAAGTAAAGAAACAAAGTTTATTAGTAAATAAACAACAACAACCAGATTACCATGCAATCCATAAAATCACAATTTTGTTGCAATCGCACCAACGTAATGCATACATGACACCTAATCAAAATATTATTGGCTATATTATTATTTATATTTTTTATCTTATTTGGTACTACTTGATTAACCCATCGACCAAAAAACTGCCGCCAAAATAAAAGATTAAATGTCAATAATGGATGATCGTAAATGCCACATTCATTTGAAATTAAACATGTTACATGCATTTGTTACGTCATTAACTACTTTTTAATTCGACGTTTTATTTGTATTTCTATTAATATTTTCATAATTTATTGATTCTTTGGTTATTTAAAATAAAGGTTATATTCGTTTGTATAATATGGTGAATCGTTTTGCAATATGTATAATTTGGCGAAATTGATCTATGGAATCATAAAGTAGTATCTATTATTTATTAAAATTCTAGATGGATATTTAAGTTGACAGAACTGGCGTCTTTTTCAAGTCTCCGTAGAGGCATTCGCCAAGCTGTCGTTAATTCTGTGTTTTAGCCTTATTATGTATTTTTCATCTGTAGTTATTTTATTATCCCTAATATTTGCAATGTGCAGGAAAAATATTCGGAATATCAATGATATAGAATTTAAAAAAATATATTTGCAATTAATTTATCAATCATTCAGGTTAAAAAAATACTTTAAAATTGGCTAAAAAAAAATATACAATACCGACAGTAGAATTTTTTTATGATGTTTATGTTGCAGTTTTAATTAACATTAAGCCCTATCAACATAATTTTATTAAAAATTAACTATTAAATACTACTTCATTTCCCCGTCGAAAAAAAAAACTATCGCCAACATATAAGATTAAATGCCAATAATAGATGATTGTAAACTTCACTTTCATTTGACAATAAACACGAAATAAGTCTGATTCATTTGTAACAAATCGTTATAAGCAATACTAATGTTTCACGCCAAAAATCATAATGGAATTGATTACAAGCTGAAAGTTTATTTTTCTACAAAATTTAGCATCAAGATTATTCCCGAATTAACAGCTACATATTTGCAACTGCAGTGCTGTCACAGGCGACTATTTTTTAACTCTAACTGGCACCACTTTCTTTAAACAGAAATCCTTAACATATACTTAGACAACATTTGCAAGAAATTTTTTTTTTGAGATTTATATTAGAAAAATAGTGGTGCGAACGGAATATAAAAATAGTTGCCTGTGGTATACCTGCAACTGGTTTTTAAAAATGAAGAGGCAGTGAAACTGGTGTAATTTTAATTTTACCCAAATAATTCGGCTTTAAAACACACCTTTTATGCTTCATTGTTCTAATAAATATATAAGTTAAACACTCTTTTTTACATTTCTCTGCTATGTACTTTGCTGGAACTGACCAAGGTAGATAGAAAACTGTAGTAGAATTGCCAGAAGAGGACGGTTATTAAAAAATGTAATGCAACATGTAACGAGATTGTATTTAGGCTATAGGATCTGCATATAGTGCAAGTTCAGATTCGGGAGTTTAAGAACTAACAAATGATAATGTGCTATTTGAAAATTAATAGAGTTTGATAATCATTGCAATGATTTCTAACAAAATAATGTGATGAGTAGAGAATATTTTAATTTCTGCTGTCACAACGGTCTCATTTTCATATCAAACTCTCTATAAATGATCAAATAAGAAAGATGGTACCTAATTACCCAAATTTTCTACAAGGCATACAATAGTGGTATATCGCAATGACATTGGCACTGGCATCGTGTTCAACATTGCGGAAGGACATTCCAGGCGATGGTCTACACTCCTTTAAAAAAGAAATTTTAAATCACCATTTTGTTTGAATCAAGATTTGTTTGGAAAAATGGACTAGCGCAGCGGGCATAGCCTGCTAGTATATTATAAAGCAGAAGTTCTGAAACTTCCAAACGAGTGTTTTCAAAAACTACCCGGTGGATCTTTTTGCAGATTATATCATTCGATAGGAAATATTTTTGCGGAGGTTTATGATACAAATATACAGGGATAACACAGATGTTTCGTACTAAATTTCGTATTTTTGGTTATTTTTGATGAAAGGGTTGCCAGTAGCTATTTTTTGGCGAAAATTATCATTACTAAACAAATTAAAAATGATATATCTGTTAGAAATATTACAAACATCTTGCAAATAAAAACAGATAATAACTATTAATAATAATAATAATAATAATAATAATAATAATAATAATAATAATAATAATAATAATAATAATAATAATAATAATAATAATAATAATAATAAAGAAAAACCATTTAATGAGGCATGATATTATAAAAAATATTTATCTTAAAAATAAAAGAAATACTTGTAACGCTTAAAAAAACTTAACGTGAAATATTACATTTAATGCAACATTTGGCGACTTATCCTTGCGTTAGAATAAAAAAAAATAACTTGAAAATTTGATTAAATGAATTTTGAACGATATTTATTTTCCTTTCTATTATTTTCTTTCTCTTTTTTATCAAATTTCGATAGCATATAACTTACTCCAGAAAAAGGCAGATCTAATTATAAAAGTAATTGTGAGTTATATATTTGTTTCTTTGAGATTTTTTTTTACTTTTGTCGGCAAAGAATTAAGCCAAAAATGCATATGTCTAACATTAGGTCACAATAATGTTGTGTTTTCCAAAAGAAGAGGATTTTTGGAGTATATTTTAATATCCAATTGTAAATTCAATAAACATAAGTTAATATTTTAAAAATTGTAATCTAATATTTAAATTTTAGCTTTAGTGTAAAACACACACATAAATACACACATAAATATTGCAAAATAATGTCATTTTTTTTCAAAAGTTTTTCACCGCAATTTTGAAAATTGTAATCCACAAACATATTTTTTTTGCGCCATTTTGTCAAATTCTCTTCCAGGGAAAATTAGTTTTAAAATTTACAAACTGAACAAGGAAAGCTATTTTATGCAATTTAAATGAAATTTATGCAATTTTGCGTAATTACTACCGATAAATTCAACATTTTGAAATAAAAATTGCCTGCTGAAAAAAATGGCACATATGTCATATATGCACCACATTGGCGCGATTGCAACCAAACGTCGACTTTAGGTTCATATGGTAGCTCGGCTATTGTATATTTATTAATAAACTATTTACTCTTATTTATTTTTTAATTGTTTTATTTTATAATTATCAACAAAACGTTATTTATTTATTTTTATTTCCTTTTTAAAATAATAGAAAACAATTAAAAAATATGTATGTAACTGATGTTTTAAAATGATGTTTTCGCCAAATTGGCGTAAAAAGGGGGGAAAAGCACAAATGTGGTGCACATAAGGCATTTGTGCTAAAATATTTTAAAAGTTTGTTTTAATTAGTCATTTCATCTTTAATTTTCTTTATATTATTTTGTGTTAGATAATACTTAAAATGATATTGGACTAATCTTCAATAACTGAGCACCGCCAAATAGCATATTTACTATATTATTGAAAGTTTTATTGGCACAGATATTATATATCACCGAAATAACTAATAGACTTTAAATTGGCATTAATTTTTCTGAGATATATTAACCCGACTATTAATATTTATTTATAAATAAAAAGCTTATTTACTTTATAAATTTTATAAATATTTTTGTTATATACTTATTAATTAATATTTTTCATAAATTTTTATTACTATTTAAATAATAGAAAAGAATTTAAATATACACATGTAACAGGTATTCGAAAACAATGTTTCAGCCAAATTAGCATAAAAAATTATCGCGCCAAACTCGGCGCATATGACATCTTTGCCTTTTTGTTTATGTATTAGGGAGATTTCTAGATCATCAACGAGATCATAGAAAATTTGTCAGATTATTTTACTTGAGATTATTAAATTTATGGTTTTTCATTATGGAACAAACTAAGAAAAGAAAATTTACTATTGATGCAACTACAGAATTAACGACTGCTTGGCGTTATTTTTTAAAAAAATCGAAAGGGCGATTTTTTAATTATTTGTTTACTTTTTTGTTTACATTATTATAAACATTTTTCCATTTTTATATACGCATCACCTTGGCGCGTTTTTTTAAATCTGACATCAGTTTGGCAAACACTGCGTTTTCAAATACCAGTTATATGCTATATTATTTTTAATTATTTTCGATTATTTTAAAAAGGAAACAATAATAAATAAGTGAAGTTTAATTAATAATTATAGAACAAAACAATAAAAAAAGAAAAAAATAAAGAAAAGTAAAGAAAAAAAGTTGGATGTGCCCATCCCTAAACTTTCTTCTATCTCAAACATACATTTTAATATAAAAAAAATAGTTACTCATTTTAATGCTTTAATAATTTTAATTCAATACCTTATCAACTTTGATTTTCATCTTAAATTTCTGCTTCAATCAATTAATCGGATTAAAAACGAATTTCCGTCTCTGCACGAGCCGATGGACAATAAAATGATAAGCAGATTTTTTTTTTAATTCAGGGTGGACCTACTTGCCTTACCAAAAAATAATCATATACAAAATGTTTAGTTCAGTTCTAGAACTAACTTCATACACTTTTATGTGGTGCAATATTGAAAATGGCATAAAATTCGGTATTGCGGCGCCCCCTTCCGGCGGATTTTTTTCAGATTTAGGGCGATCAAACTAGCCATGGCCATACACTTATACAAAAAATTTTGTTCAATTCGATGCATAACTTCATGTACTTTTGGTCGGTACAATATCGAAAATGGCGCAAAAATCGCGATTGCAGCGCCCCCTTCCGACGGATTTTTTTCAAATTCAGGGAGGACCAACTAGCCATAGTCATACAGATACAAAAAAAAGTTTGGTTCAATTCGATACATAACTTCATATACTTTTGGTCGGTACAATATTGAAAAAGGCACATAAATCGCGATTGCAGCGCCCCCTTTCGGCGGATTTTTTTCAAAATTAGGGAGGACTAACTAGCCATAGTCATACATATACACAAAAAATTTGGTTCAATTCGATGCATAACTTCATATACTTTTGGTCGGTACAATATTGAAAATGGCACAAAAATGGCGATTGCAGCGCCCCCTTCCGGCGGATTTTTTTCAAATTCAGGGAGGAGCAACTAGCCATAGTCATACACATACACAAAAAATTTGGTTCAATTCGATGCATAGCTTCATATACTTTTGGTCGGTACAATATTGTAAATGGCACAAAAATCGCGATTGCAGCGCCCCCTTCCGGTGGAATATTTCAAAACTGAAGGAGGACCTGCTTGCCACAGCCAAAAACATTCACAAAAAATTTGATTAAATTCTATGCATAACTTCCTACACTTTTTGATATTAGAATGGCGACATACAGACACACGGACAGACAGACATTTTGTAAAAACATGTTTTTTAGAATCTCTGACTTCTAAAACGTGTAAATCCGTCGAAAACCGGAAGTCGAAAAAAATTTCGATTACAATACTTTCTTCTATTGAAGATAGAAGAAAGTAAAAAGTTTATTATTAAATAAAAAACAACAACCAGATTACCACGCAATCCATAAAATCACAATTTTGTTGCAATCGCACCAACGTGATCCATACATGACACCTGACCAAAATATTATTGGCTATATTATTATTTATATTTTTTTATATTATTTGGTACTACTTGATTATCCCTTCGACCAAAAAACTGCCGCCAAAATAAAAGATTAAAGGTCAATAATGGATGATCGCAAATGCCTCATTGATTTGAAATTAAACATTTTACATGCGTTTGTTACGTCATTAACTACTTTTTAATTCGACGTTATTTGTATTTCTATTAATATTTTCGTAATTTATTGATTCTTTGGTTATTTAAAAAAAAAGTTATATTCGTTTGGTATAATATGGTGAATCGTTTTGCAATATATATAATTTGGCGAAATTAATCTTTGGGATAATAAAGTAGTATCTATTACTTATTAAAATTCTATCTGGATATTTAAGTTGACTGAACTGGCGTACTTTTCAAGTCTCCGTAGAGGCATTCGCCAAGTTGTCGTTAATTCTGTGTTTTAGTCTTTTTATGTATTTTTCATCTGTAGTTATTTTACTATCCCTAAAAAAGCAATATTTGCAATGTGCAAGAAAAATATTCGGAATATCAATGATATAGAATTTTAAAAAATATATTTGCAATTAATTTATCAATCATTCAGGTTAAAAAAATACTTTAAAATTGGCTAAGAAAAAAATATACATTAAATACCGACAGTAGAAAATTTTCTTTATGATGTTTATGTTGCAGTTTTAATTAACATTAAGCCCTATCAACAGAATTTTATCAAAAATTAACTATTAAATACTACTTCATTACCCCGCCGAAAAAAAAAAACTATCGCCAAGGTTAAGATTAAATGCCAATAATAGATGTTTGTAAACTTCACTTTCCTTTGACAATAAACACGAAATAAGTCTGATACATTTGTAACAAATCGTTATAAGCAATGCTAATGTTTGGCGCCAAAAATCATAATGGAATTTATTACAAGCTGAAGGTTTATTTTTCTACAAAATTTAGCTTCAAGATTATTTCCGATTTAACAGCTACACGTTTGCAACAGCAGGGTTGCCACAGGCGACTATTTTTTAACTCTAACTGGCACCACTTTCTTTAAACAGAAATCCTTAACATACACTTTGACAACACTTGCAAGAAAAATTTATTTTGAAATTTATATTAGAAAAATAGTGGTGCGAACGGAATATAAAAATAGTCGCCTGTGGCAGCCCTGCAACTGGTTTAAAAAAAAAGAAGAGGCAGTGAAGCTGATGTAATTTTAATTTTACCCAAATAATTCAGCTTTAAAACACACCTTTTATGCTCCATTGTTCTAATAAATATGTAAGTTAAACACTCTTTTTTACATTTTTTTGCTATGTACTTTGCTGGAACAGACCAAGGTAGATAGAAAACTGTATAGTAGAGTTGCCAGAAGAGGACGGTTATTAAAAAATGTAATTCAACATGTAAGGAGATTGCATTTAGGCTACCAGATCGGCACATAGTGCAAGTTCAGATTCGGGAGTTTAAGAACTAAAAAATGATAATGTGCTATTTGAAAATTAATAGAGCTTGATAATCATTGCAATGCTTTCTGACAAAATAATGTGATGAGTAGAGAACATTTTGATTCCAGCTGTCACAACGGTCTCATTTTCATATCAAACTCTACTATAAATGATCAAATAAGAGAGATGGTACTTAATTACAAAAAAATTTGTCCAAGGCATACAATAGTAGAATATCGCAATGACATTGGCACTGGTATCGTTTTCAGCATTGCGGAAGGACATTCTAGATGATGGTCTACACTGCTTTAAAAAAGAAATTTCAAATCACCATTTTGTTTGAATCAAGATTTGTTTGGAAAAATGGACCAGCGCAGCGGGCACAGCCTGCTAGTATATTATAAAGCAGAAGTTCTGAAACTTCCAAACGGGTGTTTTCAAAAAATATCCGATGGATCTTTTTGCAGATTATATCATTCGATAGGAAATATTTTTGCGGAGGTTTATGATACAAATATCTAGGGATAACTCTGATTTTTCGTACTAAATTTCGTATTTTTTGGTTATTTTTGACGGAAGGGTTGCAACAACTAATTTTTTGGCGATAATTATATTTCAAAAAAGAAATGAAATGCTTTCTCTAATGGAAAATAATATAAACATTTCGAAAAAAAAATAACCCTGTTAATTCATTGATTTAAAATAAATAATGATAAAAGGAAAAAAATCCGTTTAATGCAAAATAATATTATGAAAGGAAAATATTTATCTTTAACGAAAAAAAAAAAAAGAATATTTATAATATTTAAAAAGTATCTCAATGTGGAAGAAAGTTTTGAAGTGACACAATATTTGGCTACTTATTTCTTTCCAGCCAGATTAAAAGAAAACAACATATCAAAAATTTCATTAGGTAAAACATAAGTATTTTTTTCTTTCTTTTTTTTTTATAAATATTTTTAAATCTAATTTTACCGTTATGTGTTTTACAGAAGAAAATCGCAGAATTATTTTTAAAAAAAATAAGGCTCTAATTGTTATTTGTATGTTGTTTGTTCAATCGGGTGTTTCAATCTACTTTTGTCGCCAATTAATGCGATTCTAAACCAAAAAAAGCACAAGACGGAGCGATGTTCGCAAGAACTATTTTTTTTCTCTCTCTCTTTTAATGAGTGAGAGCATTTTAGGAAAGCATTTTACAGTTAATTTAAATACATATATAGCAGTTAATACCACAAAAATGAATAATATTTAAATTTTAGGGTAAATGTTTTTCCACATACATAGATATTGTAAAATAATTTAACTGCAACTTTTAAAATTTTTTGGCACAGATATCTCCTATGCACTACGTTGGTGCGATTTGTCTCTTACGCCAATACCATATATACATCTGGATAATTAATTGACGCCAAAGTGTCATTATTTTGCTTGATATGGCAACCCGGATGTTATTGTCTATTTATTAATAAATTGTCTATTTACAATTTTTTTCTTTTTTTTTTCAATTATATAAACTATTTTAATTTAGGCACATTTGTCATACATGCGCCACATTTGCGCGTCTGCAATAAAATGGCGATTTTATGGCTCACATGGTCACCCGGCTGTTGTTTTTTTATTAATAAATTGTTTATTTACTTTTATTTTCTTTTTTTAAAGGATATAAATAGTTTTGTTTTATAATTATTAACTAAACTTTTTTTATTTATTGTTATTTTCTTTTTAAAATAATAGAAAATAATTGATAATTACATATGTAACTGGTATTTGAAAACAAAGTTTTCGGCGAATCGGTATCAGGAAAGAATGCGCCAATGCATATGACAACTATACTTTTTTTTTCCACAATACTACAGTATTTAAACATGCCGTATAAATAACTATTATTTTTTTGGTACTTCTAGGTTATTCCGTCGACGAAAAAATTATCGCCAAACTGTGAGATTAAATGCCAATAATGGATGATCATGAATGTCACATTCAATGACATTAAATGCGATTAACGTGTTTAAAATGTCGTTAAAATGTCGTGTTTAAAATGTCGTTCTATTTCGACTTTTTATTAATATTTTTATTAATATTCTACTAACTATTTGTTTTTTCGTTATTTTGAATAAAAATTATTATGTCATCATGTATAATTTGGCTATTAGTTTGCCGTTTTGTATAATTTGGCGAAATTGGTCGACGGTATAACCTAGATGTACCTTTTTTTTTCCAAACATGGAAGTTTTGGCCCAGACTAATTTTTTTCTTGACAGAATAATCAAATATGTAAATTGTATAAACAACTGTTAATGTTATTGTAAAAATAGAGTTAAATAACTAAATTTCGGTGTAAATGCTCACATGCATGCTGTAAGAAAGAGGCAGAAATGTCATATATGCATCACATTGGCGTGATATATTTCTGGCGCCACTTTAACGAAAGCTTTTTAAAAAGACAGTTACATTACTATTTTTTAATTATTTTCTATAATAGGAAATAATAATAATAAATAAAAAAAGTTTAATTAATAAGTATAGAGCATAAATAGTTTATTAATAATTTAAAAACAGAGCTGGATTACCATATGAGGCATAAAATGGTCACTTTGTTTCAATCGCGCCAACGTGATGCGTATATGACATCTGTGCCAAAAAATTAATTTCACACATACAAAAAACATTTACCTTAATTTTCTAAGGAAAACTTTATTTATTTAACTTTATTTATTCTACTGGATTCCAAAGACGGAAAATTAATAGCTTTGTGAAGAGCAGATGTACGTTTCGAAATATAATATAATATTCAGTGTGAGTGGATGAATTAAGGTTCCCACCGGTTTCCACAGATACCCATATCGTCAAGTTGAGAGGTTTAGAGTTAAAAAACTATCAAATGAAAACGAATCACTTGAAAATTTTTTAAACTCAATGGTCAATCTCTGCGATCATAATGCTCGCTATTTTAGAGGTATGGTGAAAAGACAATATTTAAATTGCTGTTTTCATAATTGCCTGATTTATCTATCAAACTTTACAATAAATGATCAACTGAAAGATTTCTTTCTTAAAAGCCCCAATTTTGTCGAATGCATAAGCTGATACAACAATACAATAGAAAAACGCAATATTTTATTATTATTTTAATATATTTAGCGTCAACGGGCCTTGATTCCATTGTTCGTGTTTTTATTTTTGGCTCAGTTTTGTTTTTTCTAGCTCGATGAGTTTTGCACTGATGAAGAATCTCGATAGCAGATTCGAAACAGCTGTTTTCTACTTTTTCATACATTATCTGTGCATTTATAATCGTTGGTTTTCAACCTTTAAATACAACAGCGTTTGTATAATTTTCAGAAATGTGATAGAGCATTCGAGGTGAAGTTGCTTGAAAAAACAAAATCAAATTCAGTATTTTGTTTGATTCATGTTTTGTTTTGAAAAATTAGACCAGCGCAGCGGGCTTAGCCTGCTAGTAATAAAATAAATATAAAATGCATAAATAATGCTATCATTTAAAGTAATATCATTTAGGAAAAAACTTCCGTGTTTTGTTTTTTGTTTACACATTACTATTCCGCTTTGACACATTTGGTTTGATTTTGTGTAAAACTGAAGTAAAAAATTAGAGTGTCGACTTATATACGGGATTTTGGTTTTTGGCAGAATTTTCATTCCAAAGTTAGAGGATCGATTTTTTCACGTGTATATGCTGTAATAATAATGATAATTAGTGAATGTTTATGCGGAAAAAGTGAGAAAGAAAAATATTTGTAAATTCCTATTTTTTCTTTTATAAGTTAAAAAAATACATAAAAAATCCTATAACTTAAGATTCTAAAAATACATTTAAAACTTTTTCAAACAATTTCCTTAATTAATGTAGAAGCTTAGCATTTGGATTCAAACAAAAAAAAATGCGAATTGATAAAAAATGACTTTGAACATTTATATTTATAGGAAAGTTGAACAGGTAGTATATCTCCTTTATTGTATATCGAATCGTTCCGAAATTCGGACAAAATTTTCTAAGAATACTAAATCACATTTCTAAATAAAAGTCTGAAATGCGACATGTTTGTCATTTTTAAATGAAACTAACATGTAGGGAGTCCGTTTCATTAAATCAAAAAAATTAAACATAAAAAATAGATCAGATGAACAAACACATTGGTAACTACTGTATCCATTTACAGGCGAAACTTGCAAATATCACCCTTGTAATTGTTCAATATGTTCGCTGACACCGAATAATGCATTATATAAGCGTGCTGGAATGCAAATTATAGAAACGCAATACTAAGTGTGATTTGTCGTTCTGACAAAAGGTGCTGATGTGGAACTGAATGCCTAACTATAGAATACATTATTCTCCGTAAGATTCGGATATCTAATCTGTATTAACTTATAACAGAAACAATAGATTTGTTACTTCAAGAGAAAAGTGTGGGTTTTTTTTTCGCCTAATTCACAAACGTATGGCTGCTTTATCTAGATTATATTTAGATGGAGGGATGAAAATTCTGTTTAACTTCTTCAGACCTGAAGTACACAAATGTGTACCTCCATTCTTTTCCTCATAAAAACTAAACTGTTCAAATTTTTGTATTTTTACTTTACTTCTATACAGCTGAATGTTTTTTGCGTTAAAACAAAACCAAAAAATATCACCACTGATGAATATCACCTCATAAAATAAATATTTTCATTCGAGTTTCGAAAATACCTTCAAGACATTGTGGCCAAGAAAGTAAGAAATATTCAAGATTATTTAACTTAAATGCTTTACAATAAAAAATTTTGAGGATTTGCTGATCATTTACTTATTTAAAGACCTTAATTTTGTAATTTCGTAAATTTGTATTAGTGGTAGTTAAACTGATGTTTTAAGGGGATTAGTACTTTTAGATTAGAAGGGGATTAGTAGTTTTTTTTATATCCATATTTGTAAATCTAAATTACTAGTCCCCTAAAGTACTGATTTCATAAAAATGACTCTTTCTGTCATCTATGGGGTCATTTCGATTATGAAAAAGCAATAACTATATATTTGTAGAGTTATTTTCTGCTCAGGTCTGAATAGGTTAATAAAAACAAATTATGCTTTGTATCAAACATTTATCGTAAGTCTATTGAAATCTATACGCGTTAAAGGTTTGTTTGCAATAATGTTGTTTCTTTTTACTATTTCTAAGTTATGGTTGGAGTTAATCAATAAATTTCTCGTGGAAATCTTGAAAAGCAGGATCCACATTGGAAAATAATTTTAGATCATGGTCTATCGTTTATTTGTTGTTTTTCAGTAGAGCGCGTGGTTTTGTTTACACCTCATTGTCGTGTGTCTATTGTACCAACCGTGAGACGATTTGTAAGTTTATTTTTTATTATGTTTATAATTGTTATCAGAATTAGAATCAAAACATATCAAAAGTAATTAGTTTTTTATGTTTTTTGTAACACCTTTCTTAAGTAATTTAAATTGTTTATTACACTGTAAAAATTAAAGACCCAAATTGGATTGAAAGATTTTTGGGTATAGTAATGTTCCTAAAATGGTACAGTAAGGATTCCAAAATGGTAGAGTAGTGTTCCCAAAATAGATAACCCAAAATGGTTCAAAACAGAGCAGATTCTTAATAACATTAAATTAATCAAAATTTCTGAGGTATAATGTATATACTATCTAAGATATTTTGATTGTTTTAATGTTATTAAGAATCTGACGTTTTTCAAAACCATTTTGGACTACAAACTGAACTTTCCAAATCGGAACACTGCTGTACCTAAAAATCTTTCAACCCAATTTGGGTATTTTGTTTTTACAGTGTAAAATGTATGATTCGTATTAACGTAATAGATTATTTTAAAAATCTTTCAACCCAATTTGGGTATTTTGTTTTTACAGTGTAAAATGTATGATTCGTATTAACGTAATAGATTATTTTTTTGTAAGTTTAATTTGTTTAGTCTAATTTTTTTTTAATATCGTTTCAGCGGAGTTTATTTAATGAGAGTTCATGTATAGATTTTAGATCATAGTCTATTTTTAATTTTTTTGTTTTGCAGTAGAAGCGTGTGGTTTTGTTTACATATCGTTGTCGCGTGTTATTTGTACTAACTGCATGACGATTTGTATTTTTATTTTATATTATGTTTATGGTTCTTATCAGAATTGAAAAAAAACAAACTTGTCAACAGTTTTTATTATATTTCGTAACACATTTCTTAAACAATACACACACTAGCTTTACATTACCTCAAATAATGAATGGATTTTGTAATTCGTAATTTTTAAACAAACTTATTTTTTTTTTTTAATAAATCAGTCTTTTAAGAAATCAATCTCGAAATTCATGCATTTCTGAAATATTTTATTGTGAATCAACACATACGCTTAAGAACGTTTTCTGCCCCCCCCCTCCCCACTAGTTAAATTTAATTGTTTCCAACTAAATTGTTCCATAAATAACAAAGTAAGCATACTAAAATATTTAACTTTTTAATTATCACTTATGTATATGGTGTTGATATTATAATTATTATTATTGACTAGAAGATAGCCCGTCAAAATGACGTGTTTGCATTTTTAAAGGATGATAAAAAATTACAATAACTGTGGTCAATCATAGCCACTTTAGGCTGAAACAATTTTGATAAATACAGCGATTAAACTTGGAAAGGAAAAAATCTAAAAAAAAAAAAAAAAAAAAAAAAAAAAAAAAAAAAAGAAAAGAAAAGAAAAAAGAAAGAAAGAAAGAAAATTTCAACAGAAATCTGCATTCAAAACTATAGCAAAACTATCTGGTAGCTGGGGGTGGGGATTATAATGAAATTTAAAACGCATCCGCGGTTTGCTTAAATAAAAGTTTTAATTAAATAGTGTTTTTGAAATCGTAAAAAGATTTCAAAGCGAAGTAAAATGTAGTGACGTCATTTACAGTTGCCACTGTAAATCTGACCATTGAGAACGCTCCTTTACGACTATGGAACGGCTTCATTGGTCAGAAAATAGATTGCCTTTAAAATCGGAGGTAACTTTTCACAATGTTTTTTATAGATGTGAAATTCTCAAGAGTCATTCACGGCTGTAAAGAAAAAATAAATAAAGCAACCCGAATACAAAAATTTTAGCAATATTGCATTTAAAACGCACCTTCGCTTTCCTTTAATAAAAAGTTTTAATTTACACTGTAAAAATTTTGACTCATTTGCTACAGCGTCACTCCACCGCAGTTATAGTAAACGGTTACTTTACTGTGTTATGGAGCATTCTCATTGGTCATAAAAGAGATATTCTATAAAAGCTGTGGAGTGCCGCTGCAGCAAATGGGTCAAATTTTTAACAGTGTATTTTTTGAAATCGTGGAAAGATTTCAAAGCGAAGTAAAATGTCGTGACGTCATTTATAGCTCCCGCTGTAAATTTGACCAATGAGAACGCTCCATTACGACTATGAAAAGTTTTCATTGGTGAATGAGTTTCTTTTTCTTGCGGATAGGTTGACCCCGGAATTGTTATACACGGAGGGGTTTTATATATATAATTACATGTATTATAAATTTTAATAGTTATTAATTTCATTTTAAAATATGTGTTTACTAGAATTACATTTATGATTACATAATCTGAGTTGCGTATGGTTGCATATATATACAAATGCATACATTCTCTTAAATATATGTATAAATCATTGCTATATAGTGGGGCAAAATTTAATAGTACCAAACATAACATAAAAACAGATATATTCCCTTGTTCATTCATAAAGTCAGCACTATTAATACTAACCTATTTATATCATTCTATTTATATTCCTACACTTAAGCCAGAAGAAAAAATTGCTTATTCGATGAATAACCAGCACTGCAAATGGACCACAGTCTAGAAGTACGATCGCATAAATTACATGCATGATGGTGTACGCGGTTAAAAAACTGCAGGTTTTGCCTCATAGACCATGCGGCTCGAGGACGCTGCTCTAGTCAGTTGGGTAGTTTTATGTTTCAGATGGCGTAAAAAAAGAAAAGAAATGAAACTATAAAGGAGGCCATTTTTATGTATAGCTGGTAAGAATGTTAGAAATAGGGGTTATTGGAAACTACTTCGTATAAGTAATATTATTTTTTTTCTTTTTCTTTCTTTTTTTTTTTTTTTTTTTTTTTTTTTTTGGTTATTGTGTGAAAATAAAATGTAAGTGTGTTTTATGATCGGACTTTTTTGTCTTGGATATTTTTAGGTGAGAAATTATAAGGCCGTATTTTGAATGAATTTAATGTATTTTTTTCTCGCAAATGTTTACATTATACCTAAATTTTTGGGATTAATTGTGATTTTCAGATAAATTTAAAGAACTTAAAAAATATTTCATTATCCATTTTCATAAATTTGTTCCACTTTAAAAATATGAATATACTACGGAATTTAAAAACTTTGAATTCCGTATTTCGTAGGAATGTTTCTTTCATCGCAAATATTTAATTTTCATGTTAATTTTTGTGATTGTTGTTGTACATTAAAAACATTAATATACTACGGAATTTAAAAACTTTGAATTCCGTATTTCGTAGAAATGTTTCTTTCATCGCAAATATTTAATTTTCATGTTAATTTTTGTGATTGTTGTCGTACGTTAAAAACATTAATATACTACGGAATTTAAAACTTTGAATTCCGTATTTCGTAGGAAAGTTTCTTTCACCGCAAATATTTAATTTTCATGTTAATTTTTGTGATTGTTGTTGTACATTAAAAACATTAATATACTACGGAATTTAAAAACTTTGAATTCCGTATTTCGTAGGAAAGTTTCTTTCACCGCAAATATTTAATTTTCATGTTAATTTTTGTGATTGTTGTTGTACATTAAAAACATTAATATACTACGGAATTTAAAAACTTTGAATTCCGTATTTCGTAGGAATGTTTCTTTCATCGCAAATATTTAATTTTCATGTATATTTTTGTGATTGTTGCTGTACATTAAAATCGAAAATAGAAAAATGTTTCATAGGTTTAGTTTTAATGGAAATCACTTTATTACGCTATTTGTCCATTCGTGAGCACGGAAGAAGGGTGGATTGTGCGGGGGAGAGGTAAATTTATCCAACCCTCCAAACCCCATTGAATGCTTTCTTTCTTAAAGGTTTCAAGCTTTTATGCACATTTTTACAGTTGCATGCAGTGCTAAGTGGCAGAACTTCAAGATAGAGTAAAATCATGAGTAGTAAAGGCATGATAGAGTAAAGGCAAATTTTTTTTTTTTTTTTTTTTTTGCCTCTCCTGTGAAATTTACTTTTGTATGTGTTACTTTTCTTGCAAGTGAGCGGTATGTAGATCAGAAAGCGCAATGAAGAATTTTGTATTTATAATATATGGGCCATTTTCACCATTCGCTTACATTTCAGAATTGTATTTTTATTTTTCAAACTTAATTATTTCTTTTAAAAATGGAGACACATGTAAAAGTAAATATTTAAGGTACATGAGAAAAAATTGGTTGTGCACTTTAACCTATAATATAATATGCAAATGCTATTTAAAGTTGGCTTGTAAGGCAAATTTTCAAGTCCGTTACCATACAAAATTACTGAAAATACTCAGCTTTAAATTTACTAGCAAAAGCCGCGCTTTGATTGGATTCGCGAAGCACTATTTCATAAGATAAATATTTGAAAGTAACATTTTTTTTATATTCTTGCATCTTTATTAAGCAAAAATGTTATCTCATGTTTTGGCGCATTTAAATTTTAGAAATGTAAATTCAGCCAAATTTCCTAGGAATTTTTTATTTATGATATAAGGCTGGCATAAATAAAAATATTTTCGAGGCCAAATTTTTAAAAAAATTTAGTTCATTATTTACAATATATGTATGGCAAGACTCACAAGATCCGTCAGATTGAATATTGCATGTCAAACCAACGACGATGGCAAATTTTACAAAAATATAATTTAAAAATTTTCTGGGCTTTGAAATTTAAAGCATATTTCCTAGCACATGATGCATTATCTGTCAGAAGAGGTTCGTCATATCGTCTCTTTTTATGCTGATGTCTAGCCTCTTGCCTTGAAGCTAAATCATGTTCGCGTTCGTTCCGGCCAGTAAGTGTTTTTTTTTTTTTTTTTTTCTCGGCATTTTTTAATTATTAATACCTTCCAGAAATTATTTATAAACGTAGTTAATATATTTAATTTGGTTCAATTAAATTATTCTTCAATCATTTAAAATATTCTTAAATTATTCTTCAATCATTTAAAATATTCTTAAATTATTCTTCAATCTGAATTATTGTTCAATCTTTCATTTCGAATACCAAACTTAAGAAACTTACAAAACTTACCAAAATATTCACTTTAAATACCAAATATAAGAATTAATTTTACTTGTTTACTTTTCTTTTGTTGCCACTTTACCAAAGTAAATACCTAAATAAATAAATAAATCATAATATAATTCTTTTAAAATCCGTAAGTATAAACTGCGTAAAAAATTTTGGCAGAATAATGAAAATATATTTTATTTAATATGTTAATCTTGACTCTATCTATAATTACTAACCCCATGGTTTATTATCCTTCTTAAAATAAAAAGATACGGGTTCAATTTTTTATTTACAAACGATTTTGATGGAATAATTAACATATATTTTATTTAATTAATTAATCATGATTCTATCTATAATTACTAACCCCATGGTTTATTTTCCTTCTGAAAATGAAAAGATACGCGTTCAATTTTTTATTTGCAAAAATGCGTCCATAATAGAAAAACATGTAGAATAAATTAATTATTAAAATATTTTTAAAGTTTATTCTGTAAAAAAAAAAAAAAAAAAAAAAAAAAAAAAAAAAAAATAATAATAATAATAATAATAACATTGTGCAAATCTACAAATCATAATCTATTCGTACATTTAATTTCAAGTAAAAATACTGAATAGTTTTTTCATAAAGTGTGCGAAAATTGTAACTTGAGTGGCCTAGTAGAGGATTCGCTTCGCTCATCCTAATTAAATTTTCTACAATCAACTTACTTTAAAGTGACTCATGTCCCCAAATTTCAAAACATGATATTTATCAATAATATTTAAATTAAATTGAAATGAGAGACAGTTTTAGCCACAAGATTTTGATCGCATAGAAATTATACAAGAATTTTTTCTAATAATTACAGTATATATTCATATAAATTATTTAATTTTAAGGAAATTGCATATTTCTTTCTTAAATGAATAAAAAATAAAAGTAGAATGATGAAAAATCATAATCATTATAAAACAGACTTGACATTTTTTAACAGATTTGACACTTTGTTGAAAATGGCCGATATGATAAAAGTAAAAGAGAATAACTGTGCACATGAGTATTTTGTATATACGAATGATTCAATAACAGTTAGTTGTACAATCTTACCAAACGTATAGAACCAATTAAAACACATTTTCACATTCTGAAATATGAGAGCTCAAAATTTTATGGATATTAGAAATTGGGTTATTGGAAATTCTTGGTATAGTACTAGTAGAAATATTTTAATTTAATGGATTGTGTGAGAAAATTAATTGTATATTTTATGATAAATATTTTTATGTTAGGTATTACGATTATGTGTTTTGAAGGAATTTAATGCTTCAGTTATCACGTATGTTTACAATACACGTGATATAGAGTGACATTTATCGAATTCAAATGAATTTGGGGAACTGTAATATACACAATCTGCATTATAAGCAAGACAATAGTATAGATAATATATTGCTTTAAAATAAAGAGATAAAATATTAAGAATAATGTTCGATGTAAAATGAGAAATAAAATGTTAGAAAAATGTTATTTTATTATATGTATCATACCCATATTTTCGTGATATTTACAGATTTCAGATAACAATGATTAGTTATTAAATTTGCTATAAATGATAGACAGGAATTTGAAAAAAAGAAATAATTTTAAAAATCCGTAACAGTTACTACTGTGCATATTTTAAGGTGTATATAGGCAATTTTCTTATGATATTTTTTATATACTATTTCGTTTCTGCGTATAATTTCACTAATTTTAACCCTTTATCTACCGAATTATGAATTCATGAAATTTTTATATTATAAAGCATTTTGCGTAAATTGTTAAACTAAATTAAAAGATTTACATAAGCATTTAATAAACTTTTGAAGGATTTAGATGGATTAGTTAAATTTGAATTTAAAGGGATTTTGTGCAATATTTATAACCCCACTCAAATATTTTATTTCTAATTGTTTTCTTAGTATTTTGTAGAATTATAAAATGTACAAATATGATTTTCTTATAATATAAGTATAGAAATATTTCGGAATTGAAAAATCCCCATCCCCACCGTCAGCGCCAAGTAAGCTGAAAAAGATACAAAGGCAAAATATATCATTCTTTTATTTATTTATTTATTTATTTTGTGTAATTAATAATGTTTTTGGTACACTGTAAAAAAAAAATCTGTGAAGGTACTAAACCTTTTCTAGGAAACTGGGATTCCAAGAACTTTTCATGTAACGATAACAGGAAAAATTCATGTAATCGATTCTGAAACTTGAATTTTTGCTGTTACCGTTACAGGAAAAGTTCTTGGAATCCCAGTTTCCTAGAAAAGGTTTAGTACCTTTGCAATTTTTTTTTTTACAGTGTACAAAATAAAGTAATGTATCAGTAACTCTTTTTAAACAGCATTACAACTCATCGACGTATAAAAAAGAATTTTATAATAAGTAATTTTAATGGTGCTTATAAGTACCGTCGGCAGATAAAAGGTGAAATCTTGCAGTTTTCATTACAAACGCCATGCAAATGTATATGAAATAGTACCGGCAACATATATTTCAGTATAGACTACACGGTTCGATGACGTTGCTGTAGTCACCTGTGTTGTTTTATGTTTAGGAGGGCGTGAAAAAGAAAAGAGACGAAACGATAATATATGTCCTTTTTATGTATAGGTAGAACGAATGTAACAAATTACGTTTATTGGAAAATACTTCGTATAGTAATATTAGAATTTCTTTCTTCGGTGATTCGTATGAGAAAATGAAAGGTTTGTCTGTTTTGTTATAAGAATTTATTGTATTGGTTATTTTTACGCTAAGTATTATAGTGAAAAAAAAGGATATAAAATTTTCTTTTATCATAAATCATGATGTCACCCCGGAATTTTCGTGATATTTAAAATTTTCGGATACGTTTAGGAAATTTGTAAATTTAGATTTGTAATATAAACTAAAACTCCGAAATAAATGAATAACACTGGAAATTGTGAGCACATTTCATACTTACACACAAGAAAAAAGAGACATTTTACATACATAATAAATGGAAACCTTTATATTAAAATTATGGTGCCGTTGTTGCATTTCGTATTTAAAATTTTGTGATTTCATAGACAAACATTGTCCGTGAAAAAGAAAAGAAATGAACCAATATTATATATTATTTTTATGTATAGGTAGAAAAAATGTAACAAATTGGGTTTATTGAAAAGTACTTGGTATAGTAACATTAGAATTTCTTTCTTCGCCAATTCGTGTGAGAAAAAGAAAGGTTTGTCTGTTTTTTTATAAGAATTTATTGTATTGACTATTTTTGTACTAAGAGTTATAATGGAAAAATAATATTATGCTTTCTTATCCTAAATGTTGATCACTAACAAAATACGGACAATTTTTGAAAACTCTACTAGTCATCAGGACGCTAGTACATTCACTGTTTTTTAACGGAAAAATTCCACAAATTCCAGGAAATTTTCCTAAAATATGGAAAACTTTCTAATTTACAGAAAATTTTCATTAAAAAACAGTAAATTTTACTAGCGTCCCGATTAACAGTAAAATTTTCGTAAAATCGTCCTAGTTTTTTTTTTTTTTTTTTTACACTTATGTCACACCAGAATTTCTGTGATATTTAAAGATCTCCGATACATTTAAGAAGTTTCAAATCTAAAATTGCCAAAATAAATTAAAATTATAAAATATATGAATAACACCGAAAATTGTAAACGTATTTCACCGATAGACACGCAAAAAATGTAACATTTTACATACATAATAAATGGAAAACTTTTATATTAAAATTATGGTGCCATTGTAGCATTTTTTAATTAAAATTTTGTGATTTTATAGTCAAACATTGTCTGTGAAAACGTCGATGTTTCTGAATCTACGTTGCCGGTTTGGTCTCCACTTTTAGTCAGAAGAAATATCCGATTCACGCCAGATATTATAAAAAGTGTTTTCAGATTTATTTAAAGACAAACCTTACTTGAGTACATAAAAATTAGAATTCTTCTGCCGAAATTACCGATCTGAAATGTGAATTTAGGAATAAAATAGAGGCCGAAGTGGCAACCCTCCGAAAAAATTTGTCCGGAAAAAAATTTGTGAATGTATATATATACAGGGTGTTTCACAAAGGACCCCTAACTTTAAAAATCCTTAAATCGAAAATGGTGATAGATAGAAACATGAAACCAGTGGTGTTTTTATCAAAAAAATCGTAAGAATCTTATACATAAATCAGAAAATTTAGTTAATAATAGCGCTCATAGATGGCGCTGACAGCGTTAAGACCTTCTAAAGAGACACAGTTAAAAATCTGAAACTTTTGCTGCATCGTCACTCCACCACTTACATAGAAAACGATTACTTTAGTGTATTAAGAGGATTCTCATTGGTCAAAATAGAGATATTCTATAAAAGCGATGGAGACACGATGCAGCAAAAGTTTCAAATTTTTAGCAGTGTCTCTTTAAAAGGTCTTAACGCTCTCAGCGCCATCTATGAGCGCTATTTTTAACTAAATTTTCTGATTTATGTATACGATTCTTACGATTTTTTTAATAAACACAAAACTGGTTTCATGTTTCTATCTATCACCGTTTCCGAGTTATAGATTTTCAAATTTAGGGGTTCTTTGTGAAACACCCTGTGTATATATATATATATATATATATATATATATCCTGGACTTTAATTAGATTTTGCGCCAATTGAGTCTTTTATGTTTCAAATAGAGGAGAAAAAAATAAAAGACGATAATAAAATCATTTTTATCTATAGTTGATAATAAGAATTAAAATTAGGATTAGTCGAAAATGTACAGAAACATTGTATGTCTTTTTCTTTCGTCGGCTCGTATATTTAAACAATAGTTGTCTGTCTTTTGATCAGAGTATTTAATGAGCACACAATTTTAGTGTAAACTTCAGGACGACCAATGAAATAAAAATATGGTACTTAAACAACCAATAGAAAAGTGAGAGGGAGGGCGAAAATAGTAGAGTTCCCTATCCTTGACGGAACTATTTTTACGTAATAAGGTCATGACATCAAACTCGCAACGCATACTGGGATATCGAATAATAAATTTTATACAAATAAAACATGGTAGTAAGAAACAAGTTTTAAATGTCGCAAAACATATAATTAATAAGTGTGCTTTTAAAAAAAGAGTGTTGCTTTTAACAGCTTAAGGTTTTTAAAATGAAAAATAAAAGAATGCGATGGGAAAAATTTATGACGTGATAAAGTATTCGAATATAATAATGAGTAATTTACACCTTTTGAAAATTAAGAAATTGTATAAGAATATATATTATTATTAAATAAGGAAATGATGAGTATATCGTAAATTTAGAATGATTTAAATGAGTGTTTGCAAAGTAAATACATTTTTTTTTTTTTTCCGGCGCGTGTTATTTTTTTAGTTGAGTATTTTAATGCTAGATTTTGTGATAAAGAAAAGCTATGAATTTTATTTTATCATAAATCTTTGTATTATATAGCGATACTAAACTTCATTTAAATTTTTATGTCAGTTGGGTCGTTTTATGTTCCGGATGGTGTAGAAAAAGAAAGAATTGAAACGATAATAGAGATCATTTTTATACATTGCTGGAAAGATTGTCAGAAATTGGGGTTATTGGAAACTACTTGGTGTAAGCAATATTAGATTTTTTTTCCTTCGCCTGTTCCTATGAGGGAATAAAATGTACATCTGTTTTCTGATCAGAGTTTCTTGTATTGGATAGCTTTACTTTAGATATTTTGGTGGTATATTTTGAATGAATGTTATGATATTTTCTTTTATTATATATATCACACCTAAAATGCAAAAACATTGGATCATATCGAATTATGAAATTTTTAAAATATTATGTAATGACGGGAAAAAGTGGTATAAACTACACTATAAAAACATTCTATAATTTATACAAAAAATATATTTTTTTATAAAATAAAAAGATTAATTAAATACAATTTGGTTTTGTTTTTAGTAAAACAGTGGTTTTGTAATTTTTACAGCAAAAAAATATTTTTTATAGGAAAAAAGCGTTTTAATGAAATACAATTTTGTTTTGTTTTTAGGAAAAAAGTGGCTTCGTAATTTTTACAGCAAAAAATCTATTTTTTACAGGAAAAAAATGCTTTCATGAAGTACAGATATTTTCTGTAAATAAAACAGTTTTTTGCTGGCAATAAAATTTACAGCTTTTTTTCTATCAGTTTCAGAGATATTTTAAAAATTTTAAACGATATTTTGTATGTATTAAAAATGATTTTGATTCGATACATAACAGTTAAATTTGTATTTTTTAAATTAATCGAGAATGTTTTTCATTATTTTCTTCTTATATTATTTGTGAATAATATTACAAAGTTGAACTATCTTACATTTTTACTAATCCATCGAAATTGTTATTTAAATTTATGAAAGATATTTTATCAATTTAATTAGAATAAATCTAAGGGTTTTTCTAACAGCATTTTGTAATTTTTAGCATGTAATATAAAAATGTTAATATTATATACTTTAATATTATTTAATTTAATTAATGTATATTTAATGTGATGCAAATAATAATGTAATTACTGTAATTATTTACCAGGAAGTTTTGATATTTATAGCATATTGTTTGTATAATCTGTGGAATTCATACACACTCACCCTTAATGTTTTTTGTTTGTTAAAGGAACACTGTAAAAAAAAAAAAAAAAAAAAAAAAAAAAAAAAAAAAAAAAAAAAAATCCGTTGAATTTACGGCAAAAAGTGCTGGCAACAATGTTGCCAGCAGCTTTTTGCCATAAAAATAGTAGTAAAATTAGATGTAATTTAAAAAAATTGCATCAAAATTTACTGTAATTTTTACGGCAAAAACTGCTTTGGTTTTTTGCCCTAAATTTAATGGGTTTTTTTATAGTGCAGGTAAAAAACTGCTCTATATCTGAATCTGATGATTTTAGTAGCTCATAAGTTCCTTTTCTTTTCCACAATGTTTTTATTTTATAGGATGTGATCAAGTTTATTTAAGCACTAAACTTGCTCTTTTATGAATTTTAAAAAACAAAAAGTAAAAATGACTTCGAAAATCCAACGATGTACAATGTGGCCATAGTTTTAGTTCAGGCATATAAAGATGAGTTGTGATTTCCCCAAAATCGATCTCTGAAATTAACTTAAGTTCGCGAAAAAATTTCAAATATATACTTTTAGACCATGAAGAATGAACTTCAAACAAAAACAATGATTCAGATTTTTTGAATAAAGGGATAAATAGGTAACGTCTGTTTTATTATTATTATTATTATTATTATTATTATTATTATTATTATTATTATTATTATTATTATTATTTATGCACAAAAGTAAGGGCAGATATATAAAAATGGAATGTTTTAAGAAATTATCTAACATTTTATGCACCCTTTTCCCCATTGTTTATATAGTTATTTGTACCTTTTGATGTGTTTGGCGCAGTACATTTTTCTCCACAGCTGAGCTTTTTATATTTCTACTGTAATTATCCTCAATTTGTACACTGAAAGAAAACATTTGCCACTTTAATGTAGAACGAATGGAAGATATTTTCAAAATCGCTAATCTAGAATTATAGACATAAGGTAAACAAATAAGCTGAGTAGACGAAATGTTCTAGAATTTTTAGTCTGTAGTTTTCTAGGTGATGAAACGATACATTAAATTATGAATCTCTTGAATTGCGAAAATTATCATTTGATTTCTAGAATTAATTCACATACAAGAATTATAGTTACTAAAATTAACTACTTATGTTCGCATTTATTTCCAGTAATTTTTAAATAAGTTTGCCCATGATAATACTGGGAAACACTCTTAAATTTTAATCGGGATAACAAAGAACTCTCCAGCAAAGGGAACTAGAATTTATGAGAATGGAGAGATTTTTAAATAAGTGTGAGTACAATAAAATAGAAAAATTGTCTTGAATGTTAATAGGGATAAATAGAGCTCTGTAGCAAAGGGAACTAGAATTTATATTGCTTGTATATGTTCTGGAATTCATGCATGCTCACCTTTAATGATTTTTTCTTGTTAAAAATACACTGTAAAAAAATCCGTTACATGTACGGCAAAAACTGCTGGCAGCTATGTTGCCAACAGTTTTATCAGTAAAAATAGCAGTAATATTACAATATTTCAAAAATAGCAGTAAAAATACAAATTTAACTGTTATTGAATCAAACTCATTTTCAATGCATACACTGTGAAAATATCTCTCAAATTCACAGAAAAAAAGCTGTAAATTGTATTGCCAGTGAAAAACCGTTCAAATTACAAAAAATATCTCTACTTCATTAAAACATTTTTTTCCTGTAAAAAATAAAGATTTTTTGCTGTAAAAATTACAAAAAACAAAACAAAACTGTATTTTATTAATCGTTTTTTCTAAAAAACACATTTTTTGCATAAATTATAGAATGTTTTTACAGTGTAGTTTATACCATTTATTTCCGTCAATAGATATATATAAGAATGACATTAAACTATTTTTTTAGAACCACAATTTATTTTCTAAATACCGGAGACAAAAAAAATTTTCAGTCTTTAGATTCTGCAGAAAAAAAAAAAAAAAATCAGCGCAACAAATTCACCCGAAGAAAATTTAATGAATTAATTATACATAATTTTATATTGAATGCAACTAAACCACAATAACAATATTACTGAAGTTATTATAATTTAATTATGTGTAATCGCTTACCAGATATGTCCGAACCTCACAGGTGCAGCTTCCTTTTGCCCAGCGTGATTTGACAGTGCTACGTACGGACATCGAATGTTCTAGATTTACATTTTTGATTACCTGATATATGTCAAGCTAATTGACATTTTTCTCATAAATGGCATATTATATATATATATATATATATATATATATATATATATATATATATATATATATATATTGAACTGATAGGTGGTTAAGATCTTATAAATTAACGTATGTCCGAACCTCATAGGTGCAGCTTCCTTTTGCCCAGCGTGATTTGACAGTGCTACGTACGGACATCGAATATTCTAGATTTACATTTTTGATTACCTGATATATGTATATATATATATGTATATGTATATATATATATATATATATTGAACTGATAGGTGGTTAGGTTAAGATCTTATAAATTATTTTATATTTTTTTATGAAAAGGGGTTTCGATTTTCTATAAAAAAATATTTCTCTTAAAATATTTTTTAACACATTTACAATACATGCACATGGCAAATTGCAGCATCGTAGCATGTACATTCAGTCACCAAACAGGAGCAAATTCCTTATTCCCATCTCCATTCAATCTATAATACAGGACTATAATTTCTAGACCTAAGAACACATAACATAATGCGATAGATCAAAGCTGAGTAAATTCCTCAAGCTTTTCTCCGCTGAATTCTTCACGTGGAGCATGTATTTCTAAAAGGATGTAAATGTATTACTATACATATAGTGCAAGATATTTCGCAAATATGATCCGGAATCTTAATAATTATAATGTTAATGTATTCGATTAGGAAGGATTTAGAAATGCCAATTTTAATGCATATTTTTTAATTATTATTATATAATGATGATGATGATGATAATTATAGTAATTCTACAACATATAAGGAAACCATGCATTATCCTTAGTAGTAATATTATGATCATCATTATTATTGCTATTATTTTTACTATTATTGATGTTGTTGTTGTTAACCATCAGATCATAACTATGATTTACCAATGTCAGTTTCATCGATTCATTTTATTTTTTTATCTTATTTTACTTTATTGAATTAAATACATTTTTTTTACTTCCATTATTTTATTTTTATTTCTAATGTCAGAAAACAGCTAGAAATTTTTTTAAATACTTTATATTTACACATACATTAATTTAGATTTAAAATGAAGCAGTCAGTATAGCATTAATAATTAGAACGGACTATCTTCATTCGAAATTAATGATGCTCTTAAAATTGTTCTAATAGAGTTAATTCATTTTTTATCGCAAAGAATTCTGTAAATCAGCTGTTATATAATATATTTTAAATATTTCGTAATCTAAGAAATAAGACCTGCTTCCTCTATAAATACGTCGTACATTATAGTCCGAGTGTCTAATCTTTTAAACAACTAAATTATTTTAAAATCGATTTTAAGTTGTAAAAACATCTAATACAGTATAAGTGCATATACAAATGCATTATAAGCGAATTCGGTAATATCATTCTTCTTACGTGTCTACCAATAATAATAAACCTTACTTTAAACCTTCATGACCCGACGATACATTTAAAAAACATTACAATAATTTGTTATAAAATTCATTTATTACATTAATTAGTAGTAATGCAGTTTAGAATGAGTTAAGATCTTTTACTTTATCTTGTTTCAAAAGCATTATGATTGTACAAAAGAAAAATAGTTTTAAAATGGTGATTTCTTTTCACCTACATCTCTTCAGCTCTCTTGATATTGAAAGATTGTGGGAGGAAAGTTTAAATTTGGAATTATTCCTATAATTCTATTAGATGGGCATTTTATTTGTACATTTTCTAATTCTACGAAACACTAAAGAAATATTTTAAATAAAAAATTTGAGTGAAGTTATAAGTTTTGTACAAAGCATGTATACATACAAATTTAATTTATTAATTTTAATTCGCAAATTCCTTCTATAATTTATTAAATGATTGTTAAATCTTGTAATGTAGTTTCAAAAACATACGAAAAATACTTTAAAGATGATAATTTCTTGAATTTATAATCTGGAACATAAAGGGTTAAACACACATAAAAAAAAATATTTAAATCATTTACAATATGTGTACAACATGTGTCATCATTTTTTAAGCATAATGAAAGCAGACCAAAACATTTTGAAGACAAATATATAATCTTCATTTGTTTTGATATTGATTAAACCACGTTTTTCGGATACACCGTTATGGATTTATTTATTACTTACCCATCATACGTAGTATAGGGTAAGTCTTGTAATCGTTTTGAAAATCGAAAAAAAAATTTTTGACGGATTTACAAGTTTCAGATACTAGAGATTCCGAAAAACATATTTTTAGAAAAAAAATTGCCATCCGTCCGTCTGTGTGTCTGTCTGTAACCGCTTTATCTCCCTATCAAAATGAGATAGAGACTTGAAATTTTGTATATAGTAAGTACGTAAGAATGGAACGAAGCTTATTTAATATCAGTAACCTCGATTATCCGGAACTATTTTTTTCCGGATTCTCGAAAAATTCGTTCTGATGAAAGGTATATAAAAATTTTCGAATTTTTTTATTTTAAGGAGTGGACGTAAAAGGCAATAAAATAACACAAATTTTACATAAAAAACAAGGTCGATTGGATTATTAATTGTCGAGATATGTGTAATCCTGTTTTCCAAATTCTTCGATTTTTCATGACCCTGTATTTCATTCAAATTTCAATTCACAGGTATATTTTTATTGGAAATGAGACGCTTAATCCAACACAGTAAATTTTTAGTTAATATGATTATTATTTTTTGAATTATAAGGATGTTTCTTTTACGCAATCCGGTACTACTCGAGTATTTTGGCCTTTTCTATAATTAGTCAAAATTGGCTCATCAGCAATTCAATAATGGAGCATTATTGTATGTTAAAATTATTTAATTATGCGTTTAAATTTTATTTTGGAGTTGCCATAGACACGCGTTTTATTTTCATATTTTATATTACGATGGGTAAGTATTACGGTGGCCTCTCAACGACTAGTTTATTATTTTGTGTTAATCAATAAAAACCTTGTGTGGACAACTAAACCATTAAAATCCAACGTTTAAACACACAATAATTAAAAATTCTGAACATACGTATACGTTTCGCGAGTACAGGGACTCACTTCCTCAGTGTTAAAACGGGAAAATATTTAAAATCAAAAACGCCCTAACTGCCAGCAAGTCGGAAACCCAAATGATAGTAAACACGGAACCAAAAATACCATCAAGTTTCAGCAACCGATATAATCAAACAGGAAATGAAGTATCGTGACATAATAAATCTAACCATAAAGTTGAGATGCACTGCACGCTAGATTAATCATTAACCAAAGAGTTTTTTAATTTATTGATATGGAGTGCTTCAAAAAAGACTGAATCAAGCGAATTAGTGCATTTATAGATAATTCTGACAGACGTAAAATTGAAATTATGATCCTAATCCCAAAAATGAGAAGCAATAGAAGAATTTTTCAATTCTTTTCTTTTTACATAGCCTATGTTCTCTTTGGCTCTTTTTCGGAGTTTACGGTTTGTTTGTCCAGTGCTTATGTGTTATTTTGTGTTCCAATAAATTTTGTGTTAGTTTCAGTGTTCATATCATAAAGGCGTCTTTATGAGTATATTAAATATATGCAGTATTCATAAATAAAATACAAGTATTAATTAGATTTTTCTTTCTCTTTCTAGGTAAATAAATTACTCCTTTCTTCCAAACTTCTGTGTAATTAGCTATTCCTGTGAATGAAGGTAATTATTAAATGTACTTATTTCAGCATTATTATTATATTGTAATAATTTTACGAAGAAAACACGGTGAAAAATCAGAACAGTTAGAATTAGTTACATTAATAATTAGAGATATAAATTTATATTTAAAATTTTATAAATATTCAGACAAACTTTTACTCGTGTAATTAGAATAATAGATATTTATGACATTATGGAGATACTGATTAACATTTTAAAGGGAAAAGAAAAACACTGTTTGGGTTACATGTGAAATCGTTGTTGAATATGCGACAGTTTTATACGGGGATTTCAGAAATTTTTTGATTTCTATTTAATGAATTCAAAGGAGCAACATGTACTTTCTAACAGCAATGCATTAGATACAACATATTTTGGATGTATACATATTATATACTATATGTACTACATATATTATACTATAATATATATGAGTGAATTAAAAAATTACTCTGATTTTTCACCATTTCTCTGCAATATAATTAGATTTCAGACAAAGCAGAGTAACTCCGGTTAAAATAACGTTACATTAATATGATGTTCTTTAAACTGGTGGCATTCGAAGGCCCCTGTATTCTTATCACAATAAATAAGTTGCGATGTACGTTCGATGGTAAGCATATTTAGTATTTTCCATGGTAAATATAGGTTAATATATACTGCCATGTTTTCTAAAAAAATCGCAACATAAAGTATAACATGCATCTATATGAAAATGGTATTAGTAATGAAACTTAGCGAATTTAGTTATCCTAAAAGGGCATAATAAAAACTGAGCTACATCAATGACATACACCAAATTATAGCAATATTTTCCCTTTATATTATAAAGCGAAACCATGTTTGTAATTGATGTTGCGACTGTTATGTTTGTTGACGTCTTGACGTTGTGATATAAACTATGTTACCTTACTATTAAGAAAAAATTAAATATCAAAAAATTAATTTTCTACACTATTTATTGCATGATATAGTTGTACATTAACATGCACACATACAGTTAAGAAATAGTGATACTACGTGGCAATGCTTCGCAAACTATCTCGGTATTTGTCTTAAAAAATAAGCAACTATAAATAAAATAAATTTCTTGCTGACTGCACTACCAAATGTTTAGCATAACGTTGCTCCATACAATTGATGGCAGCCTGATTCCACCAATTTTATAGGGTATTTTCCCAACATCCCGTTTCTATGGAGTATTTAACTGATATAACTGGTGCAATATTATACAATAATAACGTTAAAATATTATATTTCACATTATTGTCGCATAATGTTACAATAATTATATCAGTTAAAATTACACCAGTTACAGTAGTTAATCTGACTGTCGCCAGTTTCATGGCGTAACGCTATGGCAATTATTTTACAACGGGGCCGACAAAAGAAAATTTCTTACATTAGCATTAGTCAGATTCATCTCCCAAAACTTGACAATAATAAATTCGAAATTTTTATGTAATAAAATGTTAAGTCATTGATTAAAAATATTTTAAATTATATTAGTTAAAAACCTAGTATCTTACGAATAATTTTATTATTAAATCCCAGAATACGGTCTAACATTTAAAATGAATCTGGAAGACTATAACAATAAATGCAATAAAAACACTTCCTAAAAATGTATTTTAAAACTCATAATTTATAAGTTTCTATTCAAAATTACATTTTTTTTAGATTTAACTATTTAAAATGCTTTTATTTATCAAGAAATAACCATACAATATTCAATACTTTGATAAAATGTATGTTCACTGTAACGCTTGAATGATGGTTAAATTTTTATGCTTTTACTGACAATATTTTACGTAAAAATATGTTTTAAAGAAACTAAATGCAAACGTTTTCTTTCAGATTATTAAAACAAATTTCATTTCTTTTTACTTTAGGGAGAAATAAACTGTTATTATGTTTTTATGCGTTAATGAGGAATTTATTTTAACATATTTTATTTTTAATGAGAGACATTTGAAATCATTATTAATTACTTGCTTGAGGATTGTTATGCATTTATTGTATTTCCTTTTGATAATTATAAAATTAACGTTGTTACTCAAATTATTTCATGTTATGCAAAATTAATACTAATTAGCATATTTCATTTTGGCATTCCTTTTGTAGAAAGAATTGATAAAATAAGGTTCTTTATGAAAAGGGTAAAAATAAATCACTGATAAATAATGTACAAATATGTAATAAAAAATAGATTCAAAATTTAGATTTGCATGTATATTGATTTACACAAATGTGTTCACATGTGCTAAATTGTCGCCGAACTTGGCAATATTTGATTATATATCGCCAAAATCTAATACATAATTATCTACTTGGTGAAATTTAAATGTTATATTAGTAAAACAGTGTTTGATGCAAACACGTAACAATGCCTCGTTTAATGTACGCAAAGCAACATTTAAACATGCATCATATATTCCCCATGATTGGTGAAGATAACAATTGCATCTACTTGTGTTTCTTTTATTTTAATTCAACGAATTTAGCATGGCTATTTAGGAATATTTTATACATTATTATACTACTTTCTTAAGATTAAGAACACTGTTACAGTCTATACGAATGAAGTATTAAAGACATTTTAAAAAATTATAACCAAGTCCTATTAATCCAAAAATTCCATTCATAAGTGTTTGTTTATTATTATTATTATTATTATTATTATTATTATTATTATTTAAATATTTAACATTTTTTATTTTTAACCCCTTTGCGACGGGAGCCTTTTAAAACCCTTTCAAGGGCGGTGGCTAGAGGGTCTAGCCACCTAATTTTAATGCCAAAATTGACAAATGACACCAGTAATATTATAATAAAATGTTACTTTTCTAATGAAAGTTCAAAATACCGGAATTTTATTTTCTAAGAAATTCGTTTGAATATTCTGGTGTCAGTCTATTATTTCATTATTTTACGAACAGAATTCTTTTGCCCCTGAAAGGGTTAAGAAATTTTTAATTTTTGTCATTGGTTTTTGAAAACAGAAATTTGTGCCTAAGCATCCAGAAAATGCTCCCATTAAATAATGCAAATTTTCATTAAAATTTTACTGGTGACAATAAACAGGGATTCTTAAGCCCTTTTGCGTATACATGTCGCTCGTTTCGAAGGGATTAAGAAACATATTTTATTAGTTTATTAAATATAAGAATGGTTAATCGATGGTTAATTTCTTTATATTAAACTAATAGTAATTTATTTTTACATATGTTTTAGAACATATAATTGTAAGTGTTTTACATCAAATTGATTAAAATACATTCACGTCTCGTAACTTTGTGATATCGTTAATTTAATGCGCTAATGAAGAATTCGTTGTAAGGTAGGGGGAACTGGGGCACATTGATACAGCTTTTTTCTAAGAATTTTTTCGGTGTCCAGAAAGCAGAAATTTCAAGTAATTTTTCCATGTGGTGTCAGAAAAACTTGTGTAGTGTGTTATAAAAATGTACAATCGTTGTTTTACACATTGTTTTTGCGTGTAATAAAAAAAATAAAAAAGAGTCATTTGTATCAAGGTGCCCCATCCCCGGGGTAGATTGATACACTTCATGAGGCACTTTGATACGTCTGGGAAAAATGGAGACAAAATAACACCAATGCACATTTTTCATAGAAAAATAGTTAGCAAACAATTTACTATTTATTTATAGAAATTCAAATCACCCACAATTTATTTGTAAGCAATAATAAGCAAGCAAAATGAAATGTATAATGACCTGAAGTTCTGGCTGTTCCTCGTCTGATCGTTGGCTGTGGTAACTTTGTTATATCTAGCACTTAAAACCCCAGCATTATCTTCTTTCTTAGGAAAAATGAAAAAACTACCCGGTTTTCTGTTTATAAATCGGTTTATGAACAGAAAATAAAGGAAAATTATAGTAAAAATTCTGTTTATAATATAATTATCCTATGCTGTTTTGCAATTTGTTTCTCATACTTAACATTTCTCATCTTTAAAATAAATTTTTTTTCTAGAAAATCAATATAAATTCGTGATTTGCCAGTCTGCCGTCTTTTTATTTTGTTATTTCTACTAGCACTTGATATTTGGTAAATTTGTACGTCTTCTGTTTGCAAAAATACTATAAAATGTTATAATATAAAAAATAGAGCTATTTCTCTTCAATAAAAACTAATATTAGAAACTTTTGGCGAAAAATGGTTAGAATAAGGAGTGTATGGTAAAAATGTAAAAAAAGGCAATGAAAAAATGAACTACAAGAGAATTTAGGTTGTATCAATGAGCCCCGATATAGACTGTATCAATGTGCCCCATACAGCCATTTTGAATAAAATGAGTCTGAAATCCAATACTTCATAATTTACCTATCAATAAAGAATGAGGAACTGAAGAAAGGGTAGCTTTATTTGCCAGGGAGAGTATTCTTTTCGGTTGAAAATACTGGAACATTTGTATAATACCATTTCAATTGAACAACTCAAATTTACTTTTGACCTACAAAAACAATAAATCACCCGTCCCATTTTATCAAACTACTGAATCATCCCAAGATTTTCTTATGTAGTTGAGTGCACTAGCACTTTTAGAGCTATTGTGAAACTTCTTGTATTGACCCTGTGAGCAGTAGAGGGGGTGTATCAATGTGCCCCATGTATCAATGTGCCACAGTTCCCCCAATTCAATTTTAAATGAGGCATTTTAGAAGTCGTTGCTAAGTAATTTCTAAATAAAAAATCATGCATTTGGTGTTTTTTTTTTATATATAATTACAAGAAATTATTGTTTCTCCATTTGTGTAATTACAAATGCTTTACATCAGATTATTGAAATTATATGCATTTCTAATCGCTGCAGAAAGAAATTAATTTACTACATCATTAATTTTTTGAGTAAATGAAGAATTACTTATAATGTATTACATTTTAAAAAGAAATGTTAAAATCAGAAAACATTGCTAATAAAATTCTTAATGCCAAATTATGCGTTTCAATGTGCTTTCTTTTGCTAAATATTTTCATATATGTTTTTAAAATATATTATTGTAAATGTTTTGTATCAGAATTTTGAAAATATTCATTTCTTGTGGATCCAGTGAGAAGTTAATTTTGTTAAATCGTTAATTCTTATATGCTAAAGAAGGATTCCTTGCAACGTATTTAATTTTTATTAAGACATTTAAGAAATTCGTATTAATTAATTTCTGATTAGAAAATTATAATTTGGAGCGTTTCCATTTCAAAATTATAGCTAACCATTGTTTCTCCGACTCTGTAATTGTAAAAGTTTTGTATCAGACACTTTATGCGTTTCTAGTCGCTGCAGAAAAAAAAATTATGACATCGTTAACTTTTTGAATTAATGAAGAATTCCTTTATAATTTATTTCATTTTAATTAAGACAGGTTAAAATTCATTGCAAATAAATTTCTTAATATAAAATTATCCATTGATGTGTTTCCTTTTAAGGGAGACAAGAACCCCATTTTCGACCAAAAATCATCAAAAGTTCAAAAAAAATTTTTTTTCTCAGAAAACGATAAAATACATATTTGCGAATATCCATGCAAAATTTCAGAACTCGGGGACACTTGGAAAAAGTAGAAAATGAGCTTTTTAAATTGTACTCACTATAGAGTTTAATGGGCTAGCGGCCATTTAAAACGTGTTTTCCTGAAAATGACTTTTTTCATACTTTGCCTAAGTTCAAAGTACTAAGGCTCAGTGGTAAAATGATTTAGAAATAAAGTGTTTATGTTTTTAAAATCTTAAAAAATTTGCAACAAAAGTAACGAGAGATATTTTTTTAACTATTTCTGAAAATTTTACATAAATTGGTAAACATGAAAATTATGAAGAATTTAAGGAAATTTACCATGCGTATTTTTATTTATTTTTTTAGCCGATTAAAATAGAAAATTAAAAATATCTCTCCTTTGTTCTTTTCTGTATACTACAACACTATTTAAGAAATTTTAGTAATACCAAAATATTGAAAATTGAATGAGGAGTAGTAATTTTAAAAAGTGTATTTTTCGACAAAAAAAAAAAAAAAAAACATTTCCATAAAAAATATACTTTTTAATAAAAAGTGAATTTTTTTGCTAATTATTCCTTACAAGAAGATTCTTATATAGTACACCAAAATTCATTACTTTAAAATCAATAATAAAAATTTGGGGTTTTTCCTTACGGGTCTCCCTTAATAATTACAGCTAACCATTGTTTCTCAAACTGTAAATTGTAAATGTTTTATGCCAGTTTAATGAAACTACATTCATTTCTCGTCGCTTCAGGGAGAAATTAACTTCATTATAGGGTTAATTATACGCATTAATGAAGAATTCCATGTAACGCAATCAATTTTAAATGAGACATTTAAGAAATCATCTTTTATTATTTTTTTTAATGAAAAACTGTGAATTTGATATGTTTTCTTTTGATAATTGTAACATAACGATTGTTTCTCAAACTGTTTCAAGTTATGCAAATTTAATCTTTAATCGAAAAATTGCATGTTAAGCCATAGGAAATCTTTTCAACGTCTTTTAGAAAATTATTGAAAAAAAATCGGAATGATTGTTTAAAATTAATGATAATAATGAGCAAACATGGAAAAATGAACGGAAAAAAGTGATTTATGAGCAGTGCAAAATTCTTTGCAATAAAAAATTTGTCAGAAAAATTATGATACATTCGAATGGTATTGAATAGTTTAAGTTACAACCTAAACATATTTTTTATGAAACTGTGATTTTGATTGTTGTTCCTACTATTAGTAGTTTGATGTGACCTAGATATTTTTTCTGTCTTTAGAGAAAATATTGAAATGTAGCGACCTTTCTTTTCACAAGATTTCATACCTTTCTTTAATTTTTCAATATGTTATCCTAAAGTAATCGAGTGGTTTTGCTTCTTCAAAACGCTATTTATCGCAGTCAGTCTTTTGCAGTTGGAACTTCTTGGCAAAAGAAAAATCAGAAAACAGTTTTTATTTTATTTTATTTTATTTTTTCAGCTTACACATTTCAAGGAGGTTATGAATTTGTACTTAAGTGAAATTAGTCTTTCTCGTGAGCTATGAAACATATAAAATTTGAATATGAACTTTCATTAGTAATTACGCTAGTGTTTTTTTCTATTTAATTTTTACCTTTCTTATCAATATATACTTGGAAAAACTAGATTATCATGTAATTTTACAGTGGTAGAAGGGAAACATTTGAGGTTAGCTACATGATACCTTAGTATATTTTTTAGAGGGGAAAATGACTTCATAGACGATAACTTGGTAAGTTCAAGAAATGACCCAGATACGGCTACTGCAGAGTTAGCTCGATAATTATTGAATAATTATACCTTAGCAAATAACGCCCGCCTACGACTTGTGACTATATATTTCTGCTTTTAGTGTATAATACCGCATTACATGAACGGCTTTGGAAAGAAACGTTCATGCGATATGTATCATAAAACACAATAAAAAAATGGATAAATAACTATAATAAACAGGAAGGAGCAAATTCTAAAAATGAACATACCGTACTAAAATACCTATTTCATATATCAATGTATTTATATTCGTATTATAATTTATATTTAACTAATCACGTCCTCTATTCTCGTTATTAATATAAAAGCACCATTAATTATGAGTACATTTCCTAAAATTTAAATCTTCCGATTTTTATACACGGCTTGTAATAAATTTTAATCGATTTTTTACGTTTCAAAACTACCTATTATAAGTTAAAATATTGTAAATGTGCTATTCCTGATAAAAATTACCGTATATAAAAGAGTATTTTTTTAAACCCAAAATATTGCATCTAAAAAAATGATGTCTTAAAGAATAAAACATTAAATTTAATAAAGATATTTCCTTAAAATTTATAGTTCATTAGTCGGATTATTTTAGAAATTTCTAATTAAAAAATATTCCCATACATACCTTATATATATATAAAGTATGTTTGTTTATCAAAAAATGAAACATAACATGAATTATATCAATAAAAATAAAAACTTTGTTAAATCACCATAAAAAAGTTTTTATTTTTATTGATATATATTTATCGCCAGTATTTTCGGTGTTTCTCAATAACATGAATTACTAAATTTACAAAATACAAGCATATTATAACGCTTGAACAATGGCTAATTTTCCATTTTGAACTGACAATATTTTATTTTAAAAATGTATCTTAAAGAAGCTAATTGGAAATGTCGTTCTTCAGATTTATTAAACTTGCGTTCATTTATCGTCGCTTCAGGGAGAAATTGACTTTTATTATATCTTTAACGTCACGAGTTAATGAAGAATTCATTTTAATGTATTTTATTTTAAGTAAGACATGCTTGAAATCATTGTTAATTAATTTCTTGGGGAAGTGTTATGTGTTTGTTGTGTTTCCTTTTAGCAAATTATAACATTCCCGTTCGAATTATTTCATATTATGAAATATCTATGCTAATTGTCAAATTGTAATTCGGTAACTTTCTTTCAAATGTTAATTGAAGAAATCACATTTCTAATGAATAAATATTTAAAGAGCAAAGTGTAATTATAGGGAAAAAGGTACGGGGAAATTGACTGATTTTTTAGTTTTATTTTAGTTTAACAAATTGACATTTTTATTTCCGTATAATTATAATTACAAGAAATTTAGTGTTAAACTGAATTGTCTTTTATAAAACATATTTGTACTGAAACTCAATAATTTTTATTGTAATAATTTTTTTATTCAAAATTAGCTATTAATTAAATATTATTTGGTGTTCATATACCCTATATATCTTGTACAGGGTCGCACAAAATATCAATTTTAGCCAAGTTTGAGAACAGAATTTTATATTTCGACTTATCTAAGATAACGATTTCAAGTTAATGATAAATAACAAAGTAGAAATAACTATAAAAGTTAAAATTAATTTTCACTTCTTTAGCCTTTTAAATTATTTTAACTATTTTAATTACTTCCATGTATAACCACAAAACGTATAAAATAATTACTCTCTTAGAATAACCGCATATCCTGGAAACAATACTTTCGTTCGTTAAATTGAAATATTCTTAACTAATGTTGAATTTCTTAGGCAATGAAATATTATAATAACAATGAAACAGTTCTACTATTCATTCAAACCAAATTGCATAGTTACACACATTCTTAGTCTTTATCCGATGTCTGTGGGAATTAAGAAATTGGCCATAAGCTATTCAAAATAATAATCTACTGATTCATTATTTGCCATGCAAAATACTTCGAGAGAACGTTCGATACATTTCCTATTGCATTCTTTGATGTATAATATTTAGAAGGATTTCACATTCGATATTTTGTAAAATATCTTTCTAATAAGCTCACGCATGGTTTATGCTAAAATTGATTACCGATTTGAGGTATGTTTTCTCGCTTTATCACTTTTCAACGTAGTTGAAAAATATTTATGAATTCAATTTGTCTGTCGGTCTGCCTGTCCGTGCTCTAGCTGGTGTAAATATTGTCCGTTTGTCATGAAATGGATATATGTTATTAGGGTTTACTATGGCATGCTTAGTATTGAAAATAAAGTTTGTAGCATTTACAGTTCATCTACAAGAACACTCCGAAGAACTCCGCTATAATGCTTTGCATGGGAAAAAATCGTTATGGTATGTGTTAAAGATATTACATTATTTAAAATATATTTGAATTTATATATGTACCTCTAAGGTGTAGCAAAATTCACCTCTTTTACAATATGATGTTCATAAAATTTTTTATCCATTTACTGGGATACACAAAAGAATTTGTTTACAAAAAATTAACATGAATTAAACTATTGAAACCTACGAACAATAGTTGTCAGAAGTGCATTTTCAGCTGTTGTATTCGTTTTTTATATTAAATGTTATTTAAGTATTACTTTTTATTTATAAATTTCATACATCATATATAGGATCACATGAAATTTCTCAACAACATCCATTTATTGGCAGAAATTCGTGCAATGTAATTTTTAAATGTGTTACGCGTTTATTTGAGCTAACTTATACCATACAATGTAGTATACATGCATACCCATAGGTTATATACAGAAGTCTAGAAACAAATGTATATTTTCTCGATTATGCATTGCAATAGAAGAAATCTGGTATTCAAATATGTTATGATTATGCATTTTTCAAATTGTTTTTTTACACGTCATCTTTGATCTTACTCTTCGTTCTCGAAAATTAATAGTACAAACTTTTTCAGAAAGGTTTATTTCGTAAAGCATTCCTTATGCTGTGGAAAACTGCAATAGATTCATTAATTAAATAAGGTACCCTGGGGTAATAACGCCACGTTAAGGTTCTACCAATTTTCACGGCTCAGTTTTAGATTGTATTTTTCAAGCAAATATATGATTTGATACAGCAACTCATTGACTATCTACATAAAAAAGTAATTTAACAGATATGTATTCATAAAATGTAATGGCGTGATTTCTGGACCAATGCTATTTGGCGTTATTACCCACCTATATGGGTAATAACGCCATGCGAACAAAACTATGAAATAAGATGGAATAATTGAATGTAGATTGCCCAATTCTAAAAATACAAACTCTACAAACTTAGAAATTGACAAATTGCATTCTAAGCTATTGAAAATGTTCAAGTTTTGTGAAAGTGTAAGAAAAATAAAAACGTGGTGTGGGGGGGGGGGAGGGGAGAGAGTTAGGCAAAAGAATATCAGACCGTGAGCTTCTTTTTGCTTAAAAAGGACCGCTTAAGTAGAATTATTAAAAACATTGCAAAGTTTTCACTGTGTTTATTTGAATCAGTATTTAGGATGTAGCTCAGCTACTATAGGGAATCAACCGGAGTATTAATGCCAAGGATTGGCGTTATTACCCCGTTACAGTTATTGCGCTGTACATTTTAAATTACAAATTATCTCGAGAAGATATCCAAAATCTTCAGCAACATTTTGAAAGTCTATAAAATGTACTACAAATTTATGTAATTAACAAAGTATTTCCGGATAAAAAAAAAAATAGTCTTCACATCACAAAACGTATCTCGCAAATTTTAGATCAAGCGTTAATTTTAGTTGCTTTTAAAAACAATAAGACCTAAAAATGAAACAAATTAACTTGAAGCTGTTTTTTTTCGATTTATATGACTCAAAACCCTTCTGCGCAGAGCACATGGGTGTCATTTACCAGATTATTTCATAATTATGCATATTATGAGCACTTGGCGTTATTACCCCGCCTGGCGTTATTACCCCAGGGTACCTTAGAACTATTTTATGAATAACAGTGGCCTTCTTGATCAATAAAATATTACAGTAACAATGAAATATTTCCTCTACTCATGCTAACTTGATTACACATTTACGCAAAACCCAATATATAATCGGAAGTCTGCAGGCTTGCGAACAGAGTTATTCAAAAGAATCATCTATCGACGCTTTATTTGGTGTACGAAATATTTCGAGGGAGTAATTGATACATTTCCCACTATCTTCTTTGATGTATTATATTTAGATAGATTTTTTATTCTATATTCCATAACTTCTACTGTTATACTTCGGAACTTTTAAGCTAAAATTGAGTGATGTTTCATGGAATCATTTTTTATTTATCTTTTTTTTTTCGTAACTATACTGCATAACGAGATGTCATACAACTCAAATTCGAGAGAATAGCAAACCGTGAAATAAATTTATAAAAAACTACAACAATAATTCCAATGAAAAAATCCCACTTAGAACAATTTAACTTAAAAAAATATTTAAAACTAAAAGTACCAATGTATGCCGTACAATTTATTATTTTTTTATATTAAAGTATAATACAACACATTATTTTTCCCATGTGAATAAAATATTACAGTATCAATGAAATATTTCCAATGCTTGTGCTAACCTGATTATACAGTTACACAGAACCCAAGATACAAGTGGAAGTCTGCAAGCTTGTGAACACAGCTATTCAAAAGAATCCTCTAGAAAACGCCTTATTTGATGTGGGAAATAATTTGATACATTCCATATTATGTTCTTTGATGTATTATGCTTAGATAGATTTTGTATGATATATTCCGTAAAATAACTTTCTATTGTTATTCTTCAGAATTTTTACGCTAAAGTTGAGTGATGTTTCATAAAATCATTTTTTTTTTCTTCTGTAACTATACTGTATAACGGGATGGCATTTAATACAAATTCGACAAATTAGCAAACTATAAAATAAATTTATAAAAAATCTACAAAAATAATTCCAATGAAAACAGTTCACTTGAATTTATTTAACTTTAAAAATGTATTTAAAACTATAGTGCAAAAATACAATGCGTTTTTTTTTTCATATTATTAAAAATTTTTATTTCAGTGACATAATCTGTATTTAACTTCAAAATGGAGTCAGTAGTAAATAATCAATATACCACTAAGTACGTATTAAAATAATTCGGAACAATTCATGATAAATTGAGGTTCGACTGAGGTTCTTGCGAAATGAAAGGAAACGAACATTGCAGCCCTTTGACAGAACTATATACATTTATTTTTTAGTTTATCAATGAAAAAATATGTTTAATGCTATTATAAGCTTTACACGTCATGATAGCCGGCGAAAACTTTTCACAATTTTTCTTTGTGTATATTTTAATATATTACGGGTTGTTAAAAATATTTCTAACATGAATTGATATCTTATTTACTAGAAGAAATGAACGCACTGCATGGGTCCTCTCGACTTCCTAATTTCAATACTGGTATAATAAAGGTCAGAAATGTGCTTCATTTAACTTATTCACTGTGATATGTATCAGCTTGACTAATGATAGTTATCACTTCTTGTTAAATATCATGTCACTTTTATACACTGGAATAATTTGCTCATTTCCCAGATCAAAAGTCTTACTTGCAAAAAAATGGATCGAATGCAAAGAGACGGAACGATTTCACCAATGGAAAGTGACGTCATAAACATACTGTCTCATTCATAAAACTAAATAAAAGTACAGCAACGACCCAAAAACTATAACCGGTCAAAATAATGTTTTAAAAAATTTGCTATTGACTTATATAGAGCTGTATACATTTAGGGCTCTATTGCCCAAAATATTGTGTGTATCAATGTGTGTAATAATGTTCAACTCAAATATATTGAAATGTTACAATTCTATAAAATAATTGAATTTTCTCTCATAAGCATGGCGTCATTTTCACAAACAGAAACAGGTAGCCTTTCTCTTATCAGGACTCTTTGTAGATATTTAACATTTTTTTAACCACAATAACCATGTAAGAGAGTAAGAAAATTTAATACTATATGTGGCATTTACACACACTCGTTGTAAAAAGTTTCTATTTTCTGAGTGAAAGTATTCGACTTCAGTTAAATGTCTTTTACAAATAACATAATTTTTACAAGTGATTTTTTTTTCCTTCCATTAAAAATCTGGCATCTAATTTGGGAGCTAGTGAAAGGAAATATTTCTGGAAATGGTGTGACTTTGACGTAGTTACAGAGTAATGTTGCGGTTTCTTGAAACGTAAAAGCTTTTGCAATAAGAAACGATATTACTAAAATTGTCTTTTATGTCCCTTGGGTCTCATGATAGTCTTAATCACAGGCTATTAAAAGTATATTTTCTTTTTAATTGTAATAAAAAAGGCATAAATAAGGCTGCAATATATAAAGTTATGGGATAAGAGGTTCGCAGTGTTTCTCTTTTCACAGCAACATTAAATACGATTTGTACCATTTTGAGGAATTTCATTTAATTGGATTAATTGGAACGTCTCTTTGTTACTCTTCTTCTTAAAGGATTTCTCTTTTTATCTTAGTTATCAAAATGTTTCTAAAAATCATAAATATTACTTAATTTTATATGATGATTTAAAACTGTCCAACTAGGAGAAAAATTTTAACACTTCATGCAAATATAATGTATATTTTAAAATTATTTTGAGAACTGAGAATGAAGAAAAACATCCTTTAAGAACAGTAACGAATTGATATCCCTATTAATCCAAATACATGAAATTTAATCGTACATTATAAAATTTCATTGTTTAATTTACAATTTCATCACGTTATTATATTCATTAGTTTACAGCCATGTTCAAACGGTTGCAGACTTCTGATTACATCTCATGAATTGTATACTTGTGAAAGGGAATTCCCCTTAATCAGGGATGTAGTGGAGAGTACGTGGGTATATGCCGCATACCTTCTGTATTTTTTAAATGAGCACTTTATATACTCTGTTTCTCAAGAAAGCTATAGTATATTCACTCTAGGGTATATCCTCTGCCTTGAGCGTATAATCTCTCTTAGAGCGTATACCCTCTGTTTTTTCTATGACTACCCCACTGCGCTTAATAAAACTAAAGTCTACAGGAATTTGGTGCTTTCTTATACTAAAAATATCTTTTTGGATATTAAAATTATTTATTTCAATTTTCTCTGTATTCCTCTTAAAGGATGTCGCATTTTTACCTTAGTTATCAAAATATTTCTAAAATTATAAATATTGCTTAAATTTATATTTTAAAAACTGTCAAAATCGAAGTAAAAATGTAATACTTGATACAAAATTAAGTATATATCTTAGAATCCTTTTAAGAACTAAGAAAAGAGACATTCTTTAAGAATAATGCATACAAAATATAAATAAAAAATATTAATATCTAAGGTGGTATTTTAAACAAAAGAATGCATCCAATTCCCTTTGACTTAGCATTACTAAGGGAAATTCGGTTTCATAATTATACAAATCATAAGATATAATCGGAAGTCTGCGGCATTTTGAACATGGATGTAAGCTATTGAATAGAATCATTATGCTTATTTGCTGTACGAAATGTTTCAAGACAATACTAGATACATTTCGCAATTAGTATATCCTTTCACGCATTATATTTTAGTGAGATTTACCGTTCAATTTTATGAAAAATAACTTTCCAGTGTATGGACAGAACTTGAAGGATAGAAGAATTAATCGATGTTTAAAACGATTTTTTTCCTCATTTTCGTATGATCATTTAGAAAAATTAAATTTTATCAGTTGTAAAATAACTGAGATATAAGAAATAATATACTCATGGAATCCATCTTATTATACAAACAAATAACTTAAAAATGTAACAAATTTTACTAAAGGTATACATTACGAAAATATATTTTCATATAAAACGAACACTTACGAGATAACTCTTGGTCATCATCAGAGTTAGAAACAAACTTAAGTAATCTATTACATCCATCCATTATAATATAATAATTATTAATCCACAGAAATGTTATGTAAAAAAAAATAAAACATGCAATGATATCTTATCCTGCAATGTTCCAAAATTATGACATAGACTTTTAGAAATATTTGAAAATAAGATGACTATCGCATACATAACATCCCCAATCCCTTCTGTTTTAATTTAATTTTTTGACCAATCTCTAATAGTTATACGATAGTTTTACAGATTTTATCATTGCGTATTTGTATTCATTTGTAACCCTGATGATCATCAAGTGTTTACTCGAAAGCGCTCAGTTTACTTGAAAAGACAGTTTTGCATGTAAAGTGCATGTTTTAATCATCTCCAGCAAAATTTTTATAAGAAAATATAAGTGTTTTTATAACAATTATATAATTTCCAGTTATTTGTCTAAGTTTTATTATTTCTAAAAACACAATGACCTGTATCTTTGCATATTATTGGCCTATTTTAGTCATCAATAACACGAAGTTAAAACAAATACAGTTGGCAAAAAAAGTATTTGTACACTTCATTTTTTTAAATTATAATGAAATTAAACAAAAGATTTAAGCAAAAAATACTGTAATACATTAATTTAATGCATTATAATATTATAGAAGCAAAAACAAAATTAAACGAATCGATTTTTTACATTATAATAAACAAATATACAAAAATATAATGCAAAAAAAGTATTTGTACACTATATTAATGTAATATAATTAGTGAAAATTTAGTAAAATGATACAAATTAATATTTTGTGCGAATTCATTTAGCGTTTATGACTACTTCTAGATGGTGTGACATTGATTCCACCAACTTTTTTGTAGCGGTCTGGTTAATGTTATTCCATGACACAATAAGAGCTTCTTTAAAACTGTTTTTTACCAATACATATTTTTTTTCGGATTTTTGCATCCAATAGCATCTGCAAATTTTCTATTGGATTCAAGTCTAGAGATTTTAGAAGAGTTACCAGTCGTCTTGGAGTATTGTCGTAAGCATGCGCTGGTGATCACAGCAGTATGCTTTGGTCATTATCCTGCAGAAAGTGAAAAGCTTCCTCTATGCATAATTTCTTGGCACAGTTTAATAAATTATGGCGAGACACATCAATGTATGTTAAACCTGTCTTTCCATTGTCAGTAAATTTTAAATGTCCTGCTCCATTAGAAGCTATGCACACCAAAAGTATAATATTCCCCCCAACATGCTTGATAGTTTGAAGTATACGTTTTGGATCTAGAACAGTTTTATTTTTACGCCAATTTTTTCGAATGCTTGATGGTAAGAAAATTCCGAATTTTCCCTCATCAGAAAAAATTACTGTTTTCAAAAAATCCAATGATTTACTTCTGTATGCGAAAGCGAATACTATGCGTTTTCGCCTATTTGTTTCGCTGATGAATGGATTTTTCCGTGAGGTTCTTCCTTTTAAATATGCATTGAGAAGAATATTTTTTATTGTTTGAGGTATTACTCTGATGCGAGAAGATGTCGCAAGGTCTCCAGCAAATTTTTGAACCGAACGCATAGGATTTTTTACAGCTTTTTTAACAACACTCCTTTTTTCCCTCATTGTAAATTTGCTGAGAAGTCCTGGTTTTCATTGAATTTCGATGCTTTTAATTTATTCATAGTTTCTCACTATACATCCAATAGTTGTAAATGGTAATTTAATAGCTTTTACAAATTCTTGTTGCGAATTTAAATTTTTATTATACTCAATCATAGGATTTCATATATCTAGAGGTGCCTCTCTAGTATTAGGTTCTATACTCAATTATTTCAAGAGCAAATTAGATTAAATGTCAGACAAATATAATATGAACTCAAAAATTATTAACAGCTTCTGTAAAAGTAGTCCTTTGAACCATAAACACTATAAAACACAGTACATATCAGGATGGAGAAATGTACAAATACTTTTTTTGCAAGAAATTTTTTAACTTTTCCTATTAGAAAATTATTGTACATCTTTATCGAAATTTTCTTTTGTGTAATTTAAAACGCACGGTAAACAGACTGTATTAAAACTATTTTTGACAAAATATCTGTTTTTATTTAGTTAAAAATTAAAAATTTTAGAGTGTACAAATACTTTTTTTGCCAACTGTATATTTTATTTTCAACACAAGGAGCATTAATTTCAAAAACTAATAATACAAATGCAACATTTTAATAGCTTTCCCACTACCCTGAAACAATCTGGGAAAATTACGTTCAAAAGATCACATCCTTTACTCAACAAAACAACAATATATTCCATATTTAAATACAATTATTTTAGGAATAACTTTGGCTTTCTTAGTCAATGAGATATTATAATAACAATGAAATCTTTTCGCTATTTATTGTAACCTGATTGTACAGTTACACAAATTCTTCGATATAATCGGAAGCTTGCAAGCTTTTGAACTTACCTGAAGGCTAGTCAAAAGAATCATGTACCGATGCCTATTTGCTGACTGAAATATTTTGAGAGAATGTATGATTTATTTCTTATTATATTCTTTGATATATTGTGTTTAATAAGAAATTCATATTAGGAATTTTGTAAAATAACATACTACTATGTACAGGAATTTTTTATGCTGAGATTTCATTATGTTTTATGTTTTATTTTTCTCCGCGCCCCCTTCTGTTTTAATTTAATATTTTGTTCTATTCTACAGTAGTTAAATGATATATGTCACATAGGTTATCATGGTGCGAAATGTTCATTTGTAACCCTGATGACGACTAAGTATTTGCTCGAAAGCGCTTGGTTTGTATGAAAATGTGGTTTTGGAAATAATATATATCTTGTAAACACCTTCAGAAAAGTTTTCATAAGAGGATATAACAATTTTTAGAGCATTTATATAATTTTATTATTATTAGTATTTAAGTTTTATCATTTCTTATAATACAATAACCTGAATCTTAGCGAATTATTCTCCGATTTTAGTCATCAATAACACGAAGTTAATACAAATATATTTTAATTTCAACAGAAAGAGCGGCAATTTCAAAAACTTATAACAAAAATGCAACATTTTAATCGCTTTCACTGCCCTGAAACAATCTTGGAAAATTCTGTTCAAAATAGATCCCACATCTTTACTGAACAAAACAACATTATATTCCATATTTAAATACAACTATTTTAGGAATAACTTTGGCTTTCTTAGTCAATGAGTTATTATAATAACAATGAAATATTTTCAGTACTCATTATAACCGGATTGTACCGTTATACAAATTATTAGATATAATCAGAAACTTGCAAGCTTCTGAACTTATCTAAAGTCTATTCAAAAGAGTTATCTACCGATGCTTATTTGCTGACTGAATTATTTTGAGAGAATCTATGATACATTTCTCATTATGTTCTTTGATGTGTTGCGTTTAAAAAGATATTCATATTAGGAATTTTGTAAAATAACATTCTAGTATATGCACGAATATTTTATACTAAGAATTCATTATGTTTTATGAAGTTATTTCACTCTCCGCGACCATATATTTTATTTTAATGTTTTGTTCCATTCTACAGTAGTTAAAAGATATGTATCACATATTTTATCATTGTGTAATTATGTTCATTTTTAACCCCGATAATGACCAAGTGTTTGCTCGAAAACTCTCAGTTTACAAGAAAATGTGATTTTGCAAATAAAGTATACCTTTTAAATACCTTCGGTAAAGTTTTTATAATATAATATAAATATTTTATTACAGCCTTATGTAATAATGCCTTTCGAAAAAAAAATAAGGAAGGAAGTATCTCCCCTTTCCATTTCCTTTCTTTATACTTAATCATGGATGCCACAAAACTAATCAGGGATACGCCTTATCATGTAATAAACCTTTATCCAAAATTCGAAGCAAATCGAAAAATTCTGCATAAAAACCCATTTATGAAATTTGAGAAACGTTGTTCCCCGTTCCCTCCTTTTATAATTGACCATTAAAGTCCAAAACTGTTCAGAAATTCAACTATCAGGAAGAACCTACATCCAAAATTTAAAGTAAATCGGATAACTCTGCATAAAACTTTATTTAGCTAACGTAAGGAGGGGTGATAACACGCACCCCCCTATATAATTAACAAAAGAACACCACAACAAATGAGCGAAGCTTCTTATTACTATGAACATGTATCCAAAAATTGAAACAAATTGATGATTTCTGCATGAGAAACCATTTACATAAATTATGAGGGATATAGTTTCCTCTATCCTCACTTTATACTTATCCAGTGAATTCCAAAAATTAATCTGGGAAGCGCCTTTACAGAATAAACCTATATACAGAATTTGAAGCAAATCGGAAAATTTGAAAAACCTAAATTAAGACGGAGGAATTAGCCGCCATTCCACCTCTTTAAATTTACCCAATGAAAATCCAATACTAATCACGCATGCACCTCATTAGAATGATCCTACATCTAAGATTTGAACGAAATCTACTAATTTGCATGAAAAACCCGTTTATATAAATTAAGGGGAGGGGCAATAGCCCCGTTCCCGTTCTTATACTTATCGAATGAACTCTCAAAACTAATCAGGGTAGCGTCTTAATAAGCCTGTATCCAAATTTCCTGTAAATCGGATATTTTTATCATTAATTATCGCGTTACGTACGTACGCACGTACATACATACAGAATGGGTGGGTACATAAGCTCTCAGGCTTTGATAGCCTGTGAGCTAAACATTAATAACACAAATGCAACATTTTAATCGCTTTCACTACCCTGAAACAATCTGGGAAAATTATGCTCTAAAGATCACATCCTTTACTCTACAGAAGAACAATGCATTTCATAGTTAAATGCAACTATTTTAGGAATGACGTTGGCTTTCATAGTCAATGAGATATTATAATAACAATGAAATATTTTCACTACTCATTATAACCGTATTGTACAGTTATACAAATTCTTATATATAATCGGAAGCTTGCAAGCTTTTGAAGTTATCTGAAGGCTATTCAAAAGAATCATCTACGATGCTGAGATGATATTATAATCATCTACCGACCATGACTGACATATTTTGAGATTATATAGGATACATTTCTCATTATGTTCTTTTATTTATTGTATTTAAGAATGAATTCACATTAGGAATTACATAAAATAACGTTCTACTATGTGCAGGAACTTTTTATGCAAGAGTTCATTATGTTTTATGATTTCTTTTTTTCCCCTACTCCTTTCTGTTTTAATTTAATATTTTGTTCCATTCTAAAGTAGTTAATCGATATATGTGACACATTTTATCGTTGTGCATTTGTTTTTCATTTGTAACCCTGATGATAATAATGTGTTTGCTCGAAAGCATTATGTGAAAATGCGGTTTAGCAAATAAAGTATATATTTTAAACACCTTTAATAAAGTTTTTATAAAAGTATTCAAATGTTTTTAGAAACTTAATATAATTTTTAGTTATTTGTTTGTATTTTATCATTTCTTAAAACACAATAATCTAAAACTTTGAAAATTATTGTCCTATTTCATATATCAGTAACACGAAGTTAACAGAAGTGCATTTTAGTTTCAGAAGAAAGAGCATTAATTACAAAAATTAATAACACAAATGCACCATTTTAATCGCTTTCACTACCCTGCAACAATCTGGGAAAATTCTGTTCAAAAGATCACATCCTTACGTTACAAAACAACAATGTATTCAATATTTAAATACAACTATTTTAGGAATAACTTTGGCTTTCTTAGTCAATGAGATATTATAATAACAATGAAATCTTTTCACTACTCATTATAACCGGATTGTACAGTGATACAAATTCTCAGATATAATCAGAAGCTTGCAAGCTTCCGAAGTTATCTAAAGTCTGTTCAAAAGAGTTATCTACCGATGCTTATTTGCTGACTGAATTATTTTGAGAGAATCTATGATACATTTCTCATTATGTTCTTTGATGTATTGTGTTTAAGAAGGAATTCATAATAGGAATTTCGTAAAATAACATTCTAGTATATACACGAAATGTTTATACTAAGAGTTCATTATGGTTTATGATTTTTTTCTCCCCCCCCCCCCCCCACTCTCTTCTGTTTTAATTTAATGTTTTGTTCTATTCTACAGTAGATAAAGTGTATATTTCATGCATTTTATCTTTGTGTATTTATGTTTATTTGTAAGCCTGATGGTAACCAAATGTTTGTTCGAAAGCTCTCAATTTATGTGAATATGCGGTTTTGCAAATAAAGTACATATTTTAAAAACCTTCAATAAAGTTTTTATAACAGAATATCAGTGTTTTTAGAAATTTATATAGTTTTTAATTTTTTGTCTACGTTTTAAAATGTCTAAAAATACAATGACCTGAAGCTTTGCAAATTATTGTTCTATTTTCAAAATCAATAACATGAAATTAACACAAATTCATATTCATTTCAGCAGAAACAGCATTAATTACAAAAACTAATAACACATATGCAACATTTTAATCATTTTCACTACCCAGAAACAATCTGGGAAAATTCTGTTCAAAAGATTAATTCCTTTACTCAACAAAATAACAATGTATTCCATAGTTAAATACAACTATTTTAAGAATAACTTTGGCTTTTTTAGTCAATGAGATATTATAATATCAATGAAATCTTTTCACTACTCATTATAACCGGATTGTTCAGTTATACAAATTCTTATATATAATCGAAAGCTTGCAAACCTTTGAACTTATCTGAAGGCTGTTCAGAAGTATCCTACCGATGCTTATTTGCTGACTGAAATATTTTGAGAAAATGTATAGTACATTTCTCATTATGTTTCTTTGATGTATTGTGTTTAAGAAGGAATTTATATTAGGAATTTCATAAAATAACATTCTAGTATATAAACGAAATTTTTATGCTAAGAGTTCATTATGTTTTATTATTTCTCCATCTCCTGCTCCCATCTGTTTTATGTTAATCTTTTATATCATTCTACAGTAGTTCCACAATATATGTCATACATTTTAACGTTGTGTATTTGTGCTCATTTGTAATACTGATGTTAATCAAGTGTTTGTTCGAAAGCGCTCAATTTATGTGAATATGTGGTTTTGCAAATAAAGTACATATTTTAAGAACGTTCAATAAAGTTTTTATTAGAGAATATAAATGCTTTTAGAATATTTATATGTTTTTTTAGTTATTTGTTTAAGTTATATCATTTTTTAGAATACAAATAGCTGAACTTGGCAAATTATTTTCATATTTTAAGCATCAATACCTCGAGGTTAACACACATATATTTTAATTTCAGCAGAAAGAGCATCAATTTCAAAAATTAATAACACAAATGCAACATTTCAATCGCTTTCACTGCCCTGAAACAATCTGGGAAAATTCTGTTCAAAAGATCACATCATTACGTTACAAAACAACAATGTATTCCATATTTAAATACAACTATTTTAGGAATAACTTTGGCTTTCTTAGTCAATGAGATATTATAATAACAATGAAATCGTTTCATTACTCATTATAACCGGTTTGTAAAGTGATACAAATTCTCAGATATAATCAGAAGCTTGCAAGCTTCTGAACTTATCTAAAGTCTATTCAAAAGAGTTATCTACCGATGCTTATTTGCTGACTGAATTATTTTAAGAGAATGTATGATACATTTCTCATTATGTTCTTTGATGTATTGTGTTTAAGAAGGAATTCATAATAGGAATTTCGTAAAATAGCATTCTAGTATATACACGAAATGTTTATACTAAGAGTTCATTATGGTTTATGATTGTTTTCTACTCCCTCCCACACTCTCTTCTGTTTTAATTTATTGTTTTGTTCGATTCTACAATAGATAAATTATATATGTCATGCTTTTTATGATTGTGCATTTATGTTCATTTGTAAGCCTGATGGTAACCAAATGTTTGTTCGAAAGCTCTCAATTTATGTGAATATGCGGTTTTGCAAATAAAGTACATATTTTAAAAACCTTCAATAAAGTTTTTATAACAGAATATCAGTGTTTTTAGAAATTTATATAGTTTTTAATTATTTGTCTACGTTTTAAAATGTCTAAAAATACAATGACCTGAAGCTCTGCAAATTATTGTTTTATTTTCAACATCAATAACATGAAATTAACACAAATGCATATTCATTTCAGCAGAAATAGCATTAATTACAAAATATAATAACACATATGCATCATTTTAATCATTTTCACTACCCAGAAACGATCTGGGAAAATTCTGTTCAAAAGATTAATTCCTTTACTCAACAAAACAACAATGTATTCCCTAGTTAAATACAATTATTTTAAGAATAACTTTGGCTTTTTTAGTCAATGAGATATTATAATAACAATGAAATCTTTCCACTACTCATTATTACCGGATTGTACAGTTATACAAATTCTTATATATAATCGAAAGCTTGCAAAACTTTGAACTTATCTGAAGGCTATTTAAAAGAATCCTACCGATGCTTATTTGCTGACTGAAATATTTTGAGAAAATGTATAGTACATTTCTCATTATGTTTCTTTGATGTATTGTGTTTAAGAAGGAATTTATATTAGGAATTTCATAAAATAACATTCTAGTATATAAACGAAATTTTTATGCTAAGAGTTCATTATGTTTTATTATTTCTCCATCTCCTGCTCCCATCTGTTTTATGTTAATCTTTTATATCATTCTACAGTAGTTCCACAATATATGTCATACATTTTAACGTTGTGTATTTGTGCTCATTTGTAATACTGATGTTAATCAAGTGTTTGTTCGAAAGCGCTCAATTTATGTGAATATGTGGTTTTGCAAATAAAGTACATATTTTAAGAACGTTCAATAAAGTTTTTATTAGAGAATATAAATGCTTTTAGAATATTTATATGTTTTTTTAGTTATTTGTTTAAGTTATATCATTTTTTAGAATACAAATAGCTGAACTTGGCAAATTATTTTCATATTTTAAGCATCAATACCTCGAGGTTAACACACATATATTTTAATTTCAGCAGAAAGAGCATCAATTTCAAAAATTAATAACACAAATGCAACATTTCAATCGCTTTCACTGCCCTGAAACAATCTGGGAAAATTCTGTTCAAAAGATCACATCATTACGTTACAAAACAACAATGTATTCCATATTTAAATACAACTATTTTAGGAATAACTTTGGCTTTCTTAGTCAATGAGATATTATAATAACAATGAAATCGTTTCATTACTCATTATAACCGGTTTGTACAGTGATACAAATTCTCAGATATAATCAGAAGCTTGCAAGCTTCTGAACTTATCTAAAGTCTATTCAAAAGAGTTATCTACCGATGCTTATTTGCTGACTGAATTATTTTAAGAGAATGTATGATACATTTCTCATTATGTTCTTTGATGTATTGTGTTTAAGAAGGAATTCATAATAGGAATTTCGTAAAATAGCATTCTAGTATATACACGAAATGTTTATACTAAGAGTTCATTATGGTTTATGATTGTTTTCTACTCCCTCCCGCACTCTCTTCTGTTTTAATTTATTGTTTTGTTCGATTCTACAATAGATAAATTATATATGTCATGCTTTTTATGATTGTGCATTTATGTTCATTTGTAAGCCTGATGGTAACCAAATGTTTGTTCGAAAGCTCTCAATTTATGTGAATATGCGGTTTTGCAAATAAAGTACATATTTTAAAAACCTTCAATAAAGTTTTTATAACAGAATATCAGTGTTTTTAGAAATTTATATAGTTTTTAATTATTTGTCTACGTTTTAAAATGTCTAAAAATACAATGACCTGAAGCTCTGCAAATTATTGTTTTATTTTCAACATCAATAACATGAAATTAACACAAATGCATATTCATTTCAGCAGAAATAGCATTAATTACAAAATATAATAACACATATGCATCATTTTAATCATTTTCACTACCCAGAAACGATCTGGGAAAATTCTGTTCAAAAGATTAATTCCTTTACTCATCAAAACAACAATGTATTCCCTAGTTAAATACAATTATTTTAAGAATAACTTTGGCTTTTTTAGTCAATGAGATATTATAATAACAATGAAATCTTTCCACTACTCATTATTACCGGATTGTACAGTTATACAAATTCTTATATATAATCGAAAGCTTGCAAAACTTTGAACTTATCTGAAGGCTATTTAAAAGAATCCTACCGACGCTTATTTGCTGACTGAAATATTTTGAGAGAATGTATGGTACATTTCTCATTATGTTTCTTTGATGTATTGCGTTTAAGAAGGAATTCACATTAGGAATTTCGTAAAATAACATTCTAGTATACAAACGAAATTTTTATGCTAAGAGCTCATTAGGTTTTATTATTTCTCCATCTCCTGTTCCCATCTGTTTTATGTTAATCTTTTATTTCATTCTACAGTAGTTCCACAATATATGTCATACATTTTAACGTTGTGTATTTGTGCTCATTTGTAATACTGATGTTAACCAAGTGTTTGCTCGAAAGCGCTCAATTTAAGTGAATATGTGGTTTTGCAAATTAAGTACATATTTTAAAAACTTTCAATAAAGTTTTTATTTGAGAATATGAATATTTTTAGAATATTTATATATATTTTTTTATTATTTGTTTAAGTTATATCATTTCTAAAAATATCATGACCTGAAACTTTGCAAATTATTGTCCTATTTTAGTCATCACTAACGCTTAATCAACACATGTACATTTTAATTTCAGCTGAAAGAGCATTAATTGCAAAAACTAATAACACAAATGCAATATTTTAATCGCTTTCACTACCCTGAAACAATCTGGGAGAATTCTGTTCAAAAGATCACATCCTTTACTCTACAAAACAGAAATGTATTCCATAGTTTAATATAACTATTTTAGGAATAACGTTGGCTTTCTTAGTCAATGGGATATTATAATAACAATGAAATCTTTTCGCTACTCATTATAACCGGTTTGTACAGTTATACATTTTCTTAGGTATAATTGGTAGCTTGCAAGATCTTGAACTTATCTGAAGACCATTCAAAAGAATCATCTACCGATGCTTATTTGCTGACTGAAATATTTTTAGAGAATATATCATACATTTCTCATTATATTCTTTGATGTATTGTGTTTAAGAAGGAAATCATATTACGAATTTCGTAAAATAACGTTCTAGTATAAGCACAAAATATTTATGCTAAGACATCATTATGTTTTATGATTTTTTCTCCTCCCGCCCTCTTCATTCCAGTTTTAACTTAATGTTTTTTTTTTCCATTCTACCTTAGTTAAAAGATATGTGTCACACATTTTATCATTTATAACCCTGATAATGATCAAGTATTTGCTTGAAAGCGCTTAGTTTATATGAAAATGCGGTTTTTCAAATAAAATTTTGCAAATGTGTGACGTTTAAACAACTTCAGTAAAGTTTTAATCACAGAATATAAATATTTTTAGAACATTTATATAAATTTTTAGTTGTTTAATAGGGCTCAGGTGTTGAAAACTTTTCAAAAAATCAATTTTTTTATGATCTAGCTTGGTTATTCAATTAATTCTTAACTCAACTCAAAAAACACCGCATAAAAATATTTGCATTTTTAACGGAGTTATAAGCATTTATGTATCAACACTTTCATAGCCGAACCCATATAATTTCAACTTTAAGTCGCGTTTTCTCAAAACTTGATTTTTTACGACTAACACCAAGATTTAAAAAAAACTATTTAATAGAATGTTTTTTTTTGCATGTATATAACATTATTATCTATAGAATGAATTAATATATTTTAGATAGTTTAATATTTTGAACATTTTTAATGAAAATAAGTTGTATTTTTTAGGGGTTTTTTTTAAATTTTCAAATTTGAGAGATTTTTTAATAATGTTTTTTTAAGTGATAGTTATATCCTTAATTCAATCCATAGATAATGATGTCATATGCATGCAAAAAAACTAAGCCATTCCACCAAATAGTTTTTTAAAATCTTGATGTTATTCGTGAAAATCAAGTTTTGAGAAAACGCGACTTAAAGTTGAAATTATATGGGTGCGGCTATGAAAGTGTTGATACATAAATGCTTATAACTCCGTTAAAAATGCAAATATTTTTATGCGGTGTTCTTTAATTGAGTTAAGAATTAATTGAATAATCAAACTAGATCATAAAAAATCTTTTTTTTTAAATATTTAAACTCCTGACCCCCTTAAGATTAATCATTTCTAAAAATACAATGAGCTGAAATTTTGCAAATTATTGTCTTATTTTGAATATGACTAACATGAAGTTAACGAAAATGCATTTTAATTTCAGCAGAAAGAGCATTAATTTCAAAAACTAATAGCACAAATGCAACATTTTAATCGCTTTCACGACACTGAAACAATCTTGGAAAATTCTGTTCAATAGATCCCACATCCTTATTTAACAAAACCACAATATATTCCATAGTTAAATGCAATTATTTTAGGAATAAAGTTTGCTTTCTTAGTCAATGAGATATTATAATAACAAAGAAATATTTTCACTACTCATTATAACCGGATTGTATAGTTATACAAATCCTTAAGCATAATCGGAAGCTTGCAACGCTTTTGATCCTATCTGAAGACTATTCAAAAGCTTCATCTACCGATGCTTATTTGCTGACTGAAATATTTTGAGAGAATATATGACATATTTCTGATTATCTTTCTTTGATGTATTGTGTTTAAGAAGGAATTCATATTAGGGAATTCCGTAAAATAACACTCGGCTATATGCGTAGAGTTCATTATGTTTTTATAATTTTTTTCCTCTGATCATTTGTATTTTTATTAATGTTCAAACAAAATAGTGTATTTTTTTTAATTTAAAGATAACTAATACAGAAAAAATAGAATTTTATATTCTAAAATTCTCTAAATGAATGATTAATTATAATAATAAAAGAAATTTAAAATCATTATTATTTTAACTATACGTTTATTATTATTCTGAATCTACATCACTTTATACCCTGCATTTTGAAAAAACAAAATGCTTCATGTAAGTAATTATTTACTTTAAAGTCTAAAATATGCAGAACAATGTGTATAATAGCAATATGATTTTTAGATTTTTTAAAAATTAAAACTGATTTAATAAATTGATAGTTAGATTTATTTTTTGAAAAATATTTACAAGAATAATTAAATTATTTAAAAAAAATAATATAACGGAATACTCACAGATCTTTTCAGAACAGTGTAAGTCAGCGGTTCCCAAATTTTCTTCTGCATTCGACCCACCTTTCAGTGAAAAAAAAATTTCGCAACCCACTTTTCAGCCAAAAAAAAAAAAAAAAAAAAAAAAAAAAAAAAAAAAAAAAAAAATCGCGACCCACACAAGATAAAATTGTACATCAGTATAGCAATTTTTGTACGATCTCTATACATTCAGCTATCCTGTCCTACGAAAAACGCAAAATTTCGTACGGAAGATATGTTATCAACAAAAACAAGAGTCTGTAATCTCAATATATATAAGTGAATAGCAATTAAAACAATGTACAATCTTCAAAGATAGTTAAACATACGTTTAATTATTATGAAAACATAACTTTATAATCAATGAGATTTCTGGTACTGATGTTTTCCAATGTGGGAACATACATTAACATGCATTTTGTCTCGGTTACTCGTCTTTAAAAAACGGCAAAGTAGACAAAACATGTTCTCATAAGCACGAAGTGCTGTATTTCATCAAGGACCTCAAAGCTGATTTAAATAATTCTGGATATTCTGTTTCCATATTAATCTAGAAGGAGATTAAGGATACATAATTTCAAATTATATAATCAATATTATAATTATATTGATCCCAAAATAATATTCCCTTGAAATATTATTTCCTGTTGAAATTGTCATATTTTTTTAAACAGATGAAATAAAAGGTATATTTTGATGAGCAACCTCGATTGTTCTGCGACCCACCAAAACAATGCCGGGGCCCACCAGTGGGTCGCGACCCATAGATTGAGAACTGCTGGTGTAAGTTAATGCATTAAAATCCTATCTCTAACTGACTAAGACGTGTTTTTTATTGGAAATTTTTTGTATATCATCATCCATATAATAAAAGTCTAAGTCTGACTGTCATCAACAATTTCGGAATGACCGCTTCAGTTTTTATATGCCGGATGGTATAGGAAGGAAAGGACGGACAGATGGAAATACAGACGGGCAGACCAAAAGATGATAATATGTGTTACGTATTTATTTAATTAAGAATGCACCTAATACATCCTTTTATTCTCGCAAAAACATATAATTTAGGAATCCACATTTAAAAACGCTATTTTATGTAGAAATTTTTCTTTTGTTGTTTCATAAAGTCAATATTTCTAGTTTACAACCTAGTGCAAACTGACCTCGTTTCCCATTTGATAAATTAGCAGGCACTTGTAAATGGGAGCTTTTGTTAATGTAATGAAGCAACTCGTTTATTCAGCTTTCTTTTCACTTCTTAATAGCTACTATTTTCTAATTACATATGATAGTATTTAATAGAATAATCACATGGCAGTCTAGAATCATTACCTATCATTGGATATCTTTGAATGCATTATGTATGATAGAATTCAATAGAATGGACAAAACTTTTATTGATACTTTTTTTAATTTTAATTCGATTTACAGAAAATTTGAAATGAAGCGATAAAATTCAGTAACAACTATATATAACAAACTTCAAAACGTTCGGTTGGTTAGTTTTTGCGCTACTGTATGCGGGCGGACAGATGAACAAACAGATGAACAGATAGATGGACAGACAGAATACAAATAGACAGACAGACGGAGAGACCAATTGACGGTTACAGGTGCTACACATTTTTATACTAAAGAATTCATCCAATAAATCCTTTTATTTTCGAGATGTAGCTAAACTAAAAATGCAAAAATCTACTATTAAGGAACGTAGATTTTAAAACACTGTTTTATGCAGAAATTTTATCTTTATTGTTTCACAAAGTCAGTGTTTCCAGTTTACAAATTCGTGCAAACTGATGTCGTTTCCCATTTGATAAATTAGCAGACACTTGTAAATGGGAGCTTTTGTTAATGTAATGAAGCAACTCTTTTATTCAGCTTTCTTTTCACCTCTTAATAACTACTATTTCCTAATTGATAGAAAGGTTGGAATAATGCATTCTAAAAATTTCATTCTTTAAATTGCGAGGCATTAATTTGAAGCTTTTCTACCATTTACTTCTACCTAATTCTTTGTTACATTCTTCCAGAAAATACTACAAAACACTTTATTAAAATGAGGAAAATTGGAAGGAATTGTACTATTGTTAACTGTGTGACATGGAATAAATTGAAAGAATATTCGAATTTGAATAAATGTTTAGAACGATTATAAATATCAAATAAAAGAATCAAAATAAATAAACTTCAATTGAAATGTTATTAAAACAATAAGTGAAATCTGATGTTGTATTTCTTTTATGTAAAAACTCGTTTACTATAGAATATAAAATTAAATAAAGCATGATTTTTTTTTCTTTAGGAATATATTATTAAAATTTTACAATCCGTTTTGAAAATTGATGCAAATATTTAGAACAATTATAAATATCAAGCAACAGGATCAAAATAAATAAATTTTAATTAAACTATTACATAAATAATAGTCTATGTAATCATATGTTGTATTTTTTTTTTCAATGTAAAAACTCGATTAGTATAGAACACGAAATTAAATAAATCATGGAAGAATTTTTTTTTTTAATGAATATCATTAAAATTCTATAATCGGTTATAAAAATTTATGCAAATCACATTGTTGATTTCTGCCATTTATAAATTGTTTTGCATCTTTTGAACAATTACATTTTATACAATCATAAGTTACAAAAACGGTTTTTTTAATTCCCTGTATTCTACACTGTAAAAAGATTGTGTAATGTTACTAAACTTTTTCTAAGAAACTGGTATTTCAAAATTTTTCCTGTAATGATAACAGCAAAAATTCATGTAACCGATTCTGAAACTTGAATTCTTTCTGTTACCGTTTCAGGAAAATTTCCAGGAATCCCAGTTTCCTTGAAAAAGTTTAGTAGCTTTACAGATTTTTTTTTACAGTGTATGAAGTTTCTATTTACATACCCCAATCTTTTCTTTTTAATCCCTTCCATTTTCAACATCGTACGAACGAATTCAAACAGACTAATTAAAAGTAATCTAAAACAGGCCAACCTAGTAACAACTATGATAAAAATAAATAGCGATACAGCCACAATCAGATAAATCCCCCACTAAAAGAATCTGAAGAAAATCTATAGCTTTTTGGCCCAAAATCTGTGGGTTATCCGAAGATATTTGGCCCATTATGCAGATATTTTTAAGAATATCTTAAAAAATTCTGCAGATATTTTAAAGATAAAGCTAAGTCTGCAAATTTTCTTCAAATTTCTGTAGAAAAAGGCGATTTCTTCAGATAATCTTAAGATTATTTTTAGTGGGGTCTCAGCATGTGGCAATTAAGCGGCTTCAGCTCCGTGGCCAGGTACAAAACGCATTAAGCTAGGCATTTGCCTGGCAGGTACGGGCCTGATCTGCGGCATAATAATAACGATAGTTTATATTTACACTTTTTCAGTACAAAGTAGTTCAGTCTAGAACATGGAATTAAATAAGCACGAAACAGTTTTTTCTTTCATTATCATTAAAATTCCTTAAGAATACGTGAAGCAATTGGCCATAATTTTACAATGTGACTCTAGAGATTATGGGAATATAGATTCCAAAAGTCAATGTTCACTTGAATTAATGTCTGAACCTTTGTAAATGCATTGAGTTAGGTTCCCTCTAGCAAACAAAAAAATTTCAAAATTACATTTTAATGTCTAAATTTATATTTATATTCCGTGTTTCCCTTTTCGTTGTTTGGGCAACCGTACCAGGCTGGTCTACTTTCCCCACGCCTTTGTTTTTCTTTAATGTGAGATATCAGTTCCTGTTTGAAAAAAATATAAATAACTTAAAAACTTTTAAATTAGGCGGATCACATAAATTATATATCAATTAAAGAGCATTTTTGGGAAACCGTTGCAGTTAAGGTAAGTTCGATAATTCCATTAAATTGTCGGTAATGTAACCATGTTTTTATATTGAACAGAAATACATTTTATTGGTTTCTGTAGTTTTCTAATAATGTCTTATATACTCTTCTTCATCTGTATTTCGATGTTTAGCTATCTAAATATTTGTTTTAAAAATCCTCAACTTACTTTTTAAAAGATTTTTTATGTAATTTTAACAATTTGTTATATAATTTTCCGTATAATTAGTATATTAATTAATACATAATAATTAATAAAGGAGTGGTGTTCTTTTACACATAGCTTAATAACATTGTATGCTGTCATCAAATTTTTCATTTATTTACTTTCGTGTTTACTGACCAATAATAAAAGCATTGATCAAGTTTAAGGTTAAATCTCTCGCTAAATTCTGGAGAAATTCTAATTTGTAATTTACCAGCTTAGTGCGAATTGATGTCCATTCTCATTTAGAAAATTAGCGGGTACGTGTAAAAGGGATCTCCCTCAAATGCTAATGGAGCATACATTAAGTATAAATCTCTGTGGTTACTAGATTGCATTTTGAAACTCATTATATAGAAGTAAATGTTCTTTGTCTTAAAACTAAGGATTTGAATGTTAGATTTGCTTTTTATGGTACTATGTCAACTGAAAACTAATTTATGTCAAACTATTGCTGCAAAGTTCAAGAAATTTAACAATGAGAAAATAGGAGTAAAATTTTAGAAATTGCATTTTTTTTAATGCATTTATCGCAGAAAATCTTTAATATTAATGTATATTATGTGATTATTGCCAAGAGAGTAAAGTAAGATACAAACTTCTAGGAAGTAAAATAAACCTTATATACTGAAAAATATAGAATGCTAAAGATATATTTATATTATCTGAAAAAAAAAACGACGCATAAGTATCAGGCTATAATTTAATGCAAAAATAGCTAAACAATTTCAAAATCTGTTTCATTATAAATCTCACCGCTTTAGAAGTATATAATGCAAAGTTATGTTGATATAGTATAAGTAGCATTATAGCTTATCTATAAATCCATAGATTGCATTTTGTAACTCATTATATAAAAGTGAATGTTCTTTGTCTTAAAAATAAGAATATGAATGTTAGATTTGCCTCTTATTATACTACGTCAACTAAAAACTAATTTATGTCAAACGATACTATGTCAACTTGAAAACTAATTTATGCTTGAAATTAATTTCTTTGGAATTATATTTGGTCTATGACGCTACATAGTGGCCTTCCATAAATGATGTCAAGCTTGGATGGGGGGAAGGGGGTTCGTGATATTGCGACAGTTTGTGATAAGGTGGTGGGAGGGGATAAGAAGAAGTGCGACATCACAGAGTTTGATTAAAATAAAAAACATTAAAAGTCAGGAGATTAAATGATGAAACTTATTTTCATAAAGAAAAGATAAGATTTAAAATATATATATATATTAAGTTCCTTTTTAATTTCCAAAATACCACTGTTTTCAATTTTTTTTCACATTAATGTTCTATTATTATTGTTTGTTAACTATGTTTTTTGTTGTGAATCTTAATCTTGTATCATACAAGATATGTACACGAATCATTTTTATTGTTATGCTCACAAATGTCATTAAAACCGATAATTAAAGTTTAGAAATAAAATTTGAATTATGGTCTATAACACAGTGCTTTGTCGCTGAACTGTAAGTATATGTTTACATAATATAGCGCGACATGTGAAAAGTGTGGGGGGGGGGGGGGTTGTATGATGAAGTGTGACAGTTTGTGACAAAGGAAGGGAGGAGGCTCGAAAATGCTGAAAAAATGTGCGACATCATTAATGGATAGCCCCTTATAATATTATGTTAACAAAATTTTGCATTATATATTTCTGGATTGATAAGATTTATAATGAAATATATTTTGAAGTTGTTTAGCAATTTTTGAATTATAGTGTGATAATACGTCGTTTTTATCAGAAATATAAACATATCTTTAGCACTCTATATTTTCTGGTATTTAAGTTTTACTTACTTCCTAGAAATTTGTACCGTATTTTTCTCTTTTGGCGTTGCAGACATAATATACATTAATATTAAAGATTTTATGGGATAAATGCATTAAAAAACTATTAAAAAATTCACAAGATTTCATTCTTATTTGCTCACTGTTAAATTTCATGAACTTTTCCGAATGTTTAAATGTAGGTAGTTAACCAAGTTTCATTTAATAAATTCCTTCACCGTAAAAGAAAAAAAAAACTGTCAATTTTAAAGTTAGCAGCAAACTGTTTAGTTTACGGACCATATCTGTAATTTTGCATTAAAATAGTTATTTTCTGTAAAAAATACAAATTTATTCCTTAACAATTACAGATTTTTTTTCCAATGTTGTACTTTCATTAATTCAAGAATCAGTACATTCGTATTCAGTTCTCAAGAGGCATATAAACCTTATACACATTTTTCGTTTAATACAAAATAACACGACCATTATTTTAATTTTTCGAACATTATACAAATTGTTGAGAAATTCGAACCTCGACTATACAACATGAAATCTGACATTTTCCCCCCTATACATCTCAATAATATCTGATATTTTGACGTCCGTTGTCATCAGCGATTCATGTATTTACTCACATGTCTAGTGACCTATAAAAGACTCATTGGTCATGCTTTAGGTTAATTCTCTCGCTAAAATTCTAGACAAGTTCCCCTTCTTAATTTGCCATCTTAGTGTGAATTGATGTCGATTCTCATTTAGAAAATTAGCTTGTACGTGTAAGAAGACTTATTCACAGTTGTTAATGGAGCACGCATTAAGCATAAGTTCTTTCTTTTTTTATTTTCACTGTGATTAGTAGATTGCTCGTAGTAACTCATTGTAAGAATAGATCATTAATTGCCTTAAAACTATGAATTTGTATTTAAGATTGTATCATATTACAATGTAAAAAAAGTTACACAAATAATGAAATTCACTACCCACTGATTGTTCCAGGGGAAATTAATGGCCTATTTTAGGCCCCTTCACAAAATATGATTTAGTCACAAAATACTAAAATTAATTTAAGAATTGTCACATTTCTTATGTACTTATTCATGCAATAAAATTTTAACATGATAAATGCAAGCCGTACTTTTAAAATTTTTCATTCGTTAAAAAAACCTGTAAAAATGCTATTTAATTTATTTAAGTTACGCAACATTGTTAATTAAAAATAATAATAAAAATGTGTTTTTTTCTATGAAGAAGAAAACAAAAAGGTTAAATTGAAAGAATATTATATCGAGCATCGATTATATCATGATATTGTCGATATGTATCATGAAATAAGGCTGTTTTTCCACTTACATCTCAATAATATCTGATATTCTTGAAGTCCGCTGTCATCAACGATTCATGTATATACTCACATGTCTGCTGACCTATAAAAGGCTCATTGGTCATGTTTTAGGTTAATTCTTTCGCTAAAATGATAGACAAGTTCCCGTTCGTAATTTGCCATCTTAGTGCAAATTGATGTCGATTCTCATTTAGAAAATTAGCTTGTACGTGTAAGAAGACTTATTCTCAATTGTTAATGGAGCACGCATTAAGCATAACTTCTTTCTTTTTTTTTTTTTTTTTTTTTTTTTTTTTTCACTGCGATTATTAGATTGCTCTTAGTAACTCACTGTAAGAATAGATCATTAATTTCTTTAAAACTATGAATTTATATTTAAGATTGTATCATATTAAGCTGTAAAAAAGGTTGCATAAATGATGAAATACCACCAGGGATGGTTTCCAGGGATTGTTCCAGAGGAAATTAATGGCCTATTTTGGGCCGCTTCACAAAATATAATTTAATCACAAAATATTAAAATAATTTTAAGAATTGTCACATTTCTTATGTACTTATTCATGCAATATAATTTGACCATGTTAAATGCAAGCGGTACTTTCAAAAATTTTCATTCGGAAAAAAAAAAAAAAAAACCTTCAAATATGCTATTTAATTTATTTAAGTTACGCAATATTATATATTGAAAAATAGTAATAATAATGAATTTTTTCTATGAAGAAGAAAACAAAGAGGTTATATTGAAAGGATATTATATCGAGCATCGATTATATATCATGATATCGTCGATATATATCATGAAATCAGGCTGTTTTTCCTCTTACATCTCAATGACATCTGATATTCTTGACGTCCGTCGTCATCAACGATTCATATATTTACTCACATCTCTACTGACCTGAAAAAGACTCATTGGTCATGTTTTAGGTTAATGCTCTTGCTAAAATTCTAGACAAGTTCCCGCTCATAATTCACCATCTTAGTGCGAATTGATGTCGATTCTCATTTAGAAGATTAGTTTGTACGTGTAAGAGGACTTATTCTCAAATGTTAATAGAGCACACATTAAGCACGACTTCATTTTTTTATATTCTTTCTCTGATTAGTAGATTGCTCTGTGTAGTAGATTTGCCAGTTTGTTTATTTTTAATTCCGAAAAACCGCATTCTTTCCACAAATTACCTGTAATGTTTCATTGTTTATTTAAAGACAAACATTTCCAGATTGCTTGATTTAACAGTTCTTCTTTTAGAATTTTCCCTATCATTTCAAAATTTTTGAATAAAAAAATAGGCCAAAATGGCAATTCTGCTTTGTAACTAATTTCGGGAGTAAAAGGTTTATTTCTTTAAAATTACGAATTTATATTTTAAGGTTGCATTGTACTACGCTCTAAGAAAATAAAGATTACGCAAATGACTTGATTCACTACCTAAAAGATGATTAAAACAGTTTCAAAAATATAAATATTCAAGTATTTTCGGCTATGTACTTAGTCTTCCACAGGATTTGTGGTTTTTAATTGTTATAAATAATTTCAAGAAGTTTTTCAATATTTAAGATATTTTGCTTTATCTCAAAAAATCTTAACAATATCTGCTATTTTTAGTTTAATTTATTTACTCACCTGTCTATGTTTCACTTATTGCTCACATGTTTACTGGCCTATAAAATACTCATTGGTCATGTTTTCCGTTAATTCTCTCGCAAAAATTCTAGACAAGTCCCCGTTTGTAATTCACCATCTTAGTGCGAATTGATGTCGATTCTCATTTAGAAGATTAGTTTGTACGTGTAAGAGGAATCTTCCTCAATTGTTAATGTAGCACACATTAAATATAATTTCTTATTTTCTCTGTGGTTAGTAGATTGCATGTAATAAATCATCGTAAGAATAGATCATTATTGCCTTAAAACTACACATTTATATTTTAAGGTTGCATTATATTACACTGAAAAAAAAAGGTACGATAATGATGTGATTCCCTACCCGAGGATTGTTCCAGGAGAAATTTGGGACCTATTTTGAGCCCTTTCACAAAATACAATATAATTAAACAGGCCCTTTCACGAAATTCCATTTCATAAAAACACACTATTCATTAATTATTTTAATTTTGTCAGATTTTAAAATATGAATTTTTTAAACAAATCGAATTCATCAGAATGCAAAATTTTAGCTGAGAGGCTTAAAGAAGTTATTTGAATTAATACTTCCTTTAAAATTTTAGTTACAAAATTTTATCTTTCGTTATAAAAATTTTAACGAAAATATAATAAAATTTAATAAATATACAAAAATACAATTAATCATATTTTTTAAATCGCATTGAATAGTATTATGCATTTTAAATGAAAACTACATTTTTTAAAAATCTTAAATTTTAATCGTAATATGGTCATTATTTGTTTTTATGACCTTAAAAATTCTCGATAATACATATGTAAATAATTATGAATAATGCACATTTTATTGCACAGCTTAAGTTTTTGTGAGTACATTTCTTACTCACATCACAATAGAACAATTTATACACTCTTTACTTGAATTAAAATTCATTAGTATGTATGTATATATATATATATTGCATTATTTAATTGTATTTAGCAACTATAGATGGCGATACTAATGCTTAAGTAGTCAGAAATTATCTATCTCACAGGATAATTTTATCGATATCAATCGATTCAATTAATTCTATAATTATAATTTAAAACATGTAATTAGTATTAAATAGTTTAACTATTATCATTATGTTTAAAAAAATTATTTGTCTACTTATATTTTGTAATTAATTATTTTTGATATTAGTTATTTAAATATCTGTTATTAATAAAAACTATTTTACAATTTTAACTTGCACTTTAACTGTCTAATGTGACTGAATGCAAAATTGTATTGCTATCACATGGTCGAAATTGATATTTTTAAGCTAACCTATTATATAATTTAATTTGTCTAATTTTTTCCATTTGACATGATTTTTCTATTTAATTTAATCAATTTTACTTCAAATATATTATTATTTTCTATTTCTTGTTCTCTATGGAAATTATGGTTGCGATTGAAAATTGTAAGTTGTCTTTATAAATATTTAATTACAGTTTAATTCTTTTTCTAATATTTTTTCTTTGAAATGGTTTTTCTATTGCAATTACTATGTTGATGATTCTATTGTGTTCTTGTTATTTTTCTTGATATTTTTCTTTGAAATGAGTTCTCATTTGCGATTAATCGGGCAATGTGGAAATCATTTTTAGGTATATCCTGATTTCCACTCAGAAATTAATCGCAATTAATGTGGCTATTTAGTATTGCCCTTGATAACGAGCTAAATACCACATTTTCAATTTTATTTCTAATTCTGACAGCTCCTCTGTGTGATATGGTTTAGCATTAACAAATTTTTACAGTAATTGATATTGATTTGTAGTATTATCTAATGGTTATATATATATATATATATATATATATATATATATATATATATATATATATATATATATATATATATATATATATATATTTATATATATATATGTATGTATATATTTATATATATATATGTATGTATATATATATATATATATATATATATGTATATATATATATATATATATACTCTTTTATGAGAAAAGTATGAAAAATGATGAAAAGATGAAAAAAATGTAAAAATGGGTGAAACAACAATGAACCACAAAAGAGCAACACCAAAGAAAAAAAAAATAAATAAATAAACTCCCTGCTCTTCAGAAGGTGGGAGGAGCAACAGGTATCAAAAAATTGTAAAAAAGTGTATCCTCACAGGTTTCGCAAGGCATCACAAAGCTGCATACTCCAATTATATAAAAAATAACTGAGAAAAATTAAAAAAAAAATTTAATATACCAAAACAGTAAAATGAATTAACATTAAAAAACATTAAAAAATGAATTTAATAAATAGCCAACAGCGAAATCATAAAATAAATCAACTCGTAACATAACACAAAAATATTATATTTAGAAATTTCCAAAGTAACATGAAGAACCTCAAAAACTAAACAATAAACTAAACTAAATAGACATGCAGCAATGCGATGCCCCCACCTTTACCTATGAAGAAAACAGAAAAAAGATACCTGTTAGAATATTTCCACATAAAACCTCCATACTTGCAATATATATATATATATATATATATATATATATATATATGTATATATATATGTATATGTATATATATATATATATATATTGTTATGTAATGCTATGAAATTTTTAACTGAAGGAAACATTTTGAAATGTTATGTAACTTACTGATTGTATATAAGAATGCACATTGCAAGATTCTGAATTAAAATCTGTCTTCAAATAAATAAATAAATAAATAAATAAAAATACTAAAATAAAAGCTTACAAACATAGTAACAAATTTGTAAAAACTCCGAAAATCGTAAAAGTCACAGTGAACTTAACGATGACATTACCATAAGATTTTAATGCCTCAAAAAACGCAACTCTTATCTTTTCAGAAATCTTCAAAAATCAATATCGTGCTTTTGTTCTCATCTTTCTTTTCGTGAAGTACTTCAACTTCAACTTCATTCAGAACCAAAATAAAGAATAATAAACTAATTCATTTCCTCTGCTTCCAGTTTCGATTTCTTTAAAATTCAGTTTACAAAAAAGCAAAAGTATGTTACGATGGGTTAAATCTATTCCTCTTTCACTGAATAGTCGTCCATTCATTGCCATTCTGAGTAAAAGTAAAAATTTTCATATCAAATACGTATTTTAAAATTTTATTTTAACTTTTTCATTTGGAATTCTTTTTTTTTTTCATTTTGAAAAGGGAAAGTTGATGTTGAATCTTGCTCTTCAGATGTCTTCAATATTTCAAGCGAACTATAAAAAATGTTGTTTCATAGGAAAACCAGGACTAGAGAAGATCATCTTCATAAAGTATGTTGTTAAAAAGAAGTGCAAAGAAAACATTGGGTTTTCCACTCGAACACTTCTGAACTTTATTTCATGGCCTTGGAGCGAAAGACGGTTCAGCAAAATTAATGTATCATGCTTATTTTTTTTCTTCTTCCCTCCAACAAACTTTATTAAGAAGTGCCATAAATGAATGCGTCATTAATTGTCGGATGGTTTCAGTGTTGTTATAGTGGTGGGACAGACTACCGCGGATGAGTGCATTTAATTGTAATATTTTTCATATCGAGTGCATAATTTTTGTACATCTAGTAACAAGGTTTGCTTTAAATAATCGATAATGTTTCTATATATGGTAATAATTACATTTGCAGTAAAAAAATCTAACAATTATATTGTTAGTCCTTAAAATTTCCTATATTACCTGTTCTTTTATTTATTTATTTACTTATGAATTAAGAACACTTTCGTTTTATAATAAAACAAATTTATTATTAAGCGAAAACGTAAAGACTTCTTTTTAAATTGTTACATGTTTTAATTTAAAAAAAATTAAATTAAAAAAATTTAAATATTGTTGCTTTCTTATATAGTCTTTTTTAATCGTTTATGTTTTATACACATATCTTTATTTTAACCCCGCAACAAACATTATTAAAAAGTGCCATAAGTGAATGCGTCATTAATTGTCGGATGGTTTCGGTGCTGTTACAGTGGTATTACTGACTACCGCGGATGGTTGCATTTAATTTTAATATTCTTTATATAGAGTGCATAATTTCTATACGTCTAGTAACAAGATTTACTTTAAATAATCTATAATGTTTCTTATATGGCAATAATTACATTTATCTTAAGAACGCGTTAGTTAACCACTTAACCGGCGACGGGTATGGGGAAACAGTGCTTTAACCCCCGACTTAACTCGGGGCAGCCGTTGAATCGAAACATGGAGTAAAAATCTAACAATTATGTTGTTTATTATCGAAATTTCGTATATTACTTGGCTTTTATTTTTTTATTTTTTTAACGGGGGAGGGAGGGTGGGTAACAAATTTACCTATGGATTAAGCACACTTTCGTTTTATAATAAAATAAAAGTATTATTATGTTAAAATGTAATGACCTCTTTTATAATTGTCACATGTTTTGATTTAAAAAAAAAGAACTATGATGCTTTTTTATATAGTTTTATAATTAATATTTTTTGGATAAACCTTATTATTAATTAAACCAACAAACTTTATGAAGAAGTGCCGTAAATGAATGCATCATAAATCGTCGGATGGTTTTAGTGTTGTTACAGTGGTGTGACTGCCTCTGATTATTGCTTTTAATTGTAATATTCTTTGAACATATCGAGTGCATAGTTTCCGTACGTCTAGCAACAAGGTTTTCTTTAAATTATCAATAATGTTTCTATGTATGGTAATAATTACATCTGGAGTTAAAAAAAATCTAACAATTATGTTGTTATTTCTGAAAATTCCCTATATTACCTGTTTTTTTTTATTTATTTACTTATGAATTAAGCACACTTTCGTATTATAATAAAATTAATTTGTTATTATGCGAAAATTTAATGACTTCTTTTTAAATTGTTACATGTTTTAATTTAATAATTAAAAAATTATGTTCTTTTTTATATAGTTTTGTTTAATCGTTTATGTTTTATACATATATCTTTATTTTTTTTTTCTCCACCAACAAACGTGAAGTGGTTTTAAGAAGTGCCATAAATGAATGCATCATTAATTGTCGGATGGTCTTACTGTTGTTACAGTGGTGTGACTGCCTCGGATGATTGCATTTAATTGTAATTTTCTTTTAACATATCGAGTGCATAGTTTCTGTATGTCTAGCAACAAGGTTTGCTTTAAATAATCAATAATGTTTCTATGTATGGTAATAATTACATTTGGAGTAAAAAAAAATTAACAATTATGTTGTTATTTCTCAAAATTCCCTATATTACCTGCTTTTTTTATTTATTTACTTATGAATTAAGCACACTTTCGTATTATAATAAAATAATAAAATTAATTTATTATTATGCGAAAACTTAATGACTTCTTTTGAAATTGTTACATGTTTAAATTTAATTATATTAAAAAAATAGTTTTTTTTATATAGTTTTGTTTAATCGTTTATGTTTTATACATATATCTTCAATTTTTTTTTTCTCCGCCAACAAACTTTATTAAGAAGTGCCATAAATGAATGCGTCATTAATTGTCTGATGGTTTTAGTGTTGTTACAGTGGTGTGACTGACTACCGCGGATGAGTGCATTTAATTTTAATATTCTTCATATCGAGTGCATAATTTCCGTACGTCTAGCAACAAAAATTGCTCTAAACAATCGGTAATGTTTCTATATATGGTAATAATTACATTTATCTTAAGAGCACGTTATTTAATCAAAACATGGAATAAAAATCTAACAATTAAGTTGTTCATTATTGAAATTTTGTATATTACTTGATATTTATTTTTTATTTTTTTTTTGGGGGGGGGGGGGAGGGAGGGGAGGAATGGTTAACAAATTTACCTATAGATTAAGCACACTTTCGTTTTATAATAAAAGAAATTTATTGTTATATTAAAATGTAATGACCTCTTTTATAATTGTTACGTGTTTCGATAAAAAAAAACTATGTTGCTTTTTTATATAGTTTTGTTTAATCATTAATATTTTCTGCATATATCTTTTTTTTTTTCAACCAACAAACTTTATTAAGAAATGCCATAAATGAATGCGTCATTAATTGTCGGGTGGTTTTAGTGGTGTTACAGAGGTATGACTGCCTCGGATGATTGCATTTAATTGTAATATTCCTTGAGTATATCGAGTGCTTAATTTCCGTACGTCTAGTAACAAGATTTGCTTTAAATAATCGATAATGTTTCTACATGTGGTAATGATTACATTTATCTTAAGAGCGTCAGTTAATCAAAACATGGAGTAAAAATGTAACAAATAATGTTGTTTATCCTCGAAATTCCGTATATTACTTGATTTCTTTACTTTGGATATGAAATTTACTTATAGGCTAAGCACACTGTCTTTTTATAATAAAATAAATTTATTATTATGCGAAAATGTCATGCCTTCTTTTTTAATTGTTACATATTTTAATTTAAAAAAACTATGTTGCTTTTTTATATAGTTTTGTTTCATGGTTTAACCAACAATCATTATTAAGAAGTGTCATAAATGAATGTATTTAATTATCAGTTTTAATGTTATTACAGTGGTTTGATACCTCGGATGAGTGCATTTAATTGTAATATTCTTTGAGTATATTGAGTGCATAATTTCCATGTTTCTAGTAACAAGGTCTGCTTTAAATAATCGATAATACTCGATAGATGATAAAAATTAAATTTATCATAAGAGCATGAGTGAATCATAACATAGAATAAAAATGTAGAAATCAGTTGTTTATTGCTAAAGCTCTATCTTTTCATTATTTCATTTAATGTTTTGTAACAAAAATTACTTATAGATTAAACGCGGTTTCTCTTCATAAAAAGAAAAAAAAATTACTATGCGAAAAATTAATGGCTTGTAGATTTTTTGTACTTACTTTTAGTTTTAATATTAAAAAATAACTACATTACTTTTTTACATATTGTCATTCTAATTGCTTATATTTCCCCCCTCTAACGAACTTTTTTAAAAGTGTCATAAATGAATGCGTCATAAACTGTCGGGTAGTTTCACTTTTTTGTCACGGTGCTGTGACTACCTCGGATGAGTGGTTTCAATTTTAATATTCTTTGATAATATCGAGTGCATGATTTCCGTACATGTAGTAATAGGGTTTACATTAAATAATTGATTTGTTTCGATATTACAAATAATTCTATTCGTTAATTACAAAAACGATCGAAAATTAGTTTAATTTCGGAAACCTTGCATGTCGAACTATTAAATATTAAGAGTGATTTGTTAGATTTCGGAATTAATAAATCTCTTTAAAAACAAAGAAAAAGAAAAGTAAGAACGAAAGAAACAGAAGCATGAGAAAGTTAAATGTCACTTGCTGTCCTACATAGCCTAAACCCTAAAATTATACTTGAAGACAACCAGCAATCTGACGAATAAATTCCCTATACCTGCGATCCGATATGAACCAGGCAAAAATAATTCTTGTCAACACGTAACACGTCATGAAACACAGGAAATAACTTTCGCTGCCAGCAACACAGTCCGATCCAAAGTACTTCATCCAGTAAAACAATGAAATGAAAGGACATTAATTCATGTTTTAATTTAATTTTGAAAAATACTCTATAAATGTATTTCTAATACCAATTTTAAAATTTATATAGCAAAATGGATTTTTCTATTTTCTTTAATTATCAAATATAGAAAACTTCCGAACAACGGACATCTCGGGATCGTTGTATAAAGTTATGCATCGGTCGGGCTGTTCGTCTAAGAAATAATTTAACCCCTTGAAGGGCGGTGTTGGCACTGTGAAGCCTCTAGTAGATTTTGGTAGCGAAAAGCGGTGAGGCTACTTCCGAGGCTTATGATCATGAACTACTCTGCTTTAGTAATAAAATTGTAATTTATTTACATTTCAAGTACATCTGTAAACAGATTATTCAATCAGAGTATTTTAATCACAACTTAAAGTTCATTAGCCCAGTTTGGGAATTAATCAAGAGGTGGCAGCCAGCTTAACCTGATTCATACAGCCTGTGCATTCTCCGCAGACTTTTCAAAGTCTCGCATCTTCCGAGCACCACTCAACCCTGTGCTCTACGCTCTTCTCTCCAAGGCAACAAGTCCAGTCCCTCTCTGTCCCTCTTCTCCCTCTTTTTATCCTCCTCCTGAGAGCACCTGTGCATTCCACTCTTCTTTGCGCACTGCACCCCTCTTTCTTCGTTCGTGGGAAGATCTTACCTCTGTCGGTACTTGAAAGCTGTGCTCCGGGTGGTCGAACTATAGTCACATTTGACACTCCGTTATCCCAAAGGGATGCGCTAATTGATACATATATTTCGATGGGTGGTCGAGCTATCCTCACATTTGACACGCCGTTGTATCAAAGGGATGCGCTAATTGCTATGTATTTCGATTGCCACTTAGTAATGACAGTGCCACCTTCGGTGTTGCTTTCAGTTCTCTCTGTGTGAGGCGGGAAGTGTTACAGCACAATGACAATACCTAACCTTAATTCCAAATCGCCACACTGGCACCAGAAATTTTCTAGGAAAATTTCCCTTTTATTAAATACGCAAAAATACACTTTTATTAATTTTCAAATAAAATTCCGAGTAAATACTGGTGTCATTCCATTATTTCATCATTTTACGAATACAAGTATCTTGCCCCGGAAAGGGTTAATTTTATTATTTATTTATTTATTTATTTATTTATTTGTTTATTTATTTATTTATTTATTTTAGTTGGAGCAACTTTAAATTTCTTTGTGTGGGTCAGGTTTCACACAAATCTGAATAAAATTAAAATATGTTTCAGTTTTAAATTAATTTTTCAATTATTTTTCATGTAAAGATTTTTTTAACCTTAATGTTATTTTTCATTGTTTTCTATTGAATGTTCTGTCATATTTTATGGACCAATGGCTGAATGTTTTATAATTAAAAACCCTTTCAAAATTATGTGTTTTTTTTAATATGTTTTAACTAGTACGTTTATTTATATTTTAATTTTAAAAATAGTAATAAATATTCTTGTTGCTGTTGTTATAATTACTTTTAATTTATTTCTTAATATCTGTTCTATTTTTATTATTCAGTAGCGAAATGTTTTATAATTTAAAAAAAAATGAAAAGTTCGCTTTTTAAAATTTAATCTATTTTATATAGCATATTTATTCCTGTTTTACTTATTTTAATAACAGTAAATATTCTTGTTATTTTTGTCATGTTAATTATTATTTTACTCATTGTTATCTGCTCTATTTTTATTCATCAGTAGCTAAATGTTTTATAGTTTAGTAAAACTCAAAATTTTACTTTTTAAACTTTAATGTATTATTAATAGTATGTTTATTCCTATTTTCCTATTTTAATAATAATAATAATAATAAATATTGTTGTTGATGCTGTCATAATTATTATTGTGTTTAATATTGTGTTTAATACCTTTACTTATTATTATCTATTATTTTTCAATTTATCAGCAGCTAACTTTTTTATAAATAAAAACAATTTCAATTTTTTTTAAATTTAATGTAATTTATATAGTATGTTTATTCCTATTTTAATAATAATAATAATAATAATAATAAATATACTTGTTATTATTTTCAAGATTATTATCATTCTACTTATTATTTTACTTATTATTTATTATTATCTGTTTAATTTTTTTCATCAGTAGCTGAATGTGTTATAATTTTAAAAAAAAATCTGAAAATTTTACTTTTTTAAAATTTAATATATTTTAAATAGTATGTTTATTCACATTTTAACAACAACAATAACAACAACAACAACAACAACAACAACAACAGAAACAATAATAACAATAAAATAAACATCCTTACTTTTTTTCTTGTTATCATAATAATTATCATTTTGTCTTTAATACCTTTTCTGAACAAATACCTAATTCAAACTAAACAACCGAAAATATTTATTTCAATGCATTAATTATTTTCCTTCAATAACGCGTCGATAAAATCACTTAAAGTTTTACAGAAATCGCGTTCAATAAATTAAAATCACGACCCTTTTGCAAACTGTGAACTAATGAATACATAATATAATCCATCGAGCCAAAAAATATTTCTTTATTATCTCATACATGTGCTCCGTGTGTAAACAATAAACGCAATTTACCGAGCTGCACACTAATGAATACCATATTAATTGATTCCAGTACACCTCATATTAATGCGAAAATTGGTTATTTAAATGCAAAATCATTCTCAGTAGATGAGGTAATCTATAAAGCCCCATTTTGTTTGGGAAACATAAAATAATTTCTTAATTTATATGCTAATGTAGAAAGGCAGTTTATATTAACAAACTACAGATTTCCCTTGTTTATCGTTAGGTAATGAAAATAAACAGAGTTATACTTTGAAGAACTGCGATAAGTGACGTTCCCCTCGTCGAAAGATGATGTATGTTGGCTGTCACTCAATTATTTTGATAGCTTACCGTTTTGTGGCTGTTTAAGCTAAGAAGGGAGAATGTGCCTGTGGTATTTCTCGAACAAATATTTTTATAGTGATATCATTTTAGTAATATTCGATAAAAGCAAAACCGCAGATTAAAGTAGTTCAAAATAATATTAAATCAAAATTTTCGTAGGTTATAAGAGGAAAGGAATGAGTAACAATTAAATATTTGAAAGGCATTACATGTAAAACTTAAGTTTAATTTTCATATGCCATATTTCACACCAGAATTTGAAACCAGAAAAATTGGTTACATAAATAAAAACCCAGAAATTTCAATCCGGAATTATGAACTGAAAAAAAGAATTGTTATTTAAATTAAAACCAAAATTTTCAATTAAAAAAATTCCCTATTTAAAAGCAAAAATTAATCTCGGTAGATGATTAAGTAGTAATCTATAAAACAACATTTTGTTTAAGCAAGCATAAAATAATTTGTTAATTTATATGCTAATGTAGAAAGCCATTTTATATTAACAAACTGCAGATTTACCTTGTTTATCGTTAGGTAATGAAAATAAACAGAGTTATACTTTGAAGAACTGCGATAAGTGACGTTCCCCTCGTCGAAAGATGATGTATGTTGGCTGTCACTCAATTATTTTGATAGCTTACCGTTTTGTGGCTGTTTAAGCTAAGAAGGGAGAATGTGCCTGTGGTATTTCTCGAACAAATATTTTTATAGTGATATCATTTTAGTAATATTCGATAAAAGCAAAACCGCAGATTAAAGTAGTTCGAAATAATATTAAATCAAAATTTTCGTAGGTTATAAGAAGAAAGGAATGAGTAACAATTAAATATTTGAAAGGCATTACATGTAAAACTTAAGTTTAATTTTCATATGCCATATTTCACACCAGAATTTGAAACCAGAAAAATTGGTTACATAAATAAAAACCCAGAAATTTCAATCCGGAATTATGAACTGAAAAAAAGAATTGTTATTTAAATTAAAACCAAAATTTTCAATTAAAAAAATTCCCTATTTAAAAGCAAAAATTAATCTCGGTAGATGATTAAGTAGTAATCTATAAAACAACATTTTGTTTAAGCAAGCATAAAATAATTTGTTAATTTATATGCTAATGTAGAAAGCCATTTTATATTAACAAACTGCAGATTTACCTTGTTTATCGTTAGGTAATGAAAATAAACAGAGTTATACTTTGAAGGACTCTGATAAGTGACGTTCCCCTCGTCGAAAGATGATGTATGTTGGCTGTCACTCAATTATTTTGATAGCTTACCGTTTTGTGGCTGTTTAAGCTAAGAAGGGAGAATGTATCTGTGGTATTTCTCGAACAAATATTTTTACAGTGATATCAATTTAGTAATATTCGATAAAAATAAAACCGCAGATTAAAGTAGTTCGAAATAATATTAAATCAAAATTTTCGTAGATTATAAGAAGAAAGGAGAGGGTAGCAGTTAAATTTTTGTAGGCACCGATACATTTTATGTACCACTTAATTTTAATTTTCTTATGCCACGGTCACACCAGAATTTTAAACCAGAAAAATTGATTATTTAAATAAAAACCCAGAAATTTCAAACCGGAATTATGAACCGAAAAATTTGTATTTTAAATTAAAACCAGAATTTTGGACCAAAAAATTTTTTTATTTAAAAGCCAAAATAAATCTCAGTAGATGATTAAGTAGTAATCTAAAGAACTACTTTATTTAAGCAAGGATAAAATAAATTGTTAATTTATTGCTAATGTAGAAAGCCAGTTTATATTTAAAAAATGCAGATTTCCCTTGTTTATCGTTAGGTAATGAAAATAAACAGAGTTACTTTGAAGAACTGTGATAAGTGACGTTCCCCTCGTCGAAATATGATGTATGTTGGCTGTCACTCAATTATTTTGATAGCTTACCGTTTTGTGGCTGTTTAAGCTAAGAAGGGAGAATGTATCTGCAGTATTTCCCGAACAAATATTTTTATAGTGATATCATTTTAGTCGTGTTCGATAAAAGAAAAATCGCTGATTAAACTAGTTCGAAATAATGTGAAATCAAAATTTTCGTAGTTAATTATAAGAAAGGAAAGGGAAAGAGTAGAAGCAATTAAACCATTAACCCTTTGGGGACGAGCGACAAGTATACGTGCCGCAAAAATGCTCAAGAATCCTTGTTTATACCTGCCAGTGAAATTGTAATGTAAAATTTCCGTTATACAGGGTGTCCCCTCTCAATGGTGGCCAATGGCTAATTCCTAAACCGTTGGTCATAGACATATAGTTCCAATTGCAAAAATGCTTTAAAAAAGGCAAAAAATTGTTTTTTAAGCGATTTTGGTCAAAAAAATGTTTTACTAAAAAATTACGAAAATTAAATTTTTATACGGTCCCCCGGTCCTATAAGTGATATTTAGTAAAATTTTTTCAAAACTCTAGCAAGTAATACAGAAAAGGTCCCATTCATGTAACATTAAAATTGACCGAGTTATGAAACTTTAAATTTCATAACTTAAACCACTTTTCTATAGCTGAAAACGGATGAGTTCGACGGAACTTTAAGGGAACGTACACTAAGTGCTTAAAGTATTATAAAGGGAGTCGATTTCCAACGCTGTTCAAAGGCTACTTCCTAAACTATTTCTCACAGACATATAGTTCCAATTACAAAATGTTTTAAATGAGCGATTTAACTGAAGGCGCTGTCATCGTATAAGTTTAACGGTAGTGTTAATTATAATTAATTAACTTCTAGATTGGTTATTAAAATAACTGAAGACATGAATTTCAAAATTCTCTTTATCGAAAAAATCAAATTTTGGGAAATAGCGAAAAAACTTTAAATGCATCTATTGGTTTTCATTATAAATTTTGAGATTGCATTGTTACAATAGTGGAGGTTTGTATAGACTGATAGAGAAATCAAAAAGCGATAAGCCGAGTTTTGAAATTCATATCCTCAATTGTATTTTTACGTATGTTTTATTTTGTAAGCAAATGAAGCTTATTCTTTTCGTGATTTTATTTTAAAAAGGTATGTTATTTTGATAAGCTTTTATTTTATTCATAGTTTTCGTATGTAAATTTTCCTAGTTCAAAACTTATATTCAAATTTTAACTCACTTGCAAATACCTGATTGAGGTTCAATTCCCATACTTATTTAAACCCGATGACAATGTAATATGAATACGATTTTAGGAGCGTTCGATTTATTTATTTTATAGGACTACATCAAATTCTATTAGGTTAAGTAATCTAATAGAGCTTTAAATATGTATCATTTTGTAACTATTTGTGACTTTTCAATTTAACAAAATTTCTGTTATTTTTTTACTTATATTTTTAGCACAAACTGCATATTTTACTTTAACATGTAAATGTGAACATAAATTCAGAAACAACATTGTAAAAAATTTTTTTACTCCCAATGTTTAAAGTTAAATTTTCTATCTGATGTTTATTTTTATTTCCAGTAAATTTGTGACTGACCCCTATTTTGCAGCAAAAAATATGCTTCAACTTTGAACAGCTATAACTCGGTCAATTTTGATCGCAGAGGAATGAAACTTTTTTTGTCTTACTTGCTAGAGTAGTGGTAAAAATTTTCTAAATATCACTTATAGGACCGGGGGACCGTATAAAAATTTAATTTTCGTAATTTTTTAGTAAAACATTTTTTTGACCTAAATCGCTTAAAAAATAATTCTTTGACTTTTTTAAAGCATTTTTGCAATTGGAACTATATATCTATTACCAACGGTTTAGAAATTAGCCATTGGCCACCGTTGAGAGGGGACACCCTGTATAATAGGAGTGTTTTCTCAATTTAATAAGGCACAAATTTCTGCTTTTAAAAACCGGTGACAAAAGATTAAAATTTTCGTAAAAGGCCCCCGTTGCGTCAAGTGTTTAAAGGACACTATAAATACCACTTAATTTTAAGTATCAAATACCAAACTGGCATCAGGATTCGGAAATTAAATTTTGTTTTACACAATATACGAAAAAAAAATTACTTTCTTTTGTCTAAATTCATTCATAAATATTGGTGTCAATCAATCATTTTAACATTTTAGCAAAGAAATAAGGTACCCTGGGGTAATAACGCCACGTTAAGGTTCTACCAATTTTCACGGCTTAGTTTTAGATTGTATTTTTCAAACAAATATAGGATTTGATACAGCAACTCATTGACTATCTATATAAAATAAAATAATTTAACAGATATGTATTCATAAAATGTAATGGCGTTTTTTCTTGACCAATGCTATTTGGCGTTATTACCCACCTATATGGGTAATAACGCCATGCAAACAAAACTATGAAATAAGATAGAATAATTGCATGTAGATAGCCCAATTCTAAAAATACAAACTCTACAAACTTAGAAATTGCATTCTAAGCTATTGAAAATATTCAAATTTTTGTGAAAGTGTAAGAAAAATAAAGGTGTGGTGTGTGTGTGGGGGGGAGGCAAAAGAATATCAGACCGTGAGTTTCTTTTTGCTTAAAAAGGACCGTTTAAATAGAAATATGAGAAACATTGGACAGTTTTAACTGTGTTTATTTGAATCAGTATTTAGGATGTAGCTCGGCCACTGTAGGGAATCAACTGGGGTACTAAAGTCAAGGATTGGCGTTATTACCCCGTTATAGTTATTGCTCAGTACATTTTAAATTACAAATTATCTCGAGAAGATATCCAAAATCTTCAACAACATTTGAAAAGTACATGAAATGCACTACAAATTTATGTAATTAACAAAGTATTTCCGGATAAAAAGATAGTCTTCACATCACAAAACGTATCTCGCAAATTTTAGATCAAGCGTTAATTTTAGTTGTTTGTAAAAACAATAAGACCTAAAAATGAAACAAATTAACTTGAAGCTGTTTTTTGCGATTTATATGACTCAAAACCCTTCTGCGCAGAGCACATGGGTGTCATTTACCTGATTATTTCATAATTATGCAAAATATAAGCACTTGGCGTTATTACCCCGCCTGGCGTTATTACACCAGGGTACCTTATTTTGCCCCTGAAAAAGTTGAATTTTATTACTTAAAAACATTAAAATTCGCTTTATTTTCAATATCTTTTTCTATATCCTTTGTTACATTTACTTAAAAGGTATACTGTTATATTATAAAAATATACACGCACTAATTATAATAAATTTTTAATAAAATTTGAATTTGAAAAAAACCAGATTATTATTGTTCTAAATAAAATTGCATCAACTAACCTTTGAAGAGCTCCGGTGCATTACATATACCGATTAATTTTAATCATCAAATGCCACAGTGGCACCAGAATTTAAGAATTAAACTTTGTTTTATATAATATACGCAAAGGAACATTTGCTTACTTTCGGCTAAATCCATTCATAAATACTGGTGTCAATCAATCATTTTAGTATTTTAGTGACAATATATTTTGCCCTTGAAAAAGATTTCTTTAAAGTTTTATAATGCTAAAATTTTTATTGGTACAAAGATATATCCATGAATGTGGTTCGATCCGCAATAAGGTAAAATTTTATATATTAAATATGTGAATATATTATGTATGAATCACTAGCGTGGCAAACTGTATTCTCTAAGAAACCGTACTAAAAGTTTCTATATTTTTCACGCTCTCGTAATTTTTAAAGATTGCTGGAAACTTCAACAGCTCTTTATCCAATTATTTTTGACTGGGAAACTGATTCCTGAAAATTCACAGAAGCGTCGGAATTCCTCGATTAGTTTGGCTATAAAAAAGAATTTCCTTTAAGCGATTTTCTCTTTCCCTTATGTATTTATTTTATTACATATATAATAATAATAATTATAATAATAATTATTATTATTATATAGTAATAAAAAAGTGCATTAGTAGTAATAATAATAATAATGATTATTATTATTATCATCATTATATAGTATTGAAAAGGTGCATTAGTAGTAGTAATAATAATAATTATTATTATTATTATCATTAAATAGTAACAATAAGGTCCATTGGTAGTAATAATAATAATAATAATAATAATAATAATAATAATATCATTAAATAGTAACAATAAGGTGCATTAATAATAATAAGAAGAATATATATATAGAAGTATCTCGATCTGCAATCAGATTAAATTTTATTTATTAAGTACCTGAACAAAACATATTTGAAACTTTAGCCTGACAAATTGCATACCCTGAGAAACCAAACTAAAAGTTTCTAGATTTTTTTAAGCTCTCATGATTTAAAAAAAATTTTTGGAAACTTCAACTGCCCTCTACCTAAATATTTTTAATTGAAAAACAGACTTCACATAAATTACCGAAGTGTCTGATCCAGGGTTCGTACGGGTCCTGAAATTTTTTGACCAGTAAAATCTTTGGTACCAGTATTCTCTTATAGAAAATGTATGTTTAAACTAAATGAAATTTCGCACTTTTAAGCTATATTTATTTTTCTATGAAGAAATACTGGTATTACACCTTGAAAATAACGGTATCCATACGAACCATGTATCTCTCCGATTACTTTGGTTATAAAAAAGAATTTTTTTAACCGATTTTTCTCTTGTACTCTTTTACAAAATCGTTCTTTATGATAATGAAAACTCTGAATCTCAAAATTTCCTGGGGGTGGTGATTTAATGCTCTAGGGGAAATGCCCTCCCCCCACCCCCACCCCGAACCATTTCCTGAATTGAACTCTGAGAAACACCTCCAGTCACAAAAAATTCATTTACTACGGCAGTGATAGCATTAGTTACTTTTTTTTTAGAATAAAGAGATGCTTTATAATACACATCTCAAAAAATACTTTTTCCTGATTAAAAATTTTATAAGACATCTATTCTAACGTAAGTCCATCAAATTTTAATTGCTGAAAAAATTTCCGCTGAAAATCAAAGTCTTAAATAATATTTACGTTTACATTAGAAATATCGAAATGATTTTATATTTTCGATTTCATTCTTTAGAAAGTATTATTATTATTATTATTATTATTATTATTATTATTATTATTATTATTATTATTATTATTATTATTATTATTATTATTATTTTACTAAACAAACAATCATTTATTCCTTTAATAGAGAATTTATTATTGTGTTTATTTGCATGATAATTCAAATTTTGAGACCCATTGGAAATGAAAATCATTCAATGAAATTTCCGAGTTTTTTACTTCTGTTTATTTTAACCCCGATTGCAGTGATTCACGAAAACTTTCAATTGACAACAATTGAATACTAATAATGTTCAAAATGTGTAAAAGATATCTCTGGAAATGAAAAAAAAAATTAATTTAAAAATGAAATAAATGATAAAGAAAATTGTCAAATTAAAAAAAAATGAATGCAGTTTGCACTCCACAAGTTTCTAATGTATGTTCATAAATGTTTTAATTAATTATTCTTAAATGTTTTAATTAAAATGTTTAGTTTGCATAGTTTTTATTCCTATAAAACTTTTTTTAATGGACGACGTTAACCAACTGTAATATTCAATATCACTTTAAAAAATAATCTATTTTTCGGGGGGTTTTTTTTTATGTGTATTTCGTCGTAATTATTAAACATTTTTCTGTAACTCAACTAATTTTTATATTTTTGTATGCAATAGTTTTCTATTAACGAATAAGTACCTCTGGTCACAAGAAATTCATTTGCTGTCCCTGTGATAGTGTTAGTTATTATATTATTAATAGTATTTATATTATTTAGTATAGAGATATGCTCTATAATTTGTATCTGAAAAATTATTTTTACAGATTAAAAATTTTATAAGTCGTCTAATCTAACGATAAGCTCAAAGAATTTCAATATCTGTAAAAAAAAAATTAAATATTTTATTCTAGAATTCAAAATTCATCATAAATAATCACAATTTCATTCGAATTTTCAAAATGAACTTATTTCCTCCATTTCATTCTTCGCAAAATAATTTCTTTACTAAACAAACAATCACTTATTTATTTAGTAGCGAAGTTATTATTCTGTTTATTTGCGTAACAATCCAAAGTTTGAGAACCATTCGAAATCAAAATTACTTTGTTGTTTCCATCCAATGACTTTTGCGAGTCTTTTATTTCTGTTTATTTTAACCCTGATTGCAAATGATTCACGAAAACAGGCGCATATGGATTTGTTGTCTCCAATCAGATTTAAATAAAAACCCGAAAAGCAGATTCCTGCGAACAAGTTCTTCGCCCCGACAAACAAATAGAAACTCAATAAAAGATATCTGCGACTCATCATTCATAGCTGGTGATAAGAGTGTTGAAAGGTACGGTCTGGTGAACAAAAGAACGCACGTGATAGATCTGTTGTATTTTATTCTCGTGTTTGGATTAGTGGTAGTTTATTTTCCAGTCTCTTGAGTTCATATTTTTCTTTTTGCTGTTTTTAAAAGGAAGTATGTTTGAAAGGCTTTTGTGAGAAATCAGTTCTGGAGAGTGTTTAAATTTTCAGCAGTCCTTTTTCGCTAATAGAAATATTTAAAAATGACGACATTTTTAGATTGTTTGCAGTTAATAAATGTATGCGAGGATGGCTGCTTTGTATGTTTGGTATTTTTGATTTTTTAAGTAAATATGACTAAATTAAAGAATTACAAAACTTTTTAGACACAGATTGATCAGTAAGTTGCGTTATATTTGAACTGGAATTTTTATCAATTAATTTTCTGTTAACAGCGACATAAAAAAGTAGAAAAATATTGTAGCTCTTTTTTATTCAAATCGATAATCGTTTAATTGAATCGTTTAATCGATAATCAAAAATTTTAATCATTTAAAATCACTATATATAGAATTTGTAGAAATAATAAGCGTTCATTTTTTAAGAAAAAAAGAGTAATAAATCTGTTGTATTTTATTCTCGAGTTTGGATTAGTGGTAGTTTATTTTCCAGTCTCTTGAGTTCATATTTTTCTTTTTTGCTGTTTTTAAAAGGAAGTATGTTTGAAAGGCTTTTGTGAGAAATCAGTTCTGGAGAGTGTTTAAATTTTCAGCAGTCCTTTTTCGCTAATATAAATATTTAAAAATGAGGAAAATTTAAAGAGTATTTGCAGTTAATAAAGGTATGCGAGGATGGTTGCTTTGTATAATTGGTATTTTATATTTCCGAAGTAAATATCAGTAAATTAACGAGTACAAAACACTACACATACGATTAGTCTTAAAATACAGTTAAATTAGAAGTTATATTTTAAGAAGACTTTCTCTTAATTACTTTTCTGGTACCAGTAATAAAAAGAAATGTATAGCAATGTATTTTAATTATTTTTTACTTAAATCGCTATTTCAATCGTTTAAAATCATAATACATAAAAATTAGATTTAATAACATTAATTATTATTATTATCGTTGTTGTTGTTTCAAGAGCAATAGATATATTCTATTTTGTTTTCGTGTTTAGACTAGTGTTAGTTTGTTTTCCAATCTCTTGAGTTCATATTTTTCTTTTTGCTGCTTTTAAAAGGAAGTATGTTTGAAAAGTTTTCGTGAGAAATCGGTTCTGGAGAGTGTTTAAATTTTCAGCAGTCCTTTTTTCGCTAATATAAATATTTAAAAATGACGACATTTTTAGATTGTTTGCAGTTAATACAGGTATGCGAGGATGGCTGCTCTGTATACTTCGCATTTTTGAATTCTGAAGTAAAAAATCTGTAAATTAAAGAGATACAAAAAGATATAGATACAGTTCTAACAGTAAGTTAAGTTATGTTTAAACAAGGTATTTTGTTAATAATTTTTCTGGTAGCAGAGGTAAAAAGTTGGAAATTATATGTCAAGCGTAGCAAATGAGGTGCGTTCGTACTGTAACGAAGTTTCTAAATAATTCACATTTTTCTTTTATAGTATTCACAGTACTTCGAATACAGTATGGTGATCGAAACCTTTTGTGTGATCCTGTAAATAGTATCTGTTCTTTATTATACATCACGTAAGTAGTAAACCGCAGCAACATATATCAATTTCATAAAAGGCGTAATAGTTAAAAATAATTAAGACGCCCCCCAAACAATTTTTCCTTGTATACCATTATGTAGTGGAATACTTTTGTGTGACCCTGTAAATTAATAACAAATACTCTTTACTCAACAGATTTACAGAATGTATATTTTAGTATTTACATCACATATTCATATAAATTCTATTAAGTTCGAAAGAGTGTAGCATCATTAAAATGCACTTGAAACTATTTTATCATTGACCGCAATGTAATTGGAATAATTTTGATTATTTTTGTAATTAAACTATTCATAAGATTTTCATAAAATTTTCAATGACTCGACAAAATTATGGCAATTAAATATTTTAAATTCCAAATGATTGGCTGGTTTTTGCTCTGTTATATTGAAGTTGGTTGGCTATATAAGATTTTATGGGCTAGGGACGGTATACAATTTTTATTTTGTATCTCATCGAAACTTTCAATCAATTTCATTAATTTCTGTATATTTTTATGTAACTTTGCAACTTATAAGATATGTCTATGATCAATCTATATTATAAAGGCCAAACGTATCTGTGCGTAACGCATACGTCATTTTGCGCATGGCAACACTTTCAAATTTTAAATGAATTTCGGTATTGCAATTTTTGCTACTAAAAGTTTTTAAGTTTCTTAATGTCGCATATTTTCAATTTTTACACCATCGTGTAGGAAAAAAAAATGAACTTTTAAATGAAATTTGTTTGAAAGCTGTATCTTAATTTCTTTTTGAAATATTAATTTTTTTTTGTAGCTTTTAATACCTCTTTTCTTATCGTGGCATCAAGAGTACTCTATTTCTATTTAAAGCAAAGGGAAAAAATTGAGTGCTGTATCTTTATGTTGCCTTTTTCTCATTAAAAGGGAAAAAATAGAAATTTAAATATCTTCCGTTATAAAATCCGGTGAATTTTGCCTTCATTTACAAAATTTGATTTACACGTAAAAGAATATCAATAGTTTAATATCTATTTTAGCTAATAGCATTGAGACTTCAAGTCTTGAATCAAAATTATCAAATTAAAATGCCATTTTTTTTAAAACGTGAATACAGATGTGAAATGCACATTTGTAAATTTTGATATGGTAAAAATGATGCCAGATTTAGATTTCACGGGGAAAATATTCTATGATTGAATCAAAGTTGAATAAATTTTGCTTTTTATCATTTTGGAATACTAGCATAAGAACATTAATTGGTAACTTTATCATAATAACATATCTTTATTATTTTTTAGTGCTTTCATATACGATTAAAGGTTAATTATAACAATTTCTACAACTGCGTTTTATAGAAATAGTATTTTGTTAATTTGACGATAAATATTGTTTGTTTAAGAAATGGACGTACCTATATAAAAAGCATTTTTTACAATAACTAATTTTATAGGTTTATTATAAATTAATGAAACAGTTTTTTTTAAACATTATCTTTCGTCAAAATTTGACGGGTTCTATCTTGTATTTGTAAAAGCCGAAATCAGTGTTTTTTGACACCCTGTATATATTGATTCCTTCAACAGTATATGAGCACAATAACGACGTAATAAAACCAATAACTGTAATAACATCATTTCATGGAAGTAGAATCTTCATTTGATAACATTAATCATCAAAATGTTAGAAAAAAGAACTAAGCAGATATATTTAATAAGAAGTGCTATCGACGACGAATTAACAGTTATTCTAATTTAATCCCATGAAAGTTTTAATCGATTTAATTAATTTCTGTACTTTTTTATGTAAATTTGCAATTTGTAATATATGTCTATGATCAATATTTAAAGAATAAAAGCATAGGTCAATGATTTTTTGCACCCTGTATAACATAAAATATGAGAAAAAGAACTACGCAGATATATTTAATAAGATGTGCTATCGACGACACCTTAACAATAATTCGAATTTAAATCCATGAAAGTTTTAATGGATTTCATTTTTTTCTGTATTTTTTCTGTAACTTTGTAATATGTCTTTGATTAATATTTAAGGAGTAAAAATCGAGGTTCGTGTGTTTTGAACACCCTGTATATTGATTTCTACAACTGGATATGTTTACAAGAACTACGTAATGTAACTAATAATTTTAATAACATCATTTTACGGAAGTAAAATTTTCATTTGGCAGCATAAATCATCAAAATAAGAGTCAAAATATGAAAAAAGAAATATGCAGATATATTTAATAAGGTGTGCTATCGACGACACCTTAACAATTATTTGAATTTAATTCTATGAAAGTTTTTATCGATTTCATTAATTTCTGAATCGATTTTATCAATTTCTTTTTTATGTAACTTTGTAATTTACATTATGTGTTTATGAACATCAAGGAGTAAAAGCAGAAGTCAATTTTGACACCCTGTATATTGATTCCTACAACTGAATATGAGCACAAGAACGGCTTAATAAAACTAAATAACTGTAATAACATCATTTCACGGAAGTAAAATCTTCATTTGGCAGCAAAAATCATCAAAATATGAGAAAAAGAAATGCGCAGATATATTTAATAAGGTGTGCTATCGACAACGTCTTAACATTGCGTCTGTTTATTAAGCCATTTCTAATTTTACAATCCCCCGTTCTTTTATTCTAAAAATACAATCCGTTCAAGTATTATTTCTCTGTGGCGACTAGACAAACCTTTTCAAAAACAACTAATTTTTTGGCTAGTGATTTGGCAACAGTGTGTGCTTCTTGTCATGTCAAAGCAGTATTTCTTGGCATTCAGCTTATGAGATTGTAACGAGGGCGCATTTCAACCTTCGTTACATGAAAGAAAATTTCCCGTTGTGCAAGACGGATAATAACATAACAAATTAAGGGTGTTCTTTCTTTTGTCTCTTTTTAAATATTTACCATTTCCCAAATATTCTTCACACTGCCCCTGCAAAAAGTTATTATAAATATCTGCAATTTGTTTCGGAATTCTGGTTTCATTATCGAAGCATGATGCTTTAAAACACGTGTCGAAAGAAAGGAAATACTGCCCTGGAATTTTTGACGTCATATCAGATGAGCCAGTATTTTGTAATCCATTTTAAAGAAAACCTTTTAAACATAAGCACTAGAGATGGATCTAAAATTCGGTTTCGGTTTCTAATCTGAGTTCCGCCTAAAATTCTGCCATACCGAAACTATCTGTATTCCAAAATCTCCTCTTCTTGATTCGAAAATTTTGACCATTCGTTACTAACATACAGGAAAAATAGGCTTGAACATGTAATTTCACAATTTAAAAAAATACATAATTTAAAAAAGCCTATAAACTAAGATTTTGACATATTTTTTCAGATTCTTTGACAGAAAAAACTACAAATAAACTTACTTTTTCATTTCGCCATCTTGAAAATTGAAAAATGTACAAACACTGAAAAAATAGCTTTCATTAAAGCATAAACAGCCATGTATAAATAATTATTTTATACAATTTTCATGTTATAAAGAAAATAAAATTATACAAACTTATTAATATTCAAAGCGTCCAAAAAAGTGGGAAAATAACCATAAATAGATTAAAATGATTAAATATTGGTTCTTAAAATTAAAGACTAATTTACAACACCGAAACTCTTCCCTTTTCTAAACGTGTTTAGAACGCTTTAATCATTAAGGATTTCCTCAGGTTCTGTAGCTGTACCTAACTCAGTAAAATTCTCCCTTTAATCACTCATTACGATTAATTTAAATGAATTATAAATGAAACTCGTTCACATATTTCAGTAAAATTTTTCTTCTCGTATTCAGAAAAATGAACGTATGACGCACTTAATTACAGATATTCTGTACCTGTTAATTTCTCCCGTGTATCTATGCTCTGAAATTCGCCCGGAGGCAGAAAACAGAGAGCAGAGGAAATAGTTTATATAAAATTCATGCGTCCCTAAGGGGCAAAAGCTGAAGCTAAAAAGCGCATCTGATATACAAACATTAAGATGCTTTATTATTTAGCTAAGAAGTACAAAGATCCCTGATTAAGCCATACAAGACTGAATAAATGATGGTGTATAAGCTTAATTTATTTATATTCATAAAATGACTTAAATATGCATTTCAACGTAACAAAGCTTATTCGATGCTCAGAAATGCATTCTTTGAGAATAATGTCCCCATGTATTGTAATAAAATCATTTATTCATGTACTTTATGTGCATTTAATTTTCATGAATGTAATTTTCTATTCAGAAGTAAATAAAGAAGTCAGAATAATTATTAGTAAAGTTGGAGAAAAATATAAAGCATTTTTACAGTTTTTAAACTAAGTGTCTAAACTGTAAAATGTGTCTAAATTTCTTGTCATTAAATGTTATGTGGGTAGGGATTACTGAAAGAGATAACTATTTTAAAGAAAAACAAGAAAATAATAACTTTTAAAATCACTTTAAAACCTTTGGACAAGAATCCTAACATTAGTGCGACAGAATGACGAACGTGAAAATCTTAAATACATGTACTGATATGCTGGTATATTTAAACTGATATGGTGCATAATCCTCTCTCAGGAGTTCTGAAACGTTTAACTGAAACACCCTGTATATTACACATACATTGTGTCCGAAATTTCTGAATATCCGTTACAACCTGAATTAAATTATCTAGATTAATAATTTATATTTTTTATTACAATATTCCATAAAGGGATACATTTATACAAATCGAAATATTGCACAATCAATAATACTACGACACGAACAAATATGTAACAAATTAAAGTAAAACATCCCTAAAGCAACTGTTTTCATTCCAGTAAAAATTGGTCGCTCCGAGAGGTGATCTCTTAATGAAGGTCATGTTTAAACCAGATTTTAGTTGTTGAAAAGGGCAACAATTAATGTCACTAAAATTTATTTTTCACATTATGAAAAATATGAAAGTTTAAATATCAAAAGAAAAGTTCCGGACGTGTTTCCGGACACTTTAGTAAGGGAAAAGAGAAAAACCTGTTGTCATGTGACAAGAATCGCTTATATCTCGACAAAAAGTTTATTTATTTAAAAAAAATTAAACCACTGAAAAATGGAATACTATGAACTCTCTATTATTGAAAACAAAAAGAACTTTTCAATTTTCACTATTTTTACTAGAGTTAGAAGGATTTTTGTCCAATCAGCTGGGTGTGCCACGCCCCTTTGTTTACTTTTTCGCCGATTCACATCCGTAAAATTTAGCCTAGTTTTTAGTTTTATAAACAAAATGTTAATTTTGCACTGAAGTTATTAATTTTGTGATTTCGCAAAACAATACTTTAACTGTAACTTTTAACTGTTTCTTTAAGCGTTTGTTTATAATGTATTTAGAGGAATTGCTTTTTGTCCCTAATCTTTTTAACGTAAATTAAAAAATATTAATATATTTGAAATATTAAAAATATTTAGTATATTTTACATAGAGAAATAAATGTGATAATAAAGAACGAAAAAGGATGCTATGGATGGAATGCTCTACTGTAAGGGGCCATCTATAAATGATGTCACGCGTTTCTTCCATATTTTTGACTCCCCTTCCCACACCTCTTTGTCACAAAGTGTAACACTTCACTTTACCCCCTCGCCTCCCCCTCTTGTCGCATTTCACGCTATTTTAAAAAAGGATGCAACAATATATATACTTGCAAACATATACTTGCATTTCAGAAACAAAGCAATACGCTTTAGATCACATTTCAGACTTCATTTTTAAACTTTAATTATGTGTTTTGATTACATGTGTGAGCCTAACAATAAAAATTTTCGTATTTTGTGTAAAATAAGCTTTACAAAACAATAATAATAAAAAGAAGAACATAGAATAAAATATTGAATATGAAAGAGCAATTGAAAACAGTAGTACTTTGGAATTTGAAATAGAATTTAACATATTTGGTTTTAAATCTTATCTTTATAAGCACAAAATATTTTAATCTTAAGGTGAAGGTCGACCTTCAAATAGGCAAAAATCATACAAAATTTCGAAAAATACTCTTTTTGCCCCAACTCATGCAGCGCTTATTATAAGTTTATCATAAGTATATTATAAGTGTATTACAAGTAATATTAATTTTTTATATGGTATTTAATGTTATTTATTATTGAAATACTAATAGTTCTAACTTAAAAATGGATTTTCTCAAAATGAAAATTTCGAGATAATGTCAATTTTCAAAATGTTCCATGCGCATCCTTAATTTTCCGAGTTCATCAAAATTTGTTATGTAGTTATTTGATTAAAGCTAAAATTTTAAGGATATGTACCTTATAGTACATAGAAGAGATGCTAGTTAAATTATTTGTACTTTGGAACTCATAAGCTGTAAATTCTTTATCGAAAGAATGATTTACAGTGTTTTTTCACGTCAAAAATTGGTTTTTCGACTTATTATTATAATTATTAATTTTTTTTTCTTCCTATGGTTAGAATTTCAACTAAGTTTAACTCTTAGGTCCAAAAGGTATCCCATAAATAAAAATTATTATTTTATATGCAAAAGAAATGCGCATGGAGCATTTACAATAAATTAATTAATTCAATAATTAATAATTAATAATTAACAAAGTAATTAATATTTTTCCTTAAAATTTTAGCTTTAATCATATAACTACAATTGTAATCACATATTTCATTTTCAAGCAAATCGGTTCAAAAGAAAAAAAAAATTTTTTTTGAGAGTCCACCTTTGCTTTAAAGTAACTTCGTGTTTCATAATTTAATCTACAAAATTTTAATGCTTTTTATCTTAAGCAAAATGTGTGATGTTGCGTACCAATACAAGATGGCACTAGAGGACAAAACATGATACAATTATATATGCGACAGAAGTTTGATAGAATAACGGATGTGAAAAATTAAAATATTGATACACTGATATACTGATAAATTTAAACTGCTATGTTATGTGCATAATTTAACAAATAAGTCTGAAAATAAACGAAGACATAGATTTACACTGATGGATTGTTCGAGAAATCTCAAACAGAGGAATAGTACCCGGAAGCTAAGCTTATATGTTGACAAACTGAGGGGGAAAACACAATAGAAAAATATAGAGTGACAGTTTGTTTTGAAAATTTTATGTATTTGTAGTATTTTTCATTACAGTTTTAACTTACACTTCGACTTTTTAAGATTCCTTATTATTTATACAAATAATTTACGTATTATGCGTGGATTTACAATTTATATTTAAAAAACTTGCTTATGTATATATAAGGTATTCAAAAAATTCCACCAGCAAATTCAGAGGAGTGATAGTAGACTTCAATTGGAACATGAATTATTGTAGAATATTGTGTCGCAAAGCATGCATTTAATCAAAAATACAGGATGTTTCATCATAACTCAATCAGAGTTGTCGATAATAATTATCAAAAAACTATTCTAATAAAACAAATATTTGCATATCACAATTGTCTTTTACAATTTCTATATTTATACGCCAAACTACTGTTTTTATTTCAAAGACAAAATATACATTCTTGTAGTCATATGCTATTATCTCCAGTACGATTATATCGAACAGCTCTTATATTACTTTTAAAAGTACTAAACGTAATATTTAATTACTGTTTTCGGTGATTGATTTGTTTTCAGTAACTTATGAATTGATTTTACTAGTGCATCAGTTTTTCTTGAACTTTTTCATTTTAGGTGCCATAAAAAGTACTCTAAATTTCTTTTACATTCAGTTAACAAAAGTTTACTTTTATGCAGATACATACAGAAAAAAAAAACTTACCAATATTGTTTTAAATATTGGTTAGTTACATAATATTACACTAATTATCTTTTAAAAATGTCCGTCCCAATAGCTAGACGCTCAAAAATGAAAAGTCACATTAAGTTGTTTAACCAGATAAACGATAGAACTAATTATGTCTCAAATATCAGTTAAGAGTTAAATTTGCTAACTAATCACTTTTGTCCACTTAAATTACCAAATATTGATCTACACAGTCTTTTGAAATGTAGAAACTTAGGGAAACTATAACATAGTTAAATTTCCTTTAGCCATATAATTTAACCAAGCTATTTAAGATAAACTTAAGCTGCTACATAACTACCACAAACGAGCTCAAATATTACTTTCTTATTAGCAGTAATTTCTTCCAAGATAAGAAATCTCAAATCAGATTATTTTTTTTCTCGAAGTTTGATGCAACTAATATGGTTTTATGAGAAGGAAAAAGATTTTTACTAAATGAGAAAGGTAGCAAAAGCTTAAAAATAATTAGTTAAAAAAAACATTATGTTATCCACTTATAATACAAGATAAATATATTGTATCAAGCCATTATTGTCTCAATGTTTAATTAGCGTAACATTTTAAACGGGAAACAACAAGTAGACGACTTTCGAATATTTTGATGTTAATGTAAGGTCACATTAAGTTGCTTAACCAGATAAATGATAGAATTAATTATGTCTCAAATATAGTTAGGAGTTAAATTTGCTAACTAATCACTTTTGTTCACTTAAATTACCAAATGTCGATCTACCCAGTCTTTTGGCATGTAGAGACTTAGGGAAACTACTACATACTGTATTTCCAATTAACCATACATTTTAGCCATGCTATTTAAGATAAACTTAAGCTGCTACATAATTTGCGCAAACAAGCTCGAAAATTATTTTCTTATTAGCAGCAATTTCTTCCAAGATAAGAAACCTCAAATCAGAAAACTTACATATAGCTTTGAATTGTTTTTATTGTTATACAAAATTTGATGCAAGTAATGAGGTTTTATGATAAGAAAAGGAATTTTACTAAATGAGAAATGTAGAAAAAGTTTTAAAAGAATAATTTTAAAAAGAAGTAAAAAAAATCATTACGTTATCCACTCATAATCAAGGTTCGCACACTCCTTGGAATTTCCAAGGACTCTGGCACCACTATTAAAAATAAGAAATTTTGCATTTAATTTTTAAACCACAACATTAGCAACTTCCACCTTCATTCACAGATTTTACGATATTTTTCTGCAGTGAAGCGCTTCAAAAATATTCTTAAAATTTAGTGGTAGAACTGTGCAAACCCTGCTCATAATACAAGATAAAAAATCTTGTCTCAAGCCACTATTGTCTTAATAATGAATTAGCGTAATATTTTTTACGAAAAACGACAAATAGATAAATTTTGAATACTTTGAGCAAATAAAATCGATATTTAGAAATATTCTCTTTAATTTGGAAATTTTTTCACTACAGCAATATTGCTACAATAATGGCAAAATCACTACCCTAATCTGCATTATGTCTTTAGAATTATATTAAGTTATATGAATCTGAATTTAATCCTGTATCAGTGAAAGCTACAGTTTAGAGAACGAATCTGCTAATTCATGGCGCTCAGAAGCTCAGGACATTTTTTTTATGTCGATGATTGCATCATTGGCTCAAGATTGTGCCAAAATATGTTTTTCTACTAGCAAAACTTCGATGTCTCTTTGAAAAATGTAATCTTCAAGAAAAAAAGTATTCATATTTTTCTTACTTTTTAACAATTTTACTTTTGGAAATATCTTACCTTTCCCGATTTCCCTTTCTCTTGCTAATCTTGTATTCGAATTCCTTAGAGTCATAGTCAATGCGGACAGCCAATTTTTAACTTATCATGTATAGAAATGGTCTTGTCTTCTTGGATGGTCTTGTCTTCTTGGTTATCGAGCGGGAAATATTCTTAGAAAAAAGCTTGAAAGTAGAGAAAAATCGTAAAGTGGATTGTTTTTTACTTTTTAAACCCATATATTTTGTCATACATTTTTCTTATGTGCAATTTTTCATTTTCTATACTGCACAATACGTTTATGGAATATAATATTTCTGATACTATACCAAAATTAATTACACATCTATATGGCTTACTTTGTTATATGCTTGAAAATTTATTACATGTATTTATGTTTATTATATACATGATGTTAGATTTATTAAAAAAATATTTGTTGTATATTTTTCAAACAAAAGTTCTCCAACATTTTTGCCGCAAATTTTCATTTTTTATACTTTACAATATCTGTACGGAATATAATGTTCCTGATACTATAAAAAAATTAATAACACATCACGCATGTAAATTTTATTTCATATATTCATTATACAGATTATTGAAAAGCATTTGTTGTATATTTTTCAAAGAAATGTTTTCATAATTTTCGTTAGATGAAATTTTCCATTTTCTATACTCTTCAACTTTCAACATCTTTACGAAATATTTTACTGATATTATCCTAAAATTAAGACTTATCTACATACATGAAAATTTCATTTCAGATATTCATGTTCCAGGTTATTGAAAAGTATTTGTTGTAAACTTTTCAAAAAAAATTTCATACATTTTTGCCGGGTGAAATTTTCCGTTTTCTATATTTCAAATTATCTTTACGGAATATAATCTTGCTAATACTATAACTATATATAGTTACACATCTATATACATGAAATTTTTTATTTCAGATATTCAGGTTCTATGCAAATTTGATTACTAAAAACTCCGAACTGATGGCTACCCTTACCTTCTTGTCACAAAACTTGGTTTAAAACATCAGCTTTGAGAATCTTTCTTGAAACATGGTATATTTTTATAAAGAAGTAAATAAAGCTGAAAAAGCTAAATGATATGCTAACCGACTTTATTTTTACTCTTACCGACTTTATTTTGCAAAATAAGTAGTTTTTTTTTTAATGAGAAATCTATTGTTATAAACATAATTACAGCGTACAAATTATTTCAGAAAAAATAAAATCGAGTACACAAGATGTGAAAATAAATTTCAATTTTTCTGAAAAATCCAAAGCATTTAGGAAAACTTATGGATATTTTGCTTATTTTTAACAATTCTATTTTCTGAAATTATGTTACATTTTCCAATTTTCTTTTCTCTTGCTAATCTTGCATCTTAATTATTAAACGTCTGAATTCTTTTTTGAAATAAAGGAGTTAGATGTTATAAACGTAATTAAAACTTTCAAATTATTTCATAAAAAACAAAATAGAGTACACAAAATATAAACAAAAATCTTTAATCTTTACTTTAAAAAAAAAAAAAAAAAAAAAAAAAAAAAAAAAAAAACATTTAGGAAAAATTATAGATATTTATCTTAGGTTTAACAGTTTTTTTTTTTTTTTTTTTAAAAATATGTTGCTTTTCGCAATCTTTTTTTTTTATCTAGCTAATGTTGTATCTGGATTTTTAAATTCTGAATTACTCTTTGAAATGAAAAATAAATGTCTTAAACATTATTAAAGCTTGCAAATTAATTAATAAAAATGAAATCGAGTACACGAAATGTGGGCAAAAACATGCAACTTTTTTCTACAACAAAAAAAAAAGGGGTTTCGGAAAAGTTTTGGATATTCTGCTTATTTTTTAACAATTCTATTTTCTGAAAATATGTTACTTTCCTCGATCTTCTTTTTTCTCGCTAATCTTCTATCTGAAATCCTTTTTGAAATGCGAAATCAAATGTAATAAACATAACTAAAGGTTGCAAATTGGTTAATGCAAAGTAAAATCGAATATATAAAATATAAAGAAAAATTGTTAATCTTTACTTTTAAAAAATCCAAACCATTTAGGATAAATTATGGATATTTATCTCTTAGGTTTAACAATTCTGTTTTCTAAAAATTATGTTGCTTCTCCCAATCTTTTTTATCTCGATAATGTTGCATCTGGATTCTTAAATTCTGAATTTCTTTTTGAAATGAAAAATTAAGTGTTTCATGCAAATAAGTTAACAAAAATGATATCGAGTACACGAAATGTGAACAAAAATATGCAACTACTTTACAAAAAAAAAAAAAAAAAAAAAAAAAAGCATTTAGGAAAAGTTATGAATATTTTACTTATTTCCTAACAATTCTATTTTCTGAAAATATGTTACTTCCCTCGATCTTCTTTTTTCTCGCTAATCTTGCATCTGAATTCCGAAGAATCATAGTCAATGCGGGTAGACGACATTTGACTTATCATAGGTAGAGAGAGATGTTCTTGTCTCTTTGGCATATCAAAAGGGAAATATTCTTGAAAAGAGCCTGAAAGTAGATAAAATTTGTAAAGTGGATGTTTTCGATTTAAAGCTTCTCTTTGGATTTTCTCTTACATTTTCTCCAGATAAAATTTTACATTTTCGCTCCTGTGCAATAACTGTATGGAATATACGGTATTTTTTATGAAAGAGTTGTACGCTACAAAAAGGAATCCAAAAGAAAAAAGAAAACAGGAAAGTTAAAGAATGGCAATATCTAATTTTTTTTTTTTTTTTTTTTTTTTTTAGCAAAACCTTTGCTTTTAATATTTTAATCATTTAAAAAATTATCTAAAATTTTATTATTTTAGTTTATTACTTATTTTAATATTTTATTATATTGTGACCATTCATTATAGTTTTGATTGCATTATTAATTATATTTAAATTACTGTTTGAAGAATGTAAACAAAGTAATGACCAGAAATCTTCAAAATTCTAAAATCAGCACAGCCTCTGTTCCGAAGCTGTGCGGATTTGAGGGAGTCTACTGTATTATTCGCTTTCATGGCTTATTTTATTTCTGTTTTTATTTGTTTAGTTTATAATTCAATTTTCTGCATACATTTGATAGTTCATTGGATAATCAGCCTTTAAAACTACACTTCCTATTCTCAATCAGAAATCAACTGTATTTTACTTACATTGTGAAATATTTTCCTTTCAGAGAGTTTCAAAATATGCATGTTATTTTTTATTCATGTTTCTTACATTCCTTTTGTAATTTTTACTATTACATTTTTAACTGTTCCAATTCAATATAGAACATTCTGGATTATCAGTTTGATATCATTAAGAGACTTCTTCTGTTATTTGAAAAGACCTGTTCACTAATGCTAATGCTATGGAAGAAATTTTTAAAAATATCTCGTTCGAACTTCAGTATTTTTAAATAATTTTTTTGTGTTGGATAGATAAGATCGACTTGTACAAAGAGCGCTTTTTACCGATTTTGTTTAAAGATATTTTTTAATTTGGACCACTTTCATTTTCGTAACTGGTTTCAAAAGTGTGCAATCCTCTTAAAGCATTCCCTTGAAAAAAATCTGCAAACAAAATTGAAAAAGTAAATCATGTAGCACATGTAGTAAAGAATCACCGCTATCCTCAAAAATAATCTTTTATAAATATTTTAGTGTAATCAAGATACCTCAAGAAATCTCTTTTAAAGAATTAAGCGAATTCCATAAGTGAGCGAGTCTTTCCAATATACATAATATATAAAAATCATGCATAAATACAGAAAAATAAATTATCGAAATCTAAAAAAACATGACACAACCAAAATTTTGCAGCTAGTATAATTTTAATATGAGGCAACTGATTAATTTTATTCATTCTATAGTATTTCTTTTATCATTTCTTGAAGTAGTTCGAAGCGTCAATTGTTTTTCATCATTTTTTTTTCTATTTTTATTGTATATAAATTCTTTTAAGACAGCGTAGCATTACATATGATAAATATTTTTACACGTATATGACGAATTCTGATTATAATATTACTGAATAAATATTGTAGATTCGTGCTTAAGCCTCAAAACTTAAAATAGGTTTTCCGGGACTAAAATACAATACGCAAAAGGGATTAAAACTTGTGATTTAAGAAATACATTCCAATTTACAAAATAACGAATTTCCCGATGATGTACACGTAATGTATGCATTAAAAAAGATTATGCCATTGGGAATCTTTAACTAGATTTATTTTGATTTAGGTGATATATTATATATAAAAGTCAAAGAAAATGCAATACCAATGTTTTTTTTAATTCAAAATTTTGATTGTTTCCTTTTCATGTTCATCAAATTAAAAGCGGATCTAAAATTTATAATTATTATTTCCTAAAATAAGATTAACCATCTTTACACGTATTAAATTGCTTTATGTCGTTACGAACTATTTTAAATTTCAAAATTTAAATTCATTTTAATTTCTTTAATATTTTTTTTTCTATTGCATATGTAAAAATAAAAAAAAAAAAAAAATACATTTGTATTTCCATCATATTTTGCTATGTATATGTGATTCTGATCAAAAATTAATAATCCCTTTTTAATAATCCCATTTAATCCCTTAAGCTTCACAAATTAAAATAAGTTTAGACTAGACTACAATTATTAAAACCTTCGATATCGTGAATACATTCCGAATTATAAAATAATGAATTCTCAGATGAATATCACAATTAATCTATACATTAATGAAATGGTTAAAATTTTTATTTTATTCGTAGACTAGTAAATTTAGTATGATTTAGGTAATCTAAAAAAATATACATTTTATTTAAAACACAATATTTATAAGTTGCAATTGATAGTTTTAACTGTCTTCTTTCGAATTTACTAAATTGGAGCATCTAATTTATTTTTATTTTATTTTATATTTTTAATTTATCTTTTTTACACATACTATATTTTTCACTCATGCTAATTGTTTATTTGTTCTTCTTCGTTTTTTATTGCATATGAGAGGGAAAAAAAACCACGGAATTCACCTACAAAATATTTTATCTGTATAAGAAATTATGTCAAAAGATAGCAAAATTATTGACAGTTTAATTTTAATTCTCATTTATTCCACTAAGCTCCACAAATTAAAAGAAGTTTACACTAGTCTAAAAGGATTAAAACCTTCGAATTAATTAATACATTCCAAATTGCAAAATAACGAATTATCAATTGAGTAACACAAGTAATCTACACACTAATGAAATGATGACCCAGAAAATCTTCAATTTGTTTTTGGATTAGTGAATTTGTTGTAATTTAGGTTATGTAAAAAATTTAAACTTTATAAAACGCAAAATTGATAAAATTAACTGTCCACATTCTGATTTCATTAAATTTCGTCTAAATTACTTTTATTGGTACTACTTGGTTAATTTCGACCAATTTCGCCAAATTATACAAATCGCCAAACTAATAGCCAGATTATACATCTCGACATAATTTTTATTTTAAATAACGAAGAAACAAATAATTAGTCGAATAATTAATAAAACTACAGATTAAAAGTCGAAATGAAAATCACTTAATGACGTTTTAAATACCTGTATCGTATTTAATATCATTGAATGTGACATTTACGATCATCCCATTACTGGCATTTAATCTAATTGTTTGGCGATAATTTTTGGTCGATGGGATAACCAAGTAGTACCCTTTTTATTTTATTTATAAAATTTATCTTCTTTACATATAATTTATTTCTTACACGCGCTAATTAATTAATTGCTTTTTTTTCATTGCATAAGCAAATAACAATAGTAGTAATAATAATAAAAAAAAAATTATGTTGTACCAGCAAAATGTTTTATTGTGTGTAAAATATTAATAAAAGATAACAAAATTAGTAATAGTTTAATTTTAATTCTCATTTATTCTAAAAAGATCCACAAATTAGAATACGTTTACTCAAGCCTAAGAGGATTAAAACCTTTGGTTTAATAAACACATTCCAACTTACAAAATAACAAATTATCATATGAGTAGCACAAGTAATCTACACATAAATGAAATGATAACCGAGAAAATCTTCAATTTATTTTGGATTACTGAATTTATTGTAATTTAGGTTATAAAAAGAAATTTAAACTATATTTAAAATGCAAAATTAATAATTTTAACTCCCTTCTTTCTGATTACGTTAAATTGGAGCGTCTAATTTATATTTTTTTTCTAATTTATCTTCTTTACACACTTGCTAATTCATTAATTGTGCTTAGTGTTTTCCATTCCATATGCAAGTAATACAATAGTAATAGCAATAATAATAGTGATAATAATAACATTAAACGATGTTGTACCAGCCAAATATTTTCTGTGCATAAATAATTAACAGAAAATAATAAAATTTGTAACAAGTTAATTTTTAATTCTCATTTACTCCCTTAATCTCCGTAAATTAAAAGAAGTTTATATCAGACTGAAAGGATTATTCCTTTGAATTAATAAATACATTCCAAATTACAAAATAAGGAATTCTCGGATGAGTTGCACAAATAATCTACACACTAATGAAATGAGGACCGAGAAAATCTTCAATTTATTTTTGGATTAAATTTGTTTTCATTAAGGTAATGTAAGAAATATAAATATTGCGTAAAACGTAGAATTGATACTTTTGTAATAGATAGTTTTAAATATTTTCTGTTTAATTTCATAAAACTGATGCATATTTTTCCCACTTTAAGATGATTTATATTTTTTACCTATACTATTATACCCAGATGTACTATCTAGATGTATTCGTCAAAAGATCGCTTTGAAACATCATTTCCGTTAGAGGATCGCAAAAAAAACGTTATTGTCGTCAAAGCATCAAGAAGAGAAGTGGGATTCTCGTTGGAGGATTGCGGAAAAAAATGCAAATTTTGTCAAATGATCTCTAGGAAAAACACAAAATTCATCAAAGTATGGCAACTTAGAAGTAAAAAATTAGTCGCCAAGTCAAAAAATTTGTTATCCACGTGGCGACTCGCGACCGTGAATCTGTATCTATAGTAATTATACATGTGGAACAAGCTGGCTCTCTGTGTTCCTTTTCATGTAAAATAAAGTATAAATAAGTCAATAATAACACAGAATGATTTTCTAATAACACGAATTTCATCTAATTAAAGTACGTTTTATGTATTTATGCCTCGATTTATCTTTTATAATGATTAAGAACTTCCTCGAAGAATATTCGAAACACTTCTGCGTCTTCAAACCAGAAAAATTTTGTTGCTGTTCAAGTCTGCAGCTTTTTATGAAAACGTAAAATGTCTTAAAAGTTGAATGGTATATGTACTGCTAGTTTTATAATCTGCATTCACGTCTTCTGTCAATTATGACTGATAATTAGAAACAGCGAAGTTCATATCAATAAATAATGTTTCATTTGAACTAATACAGATCATATCAATGAAAAATGTTAAACATTTTTCGAAAAAGTGATTTTTATTTTTCGAGAATACAGAAATTTCTTGTCAAGTTTCGGTATTCCAGAATTTTTAGCAGCATCGTCGCCGAGAACGGAGTTTCAACGAAATTCAGACATTTTATTGAAAATGAAATCGAATTTGACCGACAAAAATCGATTTCTAAAAATAAGCAACAATTCAATTTTAATTCTCATTTATTCCTTTAAGCTTCACTAATTAAAACAAATTTACACTAGCCTAAAAGGATTAAAATAAAGGCTAAATACATTCCAAATTACAAAATAGCGAATTCTCGGAGGAGTAGCACAAGTAATCTATACATTAATGAAATGATGACAGTGAAGATCTTCAATTTATTTTCCAATTACTTTTATTCGTTGATACAAATCCTTTCCATTACGCATGACTACCGATCCGATGAATGTTTCCATGTTTTTATTTTCTGCCGGCGGTCAATATTCCTTTGATTCAGAAATTTTCACTTAGTCACGCCCCTCTGCGTAGACGTAGAACAGATTTCTCGGCGAAAAGGGCAAAAATGCATTGTACAGTATTATCTTTAAGTTGATAAGAGAAAATAGAAAATAGAAAAAAAAAGGGCATGTATTACATTTTATAGGAGCTTGTTACTCTTTCTGGTGAAAAATATGAGTGCTTCGGTAATTGTGTAACATGATTTTCAACTTGAAACTTTTGCGCAGCAACTTTTTAAGTATTATATCGCAGATGATGATAATCAAATTTTCGCGTTAGACTCTGTCAATTCTTCTTTATAGGAAAAAGATTTCATTTTTTGTGTATGTTCTTAAAGTTCCTTTGGTTTTAAATATTTTTCGGCGAAGTAAATTATGGATTGGCGCGTAGTTTTAATTTACTTCTGATTAATATTACGCATTTAAAAAAACTCTAAACTTATGAATCGGTCTAATAATAGGAATAATAATAATAAGAAGAAGAAATAAATTTAAAATTTTCAGATAAATTTGATTTGTTATGGCATGTAACGTACGTACGCAATTAAGATTTTTAAATATTGCATTCTACATTTTGCAACTAAATTAGCTTAAATTAACAATTTTACATACATAACACGTTACAACCTTTCTATATTAATATAGATAAGTATTCAGTAAAAAAAAAATGAAAGTATATTTAGCAGCATTTTCTCCAAAAAGGAGTTTCAGTGAAAATCAGACTTTTGGCTGAAAACGAAAACGAAATCGATCGATAAAAATAGATCTCTAAAAATAAGCAACAATTCAATTTTAATTCTCATTTATTCCCTTAAGCTCCACTAATTAAAACAAGTTTACATTAGCCTAAAAGGATTAAAATAAAGTCTAAATACCTTCCAAATACAAAATAGCGAATTCTCAGATGAGTAGCACAAGTAATCTATACATTAATTAAATGATGACAGTGAAAAGCTTCAATTTATTTTCCAATTACTTTTATTCCTTGATACAAATCCTTTCCATTACGCATGACTACCGATCCGATGAATGTTTCCATGTTTTTATTTTCTACCGGCGGTCAATTCTCCTTTGATTCAGAAATTTTCATTTGGTCACGCCTTTCTGCGTAGACGTAAAACAGATTTCTCGGCGAAAGGGACAAAATTAAATTCTATAGTTGATATGAGAAAACAGAAAAAAAGTATGTACTGCATTTTATAGGAGCTTGTTACTATTTCTTGTGTAAAATATGAGTTCTTCGTAATTGTGTAACATGATTTTCAACTTGAAACTTTTCTGCAGCCACCTTTTGAAATATTATATCGCAGATGATTATAGTCGAATTTTCGCATCAAATCATTCACTCTGATAATTTTTGTTTATAGGAAAAATATTTCTTTTTTTTCTGTATATTTTAAAGTTTATTTTGGTTCGAAATCTATTTCGAAGAAGCAAATTATGGATCGATGCATAGTTTTAATTCACTTCTGATTAATATTATGCATTTTAAAAAGACTGTAATTTTTTTTATATCGGTCTAATAATAGGAAAAATAATAAAAAGTGGTAATAATAAATAAATTTAAATTTTCAGCTAAAATTTCATATGTTATGGCATGTAACGTACGTACACAATTGAGATTTTTACATGCTGCATGGTACATTTTGCAACTAAATTAGCTTAAATTAATTAATTTTGCCTGCATAACACGCTGCAACTTTTTCTATATTAATATAGTTAAGTATTCAGTAAAAATAGTGAAAGTATATTTAGCAGCATCTTCCCCAAAAAAGAGTTTTAGAGAAATTCAGATTTTTGGCTGAAAACGAAAACGAAATCGATCGATAAAAATGGATTTCTAAAAATAAGCAATAATTCAATTTTAATTCTCATTTATTCCCTTAAGCTTCACTAATTAAAACAAGTTTACACTAGCCTAAAATAATTAAAATAAAGTATAAATACATTCCAAATTACAAAATAGCGAACTCTCAGATGTGTAGCACAAGTATGTGTAGCACAATCTATACATTAATGAAATGATGACAGTGAAAATCTTCAATTTATTTTCCAATTACTTTCATTCCTTGATACAAATCCTTTCCATTACGCTTGACTACAGATCCGATGAATGTTTCCATGTTTTTATTTTCTGCCGGCGGTCAATTCTCCTTTGATTCAGAAATTTTCACTTAGTCACGCCCCTTTGCGTAGACGCAGAACCGATTCCTCGTCGAAAAGGGCAAAATTACATTGCACAGTTCATAAGAGAAAATAGAAAATAGAAAAAAAAAGTATGTATTACATTTTATAGGAGTTTGTTACTCTTTCTGGTGTAACATATGAGTGTTTCGGTAATTGTGTAACATGATTTTCAACTTGAAACTTTTCTTCAGCCCCTTTTGAAGTATTGCATCGCAGATGGTTATAATCAAATTTTCGCATCTAAAGCTGGTAAATCCTGTTTATATATAAAAAAAATCTCTTTTTTTTTGTGTGTGTGTATGTCTGTGTGTATATGTTCTTAAAGTTGGTATAAAATATATTTCCGTGAAGTAAATTAGAGTTTAATGCTTTAATTTATTTCTGGTTAATATTATGCATTTTAAAAAGACTGTAAATTTATATATTGGTCTAATAAAAGGTTACATAGTAATAAATAAATAAATAAATTTCATATTTCTAGCTAAAATTTTATACTTTATGGCATGTTACCTATGAACATAATTGAGATTTTTAAATATTTTATTACTATATTTTGCAACTAAATTAGCTTAAAATAATTAAATTTATCTGTTTAACACACAGCAATTTTATTTATATTAATATTTTTAAGTATTCAGTAAAAATAATTAAAGTAAATTTAGCAGCATTTTTGCCGAAAATGAAGTTTCAGCGAAATTTCAGTTTTTTGCTGAAAACGATTACGAAATCGATCGATAAAAATCAATTTCTAAAAATAAGCAACAATTCAATTTATTCTCATTTATTCCCTTAAGCTCCACTAATTAAAACAAGTTTACACTACCCTAAAAAGATTAAAATAAAGGATAAATACATTCCAAATTACAAAATAGCAAATTCTCAGATGAGTAACACCAGTAATCTGTAGGTACATTAATGAAATGATGACAGTGAAAATCTTCAATTTATTTTCCAATTATTTTTCTTCCTTGATACAAATCCTTTCCATTACGCATGACTACCGATCCGATGAATGTTTCTATGTTTTTATTTTCTACCGGCGGTCAATTCTCCTTTGATTCAGAAAATTTCATTTGGTCACGCCCCCCTGCGTAGACGTAAAACAGATTTCTCGGCGAAAAGGGCAAAATTACATTCTGCAGTTGAGAAGAGAAAACAGTAAAAAATAAAAATATAAAATAGTGAGTATTACATTTTATAGGAGATTGTTACTCTTTCTGGTGAAAAATACGAGCTTCGGTAATTGTGTAACATGATTTTCAACTTGAAGCTTTTCTTCAGCCACTTTTCAAGTATTATATCGCAGATGATGATAATCAAATTTTCGCGTCAGACTCGCCAAATTCTTGTTTATAGGAAAAATATTTATTTTTTTTGTGTATGTTCTTAAAATTCCTTTGGTTTAAAATGTGTTTCTGCTAAGTAAAGTATGGATTGATGCGTAATTTTAATTAACTTCTGATTACTATTACGCATTTAAAAAACTGTAAATTTATAAATCGGTCTAATAATTTGAAAAATAATAAAATAATAATAATAATAAATAAATTTAAAATTTTCAGATAAAATTTGATATGTTATGGCGTGTAACGTACGTACAAAATTAAGATTTTTAAATATTGCATACAATGTTTTGCAACTAAATTTGCTTAAATTAATTAATTTTATATGTATAACAAGTTGCTGCTTTTTCTATATTAATATAGTTAAGCATTCAGTAAAAATAGTGAAAGTAAATTTAGCAGCATTTTCGCCAAAAATGAGTTTCAGTGAAATTCAGATTTTTGGCTGAAGAGAAAAACGAAATCGATCGATAAAAATCGATTTCTAAAAATAAGCAACAATTCAATTTATTCTCATTTATTCCCTTAAGCTCCACTAATTCAAACAAGTTTACACTAGCCTAAAAGGATTAAAATAAAGGCTAAATACATTCCAAATTACAAAATAGCGAATTCTCGGATGAGTAGCACAAGTAATCTATACATTAATGAAATGATGATAATGAAAATCTTCAATTTATTTTCCAATTACTTTTATTCGTTGATACAAATCCTTTCCATTACGCATGACTACCGATCCGATGAATGTTTCCATGTTTTTATTTTCTGCCAGGCGGTCAATTCTCCTTTGATTCAGAAATTTTCACTTAGTCACGCCCCTCTGCGTAGACGCAGACCAGATTTCTCGGTGAAAAGGGCAAAATTACATTGCAGAGTTCATAAGAGAAAAGAGAAAATAGAAAAAAAGTATGTATTATATTTTATAGGAGTTTGTTACTCTTTCTGGTGTAACATATGAGTGCTTCGGTAATTGTGTAACATGATTTTGAACTTGAAAATTTTCTGCAGCCACTTTTTAAGTATTATATCGCAGATGGTGATAATCAAATTTTCGGGTCTGACGATGGCAATTCCTATTTATACAATAAGATTTTTTTTTTTTTTTTCCGAGTTTTTAAAATTTTGTTGGTTTGAAATACTGTGTGCGAGGTGTTTCTTTTTTAAAATTTTTCGGCGAAGTAAATTATAAATGAATGCGTAATTTTAATTCATTTGATATTAGTATTATGTATTCTAAATGATTATTTCGGAAAGATTTATCTTTTCTCAGAACGCTCAAAAAATGGACAAAATTACATTGTACAGTTGAAAAGAGAACACATAAATAGAAAAAAATATATGCGTTACATTTTATAGTAGCTTGTTACTTTTCTCGTGTAAAATATGAGTGCTTCGATGATTGTGTAACATGACTTTTAACTTGAAACATTTTAAGAGTCACTATATAAGTATTATATCGCAGATGACGATAATCAAATTTTCGCGTTTGATGCTAAAAACTCCTATTTATAGAAATAATTTTTTTTTTCATTTTTTAAAATTTTTTTTGATTTGAAATGTTGTATATAAGGTTCTTTTTTAACATCTTCGATAAGTAAGTTACATACCAATGCGTAATTTTAATTCATTTCTGATTAATATTGATAAATTTAAGCCTCTCATTTTCAATCTCGTGTTAGTACGTTCAGCTCTAGGTTTCACTGCAACATAAGATAATGTATATCTATTGATGTATATGTAATGTATATCTTATTGATGTGATAGTTTTTAAATGCATTGAACAATGATTGCTATACAGTTATAGATTTGATTCATATTCCTAATTAAAATGTTTCCTTTTTTTCTTTTTAGGGTTTCGTTAACCTAACGAAACCCTATTCGTATCTGTCCTCTGTCTGTCTAACTGTCTGTTCGTCTCAATGTTAAAGAGTTCGTACAAGAAAACTATATAAGTCAGCGAGTTCTAATTCTGTGTACTTACAGCTGAATACTTCTTGTCCTACAACAAACCATAAATTTTTGAAAAGACTATTATTTAAACTAAAATATTTTTTGCTTTATTAAATGGCAGACATGTTATTGATCATAGAAGATATTTTTTTTCTTTTGGAATTTCCAGTAATTGTAAAATTACTGGAATTCTTTTTAAATTCAGAATCGATACAATATCATTCGATAATGATATAGTAAGGATTCTGAATTAAAAAAAATATATATACCTCAAGTGAACGCATCTATGCACTTTGTATAAATCACGTGGATTAGATACTTTTAAATGAAGAAGAAATTCTTGAAATTATCGCATATATACCCTAATGATGCAAATGGGTTAATCATCAACAGTGTAGTCGTAGGACAGTAAGCAGTCGGACAGGCGTAGCAAGAGAAAGGCATAAACACATTGTACAGTTTATAGTAAAAAATATGAAATAAAATAATATTATTTGAGCCTGTTCCTTTTTTGTCTAAAATATAGGCCAAAAAGTTGTTTTTGTAACAGTTAAATGTTTGGCAAAATTATGTGGAATAGAAATTTTTGAAACAATAAAATCCTTAAATGGATGCATATATGCGCTAATGATGCAAATAGGTTAATCAACGATAGTCGTAAAACAGATTTATCCGAGAAAAAGTCATAAACGCATTGTGCATTTTATAGCAGAAAGTATAAAATAAAGTAACAATACATTCAGTGGCGGCAACTTATATGAGCCCATGGGGTGCTGACCCACCCAATAACTTATATCTCTACCCACCTATTATTAATTGAGCCCCCCCCCCCCCCAATATTTATGAATTTGTTTAAAAAAATTTTGAGCCTACCCAATATTTTTCAAAAGTTGGTGCCACTGAATATGTTTATGTATACTTGTTACCCTTTTTTGTGCATAATACAACAACGATTATTGTTGCAACAGTTGGGTGTATGTTAAATTGGTAAAACTACATAGATTAGACATTTCAGATTCAGAATAAAAACAATTTCATTAAAAGGACAAATATATGTGATAATGATACAAATTCATTAATAGTAGACTACACAGTCGTAGAACATGTCGCAATTCTCCGGCGTAAAAAAGAAAAATACACTGTATTATTTATAACAATAGTAATAATAATAATAAATATATTTTATATTTACAAGAGCTGCTGATTCTTTCTGGTGTAAAAGATAAGCATTAATTTTTCAAAACTGGGATGAGATTGGAAACATCAAGAGAAACATATTTTGTGCTTTTTCGCTTTGTTATCAAATTGTTCAATGTTGAAAAGATGTTTTTTGTAGTGCTTTAAAAAATAAAGAACCTACAAATGCAGGTAATACTAATATATGTAAACAAATATATAAAAAAAAGTGAAAAAAAACCTTAGTTGTAATAATACAAATGTAATTGGTTTTCCTGTTTTAATTTACTTCCTAACAGTGTAAAAGTGATTTGAAGTATTTTTATCGCACAATCAACAAATCGCAATTAAAAATTTCATTTTTCGATGCATATAAATCAAGAACCAAAAACAGACTTAATTAAATTAAATGCATCAGTAACTACAGGAAGAAGAATCTATTGCTTTACTGAAAGAGAAACATATTTTGAGGGATTTTAATTTCATTAGCAAAGTCGATGATGAATACTTGAATGAATCAGAACGTCACATTCAATTAATTTTTGACAGTGAGTCAGAAACAGATGTCAAACGGTAATTTTACAATAATCATGAATCATATCAGTATCGTGATTTTTGTGCACGAAACTGAAAGCTTGTTTCTATTACTTACTGGAAAAAGGGCGTTGCGTTCTAATCATTTTATAATAATAATTAAACCATTAGTGTCTGAATTATTTTCTTCGTTAAAATTCAAATTTTGCATTTACCCACCACTTTTAAACAAAGAATAGTTTTTATCTTAATTTATCGAGGGATTTGTCTCAAGAAAGTAAGTATTTATTTATTCTCCTTTTTACTGGTGTGAAAAGCGCTTACTTGAATTTTTTAAAACTGTCCCAAAAATGGGCCGCTAGGCACTAATGGGTTAATATATATTTATAACAAGATTTTTCTGGCTGCAATTTACTTGATTTTTTTTATATTTACGTTATTTAATACAGGTAAGAAAAAAGATATTTGTTCTGCGAAAATAGTGTTTTTTTTTTTTTTTTTTTTTTTTTTTTTTTTTTTTTTGAAAGGTTTCATGTTTTACGGTTGGTTTTATAAGTTTACATGATGACTTTATATATTATACTTATATATTTGAAAAAAAATATATATAGAAGTATAATTATAAGATAGTTCGAACTGTAAATAAAATAATTAAAATTATAAATACAGAATAATAATCATAAGAAAATAATATTTGTCTCGTGAAAAGTGTTGATTTCATTTTTCAATTGATTTACATGCTTTGGGTTATCTTTAATATGATTTGTAGAAATATATAAGTATAATTAAAATTTTAAATAAGATAATTATGATTTTAAATATATAATTATAAGGAAATGATACTTGTTTCGCAAAAATTGTTGACTGCATTTTTGTGGAATTTACATGCTTTCGGTTTTCTTTATTAAAATTTAACTTTTTTTTTTTTTTTTTTTTTTTTTTTTGAAAATATCCGTCTATGGGCCATTCCACTGTCACGTGCGGGACAATCAGAAACCATAATTCCACTAAAATTGTGTTAAAGGACTTAAGATTTTTCAGAAATAAGAATTAACATATTTTTATAAGTTTATACTTGATATAACAATATCTCAGGCAGGGACAGATTTTTCCTAAATGGTTTACTGATTTAGTTATTAATTAATTTGCATGCGTCACGTGCAGGACATCAAAAGTCAACCACTTGTAATTTGCTGTATGATCCAGATAACATTTCTGCTCTACTAATTTTGCAATTTCGAAACAAAAAATATGTATTAGACGCTAAAGGTCTAATGTTCATGAAATAAGCATTCTTATTTGAAAAATAAATTTTTAAATTGCTAAAAAAAATTATAACGTATAGTGTCACGTGCGGGACACGGTTGTCTCGTGTGGGACATTTGCAAATATCATTCAAGTAACCTTTTCAAAAATCAGAAAATAAAGGAATGCAAAAAAAGAAAATGCATGTTATACATTTTACAATACAAAAATATTTATTTTAACATTTTTTTTTTGTACAAAATAAATGTTCAAATTGACATTTTTAAACATAAAGTAAATGTATAAACAAAAATTAAAAATTTTCTAGAAATTTGAAACAACCTCTTTTATTAGCTACAGTGGGGGTTGATATCTTTTTGACTACATCTTTAAATGAATATAGAATTTTATCTGGATACTGTGGCCACTTGTAGAATTTACCACTTTTTATCATGACAGACACTTCAACACTATCATGATGGGTGCTTGTAATTTCACCGGGATAATGAATGCCGTCATATTTTACAACACCCATTCACCCATCTTAAAAGAAGCTGATGTTTCTGAGCCTTTTATTTTCTTCTTTTTGGAAATTAGGATTTTCTAATGACATTTTCTCTCTCATCCTTTTCATTCTTCTAGCACTAGTAGACTTAGATCTTTCCATTTAAGCTAAATAAATAACAAACTTTATCAATTATAAACGCTTTTGCCTAAATTTACTTAATTTCATAGAAAAATTGAACTTAAAATAGAATTAAACTTAGAAAAACAGAATATAGATAAGAAGTTTTATTATTTTTTTCTACAGAATAATAACAAGTTCTTAAACACACGACTCTTCTTATTGTATAGAAAAATCCCTATAAATTAAGTAGATAAATTCTTGCTGGAAAACAATATGTTCTTAAAATAAAAATAACCATCAAAGTGTTCAAATTTTATTAAAATAAATTTATAAAAAAAATGGAAATAAAAAATATTAGCATCACAAAAAAAAAAAAAAAAAAAAAAAAAAAAAAGGAACTATTATTTAAAAAAAATCTTAATTTCTTTTTAGTTACATAGAATAAGCTCTTAGGACAAAATAATCATTAAACTGCTAAAACTATGCTATAATAAATCTCTATTTAACATTCAGAAGACAAAAATAATCGTCCTGCTCATAAGGTGTCACTTGCGGGACAATTTTGTTTTGATATTTTTCACCAAATAAAAATTTCACCCAAATTTTTAACTAGCATAGGATAAATGTACTACACTAAACTGCTTTAGAAATTCCAATTAAACAAAATAAATGCGTTCCTTTTTCCTCCTAAGTGAAAAAGTTCATTTTTTGTGTCACGTGTGGGACACAGAAACAAAGTTCACTTTGTGCGCTGTAATAATTATTTGAAATTATCTTATATATTTCAGTTTAGGGAAATATAAACAATGAATATTAGACTTACCTAAAATGTTGATTTCAAAAGTTTCACTGGATTTTCTTTATTAAAAAAACTCACTCAAAATGCATTGTAAAATGCAACATACTTGCTTGCACATGGTTAAACTGTTGTGTTGCCAATCCATAAAAGATAAACTTTACATTCTTACTCAAAACATAAAATTTGACATGTTGCCAATCAGTAAATACCAAAAATATTTATTTAAACAAATTTTTAAAAATGACTATCAATTTACATCTTTTCATGGAATGGCCCCTATGTGTTTTGCAGACATTTAGGTCACTATAACACATTTTCAATAATATTTCAGAATTTTAAATGCTGTTTTCCGTAATAATAAAATCTACATACACCAGTGATTATTAATGAATATCCCAACTTTATATAGCTATTAAAATAAGAAAATAAAATAAAATCATGTTGCTAATTTGAAATGAAAAATAACAGTTGAAAGTTTAAATTGAACACAGTGATAAGGTTTTAATGTGAACCCGTACACAAACATTAACGATATTGAGGTGCTACGATTACTCATTCCACACTTTTTTTTCAGCATGTCCTGTGTGACAATTTGAAGGATTGGAGACATGCGTGTCCTAAAATTCAACATTAGTTGGTAGCAGTTGAATAAACACTTGACCTATGATGACCCCGCCCCCACCCCTCAAAAGAATCATGCTGAGAAAAGTATGGTACGAGCTATTTTACGGCATCAATATCGTTCATTATATAATGAACACTTATATTGAAGTTGGGGCTTATATTGAACACTTGTAAAAATGTGTTGAATTTAAACTTTCTATTGCTATTTTTGATTTCCGATGAACAAGATTGTACTTTTTTGTTGTTGTTGCTTAAATAGTTGAGTAAAGTTTTCACACTCATTTATAATCACTGTGTACTACTGTAGTGATTTGAGATAATTTTAAAACAATTTACATTGAGCTTTTCAACATGAAATAATTACTCAAAGTCTACTATGCATTATTTTTTTTTTCATTTTTATAATTAAAAAGCGCATTTTGCTGTTAAAAGCAATTATTAATCGATGTAGAAAAATGATATAATTCTTTTTTTTTTTTTAAATCACACCGTCTTATTTTTTGCACGTTTTATCTTGGGTATTTTAAAGAATCACTTATTTAAAATAAAACGTTTCTTTTTATGTAGAAACTTTTAAACTTATTAAATCCAAGGAAAATCTGATTTATACATGTAAAAGGGATTTCTGTAAGCAAATTCAAAAAAGGGAAGTTTTACCTAAATAAGGGTTCTGAATTTAAATGCGAAATTTTACGAAAAAAAAAATATACAGTTAGGAAAATCATATTTTACGGCGAAATTAGATTAAAAGGGACGCAAAGTTTAAATTTGTTTCTACAATTTCTGCCGCAGTTGGTTATATTTATGGAGTATTTTCTTAAGCTTAGAAAAGTTCCATAAGAAAAATACCATTAGTTTGTGATGAAAGATTTTTCTTTGCTGTTTTTTCAAGCAAAATTTTATTTGAATAATTGCAAAGAAGCCTGAAGTAATTCTAAATTATATAAAGTGTCCTTAAATTTTAATGCTTATTTAATGTCTAGGAACCATTTTTTGCTGTTACTTTACTTTATACTTAGAGCAAAATTTAAATTATTTATTTTACCAAAATATGTGTTTGAAATTATTTATTAAAGTCCAGCTATTGAGCATAGTTTTTTAAATCACGTATGCTTTACTTTCTAAAAACTTAAAAAAAAAAAAAAAACATGCGACAAGCATAGATTATGAAGCTATTTCCAACACATTCAGAATAAGTATCGAACTTGCACAGTTTAAAATATTAAAATGTTACGTCCTGTTTCACCATGTGGAAATGTATAACGCATTTCTTGCAAAGAAGCTTGAAGTAATTCAAAATTATATAAAGTGTCTTTAAATTTTAATGCTTATTTAATGTCTAAGAACCATTTTTTGCTATTACTTTACTTTATACTTAGAACGAAATTTAAATCATTTATTTTACCAAAATATGTGTTTGAAATTATTTATTAAAGTCCAGCTATTGAGCGTAGTTTTCTAAATCACGTATGCTTTACTTTCTAAAAACTTAAAAAAAAACATGCGTCAAGCATAGATTATTAAGCTATTTCCAACACATTCAGAATAAGTATCGTACTTGCACAGTTTAAAATAATAAAATGTTACGTCCTGTTTCACCATGTGGAAATGTATAACGCATTTCAAAACCAAATTTCAGCTGTTCCTCTTTATAATCGGAAAAATATGATTCACAGCTCCGTGTATGATATAGAGATTTGTATCTATTAGCAACATGCATTCTAAAATTTAGTTCATTTAAGCCTTTCTTAACCCTTTTCTTCCGGGCCGGCAACACCTAATTTTAATTCCAAACTTGCAAACGCCACCAGTAATATTTTAATATAATTTTGCTTTTACAATGAAAGCTTAAATTAAGGAATTCGTAATATCTATACAAGTCCTTGATAAATTCCGGGGTCAATCGACAATTTCTCACTTTATTAATAGGATTTGCTTGTGCCGGAAAGGGTTAAGAGATTCATATATTTCAGAAAATTCCCCTTCTGCATTTTCCTCTAATAAAGAGAATGATATGCGAATACTTTTGTGCAGCCCTGTATATGAGGTATAAAATTTATGTAAGAACAATTATATTAAAAAAACTAATTAAATTTAATAGCGCATATTGAAATATAAAATGTACCCTCCAGCAGTTATTACACAAAGACAGTATTGTAACCAATTCCTTATCTTTCTCAAGATACTCTCCGTACATTTATAACGTTATCAACTTTTTGGTAATTAAGGACCTATTCCTCTTTACGATATTGTATGTTATCAAACCTTGAAACCCCCTCCCCCCTCACGCAGTTAATGCTATCGTTATCAATGTCAAAAAATAAAATTTTTATTTTTGTAATATTTTATATGTTGTTTGGAATGATGTACAGTTATTGGTATACTTTTGTTTTCGCATGCTTTAGTGTTTCAAATGAAAAGAAATCGATAAAATATCACTTTGTACATGAAAATATGAAATAAATAAAAAATAATTGGTTCATGATCTTAACAATAACTTTGTATTTCCATAAAAATAAGTAACAGACTAAGCAGATAAAACTGACTATTTTTTCATGTAAAGAACATCTTACAAATAAAAAGAGAAAAATTGGTTGAATCAAAAATGAAAATTATATCAAAAGACAATACGCCTTCTCCTGAAGATATTTTACGACATTACATGCAGGAGATTACCCCCCCCCCCCTCTCCACATTAAAATAATAACGTTATATATACACAGCCTCTAGGAATGATAAAATTTTCTTACCCTGAAAACGTTTACATTTTTAGAAAATGGCATCGTTAAAAAACCTCTTTTTAATGAATACTATTTATAACATAAAAGTGATTTTAGATGAAACACATCTGTGATACTAGCTGAAAAAGCTTCGAATATTTTTACTGGTGGCCCTTAAATAAGGTTTGATGAGAATCCGATATTAACTTTTGTTAAAAAAGAAACTTTAAATCACCTAGCTATTGATGTTTTTCTCTACAATTTTATTGGGTTTCAATAATAAATGAACATTAAAGGTGTTGTAGAAAAAAATGTGCTGTGCTAAAGAAAATTTATTTATAATTTCGATTTAAAGTAGAGTTATTTATTCTTTTTTATTTGGTTTGTCAGGTAAGATAAAAAAATAAAACTTAATATATATATATAAGCGATATTTTCAACTTTTTTATCGCACATTCTTTTTGGCCGCTGAAGCTAGTAAAATTGTTTGAAGTTGAAAATAAATTATTGCTCAAAGCGGCTGGATTTTTTACATTAAAGTTATTGATTTATGATTTGCTTTTCTGAAAAATTTTAAAAGGGCCGAGAAAAAACCCATAGTTCAGCAAAAGTCAATTATCGAGAAAATTTATTTCCCATGAATCATAGAGGCATTTTGGATTTAACAAGTTCCTTTTTGGAACGAAGTAGTTATATGGGGTCGTCAATAATAATTTTTTCATCTAATGTCACAATGGTTATTCCCTTTTTTTTTCTTTCATAAAAGCATTGTGTTTAAAGGGAGTATTAATGTAAGATTTGTTGATAAAAGCAATAAATTTGTTTTTCGGGCATGTAGTACATAAATTTTAAAATAAAGTGAATATAGATTTATGAACTTATATATTTAACCATTTATTTATAAAAGAGGATTTTCTTTGTGTTTTAAATGTTTAAAAAATGAAATGATATAACTATTTATGACTTCAAACAAAACCATTTTGCGTGTAAATTAATAACACTTCAGTGATTTATAATTTTAAGACATTTTTCAGTTAAAGAATTTTTTTAACTGAAATAATGCATCTTTTTTATTTAATATATATTTGCGACTATGTTTAAGAATGTATTTTATTTTCCTTTAATCTTCGATTTTCCTTTATAATAATTATTATGCCCATTTTCTGAAATAGTTAATGAATGTTTATAGTTTAAAAATCACGATTCTTAAAAATTAAATAATTACTTAAATAAAGTAAGCCTGTAGAAAAGATAGTTTACATAATAAATGGGAAAATATTGATACGTTTCTTTAACATGTTCTGAGATTTTGTTATCTAATTTAATAACTATTTTTTATTAATAATTATAAAGGATTGGACGTTATAGATAACAATACATAAGATATTGAAGTATAAAGCAACTTTGATTTAAATAAGATTAAAATTTACTACAAATCCATTTGTTCAATAATTTTTTTAATATTAACATCTAATTTTACAAGTTTACTTATAATAAATAAAAACACAGATATTTTTATTTTTCATTTTTCACGAGATAATTAATTTCTAATTTCATCAGAATGATCTTTAACTTTAAACATCATAAAATGTTTTAATCGCTATTAAAAACAAAGAAAAACTTTTCTTTTTCTTCAAAACTTTGTTTAAAATTTACTGAAGAAATATTTGCTATTGGCGTATAATCAGTATTCATAATAAAATGATCTCATTAAATTATTTAAATAACTTAATATTCTCGTTTTTATTAATAATATGACCATTACAATGCAGTTGACCTATCAACATCAGTTAATTTATAACATATTTAACATTTCCTGGAGCAATATTTCAATCTTTGACATATTTATACAGGGTGTTGAAAAATTCGACAAAAAAATTAAGAAGGGTGATAAAAGGCATTAGGGTGATGAAGAGTTAAGATAGCATATACTATCCTAAACCACGTATTTAGTTAAAAATACAGGGTGTTTCACCAAAACTGTATTTGCATTCATGGTAATAATTTTGAATAGTTAAAACATTACAATGAAATTGCAAGGATATGTAACTTATTTTGTGTGAAATGTTACAACATTACGAAAAGATCTGGAAAAACAGGTTGTCCAAGCAATCGATGACACCGTATGAATTGGCAATCACTGTGCAAAATGTGGAGCGACATGCGTCTGCTGCTGGTGTTTATACTGAAAACTTCTAACTTTTTTTTTTTTTAATGTTACATTTACAAAAAAAAAAAAAAAAAAAAAAAAAAAAAAAAAAAAAGTAAGAATCTCCCTTAAAAGTTATATTATAATAACTTCAGTTTTCTGAAAATTATTGTTTTCAACACAAATTGAATTAAATAGGACAATTCTATACTTTTAATTAAACATGTGGTTTGCTAACTTAATGTCTATGTTTTTTTTTTATTATCTTCATGCCTTCTATTACTCCTCTTAATTTGTCGGTAATAATATGTATAATCTATACCATACTATATTTATACGAAGGTATAAGATATAATAGTATGTGTAATTTTGAAATGTCCTGTATAACAAACTTTTCAAGCAGATTTAAGAATATACATAACATGTAACGTCTATGTTGGGGTAATTGTTATGCTCTCGACTTCATCAACAAGCTAATCAACAAGTAATAGTATTTAATAATATGTATAATCTATAAAGTACACTGTATAAGGTATGATACAATAATATGTATAATTTTAAAATACTGTGTATAATGAAAATTTTCAAGCAGATTTAATAGTATGTGTAATATACAACGTCTATATTGAGGTAATTGCTATGCCCTCGACTTCATCAACAACCGAATAATAAGTAATAATGTCTAATAATTTGTATAATCTGTAATATATAATATATAATGTGTGATATAATAATGTATATAGATTTGTAACACCGTATCTAATGAAAAATTTCAAGCAAGTTTAATAAAAATAATTTTAAAAAATCATTATTCACTCTTTTATAAATAAAATTATCACAGCAACCCAGAACAAACTTGACCAAGCTACATCTAATCTTTAACGTAATTATATTTCCTTGGAACAATATTTGGTATCTGATTATAAAAGTGATTTCATTAAATGTAAAAAGGATTATACAAAATTGTTATAAAAAAAAAAAAAACTTTTTATAACAATTATATGTATATATGTATATGTATCTTTATCTTATAAATTCACCCTTCTTTACGCATCACCTGCTAGTGCAGTTTTTGGCCCGTTTCCAACAGCTGGGATCATCTCATTAACCTTGGGTGTTACCTTTTTCATAAAAAGTTTTTTCCTTGTGCGCTACTATAGCGGGACCCAATGATACATGTCTGAGGTAATTATTGCTACGTAGGGATAATTAATATGTCTTCGACTTCATCAACAAATGTATGATACACGGGGGAATTGGTTTCAGTAACATTTGGAACTGAACAGCTGTTTCATATATTGTATGTTCTATTCTAAAACCGAAAGATGAATTTTATAATAAGGTTACAAACTGTCTGTAAGGCAACTCACGGTTACTTAGTTATAATGAATTGAATCAGTGATATAAATGGAACCAGAAGATATAATAACAAACCGATGCAAGCTGTGTTTCCCTCTAACATTTGATAATTTTATTAGGTATGAGCTTTTACAGTTGGACCTGGTTTATGGGCTATGGTTCAATGACAGTTTCAAAATGCAAATGTGTGGAATCCATTGTTATGCAACACCTGTTATCTAATTAGCATTGTCTTGAAGAAAGATTCAACATTTGCCTTTCAATTTAGAATGTATTTTAAGACTACTTTAATTGTATGTAATATATAATGAAACATCTTTTAAGTTATTAATATGCTTCAAGATGGGGAAGCATTGTTTTATATTTTTATGCCTATTATAGAAGAAAGAAAGTACTGCTAACCCTTTACCAAAGATAAATTTAACAGAAAATGACGAATCCTCTTCGTCACATTAACAAAATTGATTAATTAAAAAAATACTTTAGTTAAATGATTCTAATATAATTATTACTACGTAGAGGTAATTATCTTTGACTTCACCAACAAATGTAAAATACATGTGGCAATCGTTTTTATTCATATTTGAAACCTCACAGCCGTTTCAAATATTATATTTTTCATTCTGAAACCGAGAGAAAAAATTAATAATGAAGCTTATTAAATTTATCAACAAATGTATAATATACGAGGTATTTGGTTTCAATAATATTTGGATTTGAACATCCGCTTCAGATATTATATGTTCTACTCTAAAACCGAAAGCTGGATTTTATAATAAGGTTACCAACTGCCTGTAAGGCAACTCATAGTTACTTAGTCATAATGAATTGAATCAGTGATATAAATGGAACCAGAAGATATAATAACAAACCGATGCAATCTGTGTTTCCCACTAACATTTGATAATTTTATTAAATATAAGCTTTTGCAGATGGACTTGGTTTATGGATTAGGGTTCAATGACAGTTTCAAAAGTCAAATGTAATGTGTGGAATTGTAACACCTGTTATCTAATATGCATTGTCTTGGGGAAATATTCAATATTTGCCCTTTCAAGTTAGAATGCATTTTTAGGATTTCTTTACTAATATGTATTATATTAAGAACCAGCTTTTCAGTTATTAATAATCTCAAAATAGGGAAAATACATTTGTATTTTTATTACTTTTAGGAGAAAGAAAGTATTATTAACCTTTTACATTAAGATCGCCATTTTTAAGATAAATTTAATAGAAAAGGACAAGTCCTACTCGTCACATTAACAGAATTAATCAATTAAAGAAAAAATACTTTACTTAAGCGATTCCAATATAATTATTACTACATAGATGTAATCATCTTTGACTTCTTTGACAAATATAAAATACATGTGGGAATCGTTTTTATTCATATTTGGAACAGCACAGCTGTTTCAAATATTATATTTTTCATTCTGAAACCGAAAGATGAATTTAATAATGAAGGTTATTAACTTCATCAACAAATGTATAATACAAGGGGGAATTGATTTCAGTAATATTTGGAACTGAACTGCTGTTTCATGTAATGTATGGTCTGTTCTAAAACCGAAAGCTGAATTTTATAAAAAGGTTACAAACTGCCTGCAAGGCATTTCGCGGCTACTTAGTTATAATGAATTGAAACAGTAATATAAATGGAACCAGAAGATATAATAACAAACCAATGCAAGCTGTGTTTCCCACTAACAATTTATAATTTTAATAAATATTAGCTTTTGCAGTTGGACTTGATTTATGATTTATGGTTCAATGACAGTTTCAAAATGCAATTGTGTGGAATCCATTGTTATGCAACCCCTGTTATCTAAGTAGCATTGTCTTGAAGAAAGATTCAATATTTGCCCTTTTAAATTAGAATGTATTTTAAGACTTCTTTAATCGTGTGTATTACATAAAAAGCCAATGTTTCACTTATTAATAATCTTCAAGTTAGGGAAACATACTTTTGTATTTTTATTTCTATTTTAGAAGAAAGGAAGTATTATTAACCCTTTACGTGAAGATTATTATTTTTAAATATATAAAGACAGATGTCTTTAAGGCAAAGATAAATTTAATAGAAAAGGACAAATCCAGCTTGTCATATTAACGAAATCGATTAATTGAAAAAATATTTCAGTTAAGCGATTCCAATATAATTGTTATTATGTAGTGGTAATTATCCTTGACTTCACCGACAAATATAAGATACATGTGGAAATCGTTTTTATTAATATCTGGAACTGTACGGCTGTTTCAAATATTATTTTTTTTTTATTCTGAAACAGAAAGATGAATTTAATAATGAAAAATATTATCTGTTTGCGTGGAAACTTTCGACTATTTATTTATAATGAACTGAATTAGTGAAATAAATGGAACTAAAGGATATGATAACAAACTAATGCAATCTGCGCTTCCCACAAAAATTTTATTATTTTATTAAATATTATACATTACAACTGGAAAGCATTTACGTGTTACGGCTGACTGATAGATTCAAAAAACAAATGTTTTCAATCTGTTGTTATGCAGTAACTGTTATCGAATTAAAATTGTTTTAGAAATAGATTCAATATTTGCATTTCTATTTTAGAATATATTTAAGATTAACTTTAGTTGTATGTGCTATACGTAAAGAAAATAAACTTTTCGTTTTTTAATAAATTTCAAAATGGGAAATCAAACTTTTGTTAACAAATACTCATCAGGTAAGTATCTTTTAGAGGCTTTCAAATTACAGCCAATTTCACGCCCATTCTACACACAAAATATCCTGCTATTGTGTAAGCCAATGGGAAATAGCCAAAATGTAGTAAAGACTACTTAAGAAGTAAAATAAATAAAAATTTTAAAATCTAAGGAAAATTATTGAAAGAAATGGGTAAAATTTATTTTATTTTAAAGAAAAATTTAGATAATATAAAAAAAGAAAAATATTGAATTAAATTGATTAAGTTACATTTAAAAAACGAGTAATGTAAATTAAAGAAGTAAAAGTTTAAGTGTAGTTGTGAAAACTTTTACTTTTATTATACAAGAAAGAAAGAACTATAAAATCTTTCCAGTAAGATTATTACTCTCATCTGAGTAAATAAACCAGGACAAAAATCAATTTAACTCTTTACATCCTGATGGTATTAAAGAAAATTCAATGAGAAATTTATTTAGTTCATCTACTAAAAGAAAAAATTGATTGCACTTTTGATACAAAATTATTTGCTGAATAATATTTAGAAAGCACTGTGAAATATTCGAAGCTAAATAATTTTTTTCAATGTGTTTTTTTTTTTTTTTTTTTTTTTTTTTTTCTCTCAATCATTTACTTATGTGCAGCTTTTCGATTATTAAAAATCTTTATATGAAAAATTTCCAACTACAAAATATTTCTCTGCTACAGATAGGATGAAACATATTTTAGATCGGGAGGTGGCAGCATAGACGATCACCTCATTTAGTTCATAGATAGAAATTAGGATAAGTTAAATCTTAATTCGTATATTTAAACGCAGTCGGTCCGGCCTAGTCATATCTTAGTGGAAAGCATCTAAAATCCAATTTTAGTTGTTTACTCACACTTTTACCAATATGTTTTTCTGCTCGCAATCCTTCATGTTTTCGTACTTTTGAGTGGAGGAGAGCACAATGGTAAACCTACTAAATCGGATTTTCAGATGTTTTCCACCAAGATATGACTTGGAAGACCGATTATATTTTAATATGCGAATCGAAATTTAACTAATCCTAGATTTATTCCCGTGAACTCGATGAGGAGATTGCCTGTGCTGATTGTCAGAGGGGACTTTCACCGCAGTCCATTTGTTTACACTGTTCTATAAGAATTGCAAGATTTCCATAACAGTATTTTTTGCGAATCATATAATTATTCATGTCACATTTCATAAAAATAGCTGTAACTACCAATTAAACCAATTTTAATTTTAAAAAATATCTAAAAATGAAATTATATATGTTGTTGTGGATATGTCTTAGATATTTGGGTAAATAATTATTCAGGTAAAGGAATTTTTAATTCAAAATTTAGGTTATAAATCTCATGAATAGGTGGAAACTTCCAAATACATTATTGCGTTGAACTACTTTTAAGACCGTTTATATCAATTAATTAAATTTCAGTCATTTTATATTTTCTCGCATTATAAGACGAATTTTGCTTTTCTCATTATCGGAATTGATTAATTAAAAAAATGAGTTTTCATAAGAGTATCCAATCTAATTATTACTACATCTATGTTGAGCAAATTCCTATGCCCTCGACTACATCAACAAATGTATAATACACTAGGGAATCTTTTTTTTTTTTTTTCTAATATCTGGAATGGCACACCTGTTTAAAATAGTGTTGCCTTTTCTACTCTGAAGCAAGAAGCTGAATTTAATAACAAAGTTTACTAACAACCAGGAATATTCTTTACTAATGTACTGAATTAGTGATATATATGAAACCGGAAGGTATGATAACAAACCAATGCAAGAAGTGCTACCCACAAACATATGATTATTTTATTAAATATTATCTATTGCAGATGGACTTCATTTATGCGTTACGGGTAACTAACTGATTCAAAATGCAAATGGGTAAAACCCATTGTTATGCAACACCTGTTGTTGAAATAGTTTGTTTCAAAAAATCATTTAATATTTGCGCTTCCAGCTTATGATATATTTTAAGATTAACTTTAATCATATGTAATATAAAAAGAAAAATCTTTTCGCTTATTAATAAGTTTCAAAATGGGGAAATTAACTTTTTAAATTTTATTTCTGTTATAGAATACAGAAAATATTATCAAATCTTTACAGTAATATTGCTAGTTTTAAGTAGATAAATAAAGTAGTATATAATGAAAGAATTGTAATGTCTCTGGCTTTTAGCATAAAAGTATTATTTTAAAGAAAATGTTGTAGTTTTAAATTAACATAATGTTCCAATTAAATAAAACACTATTTTGTGCATTAAAATATCCGTATTCCAAAAGCCGGAGATATAGCAGCTCTTTAATACAAAAATGAATTTTATAGAAATCACCCATCAAAGTCGGTTGATACATTATTCACCAGAAAAAAATTTTAACCATTTTTTTGTTTAAATACCAGTTAATTTGAATAGAAATATTATTTTTATTTGATGGATTAAACTTCGTGATAAAGTCAAACAAAAACTGCTATTTTAATAAAACTGGCAACAAATCAACTGGCAACAAAAGTTTTTCATTTTAAAGATAAAAATAATTGTGGGTTTAATGGATCAATAGGTAGGAACTTCCGAATACATTGTTACACTGAACTACTTTTAACAAAATCTGTGTCTTTTTTAATTAAATTTCACTTACATTTTATTTCCTTGCATTATATGACGCGTTATGCTCCTGACATTATAAGAATTGATCAATTAAAGAAAAAGATTTTAGCCATGAAAGTAGGAAGTTCCGAATACATTGTTATGTTAAAAAAAATTTTAAGCCCCATTTGTGTCATTTTTAATTAAATTTCTGTTACTTTATACTTTCCTGCATTATAAGATGAATACAATTCTTCACAGTAAAGAAATTGATCAATTAAAATATATATATACTTTATCCATGAAGATAGGATCTTATAAATATATTGTTATGCTAAAAACGTTTAACATCATTTGTGTCATTTTTAATAAAAGTTAAATTACATTGTATTTTCTGGAATTTTATGGTGAGTCTAATTCATCGCATTATATAAACTGATCAATTAAAAATATATACTTTACCCATGAAGGTAGGAACTTCCGAATACTTTGTTACGCTAAAATACTTTTAACTCCATTTGTGTTACTTTCAATTAAATTTCAGTTACTTTATATTTTTCTGCATGATATGACGGAGTCCAGTTCTTCACATTATACGAATTGGTCAATAATAATAAATAATAATAGTAATGATAATACTTTACCCGTGAAAGTAGGAATTTCTTATTACAATGTTACTCTGAACAACTTTTAACATCATTTGTGTTATTTTTAATTAAAGTTTAGTTACTTTATATTTTCTGCATTATATGACGAGCCCAGTTCTTTAAGTTATAGGAAATAATTAACTAAAAATATTTTACATTAGATAATCCTATCTAGTTATTACAACGTCTGTATTTAGGACTTGCAAAACCCTTGGCTTAATCAACAAACGAATAATAAGATACAATGTATTATAATATGTATAATCCATAATATATATATATATAATGTATGAAGTATAATATATGTAGAATAGAAATCTGATGAATAGTTAGTGACTTTCGAATACATTGCTTCGCCGAAATACTTTTACCAACATTTGTAACATTTTAAATTAAATTTCCGTTACATTATGTATGCTGCATTATATGACGAGTCCAGCTCTTTGCATTATAGGGAATGATTAATTAAAAAACAATGCTTTACATAAGAGAATCCAAAACGATTATTACTATATTGAGATAACTGAAACGCCCTCGACTTCATCAACAAGCGAATAATAAATAATAATGTATAAGAATACATATAATATGTAATATATAAGGTAAAATAATATGTATAATAAAAATTGGATATTGGGACTTCCTATTACATTGTTATGCTGAAATATTTTTACTACCATTTGTGTCATTTTTAATTAAATGTTACATTATATTTCCTAAATTATATGATGAGTCCTGCTCTTTACATTATAGGAATTGATTAATTAAAAATATCGTAATCAATTTATATACATAATCCTTTACGTAAGAGAATTCAATATAAATATTATTAAGTCCATGTTGAGATAATTGAAATGCCCACGACTTCATCAACAAGCGAATAATAAGTAATAATGTATAATAATATGCAAAATGTATGATGTATATACATATGTATAAGGTATAATAATATGTATAAAATAAAAATGAAAAATAGATAGGGACTTCCGTTACATTTTTATGTTGAAATACATAATACATATTAAATAATTTTTAATTAAATTTCAGTTTCATTACAACCCCTGCCTTATATGACGAGTCTTGCTCTTTACATTATAGGAATTGATTAATAAAAAAAAATGCTTTAAATAGGAGAATACAACATAACTATTGCTACGTCTATGTTGAGATAATTGCTATGACCTCGACTTCATCAACAAATGTGTAATACACGTGGGAATTGTTTTTAGTAATTGCTGGAACAGTACACCTGTTTCAAATATTGCATTTTCTATTCTGAAACCGAAAGCTGAATTTAATAATAAACGTTACTAGCTGCCTGTAGGCATAATTTCGAGTACTTACATATAATGAATTGTATTAGTGATAAAAATGGCACCAGACGGTATGATAACAAACCAATGCAAGCTGTGCTACCCCCTAACATTTGGTTATTTTATTAAATGTTATCTATTACAGTAGGAATTTGTTTATGAGTTACAGTTAACTAACTGATTCAAAACGCAAATGTGTGGAATCCATTGTTATGCAACAAGTGTTATCGAATTAGCATCGTTTTGAAGAAAGAATTAATATTTACTCTTTCAATTTAGTATATATTTGAAGATTATGTTTAATCGGGCATTTTATAAATAGAACCTTTGTTTAGGTTATTCAGCAAATTTATAGATGAGGAGGTCATCCTGCTCTTTACATTATAGAAACTGATTAATAAAAAACTATATTTTAGATATGAGAATCCAATACAATAACTACTAATTCTATGTTGAGATAATTGAAATGCCCACTACTTCACCAACAAGTAAATAATAAGTACTAATGTATAATAATGTACATAATCTATAATGCACTTGCATAAGTAAAATGTTTTCGGTATAATAATATGTATAATAGAAATCTGATGAATAGGTAGGGACTCCCGATTACAGCGTTACGCTGAATTACTTTTAACGATACTTCAAATCATTTTTATAAAAATTTCACAGTATTTTATGACGAATCCTGCTCTTTACATATAGGAATTGAATAATTATAGAAAATACTTTATATAGAAGAATCCAATGTAACAAGTACTATGTCTATGTTATGGCAATTGCTGTGACCTCAACTTCATCAACAAATGTGTAATACACGTGGAAATTGTTTTTAGTAATATGTAGACCAGTACACCTGTTTCAAATAGTGCATTTTCTATTCTGAAACCGAAAGCTGAATTTAATAATTAACGTTTCTAGCTGTCTGTAGGCATATTTTCGAGTACTTACTTATAATGAATTAAATTAGTGATATAAATTGAACCAGAGGGTATAATAACAAACCAACACAAGCTGTGCTACCCACAAACATTTAATTATTTTATTAAATATTATTTATTGCTTATGGACTTCGTTTATTGGTTACGGTTAAATGACTGATACAAAATGCAAATGCGTGGAATCCATTGTTATGCAACACCTGCTATCGAATTAACACTGTTTTGAAGAAGGAATTAATATTTACTCTTTCAGTTTAGGAAATATTTAAAGATTATGTTTTAAATGGTGCATTTTATTTTTTTTTAAACTTTATTTAGATTATTTATTAAATTTATATATGAGGAGGTCATCTTACTCTTTATGTTATAAGAACTGATTAATAAAAAAAAAATACTTTTGAGTTCAATATAATTATTACTAAGTCTATGTTGAGTTAATTGAAATGCCCACGACTTCATAAACAATTGAATAATATACAAAATACATGATGTATATGCATATGTATAAGTTATAATAGTATGTATAAAAGAAAACCGATGAATAGATAGGAATTTCCAATTATATTTTTCTGTTAAAATACTTAATAAATTTTAAATCATTTTTAATTAAATTACAGTTTCATTACAACCCCTGCCTTATATGACGAGTCTTGATCTTTACATTGTAGGAATTGATTAATTAAAAAAATGCTTTACATAACAGAATCCAATAGTGCTACGTCAATGTTGAGATAATTGCTATGACCTCTACTTCATCAACAAATGTATAATACACTTGAGAATCGTTTTTAGTAATAGTTGGAACAGTACACCTGTTTCAGATATTGCATTTTCTATTCTGAAACCGAAAGCTGAATTTAATAATGAACGTTACTAGCTGCCTGTGGGTATACTTTCGAGTACTTACATATAATGAATTGAATTAGTGATATAATTGGAACCAGAGGGTACGAACACAAACCAATGCAAGCTGTGCTATCCCCTAACGTTTGGTTATTTTATTAAATATTATCTATTGCAGAAGGAATTTGTTCATGAGCTACAGTTAATTAACTGATTCAAAATGCAAATGTGTGGAATCCATTGTTATGCAACACCTGTAATCGAATTAGCATTGTTTTGAAGAAAGAATTAATATTTACTCCTTCAGTTTAGTATATATTTGATGATTATCTTTAATCGGACATTTTATAAAATAAACTTTGTGTAGGTTATTTATTAAATTTATAGATGAGGAGGACATCCTGTTCTTTACATTATATTAACTGATTAATTAAAAAAGTATTTTAGACATGAGAATCCAATATAATAACTACTAATTTTATATGTTTAGATAATTGAAATGCCCACGACTTCGCCAACATGTGAATAATAAGTACTAATGTATAATAATATGCATATTCTATAATATATTTGCATAAGTATAATGTTTTCTGTATAATAATATGTATAATAGAAATCTGATGAATAGTAGGGACTTCCGATTACAGCGTTACGCTGAATTACTTTTAACAGCATTTCAAATCATTTTTAATGAAATTTCCCCGCATTTTATGACGAGTGCTGCTCTTTATATATAGGAATTTATTAATTATAAAAAATACTTTACATAAGAGAATCCAATATAATAAGTACTACGCCTATGATGAGGTAATTGCTATGACCCCGACATCATCAACAAATGTACATTACATGTGGGTATTGTTTTTTTGTAATAACTGAAACAGTACACCTGTTTCAAATATTGCCTTTTCTATTCTGATACCGAAAGCTGAATTTAATAATAAACGTTACTAGCTTCCTGTAGGCATACTCTAAAGTACTTACTAATAATGAATTGAATAAGTGATATAAATGGGATCAGAGGGTATAATAACAAACCAATGCAAGCTGTGCTACCCACAGACATTTTATTATTTTAGTAAATATTATCTATTGCTTATGACTTCGTTTATTGGTTACGGTTAAATAACTGGTTCAAAATGTAAATGTGTGGAATCCATTGTTATGCAACACCCTTATCGAATTAGCAGTTTTTCAAGAAGGAATTAATATTTTCTCTTTCAGTTAAGGAAATATTTGAAGATTATGTTTTAAATGGTGCATTTTATTTTAAAAAAAAACTTTATTTAGATTATTTATTAAATTTATATATGAGGGGGTCATCTTACTCTCTGTGTTATAAGAACTGATTAATTAAAAAAATACTTTGCATAAGAGAGTCCAATATAATTATTACCAAATCTATGTTGAGATAACTGAAATGCCCAGGACTTCATCATCAATAAACGAGTAATAAGTAATAATGTATAATAATGTGTATAATCTATAATGTATATGCATATGTTTAAGGTATAATAATATGTATAATAGAAATCTGATGAAAAGATAGGGATTTCTGATTACATTGTAACTCTGAACTACTCTTTGCAGCATTTAAAATCATTTTTAATTAAATTTCAGTTATATTGCATTTTCTGCATTATATTACGACCCCTGCTCTTTACATTATAGAAATTGTTTACTTAAAAAAAATATTTTACATAAGAGAATCCAATACAATTAGTACTAGGTCTATGTTAAGGTAATTGTTATGCCCTAGACTACATCAACAAATATAAAATACACGTGGGAATATATTTTAGTAATAATTGGAACAGTACACCTGTTTCAAATATTGCATTTTCTACTCTGTAACCAAAAGCTGAATTTAATAACGAAAGCTACTAGCTGCCTATAGGCATACATTCGAGTACTTACTTACAATGAATTGAATAAGTGATATAAATCGAATCAGAGGGTATGATAATAAACCAATGCAAGCTGTGCTACCCACTAACATTTGGTTATTTTATTAAATATTATGTATTACAGAAGGACTTCGTTTATGAGTTACAGTAAACTAACTGATTCAAAATGCAAATGTGTGGAAACCATTGTTATGCAACACCTGTTCTCGAATAAGCACTATTTTGAAGAAAGAATTAATATTTACTCTTTCAGTTTAGTATATACTTGAAGATTATGTTTTAAATCATGCATTTTATAAAAAGAAACTTCATTTATGTTATTCATTAAATATATAGATGAGGAGGATTTTTTTTTCCTTATTGTTATAATTAGATGAAAGAAAAATATTATTTACATTTTTAGTAAAAGTTGCATATAATGTATATTGATAAAGCTTAAAATATTTAATCATTTAAGCGGACACAGTCCCTTTGATACCATCCCTTTAATTTTGAATAATACTGTAACATATGTGGCGGTACAATACTTAATACTAAAAATGAAATAAAATATTTTAAAAAAATCTTATAAAACAGGTATTCTGCTAAACTTTAAATTTTCTTTAAAAAATTAACTTTTTAAAAATCCCTACTACTTTTTTAAGTATGAATGTTTTTCCTTCAATTTTTTTTAACATTTATTAAAATTTGCTACATAAAACTGAGCGTGGATTTTTAGATATATGAGATTTTACAAATAATATGCTTTTTATCTCTCGCATATAGTGAAAAATGAAGAAAATTCAAGAAACTCTTAATTTAAACTATAAAAAAAAGTAATTAAAAACTTGAATGGAAAATCCACGCACACAAAATTAATTACATCCTGTACAACAAGTAAGAAAAAAACAATGATTCAAACCTCTATCTAAATTAGCAAGAAAGCCTTATTATTTTTCGAACAAGAAAGTTATAAAAATATGAATAGGGAGAAAATCAGTTTAAAGTTTTCATTTATGTGGGTAATATGGTCTGATCTATTGCAAAATTTACATTATCTCGCGATACAATAGCCATATAGGTAGAAATGAGATTTCACAATTAAAGAAGCTTTTATTTAATATTAAAAAATGAAAATCAATATTTTGACAAATTTCAAGGTACTATGTCGCCTTAAAGTAGAGACTCATTTTAAGGTTCTTTTTTCTAAATATGAACTTTTTTACCATATTCGACTGAAATAAATGATAATTTTCTCAACAATTATTATTAAATAAAACTACACCCAAAAGCCTTTTTTTAATTCTCATGTTCTACTAATTATGAAAAAATGACTAACGGTTAATCATTTTTCACAAGTATTCTACGGATTTCCTTAGTTAAATTTATCATTTATCACATCATATTACAGAAAAATAATCAATACATTAAAAAATGGGACAAAAGAACAATTAGATATAAATAAGTGAAAAAAAAACTGTAGCTACAATTTTATTGCACGAATTTTTGCTAGATGTACTTAGTTCCAATTCTTGAATCGAAATATGATTTGTGTGAAATGTTACTGATATTGCATTAAATTTTTGGACAGCAAATTCTTTTAAATGTTATTTATTTTCAGCATTGTATTTCATTTTATTTATTTATTTATTTATTTTATTAATTACATTATGTATTTATTATTTTATATTACATATCAGAACATTTAGAATATTATAGACCTATTAGCTATTATGTATGTATACATATATATTTTTAAACATTTATAAGTTTTTGCAAATTAACCTATCACCCCAAGAAAAAGAATGAAAGTATATGATTATATATTAAATTTTACTAAAATTATAAAGGGAAACATTAATTTGTGATTTCAACTGGGTTTGTATTAAAAAAAATATCTTCTTCAGTTCAATTCTTCTTCAGTTAAAGTTCTTTAGTTCAATGAGCAAACCCAAGTGATTTTTTTTAAATATTTGAAATTCTTATTATTATATATGAATAAGCTACGTGGGAAATGAGGCATAAAACTCTATTATTACTTAACAGCTGTATATATCATATTATATAGTATCCTATACCGTACATACCGTCATGGCATACATCAATATTGTAGTAATATTTTATGCCAATTTTGGCACAGTATTGGCTGCAAATATTGGTTAAATATGGACAAAATGTAAACATCCCAATATTGGGGGAATATTTCATTTCAATATTGTGCCAAAATTTCGTCTAGATTGGCCCAATATCGATTGACTGCTAAAGATGTATACGCTATCCTATGGGTAAGTATGGTTGAAATTTTTATCATTACTTAACAGCTGTATAAATCATATTTTATAAAATTTCATACCGTGCATCACTGAGTGAGATATATTTTGATTTTTATGGTGATTGAAGCTATTGGGAAGTCATGAGAATCTGAAAATGGGAAATAGTTGCAGAGAGATCTTCTTAATCTACTTAACGACGCGGCATCTTAGCTACTTAATGCCCGGGCACATAGCACTAACTTCTTGTGGTCAGGCTTCGTTATATTTTATCTTTCGTGTCGGCGCTTTGATGTAAAATTGCTTTTTTAGTGCACTGAATCTGAACTTCAAGAGAGAAATCGAACTCGAAATCAGTTGACAGCTTTACGACTGAAGATGGGGGAGATAAACTTTCCTTTCCTTTGTCAATTCGATAAGATTCTTACCCCAAAAATCATTTAAAGATATTTCAAAACTAGCAACCTTTGTTCCGTTTGGAAACAAAGAAAGATTTATTGCTCTTTTAGTGTAACTGAAAGTAGTGCTGTTTGCCGGCTGCCTTAGGGATCGGAAACAGCAAATTATCCCTCCGCCTACAGTATATTATACCATTATCGCAATCAGTGGTTCAGGCGAGCCAGTGCCATTGAAATAAATGACTTACGAGATTCATTATATTATTTTCGTGGATATGGACTACTCCAAAACTATGGTTAAAAGTTCAGCAGGAGAGATGTTGCATAATGGACAAGAGTAACTGGACAGACAATAATAATAGCAGTTTTAGACAAACATCTCTAACATGAAACGGTTAGAAATCGCAATACAACTTATATTTCAAATAAATAAAAGTTGCAATATTGGTTAACGTAATATGGAGTAATATGGAGTTTATATTAAGAAAGTGATCACAAATATGATCCAATGTCATAAAAAATAGCGAAATGAGTTTAGATATCTCACATTTTTATTCGAAGATCCGAACGCAAAAAAGTTTTTATTCATTTTTCTTTAGTACATATTATTTTTTATAGTACTATTTTTATAATTAATTATTTTTATTTAAATACATTTCAGTTCCATTATGAAAATATTTACCGGATAAATAAAATTACATTTAATATGCAGATATTTATTTGTTTCGTCGTAAAACTAATTTATTTCAATTCATTGAATTTTTTCTTCGTGAAAAACATTCATCACAGCTATATATTACTTTTTCACATTTTTATCTTTATGGATCTTTTATGTTTATGGATGTAGACTATCAAAATCATTCATTGTTTAGTGAAAAGCATATCAATTTTTTGAGACATCATTAACGTGCCACTTAACTTTAGATGACACCCTTGCCACTTAACTTTAGATGACATAGTTTAAAAATAATATTAAATATCCTTAATTTTTCATAAATAAAATGGGGTGGAGTATACAGACATCGTTTTCGTCCTAAAACTAATTAATTTCTCTTCATTATTATTTTTTTTTCTTTTAACAAACATACATTACAACTATACATTATTTTTCCACATATTTATCTTTATTTTTATGGATATAAACTAACATAATCATCAGTTGTTTAACGAAATGCATGTATGGATTATTTTGAGACATTATTATAGGGAGAAATGTGCCACTTAACTTCTGATGAGCCACGTTAAAAACAATAATATATATCTGTAATTTTCCCGTAAATGAAATTTAATTGAATATACAAATATTATCTATTTAACTAATTTGAACTAATTTATTTCTGTTCATTCATATTTTTTCTTCTTAGCAAACATTCATCACAACAATACTTTACTTTTTCTCATTTTTGTCTTTATTTTTTGATTAATAGAATTTCATGAAATATACAGATGTCGTTTTCGTCGTAAAATTAATTCATTTTCTCTTCATTACTATTATTATATTTTTCTTTTAACAAATGTTCATTACGACTATACATTATTTCCCCCCCCCCCAATTTTATCTTTATTTTTATGGATGCAAAACTAACATAATCATCGATTGTTTAATGAAATGCGTAAATGGATTATTTTGAGACATTATTAGAAGGACAAATACACCACTTAAATTCTCATGAGGCACATTAAAAATACTAACAGATATCCATAATTTTCCCGATAAATGAAATTTAATTGAATATACGGAAATCATCTATTTAACTAATTTTAACTAACTTAATTCTTCTTCATTCATTCTTCTTTTTCTTAGCAAATATCAATCAGAACAATACTTTACTTTTTCACATTTTTGTCTTTATTTTTATGGATGTAAACTAACATAAGCATCAGTTATTCAGTGAAATGCATATGAATTGTTTTGAAGCATCATTTGTGGGAAAAAAGTATTGCTTAACTTCAGATAATACTGATGAAAGTTATAATAAATATCCGTAACTTATCCGTAACCCAATAAATAAAATTTCTTTGAATAGAAAATTAGATATTTGTTTTGCTGTAAAACTAATTTGTTTCTCTTTATACACTTTTTTTTTCTTCTACCAAACATTCTTCTCCACTATACTTTACTTTGGGACCATTCAAGTATTAAGTAAGCATATTTTTAGTCATTTTGTACCCCTTCCTTCCCCTTGTAAGAAAATATAAGCAAATGCTAGCCCCCCCCCCTTTGCTTACGTAAGATTTTATGACAGTTTATACATCAATACTTCTTGACTTATAAAAAGTTACCAATCAGTTACATTATTAAGTCTACAAATTTATATAGGTATATAGGGATTGTGATATCAAAATATATAAAACGGTTTTAATATATTGTTGCTTATTGCATTAAACAAACCACAGAATACAAAATGGTTTAAATATATTGTTATTTATCACATTGAACAATAAAACAAGATATACAAGAAGTCTTAACTTACTTAGGTATCATAACTAAAATTTTTGACACGAATCATACAAATGTTGAAATTCAGATGGTGTTCATTTTTTAATCTGATGCCCAGGATCCTTGAACCCAAGTTTCAACATTGTCTATTATAAAGTTTTCACTGGAACAGTGGCCTGAGGTATTGAAGGTTTCCAGTCCTTGTTCTTCCACCTCTTCTTTCTCCAGCCTCTCAACGTCTTCATCACAATTGAGGGCTTGAATAATGCACATCAGTTCAAGCCTTTCAAGATCTTTGTCGCACTTTACTTCATTTTTGTACTGTCGCCAAACATCATTCGACATTTTTTGCACGACTTGGGCAAGAGTACCATTTCGAGATGTTTTAAAGCTCTGATAAAGTTTCTGATATAATAAGGATTTGTCAATGTTATTATCCATAATTAAATACGACTAAATTCACTATGCAACTAAAAGCAAAACTCTTTTATTTTAAAAATTCACTATGTAAATTCACAATGCAACTGAACTAAAACAATAAATATCTGTGCTGTGTATCCGAGACAAGAAAAACCCCAATTAGGTTTTCTGCTTTCTAAAGTTCCAAAACCTGTAGAGAAGGAAGTTTGACAATAGGAGCGGAAAGACAAAAATTTCCAGAAATTCTGCAAAAATTCCCGGAATTCCATGACCGATTGAACGGGAGAAAAGAATATCGGAGTTACCTAAAATAAAGTCAACAGACCAGTTACCCTGGCAACAAAACCCAGCCACACCGGTTTCTTTGTTTTTCTAGTCTTGCAATGTACTTGACTTGGCACACAACTTAATAGACAACAATGAAGACAAAAGGCGAGTGGGTGATGCGGGTCACGCTACTGCCGATGGATAAGCGAAGGATAAAATCGAAAATAAACGGCGAATTTCGAACGGACTGTAGAACGCTCTTTCCCCATCATACTTTGTTTGATTGTTGAATTTAAACAGCAGTTGCTTCGTTGTTTAATGCTTACGCAAGAATTGTCGTGACCCCCCCCCACCCCCTTGTCAGAAAAAATAAGCAGACCCTGAACTCCCCCCTCCCCCTTTAGTGATTACGTAATACTTGAATGGTCCCTTTTTCACATTTTTATCTTCATTTCTATGCATGCAGACTAACATAATCATCGGTTGTTCAGAGAAATGCACATAAATTGTTTTGAAACATCATTAGTGGGGAAAAAAGTACAGCTTAACTTTAGATGCTATAGATTAAAAACAATAATAAATGTGTATAACACCCTATTAATTAAATTTCACTGAATATACAGATATTTATTTGTTTTGTCATAAAACTAATTTATTTCCCTTCATTCAGTTTTGTTTTTTCTTGCTACCAAACGTTCATCACAACCATGCATTACTTTTTCACATTTTATCTTTATTTTTATGAATGCCTACTAATACGATCATCGGTTGTTCAGTAAAATGCATTTAAATTGTTTGGAAATATCATTATTGGGAGCAAAGTACCGCTTAACTTTGGATGACATAGATTAAATATAATAATGAATATCCCTACCTCGTCAAAAGAAAAAATATATATATATATTGAATAAATAGGTATATACCGGGTGATCCAAAAGTCAGGACGAACTTTAAAAATGAATAACTCGAAAACGAATCAAGATACAAAGATACGGTTTGCACCAAATGGATGGAAAAGAAACCGGATTTTGTGTGACAACAAAAAAATATTGTTCTATTGGCGACCAACGGCATCACTAGCAGCATTGAAAGATGCCATCCGCCAAAACGTGTCTGCCATAAAGCAAGAAATGCTACTAAATGCTGTGAACGGTGTAGTGCCTAGTCTCACAGCTGCATTTATGAATGAGGGACAGCACATTGAACATTTTCTGTTGTACTAATTAACTGTAACTAAGCTGACTTGGAAATTGTCAACATTTTTTCATTTGCAAATCATCTTTTGGTGCAAAAAACACTACCGTGTCATTTTTTGGATGTCAACGGCAAACTATTTTTTTCGTTGTCACACAAAATCCGGTTTCTTTTCCATCCATTTGGTGCAAACCGTATCTTTGTATCTTGATTCGTTTTCGAGTTATTCATTTTTAAAGTTCGTCCTGACTTTTGGATTTGAAAAACTAATTTGTTTCCCTTTATACATTTTTTTTTCTACCAAACATCCATCACCACTATACTTTACTTTTTCACATTTTTATCTTCATTTCTATGCATGCAGACTAACATAATCATCGGTTGGTCTGAGAAATGCACATGAATTGTTTTGAAGCATCATTAGTGGGGAAAAAGTACAGATTAACTTTAGATGCTATAGATTAAAAACAATAATAAATGTGTTTAATTCCCGATAAATAAAATTTCATCAAATATACAGATATTCATTTATTTCGTCATAAAACTAATTTATTTCCCTTCATTCAGTTTTGTTTTTTCTTGCTACCAAACATTCATCACAACCATGCATTACTTTTTTCACATTTTATCTTTATTTTTATGAATGCAGACTAATACGATCATCGGTTGTTCAGTAAAATGCATTTAAATTGTTTTGAAACATCATTATTGGGAGCAAAGTATCGCTTAACTTTAGATGACATAGATTAAATATAATAATAAATATCCATACCTCAGGGGAAAAAAAAATGAATATACAAATGTTCATTTTTTTCGCCGTAAAACTAATTTATTTCATTGAAGTGAAAAAAACTTCTTGAAAACACCATAAAATAAATTAATTGCGCAAAGGTCTTTCGAATGAACTTAGTCTTTCTTCGCCAGGCACAAAAAGACGTGTGTCTACTACGAGTGTAGGGACAACACTGAATTGAAAAGGCAGTAGACGCACGTCTTTTTGTGCCTGGCGAAAAAAGACTGAGTTCTTTTGAAACACCTTGTGCAATTAATTTACTTTATGGTGTTTTCAAGAAGTTTTTTCCACTTCAATATTAATTTGCACCAGTTTCAACTTATGATATTAATTTATTTCATTTCATTCATATTTTTTCTTCCTTTTCATCACAACTATCAGAGTAGTATTAAGATATTTTTCTCCGGGAGGGATTTCTGTGGCTCCAGGATGGGGAGGAATGGGGAAAATTGCACTTTTTAACCATTGAAAATCAAAATCTCAAATCTTCCGGGGGTGAATCTTATTTCTCCAGGCTGGGGGGGGGAGGGGAGTGTTCTGCCAGGCCACTCCCCTGAAAACAACACTGGCAATTGCAAATTATTTTTTCACATTTTTTTAACTGTATTTTTATGGATCCATCGTAACATAATCATCGGTTGTTTGATGAACTGTTAATAGATTATTTTGAGACATTATTAGAGAAGGGGGGGGGGGAATGGGGAAAATTGCACTTTTTAACCATTGAAAATCAAAATCTAAAATCTTCCGGGGGTGAATCTTATTGCTCCAGGCTGGGGGGAAGAGGTGAGGGGAGTGTCCTGCCAGGCCACTCCCCTGAAAACAACACTGGCATTTGCAAATTATTTTTTCACATTTTTTTAACTTTATTTTTATGGATCCATCGTAACATAATCATCGGTTGTTTGATGAACTGTTAATAGATTATTTGGAGACATTATTAGAGAAGGTGAGGGGGGAATACCGTTCAATAGCAGATGACATAGATTTAAAATAATAATGAATATCCATAACTTCCGAAAAATAAAATTTCATTTATACAAATCTTAAACGTTTTCGTCGTAAAACTTATTAACATTTTTTTTTTCTTTCTACGAAATATTCATGACAACTACCTTGTTGCATTTATTCACTTTTCTAAGGGAGGGATTTCTGTGGCTACGACAGATATTCACGACGGGGTGGAGGGGGATTATAGACTTCAGGGAGGAATGGAGAAATTACACCTTTTGACCACTGAAAACACACATTCTCAAATCTTCCGAGGGGGGTGGAATATTATTGCTCCGGGATGTCTCACCAGCCCACCTTGTTAATTCAAAACTGGTAACTATACATTACTTTTTCAAATTTTTATCTTTATTTTTTCTATCTGCAGACTAACATAATCATCGGTTGTTTAGTGAAATGCTTCGGGTAACATCCCCAGTAATTGGTACATTAAGGATTTGTCTTTAAATTTACTTCTATTTTCATTACCAAAAAATAAAATATTTACTTGCAAATATTTTTAAATCAAAGAGTACATATCTGTGCATCTATTTTGCCCACTAACATTAAAAAGTTTTGAAAAAGTATTTTTATAAAATATATTTATAAAAAGTTGCTGTAATCACCAGTAATTGGCACTTAGACGTTTACACAATTAAAGTAACCCTTTTCAACTAAACAAAACTGTTGTCAATTAAAATTTAAAATGTACCATAAATCAGATAATAATAAATTGAATTGCATGCCTTTCTTAAGCCAGAGTAGAAACATTCGTAACAAAAACGGCTAATTTGATACAAGCTATAATTGTTTCTCTTTCCTAGGCACTATAGTCAACTAATAGCATAAATCAAAGTTATAGACTGTAAAGTAAATGAGCATATAACTGGCATATGGCCTTGCATTTTTAAAAGATTGGATATAAATCTTATTTTAGGAAATTTTAGTAGGATGTGCCAATAACTGGTGTCTGCCAATTACTGGGGATGTTACCCTATAAATTGTATGAGACATCATTAGTTGCGAAAAAAGTGAAGTTTAACTTTAGGTGATATATATTATATGCCTCTTTTCAATTTTTTTCTTCAGATCAAACATTCATCACAAATAAGCGTTACATTTTCACATTTTTATCTTCATTTTTATTTCTGCAAGCTAACATACTCATCGATTGTTTAATGAAACGCGTGTACATTGTTTTATTAGAGGGAGACATTATTATTAGGGAGAAAAGTACCGCTTAACCACAAAAGACATGAATTAAAAATAATAATAAAGATACATAATTTCCTATAAATAAAATTTCACTGAATATACACATATTTATTTATTTTTTTAAATCTCAAAACTAATTTATTTCTCTTCATTCATTTTTTTCTTCCTACCAAACATTCATCACAACTATGCATTGCTTTTTAACATTTTTATTTTTATTTTTCATTTATTTATTTATTTTTTTTTTTGGATGGCGGAGGGGGGGGGGGAATTTAAACTAACATAATCATCGGTTGTTTATTGAAATACATATAAATTCTTTTGAGATATCATTAGTTGGGGAAAAAGTACAACTTAACTTTAAATGATATAGATTACATGTCTTTATATTCAATTTTTTTCCTTCCTGTCAAACATTCATCGCAACTATGAATTAATTATTTCACATTTTTATGTTTATTTTTTATGGATGCAAACAAACATAATCATGGGTTGTTTAATGTTGTATTTCGATTCAAACTGCTTATTTTCCGATTTATTTTTAAGTTCTTTTTTGCTCTCATATGCATCAAACTGGCAAAATGTCTTATTTAGTAAGTACACAAGGGAGCCGTGACTGTCGATTCTTTGATAAATGCAGAAAACTTTGCAAATAAAGCAATCAAAAACGGCATTTTGAACCGATTTTTCCTAAACTGGAAATTTGGGAATGAAAAAAAAGTGTCATACTGAGAAGATAATTGTTCATAAATCAAATTCTAATGAACGGAGCGTAAAATGACATCACATGGCACCTTGTACGTCTCTTCAAAAATCCTCTCAGCAAGTTTCATGTTTCTACTTTTAAAAGTGTGCCTGAAATTGTATCGGAAAATTTCGAGCTGTTGAAGGTGGAAAAGCGTTTTTTCGAATACACCCTTAATGCAATTCATTTAGATTGTTTTGAGACATTATTATAGGAGGAAAGTGACGCTTAAGGCGCCACTCGAGTCGCTCAGAAAGACTCGGATGATAATGTTAAGTCTATGGAGTGGGGGTATTATTAAGTATCTCGCACAAATTTTAATATTTTTATATGATTTTTTTTTCATAAGGTAGCTGAGGACGATCTAAAACCAGACTAGTTTTTACTTTTTCAATTTTGGTTACATTTATTTTACATTAGGATGATTTCAATTCCGGAATCGGTTCCAACCAGTTCTATTAAGTTAAAGTATTTTGTTTTTTAAATCTGAAACCAAAATCGAAAAAGTAAAAACTAGCTGCGTTATAGATAGTCCTCAGCTATCACATGCAAAAATAAATAAATAAATAAATAAAAATAAAAATTCCGTAACTCCCGATAAACAAAATGTTATTGAATAGACAAATATTAATTTATTTTTCGTCTTAAAACTAATTTATTTCCCTTCATTCAACATATTTTTTTCCAACCAAACATTCATCACAACTTATGCATTACTTTTTCCCATTTTCATCTTCATTTTTATGGATACAGACTAACATAATCATCGGTTGTTTAGTGAAATACATATAAATTGTGTCGAGACATCATTAGTGGGTTAAAAAGGACTGCTTAACTTTAGATGACATAGATTAAAAATAATAATAAATATCCATATCTCCTCTATGTTTGAAGGCTCTAATAAAAAGACCCGTTCATATAAGGGGTAATCTCGCTTACTCTAAGTCATAAATCTTGGATGACACTGAAATATTTCAAAGCCATTCTTCTTAATTTTGAATTGCGGTGCCATTAAAAATCAATATTTCTTCCATTTTGGTTCTTCTTGTTCTGTCCGATGTTGTTATTTTATTATAGATATTTTGGGACTCATAAAATGAAGTGTTCAATATATAGCTAAGTGTTGAGTTATTGTACCGTACTTGAGTTTGTATTGATAAACTTTGGAGAGACCTAAAATATATAGCATAAACTTTAAAAAGTTCATTGTTTTATTTAACTCTTTCGGGTCCGACTTTGTTTTCAATTTTTAGAAAAAATTACTTGTACGATAATAATATTAACACTAACTATCCAAATATATTAATAAGTGATTGACGAATATTTTATTGTCTGAAAGATAAAGATTGTTGTTGTTTTGCATACTATTTAAGTAATATTCATATGAAAATAGGCTGGGGAAGAATTTTTGGAGACGTTTAGAAAATATTGTATTACAACAAGATTTAATTTATATTACAAATTTCTAATACTTTTTCGTTTTGTTACACATAATTTTTTCAGGAACGTAACAATTTTAAATTTTAAATTTAAAATACAGTGGAGTCTCTCTATAACGAAACTCCATACATCGAATTACTCTATATAACGAATTTTTACCAGGAACGGTCCCCTTTTCGCATGATTACATTAAAAACAGTCTCTATATAGCGAAATACCTATCTCCATGTAACAATTTTTTTCATAAATTGGTCTTAATTTATTCAGCTTTTAAAAAGCTTCGAAACCGTATGGAATCAATTTTCTGTCACTTATTTTTGATTTATCGTCAGTGCTGAGTTTTATATATATATTACTTCTCTCCTTGGTCTTTAAATCCAACGAATTCGTCCCACCTCCCACACACCTTTCCACATCCTTCTCAAAACAGAGTCAATTGGATTGATACACATGTCAGAGAAGAATCAATGAGAGGCACATAAAAGAGGCCTTCAAATGGAGGAAAATGTTAATGTTTTTCATTCCTTGCTAAAATTTGAGCATTTTTTGAGAGCGTAACAATTTTAAAATCAAAACAACAAAAAAATTACAGATTTCTTCGTCTGAAATTAATGCAGATCTTCCTCATTTGATTTTCATTAAGCTTTCAAATAAATGTCTGCTCTCTTTTTTGAAACAGCTTAAATAATTAAGAAATAAAATGTTAGGTTAAAATTTACTTTTAAACATTTCAAATTCTTAATTCAAAAGATCAAAAATAATATTTATTCAAATTTTACACATTAAATACGATTTTTAACATCATTCTCTATACATCGAATTTCTCTATATAACGATTTTTTTACTAGAACGGTGGATTTCGTTATATAGAGACTCGACTGTATATATTTAAAATAAAAGAATCACAAATGTCGCAAAGAGAATCAAGCAAATAATAATTATTATTATTATTACTAAATGTGTAAACATAAATGAAATCATATGTAAAATGCATAGTCATAAAGTAACATTACTACATTTAAATAGAAGCAAAAGCATTTCTTAATACAAAATAATACTTCATTAAACGACATGTACTATTAACAGTACACCAGACCCGAAAGGGTTAAAAGGCGACTAATATAATAAAATATATGTTACAAATTAAATCTATTCATTTTGTTTAAAACTTTTTAGCATTTTTAAGTTTTTCAAAACTTTTCATCAGGGAATATTTTAGAAACTAACTATTGTTTATTTATACAAATACTTCACTTTGTTTTGAAAATATAAGAGCCAATAATTACTAGAGTTCAAAGTAGAAGTGGTAGTTTCTTGGATTACACTTCAATAAGAAAATATGAGGCATTATTATTAACTGCAATTCCGTTTATTTTACTACATATTTATTGCGTTTTATATTTATTTTTATTATGCATTTTATGTTTGAATCAAGTGTGAAAATTACGTTTCGTTTTATTATTTTATTTGGAGAGGCCATTAAGGGGGCACGTTGCCAAAATAAAATGATTTCGTAACTATCCTTTATATTATATTTTTAGATTCATGCTTGAATAAAACATAGTTATAATAGTTCATTAAAAGTGTCAAATTCTCAATGTAGCAACATTTTTTCTTTTTAAAAAATAATTTTTTAATTAACAATTTAAAAATTATTTCTTTATTTCCATTTTTTATATTTGGAAAAAAAAATATCCTTTATTCAGAGCACTTTTTTTTCAATAGCTATAAGTATCGGATTTTTGTTTTGTCCATCTATGTAATAATCTATGTATATGTAATCATCTATGTAATCATCTATGTATTCTTCTATGTATATGTAATCATCTATGTATAATTAATCATCTTTGTAAAAAAAGCCAAATTCATGTGACTGTCTTCAAAAGTTCCGGGCTGACCGCTTCACTTTTTATAAGCCACATGACCATTTTGGAACTTAAATTCTAGCCAAGTGCAGGTGATAAATCGTTAAATATTGTTCAGTCGTGTGACTGTTATACACAACTGCGAGCTGATTTTAATGCTTTTCATATGCAAGGTTTCCATTTTGATAAAAATTTCAAAATCATTTTTTCGAATAAAACTGCGTAAAAGGTGCCATGATCTCAAAGAATTTTTGATACTTTTACGTTAGGCGGGTGAGAAACTGGCCAATATAATGTTTTAACTCATTAACTCATCAATTAGCAATTTTTTTTTTTTTTTTTTTTTTTTTTTGAGTTGTAAATTGAAAAAAGGCTTTGAAGTTGATATTAAACATCATGGTTTGTGGAATTTGTTAATAATAATAATAATAATAATAATAATAATAAAGAAAAAGAAAAAAAGAAAGAAAAAGCTATGAAAATCGTGAATTTTAGGTGTTTCACTCTTAAATGTCAGATGTTAAGGATTAAATGTTATATGCTTCGTATGTTTTAATGAAAAGAGTGAAATGATACATTTTTTAATGAAATACTCAATAATATGATTAAAACAATGATTGACTATTTATTATCTGCGTCCCGCTAACATAAAAATAAATAGCTCTTGATTTCTGTATCAGAATCTTCTGATTTGGATAACTATTGAACAAGTAAATTGAATTATGAATGAAAGTAACATTATATATTTCTTGGAATAGATTTAAGGAAGACCAAATTGGTCGCCAAGGGCAGCTAGTAAAAAAAGTAATTAGCGAATGTATATGAAAAAAAAACATGTTTTTTCATACATATGTATAAATATGTATATAAATTTACAAACACATAAAAAAAACGATACTTAGTTATCTTTCACCCGCTCGGAAAATATTTTTTTTCAAAAATATTTACTGTAACTGTTTGCGTTAAAAAAAATTGTTTCGGTTAGTTAGATAATTAAGTGTAAAATTCAGTATTAATTTATGTTTTATTTTTAGGTATGTACGTTTTATTTGGGAAAATTTTTGTTATTCATTCTGGCGAAAAGGTGGAAAATTCACCCAAACTACCTAATGATGATTCGGCATGTACTGGCATCTATGGTATTTTTTTAAATTTATTTCTAAAAATTATTATTCATTCTATTGTGTCTATTATCTAAATAATTAACTTTAAAATGCAGTATTAATTTATGCTCTATTTTTTATTCATACGTTTTATTTGACAAATATTCGTTTGCCACTCTAATGAAAAGGTAGAAAATTCTCCCAAACTACCGAATGATGATTCGGCATGTATTGACATTTATGGCAATTTTTATTATTATTATTATTTTAATTATCAATCATTTTATTTTGTCAGTTAGTTAAATAATTAAATTTAAATTTCAGTATGACATTTATTTTTACTATTGGTACATATGTTTTATTAAGTAAATGTTTGTTTGTCATCATAAAGAAAATTCTCCTAACGTACCCAGTGATGATTTGGCATGATGATTTGGCTTCTATGGTATTATTTTAAACTTATTTTTAAATTTTATTATTTATTTTATTGTGTCTGTTTGTTAAATAATTAACTTTAAAATTCAGTATTAATTTATGTTCTATTTTTTGGTATTTACGTTTTATTTGGACAATGGTTATTAGTCATTCTAGCGAAAAGATAGAAAATTCTCCCAAACTATCTGATGTTGTTTTGCATGTACTGGCATCTATGGCATTTTTTTAGAACTTAATATCCATGGGATGAGATTATTTTATCCAAGAACAAAGTTTACAGACTGATTACTTCACAAAAATAAAACCAGTTAAAAAAAAATAAGTTAGAATTAGCTAAAAAATTTTAATTATCAGTGATTTTTTTTTTTTTTTTTTTATTTATTTTTTTTTTTTTTAAGATATATAACTTTTTTAAACCCCAATAAAATGAATAGTGAAATGATATAGGAACGTCCATCGAAAGGGCTTTCAACATACACTATATAGCCAAAGATGGCCGGCCACTTGTGATTTTAGACATTTTGTTAAATATCTAGAAATACACATGAGTAATTATCCTGGAACTCTAGGTGCAAACATAATAATACAAGTAATATATTTCCGTAAAGAGTTTTTCCCAAAACTCTATAGGGACCGCCACTAAATTAAAAAAGTACGAACATCTTTTGGATAACCCTGTCAATATTATTGTAAGCAAAGAAAGGCACTCAAACTGTATATTATGATTAAGTGGCTTATTGTACTGTGTTCATTTTTATATGGATACCATGTATACTTGTGCAGAAATTAAGATTTTTATAAAAACAGTCCCAAATTTTCCCAAGTTATTTGTTTATAATTTGCAGAGTTTTTAATATAAAATAACTTTTTTTTTTTTTTTTTTTTTGAAAATATGAAAAACAGCATTGTACATAATACCCTGTAATCAGAATAAAAAATAGTAAAAATTGTATGAAAAATGAGCAGGTTTACTAAATAATTTTTCATTGCGCTTGCATGATAGCTTTTTTTTTTTTTTTTTTTTTTTTTTTTTTTTTTGCATATTGTATAAGCTATATGTAGAGAGCAATTTTTGTGATAGTCTCGAAAACATAGCTTGAAAAGTCTGAAAGTGATCATCGGTAGAATAAGCTCAAAATTCGTTATTCCCAAAATGAAGCAAAATGATGAGAGACTATCTATTTATCCATTGATTAATATCAATATACAATATATAATACACAAGACAGCGCGTACTACTATATTTGGATACAACCCCTCATCTTTTTGCTTTATTTTCAGAACAACGGATTTTGAGCTTATTCTATCGACGATCACTTTCAGAATTTTCAAGTTATATTTTTGAGATAATCACAAAAGTTCCTCTATACATTTAGCTAACACAATATGCAAAAGAAATTTTCATAGCGTTCACTTTTATAAAAACCTTAATTTCTCTACAAGTGTACATGCTATACGCATAAAAATGTGCACAGTTTATTACAATAAGCTACTTAATCATAATATACAGTTGGAACGCTTTTGCTACATTAGTTTTGACAGAATTATCCAAAAGATATTAGTTCGTTTTCAATTTTTTTACGGTTCACTGTAAAGGTTCGGGAAAAAAAATTCACGAAAATATATGACATGTACTATTATGATTATACACTTAGAGTCAGGATAATTCCTCATGTACTTTTGTAGACATTTAACAAAATGTCTAAAATCGCAAGTGGCCGGTTACCTTTGGCCATATAGTGTATATTGAGCAAAAGATTATTGTTAAATACTAAAATCATTTTATTCAAAATGTATTAAATAGCTTTCTTAAAAATTAAATATACGTATGAATGAAAACATTTAGTAATTTGCTACATTTCCTCATATTTTTCCCTTAGAAACAATAAAATGTACTTTTTTCTGAGAATAAAACCCTTAAAAATCAATACTTTTCCCTTTTGTTTCTCTTGGTTTTCGCCAAAGTTATAAATTTGTTTAGTTATTTGTTATATGTTAAGGTTTTCGGATAATGAAGTACTCTATGTGTAGCTAGGTATTGAATTTATTATACGAGATATGAATTTGTTTAGATAAAATTTAGAGAGACCGCAATACCTGCGAATAAAAAGTTTTCAAAATGTTCCGAATTGCTTTTGTTAGGTAAAAATCTTCATTTTATTGTCTCTGTTAATATCATCAGCTGTAAAATTCAATGTTTGTTGTTAGTATGTACATTTTTATTTGGCTAGTGTTTGTATGTGGTTATATTAAATCTTTATGACCCAAATTAAAAATATATGAAAATTTCTTCACTTAAAGTAGCTTTTTCGAATTTTTCAAACTGCGTTAGATTTACACAATCGTATAATACATTTTAAAAATCCCTGTCGGCTCGCAAACGGGCGCTGCGCTGGTAGATTTTGAAGTTAAGTGCTCATTTCTTCAGCAAAAAGTAATATTTGATTAAAGATAAGCCAGTTTAACAAATTTATTTGGCCACTTTTGAAGAGTTTTTAATGTCATTTTCCCGTAAGTGCTGGTAATCCAGTTTAAAATGCTCGATTTGACATTTTTTGAAATATGGTCTGTCTTTATCAAAAATATTTGCCGAATGAATGCGTTTCAGAGCGAAATGAATTTTAAAATTAGTCAGAATATAAGCAATTAATATTTTATCACAAATATTTTTCAAGCCTGATTTTGGCATACTGTCAATTTGTCGTTGTAAATTAGAAATCGGAAACATACTTTTAAAATTTAATTATGCATATTTTTGAAATTTTTGTTAATATTTATATAGTGTAAATATGATAGTTAAATTTTTTAATACTAGGTAATAGCTGTTTTTAATACCTAAGAGGTAAAAAAAAAAAAAAAAAAAAAAAAAAAAAAAAAAAAAAAAGTTTTAACCTGCCCCCCTCCCCCTCCCCTTTGTAGATACATGAGCATAAATGCTTTTGTATTTTTCTTTTTACTGAACTCACATGGATCCATTGACTGCATTATACAAAGGATAAAAGGGCTTATTTTTTCTTTCTTGATTTTTTGAATTTTAGTGCCATGTATATATATATATATATATATTATAATTTTGTTTAGAAAATATATTTTATATAATTTTGTTTAAAAAATATATTTTATATAATTTTGTTTGGAAAATATATTTTATGTAATTTTGTTTAGAAAATATATTTTATGTAATTTTGTTTAGAAAATATATTTTATATAATTTTGTTTAGAAAAAACATTTTATATAATTTTGTTTAGAAAAAATATTAGATATTTCAAAATGATTTCTATCGATGAAAGCACTTCCAGACTATCCCTCTGAAACCACCAACGTGGTTTGGTGACTACCATGCTTGTCTTGTACTTTTCATAAACTAATAAACGCCTTCAAAAAAAAAAAAAAAAAAAAAATCAAACCGAAATTTCGCATCCTTAAAAAAAAAAAAAAAAAAAAAAAAAAAAAAACTAGCAATATTTCTGATTTTCACATAAGTGTAGGGATCTTTTGTTTACCGCTATACGATTAATTATTAATGTTAAGACGTGCGTGTATACTAATAGTATGGGATAATATTGCCACATGTTTTCAGTCACATAAATAATAACGCCCTTCACTAAGTCCCAAGAATAAATATGTGACTGGTTACTGAAAGGTTGGACAGGTCTGACTAAAACTGTTGAGATTTCAAATGATCAATTATAGATAATATGAGCAATGTATTTATTCGTTAATCCATATTTATTAGAGATTATTTGATAAATATATAATTTTTATATTTATGATAAGTTAAAAATTATAACTTAATTCAACAATATACAAAACATGAATACACATATAGGGCATTCTGCAAATAAAACCCAGATTTCAAAATTAAATTTCTCAAAAACGAAGATCGATAGAATTATACAGTAAACGGTTTGTTTATTAGGTTAGTTGTACAATTCTTATACAGAAGTTTTGAACGGTGAATATTTTGAAAAGGTTATTTTAAGGTTGCACAGAATACTTGATTTGACATTTTTCTTGTTTTAGATGGCTTGCAGAGAAGGGGTTTTTCGGCGTACAATTCTATATTTTAACGGTTTTTGGAATTTTAAATTATGAAATTTTAAGATTCCAAAAATTTTGTTCAAAAAATCATTAAAATATGGTTCCGTACGCCAAAAAACTCGTTCTCTACAAGCAATCTAAAACAAGAAAAATGTCAAATCAAGCATTCTTTACAATGAAAACACAATCTTTTCAAAATACTTACCGATCGAAACTTCTGTATAATTTTTTTTACGGCTTACCTAAAAAACAAACCGTTTACCGCATTATTCTATTGGTCAATGTTTTTGAGAAATTTAATTTTGAAATCGGGGGCTTATTTGCTTGACACCCCGTATGTAATATAATATGTTTTACGTCAACAGCAACAACAATTTAAAAATATTCCGTTCAATACCACATTTTTTATACAAATGAAAAAAACTCATGTGCATTGAATTCACTGCCAGAATTGGAGTACAAAAAGTGTTATTCAGTTTTTAGAACTAATCATTACAATGATCTACGCTAAAATGAAATTTGGCAAAAAACAAGCGAATATAAGAGTTATGCAGTAACTTTTGTATTTCTCGTTGCATTTGAAATAAGAATTTTTGAATCTGACTATAACTGATATGATGTTGTAAAATGTGTTGGAATTCATGTGTAAAATTGTTTAAAACTGAGGTACTTCTAGGTTATCCCGTCGACCAATTTCGCCAAATTATACAAATCGCCAAACTAATAGCCAAATTATACATGTTGACATAATTTTTATTTTAAATAACGAAAAAACAAATAATTAGTAGAATATTAATAAAAATATTAATAAAAAGTCGAAATAAAAATCACTTAATGGCATTTTAAACACATGAAATGTATTTAATGTCATAGAATGTGACATTCACGATCATCCACTATTGGCATTTAATCTTATATTTAGGTGATAATTTTTTGGTCGATGGGATAACCTAGAAGTACCAAAACTGAAAATTATTAAATCCTTAGAAATTATAAATTATGAAATATTTAAGGTATCAAAAGACCCCTCATGGTGAAAATAGGTATACCATATACAAATGTTTATATCCAGGATGAACACTGTTAAAAATATCCTTGTAAAATTACGGGCAGAAGCCGGCAGCAGTAATCCCAGTAATAACCCGTAAGAAAAAAAAAAATCTGTCCATCATTTGGTAAAGTTTTTAAAATAGGATACTTTAAATAAGTATAGGTGCTATATAATATTCTGTAACATTAATGCTATAGGCTATTTTCACTTTAAAATACGATAACCCTTTTCTTTCTGTTCTATAGCACGTTAGATAATCATCATAGAATCACTTTTTTGGCGGATAAAAAAAAAAAAAAAAAAAAATATATCTTACGGTCGCGGTTAAGTGACATTATTAAGTGACGAAATACAACTAAAATTTAGGCTTTTACCCCAGTTGAGGAAAATGTACCGGGTCGTAATGCATCTTCGCTTACAGATGGGCTAGAATTATAAGACTATGTGGATTGCTTTTAATTGTCTGTATCTAAGGGATAAGGTCGCTTGTTTGGTGGATAAGACCGCTTTTCATTAAATAAGGTGGTTTCTTTTTTCTTAAGGCGGATTATGATAAAGTTATCAATTAAGGTTCTTATGATAGTATTCCAAAATGAAAAAAAAAAACAAAATTTATTCAACTTTGACTCAATCATAGAATTTATTTTTCCCGTGAAATCTAAACCCGGCATTATTTTCACCATATCAAAATTTACAAATGTACATTTCACATCTGTATTCACGTTAAAAAAAAATGGCATTTTAATTTGATAATTTTGATTCAAAACTTGAAGTTTCAACGGCTATTTGCTGAAATAGATATTAATTGTTGATATTCTTTTACGTATAAATCAAATTTTGTAAATGAAGTCAAAATTCACCGGGTTTTATAACACAAGGTATTTAAATTTCTACTTTTTTCCCTTTTAATGAGAAAATGGCAACATAAAGATACAGAACTCAATTTTTTCCCTTTTTTCCTTTGCTTTAAATAGAAATGGAGTACCCCAGTTGCCACAATTAGAAAAAAGGTATTAAAAGCTACAAAAATTTAATATTTCAAATACAAATTAAGATACAACTTTCAAACAAATTTCATTAAAAAGTAAATTTTTTTCCTGCACGATGGTGTAAAAATTAAAAATGTTTGACATTAAGAAGTTTAAAAACTTTTAGTAGCAAAAATTGCAGTACCAAAATTAATTTAAAATTTGAAAGTGTTGCCATGTGCAAAATGACGTATGCGTTACGCACAGATACGTTTGGCCTTTATAATAGAGATTTACAGTCTCACAATTTGAAGAGCTCTTCATACAGCTACGTCCTAGTTTATTATGCCATACATGAGCTCTATAGTAAACTTTAAAATCTCTGTTGAATATGTGAATAAAGTTTTAGAAATGTGATGAACAGTTTTCTCTTGATAAAAGGTTGTAAAATGATGTTGGAATTTATATCTAAAATTGTTTAAAATTGGAAATTATTAAATCATTAGAAATTATCAATTATGAAATATTTAAAGTATCAAAAGACACCTAATGGTAGAAGTAGGTGTACTATATACAAATTTTTATATCCAAGATGAACTGGGGGGAACTGATATCACTGAATTCATTTGACATTTATTGTACAAAAAGTATAAAAAATAATAATAATTGTGGAGAAATGATTAAACTTAGAGAATAATTTTAAATTAAAATCGCAAAAGTTTTTTGTCCTCTCTCGGTAGAAATATTACATACCATCGGGTTATAAATGGTTAAAAATCAATATTTCTCCCAATTTGGCTCATTTTGTTAAAGTTATTCCTTCATTATAGATGTTTAGATTCTCACAATTTGAAGAGCTTTGTATACAGCTACGTCCAGGTTTATTATGCAATGTATGAGCTATTATTGTAAACTTTAAAGAATCAATTGAATATGTGAATAGAGTTTTAGAAATGTGATGAAAAGTTTTCTGGAAGTAATTTAATTTACTGTCTGAAAATAATTAAGTTTAAAATTCCAATATCAATTTAAATAAAATGTATTATTATACAATGCAAAACTTTTACCTGACAGTTGTAATTGTCATTGGTTTTGAATTAGTGTATAATTAGTTAGTTTTCAACAACTGGCCCATTATTCTTTGAGCATGTTGTCTTTTACGCTTTTCTAGTGCTAGTCAACTGTTGGTCGGAATGAAGTGCTGTGTAAACAGCTAAATATTTAATTATCGTGTTAAACAAAAGCTTACTTTGATAGACTTACAAGAATTCATCGAGTCTAAAAATTAATTTTCACAAACTTATAAAAATTCATTGAGTCGAAAAATTATCGTTTATATTTTTAGTGTAATATTTAAAAAGTTTCATGATAATTTTTTTTTTTTTTAATATTTGCTCTGCATTGCTAAATTGGTAAAACAATTATCACAGTTTTCGTTTTTTTAGTCAAAAACCGGGCATAATGTTATTTCAAAATAACGTTTCTTAAATTTGAGATTCGTAAATAACAAATATGTTGGACATTTTAGTTATATTATAGTTCTTTAACTGTGTCAATTTATATTTAAAGAGAGCCACATGTAAGTGCTATGCACACAACTACATCGTACAGGTATATTTTAATAAACTTACGAGTGTTTATAATAAAATTGTGAATAAACTACTTCAAAAATTTTAATAAATATTTTAAAAGATTGAATCAGAGTTATTTTCTGTATTTATAAAATAATTTAGTTTACCGTCTCAATATTACTTCAAGTAAAAAGATTATTTTTGAATGTATAATTTTAATTAACAAATGGCTGGAAGCATCTGTGCATTCTCATGTAATTAGCTGATTTTCAATGAACAGTCCCATTACAGCTTTACATGTGGTTACAACAAACTTTTATTCTCTCCGATGTCGCTCATTTATTGAGGTATTTTAAGTGCTAAAAACAATTAAGTGTTGTGTATACAGCTATTCACCAAAATATTACATAGCATACACGCTTGTTTCGATTAAAACGTAGAGCTATATTTAATCGGAGAACAAACGATTTCCAAAATTTTAGTAAATTATGCATCGAGGTGAAATAATTTTAATTGTTTGCTTGTAACTAAATTTACTATTTTAAAGCTGACTTTCAGAAATAAATGTTTTTTAAAACATTTAATTTTAATCTACATACGGAAATTATCATCTGTGAACTCGCGTATGATTAGCTGTTTCTAATCGAAATACCCACTACAGTTTACATGTGCTAACGCCGCGGTGAGTCTTGTTACATATTAAATCAGCAGGTGGCGGCACACACATATCTTGATGGAAAACACTTGAAAACCCTGTTTTAACGGTTGGCTAGTAGGTTTACCATTTTTTTTTTCATTTCAATGTGCACCATTTATTTCCTTCTAGATCGCGAGGCGGCCGTTACTTAACCGAGTTCATGGCTGAAATCCCAGAATTAGTTAACATTCAATTCATATATTTAATTGCAATCGATCTACCAAATTATATCTTGGTGAAAAAAAAAATGAAAATTCGATTTTAATGATTGACTCGCAGATTTACCATTGTATTTTACTGATCTCAAGGTTGCTGTTTTGATATCTTTGGATAGTAGAAATCATAATGAATAAACTACGAGTCAATCACTATAATTGGGTTTTCAGGCGTTTTTTATCAATATGTTACTTTTCAAGCCGATTGCTTTTTAATATTTGAATCAAGTTTTAAGTAATTCTGGAGTTTTAGCCGTGAATTCGATGAGATTGCTGTCTGTGCTGCCGCTGTTAAAAAAACTTTAGTAAAAGCGATATGTTTTATTCATGTGTTGCCACCATCTATATGACGTAAGCATTATTCATGTACATTGCTTTCGCTTTATAATATAGATTACTTTTTATAAGTGCAACAAAATTGTTTTAGCTTACACGCGCTTTTTTGATTAATTTCACAATATTCGATTCAAATTAAGAACAAAAGACTATCGAAATTTTAATGAATATTTTATAAGAATTTTTATTACAGCGACTTCAAATAATCTATTATTAAGGTAATCATGTTCAAAATTTCAAAACAAACTTATTGAAATAAATACATTTTAAATTTTTAATTTTAATTCACAAATAATTATGAACATCTGTGAATTGTCGGATAATTACCCTGGTTTTAAACAAGTCACCCGCTGTAGTTTACAAATGACTACAACATGGTTAATCTTGTCCTTTAGCATGTTCTTCATTCATTATAAATGTTTTCGCTCGTTCGAAATTATTAGTTCCGAATAAAGCCAAATTATTAATGTTTATATTGAAGAAAAGTTAATTTAGTTAACCTTAACTAGAGGTTATTAAATTTGTGAATGAATGATATCTTGTTTTGTGTATGGATATTTAGAAAAGTATCTCGATTTTGTAAAAATAATAAAAAAATATCATGATCTCTATTTACCAAGATAAAATTAAACCTTTACGGTACTTTAAAGTACTATTGTAGAAAACTTTATATAAAACTTATTTATTCTGTCTATTAATAAAAGATTTTTATTGTTTCCACACAAAACACTCTTCTCGATCGATTTTAGATAAAATAGAGAAACAGTCTAAGCTAAACATTTTCAAAAAGTGGCAGTTTTATTGTTTAATTTTATAGGTATTTCTTTTCATTCGTTAAATAAAATTATATGAAACATATTCATCTAAAAAAGCATTTCAATTTATAGAGAGGATCATGATGCATTTAAACTCATTGCTTTTTTAAGAATTGTGATACCGTATTTACTCGTGTATAGGGCGCACGCGTGTAAAAGGCGCACCCCTACTTTACAAGTAAAAATGGCGATTTCTTAAAATCTCGTATATAACGCGCACCATAAATTTGAAACGCTAATGAAGAATGACCAAATGAATTTCAGTAAAAAAAAAAAAAAAAAAAAAAAAAAGTCGAAACAAACATTACACCAGACCAGGAAACAAGACGAAAATGCATTTTTAGACTTCGGGTTTTAAGAGAATTACGGGAAAAAGGAATGAGTGACGGTAAAGAGAATTGCTAATTAGCGTTTAGATAATGTCACTACCTCTGTTGAATAAAAAACTGCAAAGAGTGAAATAAATATGCAGTAATACTTCAATTAAGTAACATTTCCCGAGTTTTGATATCTTCTTTGAATAATTTCTTGTTTCATATGATGTATATCGTTCGACTGCATCAAACAGTGAAAAAATATTCCGTGTATAAGGCGCACCTAGGAGTTTTGTCCTAAAAAGTGCGCCTTATACACGAGTAAATACGGTATTTTCAAAAGAGTGATTTTGGTTAATTCATCTCATTATTTTGGACATATTTCACAAAAAAAAAAAAAAAAAAAAAAAAAATGTAACTACCGATATATTGAATCAGTTTTACTGAAAACAACATATCTAAATTCCACATTAGTATTATCTAAAAATTCCAGTATATTTTCAGATATTAAAGAAGATAATTATTAAGGTGGATCAATTTCTTGATAAATAATTCGGTAGTTAAAGGGTTATGGGGACTTACGCTCGTATGCACCATCTACCTCAACCCAGAACAGCTTGGTCGAAAGCTCAAATGAAATTCATGATAACATTTGATTGGTCATTATCAAGGAGACGTCCAATCAGGGTGAAAGGTGAATACCGTTTGTGCGTTTGACCGAGGATTTCGGCTTAACTCGGGGTCGAAGTAGTTGGTGAATAAGAGCGTTAGTACTTGTCATTTGGATAAAAAGTGACATAAAATATGGAATTTCACGTTTTTATCCTAAAATGCGCCTTAATATTCTTAGACCATTCTCTACAATTTTTGGATAGATCCCATAAATAAGTATTTCGATGTGGCAATCCCAAACCTTTATTCTATCTCATTCATGTTTTACTGCAAAATTCTCTATTACAGTGCCAAAATTAAATGACAATTTAAATTGCTCTTGACTGGTCTAAGCACACGAAATTCCGTGAATTAGTTCTGAAAATAGGACTACTGCGGATATCGGGAAAATGCAACATTTAAGCACCCCCTGCTGGGCGATTTATACAAAAGCATAAATAGCAATAATATTTATCAAGCTATACCTGAATCTGAAGTTTGATGTAAATTCGTGCTTTAGCTTTTAAAGTGGAGCTATTGCAGGAATCTAGATAAAATCAGCGTAGCAGTGCTACCTGTTAGGCAATTAACTCCAAAACGTGAGAATATATATATATTACGGATCTATTGAATCTGAAGTTTGATGAAAAACTTTGCATTAACTCTTGAAATTGAGCTATTGCAGAAATCTTGAAAAATGCAACATAACAGGGCCACCTGTTGAGCGATTTACACAAATGTATAAACAACATCAATTAACGTCAAGGACTAACGGAATCTGAAATTGGATAAAAAGGCCATGCATTAGTTATTGAGGCAGAGCTGTTACGAAAATCGTAAAAAATGCAGCATGACAGAGCCACCTGTTAAAAAGTTTACACCAAAAACTAATTATCGTCATTTAATATTAGGAATTACCATAATACAATTTTTTATTAAATTCCGTGGATTAGTTCTTGAGAGACAGAGCCCAAATATTTATGTTACAAACAGACAGTCTGAATCACAGACAGAAAGATAGAATCACAGACTCACGTAATCATAGACTCACATACAGACATTCTGTAAATCATGTTTTGAAGGAATCTCTGATCCCTACAACGTATAAATCTGTCAAAAACAGAATTCAAAAATTTTAAACTCAATTTTCTTATTTCGTAAATTTTCATATTTTCATTTTTAATGCTAAAGCTTTTATATAAGCAAATTGTCTGAATTTTTTAATGTATCTTTAGACCCTGTGTTTAATAACTAGGTATCGGCTTTGTGATATGTTTATAACTAAAATAAATAAGTGAAACATATGAACTTGAAAACCCGTTGTTTCTCACATTTTTTTCATATACATTCATTAATTTTTTTTTTCTGATGATCTAAGGGACTAATCAAAAATACGATACCTAGATTTAAAGGTAAGTAATCTAAAAGTAACCTAAATAAATTATATAAAAGTGTATTTCTAATGAAAAAGATATAGAAGAAGGAATTTAAAAATTGTTAATAAAAAATTTCAATTTTTAAAAAAATAAGTATCGCTATTTTGAAAATTTGACATTTTTTTATCATATATTATGGCTATCCATTTTTTTTACGTGAACCTAAAAATATCAAATAGGTTGTTACAAAATAATTTTTAGTTACCGTGTTCCCTTAACAAAATAAAAAAAAAGAAAAAAAGAAAGAAAGAAGAAGAAAAGTTTGAAGTTTTTATATTTAAACACGCATTTCATAATCTTCTGTTATTGTACAAATGAAAATCAAAATTTTTCCAATTTTCGATTATCTTGTTTTGCCTGATGTTGTTTGTTCAAAATACAAGTTTCACAAAAGTACAAAATAGCAATATCAGTTCAGTAGCACAAAATGAAGATTTTTGTAAACAGCTTCGTTTTACGTTATTAAATCGCACAAGAGCTTGTTTTGTTAAAATGGGAAAAATATCTGAGAACTTTTAATAGATCAAAGTTTTGAATTATTACATAGTATCTGAGCTTCTTTTGATAAATTACTTAAGACTCTCAAGTTTGAGAGTGAACGACTTTAAAATTTTGTGTATAGCTGATTGAATTTTGTATACAAATTTGTGTATACCAATATTTCTGTTTTTTTTTTTTTTTTTTTTTAATTAAGGAGAAAGATCATTGTTTAAATATTTACTTAACCCTTTCGGGTCGGGTGTACTATTAACAGTACATGTCTTGTAATGGAGTATTATTTTGTATTAAGACATATTTTTGCTTCGATTTACATGAAGTAATGTTAGTATACGTCTATGCATTTACAATATGATTTCATTTACGTTTAGGCATTTAGTAATAATAATAATTATTATTATTTGCTTATTTCTCTTTGGGTCATTTGCGGTTCTTTTATTTTAAACATACATTTCAAATATTAAATTTAAAATTAAAGTTACTTTCCTGAAAGAATAATGTGTAATAAAGGGTAAAAAATATTAGAAAATTGTAATATAAATTAAATCTTATTGTAACACAACATTTTCTAAACATCTTCAAAAATTCTTCCTCAGCCTATTTTTATACGAATATTAATTGAATAGTACGCAAAACAACAGAATTCGTTATTTCTCAGAGAATGAAATATTCGTTAAACACTAATTAATTTATTTGGATAGCTAGTGTTAATATCATTAACGTAAAAATAAATTTTTCAAAAAAAAAAAAAAAAAAAAAAAACACTTGGACTCGAAAGGGTTAAGTATTATTTTTTATCATCTGTTGAGGTACAAATAAAATTCAATATTTTTGCAATTTTTGACTATACAGTTTTGTTCAGTGTTATTTATTGAAAAATAACTATGCTTCACAAAAGCATAAAACAGTAATATAGATTACATAAAATGAATATCCTGTAAACAGCTTCGTTTTGCGGTATTAAGTTTTAATAGCATTTTATTAATGAAATTGAAAAAATCCTTTGTATCTGAAAACTACACTGTAACAAAAAAAAAAAAAAAAAAAAAAAAAAAAAAAAAAAAATCTGTAATCCTACAGATGTTAAGTTGCCAAAATCTGTACGGTTACTAATATTTTATCTGTACACTTACAGGAAAAATTGTAAATCTACACAATTATTTTTTTGCAAAGTTACAGAAATCTGTAACTTTGCAAACGAGTCTACTAAAATTGCAGTTGTCTTACAAACTTTTATCTGTAACTTGGGTTGCCGTTACATGAAAAACTCTTTGAATCCCAGTTTCCTAAAAAATTCTTAGTAACTTTACTGATTTTTTGATTTTCAGCGCAAATCTGTATCTGTTACATGAATTTTTGCTGTTGCCGTTACTTAAAGTGTCTTAGGAATCTCAATTTCCTTGGAAACATTTAGTAACATTACAGTCTTTTTTTTTTTTTTTTTTTTTTTTTTTTTTAATCTCACTTTCCTTGAAAACATTTAATAACTTTACAGATTTTTTTTTCTTTTTTTTTTTTTTTTTACAGTGTTTGTTTTGCGGTAATAAGTTTTAATAGCATTCTATTAATAAAATTTAAAAAATCCTTTCTATCTAAAAAATATCTCTGACTCTAATTGATCCTGAGAATTCTGAATTCAACTAAGTTTTTAATTTTTTCATACTATCTGAGTTTCTTTCGACAAATTTATTTGAGACTATTAAGTTTTTGAATGAAAGATTTTTAAATTTCTTCATTGCATATTTAGATCAATGTCTCTGCTTTGTTAAGAGCCCACACTGGTCACTCAAAAAGACTCGGGTGATAATGTTAAGTCTATGTGGGCGTTATTTTCAAATATTTCGCTCAAATTTTAATGATGTTTTTGCATAGGATAGCTGAGGACGATCTACAAACGGGCTAGTCTTTACATTTTCGATTTTGGTTTCAAATTTAAAAAAAAAAAAAGTTAATTTACTGAACCGATTGGAACTGGTTCTGAATTTTGAAGCTGTCATAAATAAAAAAAATTATCCAAAATTAAAAAAGCAAAAACTAGCCCGTTTATAGATCGTTCAAAGCTATTTTATGAAAAAAAAATAAATCATGTAAAAATATTAAAGTTTGAGCAAGATCCGAAAATAACGCCCCCATATATTTAACATTATCATCCGGGTATTTTTGAGTAAGTCGAGTGGCCTCATCAGTACGGAAAAAAATCATCCGGATTCATACCGGTACTGAAACCTCCAGACCAGGTAACTTTTCGGTGTCATCAATTTTTTATCGAAAATATCTCCTAATACAAGGCGAAATTTCGCGCAGTTGAAATAAATTTACTTTTTTTATCGAAAATATCTCCTACACTGTAAAAAAAATCTGTAAAGGTACTACACTTTATCTAGGAAACTGGGATTCCAAGAACTTTTCCTGTAACGGTAACAACAAAAACTCAAGTTTTAGAATCCGTTACATGGATTTTTCCTGTTATCGTTACATGAAAAGTTCTTGGAATCCCAGTTTCCTAGAAAATGTTTAATACCTTTACAGATTTTTTTTACAGTGTAATACAAGGCAAAATTTCGCGCAATTGAAATATTTTTTTCTTAATAAAAATAAATAAATAAATAAACAATATTGTTATTCCATCTAAAAAATAACGTGACGAGTACAAGTCCTGAATCATGGTTTGCTTTTAACCAGACGAAATAAAAATAATTTAAGTAAAAGAAATAGAGGAAGAAAGATTTGCAGTTTGAAATTTTTATATTTACATATTTCTTAATCACCTGTATTTGTACTAATACAACTTTACATCCCCCCCCCCCCCTCAATTTTCAATAATTTAGTTTTGTTGGGTGTTGCTCATTCAAAATAGAAGTTTGATGAAAACACAAAATAACAATACGATTGGCATAAAATGAAGATTTTGAAAACAGCTTCATCTTGTGATATTAAATCATGCTATAACTTTTGTTGATGCAATTGGAAGAGTTCATTGCGTTTGAGAATAAACAATTTCCAACGTTGCTCTCTTAAAACCTCAGCTACAAAATAACTTAAGTTGACGCAGATTTAAGATTGGGTAGACCCCACACCGCAATTGCAAGACTTGCACAAACTCAGCCTATAGAAATAGATTTCAATAGTTCGAAAATAACCTTTCATATTATTAGTCACCTTTAAGCTATCATTAGAGAATCCATCGAAATAATATCCAATAAAGAAATAGTATGTAATGATGTATTTTCCTACAACATTCACGCAATATTAAGAAATCTTATTCATAATAGTTAAACCTGTGCTTTTTAAGATATTCTCAACAGTTCATATTCTATTCCCCCCCCCTCCCCCACTCCCCCCACGGTGTAAAATGGAAAGTTCCAGATGAGCCCGAGAACGCCAAGCAGCAATAACTGTCATTTAGAGTTTTTCTCATTGACGAAGACCGCATAAGCGACGGTTGAAAACATTCTGAACTTTTTAAAAGTACTTTAAATGTATTTTTAAGTTTTTATATGTTTTATTCTGCAACTTTTAAGTAATTTATATATAGTTACATGTATTTTTACGTTTTAACCCAAGTTGAGCCAAAAACCACTCATCTCACGATTTGAAAGTCAGCTTCTCATAAAGAGTTGAAACAACTCAAGTGAACGCGTTGTTTTTAAGCAACTTAAATCAGGATGAATAATTTAAATAATCAATTTAAATCAGGATGAGTAATTTAAATAATCAATTTAAATCAAGATGAGTAATTTAAATAAGCAATTTAAATCAAGATGAGTAATTTAAATAAGCAGTTTAAATCAAGATGAGTAAAACTTTTAAAAATCAACTCATTCACGATCCAATAAATTACAGTCTTTTCTGAGAAGTTAAATCCTCTCTTTCTTTTTAAGAGTGTGTATTGTGAAATTTTAAAGTATGATATTTTAAAGAAAATTAATATTTGACAGAATGCATGATTGTAATTAAGGTCTTTCTTTCTAATTATTGTTATTATTATTATTTTAATCATGTCATAAGTAAAAGAAAACAAAACAAAATTTGAAGAAAAAGCGAAATTTACTATTTTAACATTTCCATCAGTATTTTTTAATCAGGCACCGGTGAATGACTCTGAACTTTCCATTTTTCGCCGCATCAGTCACCGGTGGCTGACAGGCTAATGTATGATATAAAACTAAAATATTTATATATTTTTTAGGTAATTACTGAAAACTTATTTAAAATTTATATAATGTCATATTTTACATAGTCAGTCATCAGTGATTGATACGGTCTGACCATAAAGTTTAGTCACCGGTGACTGGCATGACAAAATATTAACAGAAGATTAAGAAATACCTATCTAACTTTTAAAACATCAAATTTCGTTTCTGCTTCTTCTTTATCTTTCGTGTTAATCAACATTTAACGATTAAAAATCAATACTTTCCGTAAAAATAAAAATCATTATTCTCCAAATTTTGATTATGTTTTTTTGCTTAGTATTGTCTATTCAAAATAGAAGTTTCACAAAAGCACAGAATAACAATATGAACAGCACAAAACGAAGATTTCTTTAAACAGCTTCATCTTGTGTTATTAAATCATACAATAATTTGTTTTGATGCCATTAGAAGAGCCCATTGTATCTGACAACAAACAATTTCCCCAATTTATGCAAGTACTTTTGAAAATTTTGAAAGCAAAATCTTTTGAAAGTAAAAGAATACTAGATAGTAATCTCTATTATTCCAGTTGTTGACGAAAGATTTAAGTTTTGTTTATTTTAAGTTTTAATATTAGTTTTTGTAATGTTTGTTTCGACATATGTATTTCCTAATAAATGTGAACCAGTGTAAAATTAGCTCATTTTTAATAAAGTATGTTTCTAATGATGACAAAGTATGATGTGGCTTACAGTTTCATGTTTTACAATATGATTATTTAGATTGAATTAAATGAAGCATTGAAAAAACAATCACACGAATTAGTCCTTTATATCATTTTCTTCATATATGGCTGTTTTCTTTTAATACAGATTACTATTATAAATACAGCGAAATTATGTTTCTTAATAATAATATTTCTTGTACTGAGGGTATTATAATTAATGAGCAGGATTATATTTTTAAAATTGTATGTACACAGTAAATTATTGAAAAAAAAAACTATAAAAGCATGTTTGAAAAGAAAATGAAATGCACTGCAGTGCTATCTATAGTAGATATTTGGAACTAAAATACAGAAGTTTAGTAAATAAATTCCTGACTTCGCACATTATGCTCCTACAAGAATAACTTTAATATTTCTCCTGTTTCGATGTTTTACAATTCTATAATATTTCAGTACTTTTTTGGGCATTTTTTTCTTTTTATTACTATAATGTATAAAAGTTGGATGGAATATTTTCTTAAAGTAAAATGGGTTCACTGGTACCCCTGACGAAGTATATTACTTTGCAAACTTTTACTTTTACTTTTTTGTCTTTTAAATTCTTTTAATACTCCTTAAATATTATTTTTCCATATTTTAAGACGTTACATCATATGATTCAACATTAGCTTTATAAATGGGATGGTAAATTTCTGATTTATTTTTGGAAAAATTTATATTATATACATAGTTATAGTAAATATGGCGAAAAGTGAATATGGTTCATTTACGATCTTACAAATTTATTAATTATTTCAATGCATAAACTTTGATACAATGTTTTCTAAAAGCAGTTTAGTGGTAGCCCCTGATGAAGTACTTTACTTTGCAAATCTTCTCAATTCATTTAGTATTCTTTGAATATTATTTTCTATATTTTACGACGCTACATCATACGATTTTGATATCGGCTTTAGGCATAAAGTTAAAAAAATATATTAAAACATGTGTATGTATTTTTTTTTTTTTTTTTGGAAAAAATTATATTATATGTATATTTACAGTAATTAATCCAAAAATGTGAAAAGAAAAAGGTTCTATTGAAAAACAATCGTATAAATTTAGCACATATTACAATGCATAAACTTTGAATACAGTAATTTCTAAAAGGATTATGAGTTCACTGTTAGCTCCTGACGAAGTACCTTACTTTGCAAGTCTTTTCGATTCATTAATAATTCTTTAACATTATTATTCCATATTTTACAACGTTACATCATATGATTTGATATTGACTTTATACATGGAGTAAAAAAATCGGATTTCTTTTTTGAAAAATTTATATTATCTATGCATTTATAATAATTAATGCAAAAACGAAAAGAAAAATGCTTGATTGAAATACAATCGTATAAACTTATCAATTATTGCAATGTATAAAATTTGTATACAATATTTTCTAAAAGGATTATGAGTTCATTGATAACCCCTGACAAAGTACCTTACTTTGCAAGTCTTTTCATTTTTTTTAATCATCCTTTAATATTATTTTTCCATATTTTACAGCGTTACATCATACGATTTGATATTGGCTTTATATGGAGTAAAGAAAGTACCGATTTCTTTTTTGAAAGAGTTATATCTATATACTTATAATAATTACTGCAAAAATGAAAAGAAATATGTTCGATTGAAATACAATCGTATAAATTTAGCAATTATTTCAATGCATAAACTTTGATACAATGTTTTCTAAAAGGAATAGGAGTTCAGTGGTAGCCCCTGATGAAGTACCTTACTTTGCATGCCTTTTCAATTCATTTAAGAATCCTTTAATATTATTTTTCCATATTTTACAACGTTATTTTATGCGATTTGATATCGGCTTTATATATGGGCTAATAAATTTCTGATTTCTTTTTTCAAAAATTTATATTATGTTACATACAAAACAAATCTATATAGTAATTATTGCAAAAAATTAAAAGAAAAATACACTACTGAAATATAACCGTACAAACTTAGCGTTATATTTTTAAGCAAATTTTTTAAAATATTTTCATTTTACTGTTTAATCAAATATCAAACTAAAATTCAAAAAAATATCACATTCCTAAAGGGTAATGTCATATGTGATGTCTGGAAAAAATCAATAATCTTCCAGCTACTTAAACTGTGATTTATTTGGATTGAACCTTTATCTTTAGTCTGAACAAGTAAGTGGATTTCGATGAGATTTGTTCCTCAAATATCTAACGCCGTCAGTTCAAAATTTTTTTATTTAACTCATTTTGCAGGGGAAAAAAGCTATGTATAAAAATTTCACTTTTTCCAAGCAATTGATTAAATAAAATATTTATTCATAGATGTGAAATAATTCCTCATATGCTAATAAATATATTTTCAGACTATTTGAGATTCAGTTGGATGTGGCAATCCCAAAACTTTCTTCCATCTGATATATATAAATACTCCAAAATTCGCTGTTACAGTGCCAAAATTAAATGAAAATCTATGCCCATCGTGAGTATTCTAATATGCATGAAATTCCGAGCATTAGTTCTGGAAATAGGACAATTTCACATATCGAGAAAAATACATCATAGAAACGCCACCTGTTGGGCAATTGACATCAAAACGTAAACAGATCCAATTAAGGATTAAATGGATCTGAATTTTGTTGAAAATAAGTACATTAGTTCTTGAGATAGAACTGTTGTAAAAATCATAAAAAAAAGTGCAGCACAGCAGCATCACCCGTTGAGTGAATTACACCAAAAACTAATCAGCTTCAATTTATATCACATAATACCTGAATATAAATTTTACTAAATTAATTCCGTGCATTAGTTCTTGAGATAATACGCACACAAAATTTGCGTCACATACAAACAGACAGAGTCACAGACAGACATTTTGTAAAAAACATGTTTTTTAGAATCTCGGGCTCCTAAAACATATCAATCCTCAAAAACCAGAATTCAAAAATTTGACATAGTCAATACTTTTTTCTTGTAAAGATAGAAGGGAATAAAAATTATGCATAATATTGAAATAGTATAATGTCTTCGCATTCTGTGAAAATCTAGGGAGATCACTTGTAATATTTTGCTTAAGTGGTTCTATTTATTATTATTTCCACACTTATTATATGTAAATTCAGTCACTATTTCTAACTGATATACATATAGTTCATACATATTTAACATTGTGAGACCTATTGCAATATTTATCGCACATAAACTTACTCGTGTTTTAACAGATCAAATATATTCTTCCTAAAATTGAAACAACTGCTAATTCAGATCACTTTAAAAAATTATTATTATTATTTTTTTTTTTTTTTTTTTTTTTTTTTTTTTTAAGATGAAGAAAGATTACTAAAAAAGAAAGGAAAGTTTTCGTATTATATCTCCTTAATCACGTTTCTTAATTTCAAGTCATTTTGTTTTTCTGAAAAACGGGAAACACCCATTCAAATTCCCAATGAATGACCTTCGTTTTCTGAAATCTAAAGAATATACAGTTACTGTGTCATACGAAAATCTAATAAATAAAAATGTCAAACTAGAGGAGATCTAAAATATAATAATAATTTTATAGTAATGCAAATAAAGTGTTTTGGTTAGATATATATTTCTTAATTTACTTAAAGGTTGAACTTGCAGTCGATTAGTTAACAATTAGTGTCTCAGTATATATATATATATATATATATATATTTTTTTTTTAACATTATTTTTGCAACTTTTGGTAGCTTAACATATTTATAATTTTCTAGACTAATAGTTTTATTTTACATATTTAAACAAAGAAATTTTTCAATTTCTGTATTGTGAGTATTTGTACATTTACCTGATGTTATACTGATATTAATGAAATTAAATTGCTGGTTGTTTTCGTTAGATATATATTTCTTAATTTATTTAAAGGTTGAATTTACAATCTGTTAGGTTAACAATTACGGTCTCACTATTAACATTTCTTTTTTCTTTTCTTTTTTTTTTTACTTTTGATAGTTTAACATATTTATAAATTTCTAGACTAATAGTTTTATTTTACATATTTAAACAAAGAAATTTTTCAATTCCTGTATTGTGAGTATTTGTACATTTACCTGATGTTATACTGATATTAATGAAATTAAATTGCTGGTTGTTTTCGTTAGATATATATTTCTTAATTTATTTAAAGGTTGAATTTGCAATCTGTTAGTTTAACAATTACGGTCTCACTATTAACATTTCTTTTTTATTTTCTTTTTTTTTTTACTTCTGATAGTTTAACATATTTATAAATTTCTATAGACTACAATTTTTTTTTTTTTTTTTTTTTTTTTTTTTTACATTTTTAAACAAAGAAATCTTTCAGTTTGTGTATTGTGTATCTATATACATTTATCTAATGTATATTGATATTAATGTAATTAAAGCGTTAGTTATTTTCGTTAGATATATATTTCTTTATTTACTTAAAGGTTGAATTCACAACCAATTAGGTTAATATTTGTGCATCATTATTAATATATTTTTTAAGATTACTTTTGCAAATGTTGATAGTTTAAAATATTTATAATATTTGGTTAGACTACTACTTTTATTTCACATGTAACAAATAAATTTTTCAATTCGTGTATTATATGTAAATGTACATTTAGCTAATGTGACTGATTGATGATTATGTCAAAAGTGTTTGTTGAAAGACTTGCAAAAATAGTCTAATTTAAGCTTTAACAAGTCTTTTTCTTTTCCTTGTAAGTTTACTCGTAATATTTTCAAACTAAGCTAAAAAGTGCTAAAAGTTATTTTTAAAAATATACTTAAAAGGTATATAAATACCTTTATCCACATTGATGTATGACGGCGATCTTTGTTAATACATCTCTTTTCGCAAAATTTTAAAAACAAAAAATTGGTAAATAAAATCACAAGACTACATGCATACTTAAAAACAAATGCAAACATAAAATGAAATAAAAATAGACATTTCTTAGCGTGAATTAGCTTCTATTTCTTGGTAATTACATTTATTAATTTCCTGTTTTTAAAAAGTTTGCGAAAATATTTGTATCAACAAAGATTTCGAAAATGTCGCCGCTTGAGCGATTGCACATGCCGATCTGAATAAGGGTATTTATATGACTTTTTAAGATTATTTTTTTTTATCACTTAGCTTAGTTTGAATGATTATAAGAAATTTTTACGCATAATTTTGATTTTTTTTTCTTTTTTAAAAGCTGGGATTTCATCACAAATATCCAATTGTTACCGCTGAAGTTTTACAATATTTCTCACGTTATTTAATGCAGAATTTCTGAGATTTAATTAAGCGAAGAATAGTATTAACATTTAGTGGTAAAAATCAAACATTTGTACCGCAGTGCTTGCATCTCTCTGCTTGAATGTTTCTTTTCCCGACATATTTAATAGCTGAAAACAAATAAAAGTTTTATTTAATGTTCCCATATCGCATATAAATTCAGAAACGACAGAGTACACAATTGCTATGTCATATGCATTTCTTATTCTGTTGAAAGTCCCATTTAGTCTAATTTACGTTTTAACAGATCAAATCTTTTCCTCCCAAACTGTTGCCACGTGTTAATTTACATAACTTTTTATTGATGGCGAACCAAAAATTACTAAAAAAAATGATGTTTTCGTGTCAAATCTGCCCATACACGTTTTCAAAACGTTTTATTTTCGTTGCGGTTGTTGTCGGGAACGCGCATTCAAATTTTCAATGAATAGCATTTAACCTTCATTTAAAAACATGCGGGTATTGAGTCGTACGAAAATCTAATAAAAACCGAAACCAGAAAAAAAAAGAGGAACCTCTAAAATAACATAATATTTTGACTCGATGATTTTTATCATCTTCTGTTATAATATGATTTTCAACCCCCAAAAAATCCATCAAAAATGGGAGGGGGGGGGGCTGTTTTTATCAGGGACTTCAATCAAAACCCACCAGTGGGTTGCAACAATCTGGCAGCCCCGTCGGCGCCGTGAGCTCTCATTCCAAACCCCTGGGGGTTTAACAAAGGGGACCATCATCTGCCCCCTTTACTCTGGTTACGAAATGGTCGCGTGTATGGACCGCTCCCCTATTTGTTCGGAAGGGGGTGGTTAGGAATAAAATGACAAGGTTCCAGTTCCTTTTTTCATGTCGTAGACTCGTGGTCCTGTAATATCGAGCTGCAGTAACTTCCTTTTCAACTGTACGTGCTGCCAGAAGCTGTAAGGGAAATGAATTTGTAAAATGATAACATAAAAATATCGTACCATGTGAAACGAAAGGTGTGTTTCCGACAGACGTGTATGTCCAATGAAGCTGCCCTATTTATAATGATTGTATCATCATGTTACTGTAATTCGATTTTTTATATTGATTCAGTGCAGGAAGAAAAACATGTTTTTTTATACATGTAAAGTGATTGAAATATTTTCTGAATGAAATTCCAGCAGTTATCTAAATGTTAGTTTAAATTTACCTGTAAAATTTACTAGCTTAACTTAACGAGCATATATTGAGATTATTCATCGATTCACATAAATTAGCTTATAACGAAAAGAGAAAAAAAAGGGGGGGGGAAGACATTTTTGTCTGAAAGTTTTACAAGATACACTTTAGACAACGTATCTCAGACAAAAATTACTTATCAAAATGGGTGATTGGGATTAACGTGATAATGTTCCAGTTGTTTCTTTTTCTTATGTTGTTTCTTATCTTGACTTGAGTTTAAGTAATATCAAATAGTTGCATTAACTTCCTTTACTTTTTAAAAGCATATGGAAATGAATTTGTGAAATGATAACATAAAAATATCGAACCATGTGAAACGAAATTTGTGTTTCTCACAGACGTGTATATCCAACGAAGCTGTCCTATTTATAATGATTGTATCATCATGTTACTGTAATTCGATTTTTTATATTGATTCAGTACAGGAAGAAAAACATGTTTTACACATAATACATATAAAGTAATTGAAATATTTTCTGCGGGTTGATAAAATTCCAACAGTTATCTATATGTTAGTTGAAATTTACCTATAAGGTTTACTTGCTTAACTTAACGAGCATATATTGAGATTATTCATTTACTCTCATAATGGAAAGAGAAAGTTTAAGATAGAGAGTTTTTTTCTGAGAGAAAAAAAAAAAAAAAAAAATTAAAGAAATTTTTATCTTTTATGCACTTTAGACAATTTATCTGAGACAAATATTACTTATCGGAGTGGGCGATAAAGATTTATTAGGAAGTATCACATGTTGGCACGACTATAAATGCAGCATAAAAAATCTTCTGCTGCGTTTGCAGTTTTGTCAACTTGTAATAATAAGTGTGTTACACTTAAGGCTCCCCTCCTCGCTCGAGGAAACGCTCGCGAGCTAATGCTATTCCTATGGGGAAGCATTTTTCTAATAACTCTTTCGCATTTTGACATTTTATTTATTTTTTTTTTTTTTTTGCATTGGATAGCTGAGGTGCATGCCGACAGCGGACTTTTTTTTACTTTTTCGATTTTGGTTGCAGATATATTTTTAAAAAATCACTTTCAGTTTCGAAACCCGTTTTGAAAGTGAAACTAACTTTATAAAAAATATCTACGACCAAAATCGAAAAGGTAAAAAAGTGCGCTGTCAGCATGCACCTCAGCTATGCAATGCAAAAAAAAAAAAAAAAAAAAAAAAAAAAAATTTAAAAATGTCAAAATGCGGAAGAGTTATTAGAAAAAAGCTTCCCCGTAGGAATAGCATTAGCTCGCGTGTGTTTCGTCGGCCAGGACAGGGGCCTTACGTCCCGGGTTTGGGTACCGACATGGAATTTGTGCTGCGTTTCTAGCCTTGTCAACATGTAGTAGTGAGAAGTTCCAGAATGGGTGTCATTCCATGTGATTTAGTCGGTAGAACGTCAGTGCAGTTTACTTATGGTTAGAGTCCCGGTATGGAATGTTCTTCAATAAGTTGGCATTTTCGCCTCTTAAGCAATAAAATTTTCTTCAAATTTGATTTGCATTTGGAATAAAAGCATTTTTATCACATTAAGCAAACAATAAACTACTCTCATATTTTAAGTGATTTTTATGTGTAGTTTTATAAAATTATAATTCTTTTAATAATATAAAGAATATTTCATTGCTTTAAAAAATACTACATAAAAAGTTTGAAAGTTTTATTCGCAAAAGATTTAACGTAGATTTCAAACCCATCACAGGGAAACAACTTTAACCGTTTCACATTTATTTTTAACCAGTATAACGGCCACGGCACAATATTAATAATTTATAAAATAATCTTCTAATGAGAATTTTAGAATTTTCGGTAACTACTTTTTACTATTTTTTCTGAAGACCATTATGTTGCTCTTAAATCTGTTTTTCGAATGGCATCCGGTCTCTAGTGAACATAAAACTAGACACATAAACTCTTAAAAGATTTTATGTGTACTTTAATGCATTCGAAATCCCGCCGTTTTAATGATTTATCTTTTCGAAAAATGCTTTTACAGCAGAGCTTTTTCTAGTGCTCGGTATTTTCAGTATTAGCACACCTATCCCAAGTGTAAGGGGGCTGTGGGGAAAATGGGAAAAAGAACAAGATAATATTAATTAAAGGTTAAGTAAGGAGTTGAGTTTACAGGGTGTTTATTGCGCTATAATTTTAATTGAAATATGTGTATTTTGCGTACAATCTTTTTTTGTTCAATCTTTGTTTAGAATAACTTAACTTCTATGTCAAGGAAATAGTTTGTTTGTCCGTATGTCATGAAAAAGAATATAGCACTGCAGAAGGTGTTTAGTTTATAAGGTGTTTATTGTGAAATAATTTTAACCGTTGTTGCATAGGCTTAACACTAAAAAATTAATTGCTTAAGTGTTGAAATTGATGACTGACACCGAAATTTGAAAACAGCTTTATTTGTAAACAAGAAAAAGCTATTTTGCAGGAATTTAATAAACCGAATTTTTTTAAACCAAAATTCCGGTGCCAATGTGGCATTTGGGAATTAAATTCATTAGCATTTGGGAATGAATTTTTGTCCACTGTAGTGGACAGTACGCAACAAAGGGTTAATTGAAATACATGTATTTTCCATACAATGTTTTTGGTTCAATATTTGATTAGACTAACTTCAATTCTATGTCAAGAAAGTCGTTTAAAGTAATAATAATCGGGAATATAGTTTGTTTGTCCGTATGTCATAAAAAAGAAAAAGATAATTAAAAATTAAGAATGGTGATTAGTTTACAGAGTAGGATACATAGTAGGGACTAAGATAATCTAAATTTTTATTAAATTACGTTCATTAGTTCTTGAAATAGAGCGTTCGAAATATTTGTGGAGCACATAAACTATTGATTGAAACGATTTTATTAATTTCTAAAAAAAAAAAAAAAAAAAAAAAAAGTCAAATCGTGTTCAGTACTTTCTAAACTTATAAATCCGTCGAAAAGCAGAAGTCGAAAATTTCCACGAATTCAATACTTTCTTCTTGTAAAATAATATATACTTACCATCACTAAGCAGTGTACAATCTTTCTTCTAATATTTTAATGTTTTTTCTTGTAATGATTATTGTAATGATAATGTACTTTTCTTCGAAAAATTTTAAAATAGTTAAAAATTGCCTGTATAAAATTATCTTCAATGAATTAAGAATCAAAATCAAAATCATGTTAAATTAAATACATAATAAAATAATGTATGAATGCACACCATGCAATCCTAAAAATCATTATAAATTTCCTTTCATTTTTAACGACATATATCTCCAAAATAGCTTTATAAATTTCTAATAAGACAACACCATAACAGCAATCTATTCAACATGCCTGGGTAATTAATTTTAGCAGACTACGCATGTTTTGTGGTCATTTTCTTGGCAGGAATATTAATAATGAATTGCATTCTACACGACGCGAATTTGGGATTTAGGAATAAAGAAAAAAAGCTGCATTATTTGGGGATTTAAATTTCAAGCTTCGTTGATTTATTTTTTATTTTATTTTTAGCTGATTTTTCCATTTTTTGTTTTATTATTCTCTAATCTTAAAGTGGGATAGGTTTTAATAGTTCTAATAGTTTTAATAATAATTCATAATTCCCAAGAGCTGAATTAATCACAAGGTAGCATCTTAAATTTATGAATAGTACCCGGGCATCACTTAATTCGCAAAGCGTCGAAAAAAGCTTTGTAAATTGATATATTTACTATTAATAGCACTTTACAATCTGTATTCTAATATTTCAATGTTTTTATCTTATAATAATTTTAAAAGACATTAGTTTAAAGGGTTTTTTTTTCGAGAAATTTGAAAATAGATTAAAATTATCTGTATAAACAAACCTTCAATCAATTCAAAATCACGTTAAATTAAACACATAATAAAACAATGTGTGAACGCAGACCGTGCAATCCTAAAAATCACTATAAATCTCTCTTCACTTTTTAACAATCATACATCATTTCTTCAAAACAACTTTATAAATTCCTAATAAGACAACACCAAAACATCCCTCTATTCATCATGCCCGGGAAATTAATTTTAACAGACTACTCATGTTTTGTGGTCATTTTCTTCGCAGGAATATTAATAATGAATTGCATTCTACATGACGTGAATTTAGGATTTTTAAACGCTGCGTTAAGCAAGAAAAAAGATGCATTATTTGGGGATTTAAATTTCAAGCTTCGTTGATTTTTTATTTTATTTTTATTTATTTATTTATTTATTTATTTATTTATTTATTTATTTACTTATTTTTATTTTATGTTTTGTTTAACTTTTGCTTGCCTTAGAGTGGCATCGGTTCTAATAGTTGTAATTTCTAATTCCCAAGAGTAGAATTAATCACAAGGTAGCATCGATGAAAAATGATGAATACTACCCGGCCATTACTTAATTCGCAAGGCGTCGAAAGAGGCTTTGACACGTCTGACCGGTATGATGAACAACAGTTCCAGTTTGGAGAGGGTCTCGCTTCAGTGGTTACTGTTGCGTGGTGAACAGCGGAGGTAGAAATGTGGGAATATGACGTCATGAGATATTAAAAGGCTCACTCATTTCAGATGAGTTCCTCAAAATTTTTCTCTAGCCAAGCACAGCGAAATTCTTAATAAAATTTTAAAAGTTCGGCTCATTATTATTTATGAATTGAAAGTACATTGATTATTGTTCTTGTTATTATTATCATTATTATTTATAGTTTTTTTTTCTTTTAGTTTTTGGGTAAAAAAGTATGTGTTAACAAATACACACAAATTAAATTTCTAAAATTAAATTACCAATTAAATTTCTTTATATTTTTTGTAGTATGGCATATATTTTTAGTAAAATTCTTCGAAGATTGAAGAAAACAAATATTCATTTCAATAAATTACAGCACAATGTCCTTTAAGTCTTCATAAAAATCATTAATGCTGACAAACGGAATTCTTTAAATAATAACGTTTATATTATATAACAAATAATATCATAAAATATAAAATTTTAAAAGAACGTTGTTTATCCGATTGAATGATGAGTAAATTTTGTTGAAAAACCTTATTTATTTATTATTTTTCTGTGCACTCTTTTTAAAAAATGCTTTTTTTCCCCCCTGAGTTGCCAAAATATTACTAAAATATATATACTTAATTTTATATAAAGTTTAAAATCTTACTCAAAATTCGTCAGCTTTGAACACATAAAGTATTAAATTAAGCAAGAATTTTAGAAATGTTTTGAGAACTAAAAAAAAAAAATAAATAAATAAACATCTAAAATAAATAAATAAATAAATAAATAAATATCTAAAAAAAAAAAGCTACACAGAAAAAGCTAGTTTATTTTGTGAACTTCCCGAGGAGGTTTTTGTAAATATACAAATGCATTCTACATCATCAACAAAGGGAAATAAGAAATTGACTGACAAGTAACCGTAAAAAGTGATAGTCCATAAATTAATATCGCACGTGAAATTTTTTTAAATGTTTCTAATAGTAATTAAAAAAATGTTTTACGGATTTTATTATCAAATTTTCTTTTTAATATAAATAATTCATGTGCATATAGGGTAACATCCCTGGTAATTGGCACAATAAGGATTTATTTTTAAACTTACTTCTATTTTCATTACCAAGAAATAAAATATTTACTTGTAAATATTTTTGTATCAAAGAGTGCATATCTGTGTATCCATTTTGCTCACTAAAAGCAAAAATATTTGAAAAAGTATTTTTAAAAAAATATATTTATAAAAATTTGCTGTAATGACCAGTAATTGGCATTTAGACTTTGACACAATTAAAGTAACTTTTTTCAACTAAACAAATCTGTTGTCAGTTAAAATTTAAAATATACTATAAATCAGATAACAATAAATTGAAATGCATGCCTTTCTTAAGCCAGAAAAGAAGCATTTGGAAAAAAAATGGCTAATTTGATACAAGCCATAATTGTTTCTCTTTCTTAAGCACTATTGTTATTTAGTAGCATAAATCAATGTTATAATCTGTAAAGTAAAGAGCGAGCATATAACTGGTATATGGTCTTGCATTTTTAAAAGACTGGATATAAATTTTATTTTAGGACATTTTTGTTGGATGTGCCAATCACTGGTACTTGCCAATTACTGGGGATGTTACATTATCATGCATTTGTAGTGTAAAACAAAAATAATTTTGCCTGCAATTATTCTGAAACCGGATTTCAGATATTCTTCATATGAAAAGCTTCTCATCAACAATAGCCAAAACAAATTTCGAATTCTAAAACTATATTAAACAGTCCTGTATTCGAATAATGAAGTTATGAATAAAGAGCTGGAGGTTTGTAACGTTTAGCATTTATGAGTAAAGTAACTGAGGAGGTGTCACAAGATGACGGCTGTTTCTTTTAATCGGATCAAAAGTTTCTGATTACCGTTGGGGCAAACTTCCACCAGTAAACTTAAATAGAAAATTTCATCTTAATAAAGTGTCTTATTAATGGGAAGTTTCTCTCACAAATATCGTAAAAATTTCTATTTTTTCTTTTTACTGGTGTTGGTTTGCACAAGTATAATATTTTCACTGACGCAGGTAGAAGGTACAATGTAGCGAAGCTAATACCGCCAAAGTAAATTTCCACCAAAAAAAAGAATGTCAGTTTTTACCATTATTTTTGATAGACATTGTCCATTAATGAAGTGTTTGAATAAAGTGAAAATATTCAACTTGAATTTACTGGTGGAAGTGTTCCGTCGCAGTAATACACCTCTGCAAAAGCAGTTACAATTGAAACTGCACTATTTTAATGACATATCAGTACCTTTTTATTAATAGTTCCATGATTCGATTAGGATATTATACACTGTCAATAAAATCACTATGACACGTACCAAAAGTTGATAACGTTTCGATTTTTTGAATACCAGTAAATTCTTAAAAATCGTTCGGTTAATCTAGTTGCAGAAATTGTGCGATTATATAAAACAAATATTTCTGCATAAAAATATTGGTGTTAAAAAGTATGGAGGTTTAAAACTCTGCATGCAGTAATTTCTGGAAAATTAACTTTCCAGAATATTCTATTGAAGCTCCGCCCACACAGCCTAAGTAGTGTATTTATCTCCTATTTTAACGTTGTAACATCCATCCAACAATAAAGTATTTTGGTCGACTTTATTTCGTCTTCTTTGCGCCCACGGAGAGAAAAATCAGATCTCTAATCTATAAAATTAATAATAATAAAAATACATATTATTAATTTTTTTTCATTATTATATCTAAGAATATACTAATCCCTATACTAATGAATAAAAAATAACTAAATAACATATAACATAATTTAAAAACAAGTGACTGCATGCCGATGCCTTAACATATTTTCAACTAATATATAACTTATTCAAAATTATTCGTACATTAATTGCGATCTCTTAATATATATTCAACTAATATATATTATTCAAAATTATTCATACATTAACTTATTTTAATGCAAAGATTTTCTCATAATCCACTATGAATACAACAAAGAATATTAAAGTACAAATCCTAATTTGATTTTTAAAAAGAAGGAAGAATATTTAAATAAATCCCAGAAATTTTATATTTGAAGCCATATGTTGATTTATTCAAACCGAAAATTCTAGTTTTACCCTATAAAAGTAAATGAAATCCCAAACGAATTACAGAGAAGCCGACGTGACTTTAGATAATGTTATTAGACTTTGCTGTCCTCTGAAACTACTTGCATACTGATAAAGATAACCGGAAGCGTTATCAAGCGAGTTCTTCATGTCAAACTCAAATAAGAAAGGAAGAAATTTCCTTTTTCCTTCATTTTAACTATCAATGAGATTTCAACGTTTTTACGCTTTAAATTTCAGAGAAACAATGTCATTTAAACAGTGGTTGCTTTACAACCAGAATAAAGTTATTTATTAGTAATTGCATGGGCTTTGTGTAGGATTTAAATTTAAAGAATGAATACAGTTAAGAAATTGTTTGGCCTCTGCAATATGTGAAACTATAAATAATACGCGCAATTTTAAATTGAAGAAATTCTGAAAAACTTTTAAAAGTTTCATGAATTATTTCTTGAAAAGTCTCTTGAATTAAGTTTCTTGAATTCTTGCTTGATCCGAGTTTAAGCGAAATCTAGTTTATATGTTCATGCTTTTCTGAATTATATGAAATGATGTCTTATCTGAATTAAACAGTTTGGTTAATTTAGTTATTTAGAATTTATTTATAAGCTGTAAATTTAAGTATTTGAAAAAATCATTCTCCAAATTATGTTTCTAAATAATTAAACTACATTTTTTTTCATTTATGCATTATTATTTTTATTTTTATTATTATTTACAGTGTAAGTTTTCTTGTTGCTTACGAATCTATTTCCAAAGATGATGTGCTCTTCTTTTACCCATGCAAACTAAGATTGCTTTTAAGGGAAGCTTTTGCATATCCATATTATTGTTCAAAATAACCACCATATTGGAGCCAGCTCAGCATTAAAGTGCGGACACTCACAAACACTTTTTGCGGTTAGAAGTCGGCGTGTTTTATGTTGGCAGGCAGCGCGTTTTATGTATAATGAGTTTTTCAGTTCAACTACAATTCAACCATAGAACAGGGACCTTTCCCTTAAGTAGGGTTGAGATAGTTATCTCCTGCAATATTGTAATATCCCCGTTTCCTATTGTCAATAAACCGCAGAAGGGAAGAGAAGAAAGGATTTCCTCGAATTCAGTTGAAATTGGACAAAATACACGTGTGTTCGGAGCCTAAGGCTGCATTCAGATTGCAATACTTTCAGTTCAACTGAATTCTTGGAAGAGCGCCCTTTGTATATGACCCATTTGCCGTTTCTTCATAATAGAACGTAGTGATATTTAAAAAAAAAGAATCGGGAGATAAGCGATTCACCCTACTTCACGGAAAGATTTTTCTTTTGCCGGAAAACCGTTTTTTCCTGCAAAATTCAATAACACTTGCCACAACAAACGAGCCGACACCGAACCGCAAAAAATGGTCAGATCTGTTTGGGACTTTAGTCTACCGCCAAGACCTGGAGTTGCGCTCTTCAAAGAATCTGAAAAGCTTCCCATTGGCTAACGGCAATCGATTTTAACTATTTTTGCGGGAGGGGGGGAGGGGACCTGCAATGACGGGGATACCTAAACCAGTATTTTAGGAGTTCTATTATAAACCATTTACTTTTCAGTACATTTCCTTAACGGGCAGAAGATGTTCTATTTCTGAAGATGGTATATTCTTCAAAAGTGGGCCCATTTTCCTTTTTCAAAAGTGCTCTGCACCCTTTCTTGTCGCATGTGAACATCACACATTTCACTTTATTTTATTTTATTTTAGTTTTTACTTTACTTTATTTATTATTATTATTATTATTATTATTTTTTTTTTTTTTTTTTTTTTTTGAGAGAGAGACTGAAGATGTAGCACCGTTATTGCTTACTGATTCCCTTTTCAAAGTTACTCTGAGCTCGATTGTCTTGTCACATGTGAACCATCATTTAAGTTTTTGAGGGGGCAAAATTTCTTGTACCTCTAGTTGCGTATGCAGGGCCTGACTTGTGCAGGGGCATGGGGGGGGGCAATTGCCCCGGGACCCCCCCATGAGCGCAATTAGGATTTTCACTAAAAAGTGCCAAATGATTAAAATTAGCCAAAAGTGATCAAAACTAACATTTTTTAAACAATGAGGAAGATAAGAGTGGTCCTCTTTCCTTTCTTTCCTTCCAAAACCTCATTTATCGAACGAACTACATTAGATTATTATAGCAACTTAGTATTCTATAGTTTTCATAAGAAATTCTTTATTAACATATACCTTGTAGCGTGGCAAATTAAAATAATTAATTATAACCAATTTCTGACATTTTCTTTTAGCCATTTTATAACATATGTAGATAAGCAAAGAAAAATTGCAAGGAGTAACTTCTATAAACCAATGTATTATTTTTTTTTTCTACAATTATCCTGCTAATACTCTTTATTAAAGTTGTGACTATCTTTGGGTGATATCCTGTATACAGATGTGAACTGTACCGAGTACAAAATTTATACATACATACAAACGTATGAAGGTTAGTACTAGCCACTTCCACATTATGCACGTAAAAAAAATAATAATAAAATAAAAAATAAAATAAAATAATAATAAAAAAAATCTATCGATAGACAGAAGGGGTGGAGGCGGAATGGTGCTTGCCCCGGAGCCCTCCATAGCCTTAGTCGGGCCCTTTGCGTATAGATTCATTTCTAAAAGGTGTTTTGTTCTCTTTTTTTCACATGTGAACTGTGGGCCTTTCAGTAATTTTTTTAAATGGCAGAAGATGCATGGGCCACATGAGGCGTATCGAAGCTGTGTGAAGGATAGTTGCGAACTTCTTGTTGTGAAAGGGGCTTTCAGTAAGTCAATAACGTTGATCTGGAGCATCACTATCTCTTCTATTGTCTTGTCACATGTAAACCATTTGCGCTTTTGAAGGGACAAAAGTTGTAGGACCCATAGTTGCGTATGGATCCATTTTTTAAAAGTGCTTTGTTTTTTGTCACATGTCAACTGTTTGCTTTTCAATAAGTTTTTTAAGTGGCAGAAGATGCAGAGGCCACGTGAGGAATATCGAAGCTGTGTGAAGGATAGTTGTGAACTTCTTGTTCTGAAAAGTTTTTTCAGTAAGTCGATAACTTTGATCTGGATCATCACTATCTTTTCCAAGATATTCCTTCTACACCTGTTTTTGATGTTCTGTTTTCTCATCAGGAAAGTATTGCAGAAAAGATTTGAACAGCAGTCCTTTGTTGTCATGTTGTAAAATCCCTCATGCACCCGACTACACAAAACTACCTACTACAACTCATAAAATAGAAGACGAAACTGATTGTTGCAAACTGCGTAAAGCACTAAACTATCTATCTACAAACAAAAATGGCCGCTTCTATTTGATACACTTCCGCTACAATATAATTTTGTTTTCCTTTAATTTGGACCATGTAAGTCAGCATAGCAAAACACAGAAAAATAAATTCTAAGATTATTATTGGTAATGAACTGGTAGTTTTCACTCTTTTTTTTTGTCTGGTAAATGCATAGAGTAAATCTATAATAAGAATGATTTTCCGTTGACTTTCTCTTTCAACGGAACAACAGTTTATTCTCTTTTTCAGCTGATTCCTTTATTCTACAGCTGTATTATGTGCCTTTGTTTATTTGAATGGAATGGAACAAAATATTTGAGCTATTCGTACAGAATCGGCCATTTCTTTTCTTTGGTACCATAAGTCTTTTAAGTCATTGTTGATCTTGTATTTTAATAAAAAAATTTTTAAGATATTTATGTATTTTAATGTTTAATAAGTTATTTTTCAAAACATTTCTCTATTTTGAATGGATAATTGATGTTTTTAACTAACGAGATTAATAATAATAATAATAATAATAATAATAATAGTAATGATAATAATAATAATAATAAAAGGTGGGCCAGCGTACACGTAATTATTTTATACATTTTTATTTACTTTTTACAAATCTTGTTATTCTTCTTAACTTCACAAGCGCCTTTTTTCGCTTTTATATTACAGTTATTGTTAAAATAGTATACTACAAATCGTTTTTTTTTTTTTTTTTTTTAGTTTTGAGAACTGTTGAAACTTTATTTATAAAAGAAAAAAAATACATTGCTATTCTTACACAGTATTTCACTCTAGTGTACTTTAACATTTCAAAATGCACGGAAATAAACATTTTTAACACATATGACTTAACATACAGAAAATAACATAGATATTTGAGATTATACAAAATGTTTGAGATATTCGTACATAACCAATAAACTTTTTTCTTATCACCAATCTTTTAATTCACTCTTAATTCCGTATCTTAATACAGAATTTATTATTATTATCATTTATGTATGTTAGTGTTTAATAATTTTATTTATACTTTTCTCGATTTTACATGAATAACTACTGCTTTTACTTAATAATATAAATAAATTTTACTTTTCTGTACTTTAACATTTCAAAATGTACGAAAATAAACTTTTTTCAACATTTATGACTTAACATGCAACAAATAACAGGTATTCTCCGGTTACTATTTCTTTTCGTCGAAAGAAGAAATTAAATCCAATTTCATGAAAAATATTTCATTTATTAATTCGTTTATTAATTCTACTGACGCATTACATTGCTTTTTTCATCTGAAAGGGAAATAAAAGAATATTTTAGCTATTCGTACAGAATCAATGAAATATTTTTATCATCAGTTTTTTAATTTATTCTTAGTTCCGTATTTTAATACAGAATGTTTTTATATGTATGTATGTATGTTAATATTTATTAAATTATTTTTTTTATTACATTTCTCGATTTCATATGATTAACTGCTGCTTTTAATTAACGAGAATAACAAAAACAATAATAATAATAATAATAATAATAATAAAAAGCAGGCCAACGTTTACGTAATTTTTATGTCGTTTTGTCTCTTCTTTTCTGAAGCAAATCGTGTTGTTCTTCGTAACTGCATACTTCTTTAATTTCTCTCTCTCTCTTCCTCTTTTTTTTTTTTTTTAGCTCATAGGCTATCATAGCCTGAGAGCTTATGTGCCCGTCCGTTCTGTATGTATGTATGTTCGTTCGTTCGTGCGTGCGTACATGCGTAACGCGATAACTCATGATAAAAATATGCGATCCACTTGAAATTTTGTATATAGGTATATCCTGATAAGGCGCTTCTCTGATTAGTTTTTGGAGTTCATTCGATATGTATGAGAGGGGGGACGAGGGGATCATGCCCCTCCCCTTAATTGATATAAATGGGTTTTTCATGCAGAATTAACAATTTTCGTTCAAAATTTAAATATAGGATCATTCTGATGAGGCGATTCCGTGACTGTTATTAGGTGTTCATTGAATAAGTATAAACAGGGGGAACGGGGTTTCTAATGCCCCTCCCTTTAATTTATATAAATGGGTTTTTCAAGCAGAAGTGTCAGATTTCGTTCAAATCTCTGAATAGTTTTGGAAGTTTAATGGCTAAGTATAAAAGAAAAGGATAACTCCTGTTAAATTACATAAATGGGTTTTTATTAAGAATTATCCGATTTGCTCTAAATTTTGGATATAGATTTTTTATATGATCTGGATAGTTTAGAAGGTTGAATGATTAAGTATAAAAAAGTGGAAAGGGGAGAGCTGTTTCCCCTTCTTAATTTTTTTTCGAACGGAAATAACCCTTGAAAATATAAGGCTGTAATATACAATTAGTATGCGTAGCCTTTGAGCTCAATGCCATCAGTTTAACTGGGCATCATTCTTTTTATTATCTTTTAGATCACAAATTTTATTCTTGATTTTTTTTCTTGCATTTATTTAAGTTTTGAGAATTTCTGAAACTTTCTCTATAATATAAAATTATATCGCTATTCTCCAGAAATATTTTATTTATTGCACTTTAAAATTTTTTAACTGTACAGAAATAAATATACAGGATTTAACGTACAATAGATAACAGATATTCACGTGAAACTGTTTCATTTCTTTGATAAAAGTGATTAAATTTAATTTAATAGAAAAAAGAATACATTTCTTACTTTAAAAATATAGTCAGTAAAATGATTTATAAACAAAAAAAAAATTCGAAATGCTAAAATCCCTTTTGTTTACAGTATAAAAATATGAAAACATTCCAAAATGTTTCATTAAAATACATTACGAAAATAGCAGTGAAAAATTTTCAAATAGTTTTCAAAAAAAAAAAAAAAAAAAAATAATAATAATAATAATAATAATAATAATAATCTAGTAGTTAAATGTATATTTTAAAATGTATTACAAACGTTTTCGGATAATCCTAAGCTATTTCCAAGTGGGAAAGTTGATGAATAAAAACTTGACATTGACTAATATAGAATAGCTCAGGATTAGTCGAAAACACTTATAGTGCATTTCTAAACATATTTTTATTAGCTAGTTTTTATTATCATTATTATTATTATGAAAATCATTTATATATTTCGTCACATTTATTTAAGTATTATATTTTAGTGAAGCACTTTTTTTTGGCTGATTTCATATTTTTTATAAAATTATAAAATATCCTGGTATTCAATGATTTAAAAAAAAAAAAAAAAAAAAAAAAAAAAAAAAAAAAAAAAAAACTTTTTATTTAATCTCATTTTGTTGCAAGTTTAATAAACAGATCTGAATAAAAAATAATAATATTTCCAAGTAATAAAATAATCTTTTTTTTTCCCAATGTGTACGCATTTAGACAGTTACAATAAATTATTAGTAGAATATTAAGTTATACCTTTTTCATTGCAAACGTATAGCATATGTCTACCATTTCCAAGGAACATAAATAATTTTTATAGTGCAGAGAAGGTCAAATTATTTTATAGCAGCATTTAATATTTTACTTTTTTCTTCTCTCTCCCACCTAAGGCTTTAATGATCTATTCAGTTTAAAGTCAAGAGGGTTTTTATAGACATTTGATCTGAGTTTTCTTCTGCACCGATTTTCATAGTTATATTTTGCTTTTTAATGAAAGCAGTTCTTTTCTTGATGTGTCCGTACTCGGTATTTTCTTAAATAATCTCGTTTTGATTTTTTGATTTTAATCTTGTCAGGTCCGAATTTTTCTCCATTTTCAGAACAAAATTATTTTTTCTTTAACCCTTTCCGGCGCAGACAAATTCCGACAGTAAAATGAGAAATTATCGACTGACACCGGAATTTACAAAGGACTTTTTAAGAAATCAAGAACGCCTTAATTTAAGCTTTTATTGTAAAAGCAAGATTTTATTAAAATATTATTGGTGCCAATTGCAAGTTTGGAATTAAAATTATGTGTGTCCAGACCGGCAACACTGCGCTGGAAAGGGTTAATAATGTCAATCGTAGCTACCCAAATTGATTAATTGTTGTTTAAAGATTATTTCATTGTCAAATATGCAACTAATGCACTAATTTTGTGTATTATACAGTTTATATTTATATGATATTAGGATTAGGAAGACTTTTTGGAGACTTTAGGAAAATATCGTATTAAAACGGGGATTAACAGATATTACTATTTTCTAAAGTTTTTATTTTTATTTATTTATTTATTTATTTATTTATTTATTTATTTATTTATTTTGCATTTTATCATACATAACTCATTCAAAAAGTTAATCTACATTTTTAATTTAAAGAGTGAAATATATACGTATAAAATAAAGCAATCGCCAATGGTGCAAAGAAAATTGAGTAAAATTTTATTATTATTGTTATTATCGAATGTCAAAACATAAAGGAAGTCATAATAATAAAATCATAGACTCATATTATAATTTCTATATGCAGAAAGTAACGAAATAATTGTTAGACAAAACAATACTGAATGAAAAGACATGTACTATTAATAGTACAATACACCCAAAAGGATTAATTGCAAAAGTCCTTTGTGGAATTTCTTCGCATCGATAGCAATCTGGTTACTTACATTGTTGAAGAGAAAAGGAAAAAAAAAAAATGAGAATTACGATTTTATTGCTTATGCCATTTTCGTATTACAATCAAAAGTAAATTTTTGAACATATTTTAACATGAATGTCACTGCGATTTAATGAAAAAAAACAGCTTTTTTATTCAAAAAATTTTTGCATTTCAGTATATTTTTTTTCTGTGGATAGTGAAATATAGTAAAATTGAGGCGTTAAGCTCAGGGGGGAACAGTGAATGAAAATGATGTCACAGTAAAAATGAAATGAGTATTTTCCTTGATAAAACCAAATACTTTAATATGAATGCGTCTAACATCAATTTTCTGGATTTCGCTGGCTCTCATATTATAACCTCAAGTCAAGAGTATGAATATTTTAAATACAAAATCGAAACTATGAAACTTGACATCAAGCTTGGAAATAATCTATTATTATTTAGCTTATTAATAATCTATGAATATTGAAAGTATGGACCCAAATTTGGCAACGGTAGGAATGATGTTATTTTTAGTTATCTTTTATGTAACTGTAACAATAACAGCGACAACAAAAATTCGTGCGATTTTCCTGAGTTACCAATAAAATGTCAATAAGCATACAGATATCCGTAGCTTTTTACATACCTAATTTTGTAAATTTACAATTTACAATTTACATTTTTTTTTTTTTTTTTTTTTTTTTTTTTTTTTTTTACCGAGTACACACAAAATTTTAATTAAAAATACCGATTTTTGAACTTTTATAAAAAACTAGTTTCGTAGATTTACTGGTTTTTTTTTACACTTTATAATCTAAACTAGTTACTTTCTATAAAATATTTTATTTAAAAGTACGCAATGACAAATTTAATAAACATAAATAAACATAATCGAGCAATAAAATGAATTATTACACTCAAAGTATACACTTTTACGTGGCTACATTAAATGAACAGTGTAATATTAATTCGTTTCTTGCTTATTGCAAAAGTATAGCGTATGTCTAGCTATTCCGAGCACATAAATATCTTTTATAGTCCAGAAAAGGGCAAATTATTTTATAGCAACATTTAATCTTTCTTTTTTTTTCTTTGTTTAGCCTTAAGGTTCAACCTAATGTTTTATACATAGAGCTTTGCTATTTATGTACGAAAACTTATTTGTTGTTTTCATAGATAACAACAAATAATAACTGTTATTGTGAACTTGTTACAATTTTTGCTTTTACTCTTCTTTTTTTTAAAGAATTGTTTTTTAAAATTACTTAATCCTTTTTTATGATTCAATATATACTGTAGAAAAATATGTAAAAAGTGGCAGGTAAAAAGATAATACAAAGATATAGTAATCTCGTTCAGCCCTGTAAATTTCTGTTGGTGGTGATTTTAGGGCTCATCTAAGACTAAGAGGGGTCGCGGGGTAAGTATCGTTCTGATGCCCCCCCCCCTTCTATCTATCTATAGATTTTTTTTTTAAATAATTTGGAAGTCGTTACTATTGAACTGAAAAATACATACTTCATATGTATCGTATGTATGCATAAATTTTGTACTCATTACAGTTAGAGGGTACTGTATAGAGGGTATCACAAAAAGACAATAACAACTTTAAGAAAGAGTACTAGTAGGATAATATGAGAAATGATCGAATGGTGGAAAGAAGTACCTTTTTCTAAACTTTTACTTTGCATCTCTACTTCCGTTATAAAATGTCTAAAATAAAATGCCCCAAATTGGTCATAATCAATGGTTTTCACTTGCCACGTTACAAGGAAAATATTAATAAAGAATTCCTTTTGAAAACAATTAGAAAACTAATTTGTTAAAATAAAACATTAATCATTATTTTCAAATGTTGTAGTTTATTTCTTGTATAGATGGATGGGGCATTAAAAATAGAGAGAGGAAGAAAGACCGCACGTACCTTCCTAAATGTCTAAAAATATATAAATTTTGATTACTTTTGATTAATTTTAATAATTTGGAATTTTTAATGAAAATCTTGATTATTCTCACAGAGGGGAGAAAAAAGGGGGAATCAAGTGCTCAGCATTTTTTTCCACGATAACTCGGGCTTTAATAATTTATTTTTCCAAGTACACATTAAACAAGTCCATCATATACCATTATATGTAAGAGGTTATGATTTGAACAACTTTTATAGCCTTTAATTATGGTTAAATTTTTATGAATATATTTTGTGTTATTTGAATCCCCTTGGATATTCAAAAGAACAAGGCAGACAGTGATGACTACTTTTTTTCTATTATTTTGCGTATCAGTATATCAAAATGCAATTGTCTGAGTAAATTTCTACGAATCTTCGAGGTATAGATTTTATAGTATAAAAAAAGTGATGGTATAATAATTAAAAAAAAAATTGCTATTGTCATTCCGGTAAAATTCCACTCCTGGTGATATATTCTAGAAAATATTCCAAATTCTTTGTATTCCTTTATAAATAGAAGCAATCCTTCTTCGTACTATGCGTTTGAAATATTTCTGCTGAAGAGCTAAAGTTAATGCTACAAAATACAAATAATGTAACTGTACTTCCAGACTATTACTGACAGGAGAAAATGAAAAATAATAAAATGTAACTTAATGCCAAATTAAGAAAAAAATATAAATAAAATAAAATAAAAAAACAGTTTTTCAAATATGAAAATATATATCTCTCCGGGAAACATTCCACATTTGTAGCACTATCAATAAAATCGTTTAAATTATTCGAAGACTATTTAAATAAAAGCAAATTTATTTGGATATTGGATTTTGAATGGAATTTGTTTTCTTCTGTTTTGAATAACATTGAATAATTGATTTTTCAACCACTTTTATTTTGTTTTGTAAAACACCTTTTCCTGTGTAATTACAGAGCATTGCAAAATTTATAATTCAATTTAGGATGTTATAAGAGAAAAAAAAATGTGTTATTTAATATTTAGTTTCTGATAGTATAGCTGCTAACTTTCAGAAATTTTCAAATCAAATAAACATATTTTGAGCCAGAAAATATATGCAATAAAGTGTTCAGTGTTTCACTGACTTTATTTTACTTATTAAACAATATTTATTATTGAGATTATGTTTATTTAACTTTAGTAAAAAAAGTGGTATGAAAGTGCGTGATCAAGCGAAATAAATACTTTTATATGTTGTTGTGGAGGGTATTTTTTTAAAAGCACATTGTGAAAAAAATCCACAAAATTTCGAGAAAAATAATGGATAATTGGTTATTCAAAATGCGATAAAACAAAACTGTGTGTGTAATAAACACATGAAGTAAACAGAAATAAACATGATAATGTTCATAAGTTACTTTTTAAAGGGCGAAAGGGCAAAGTATGCAGTAAAGAAACGTTGTACAAGAAATAATAATAATAATAATAATAATAAAGGTAAGTTATTTCTTAAATATACAATCTTGGATAATTTTGTTTTTATTATCAGTAACATTCTTGATTACAGTTGACAATATTAATACAACAGTGTTTGAAAAAAACCTTTTTTTTTACAAAGTTTTGCATTTATTTGAATCCTTTTATTATAAACGCTGAAAAAATAGAGAAAAATGCTTTAAAAAAAGGGTTTTTTTTTCTTCTTTTTTTTCCGGTGAAAATTTCAAAGAATAGTTAAATTAAATCAACTCATAAAGGAACACTAAGAATTTTTTTAATAATCCAAAAATTGAGTCATATCGTTTGAATTTATTAAAAGCTATTTCGACTAATAACTAATAAAAGACTGTACAATATATATTATTGCAAAAACATACAAAAAAAAAAAAGTCTAAAAATTCATCCGATTAGCACAAAGGAAATCAAGGAACAAATATAGAATCCAATAAAATCTCGGCACTGCTTTTATTGGATAATCTGTCATCAATCTTGGCAAAAAATAATTTGGTCGTAAATATCTAAATACATGAAAATTGTTCAAAATTTATAAAAATTTGAACGCAAAGAAAATCTTAAAACAAAAGTAAATATGAAAATCGTGATACATTTAAATATCTGCCATTTAAGAAACGCGATCCTAAATTTTCTTTATCAAATAAAATCCAATCTGGCTTATAGAAATTTAATAATAATATTTAGATTTTTTTTTCAGAAAATACATGAATATTTCTAAGAATAATTAAATTAGATCAACTTGAAAAAGAACATTAAGAATCAAAAAATTCTCATTTCTTAATAATACAAAAATTCTCATATATTTAAATTCCCTCATTTTAAAAATTTATCGAAGCTCTGAGTTTATTAGAAGCTAATTCGGTTAATAAATAATAAAAGACTGTACGTCACATATGAGAGTAAAAATTCACACACACACAAAAATAAATAAATAAATAAATCCAAATACATACATCAGACCATCACAAGGAGAATCAAAGAACAAAAATTTCTTAAAAATACTAAAATCCTCCTACATTTAAATATCAATATTCTAAAAAACCAATAGAAATTCCGTGTGAATTCAATAAAAGCGAATTTGGCTATTAAACTAATGTTTTATAAAAGACTGTACATCATATATTAGAGTATAAATGAGCAAAAAAGACTAAAAATAAATAAATCAGACCATCACAAAGGGAATCAAAGAACAAAAAATCCTTAATAATACTAAAATCCCCATACATTTAAATCTCCTCCATCTAAAAAACGTGATTTGAAAGTCTTGTTTGAATCCAATAAAATCTGGTCACCAGCAGGGCTTATCATTCCACCTGTCATTGATCTTGGCGGAATATAGTTTGGTCGTAATTTGTAAATACATAAAAAATGTTCAAAAAATATTAAAATATTAGTGAAAAAAAACCTTGAAAACAGAAGTAAATATAAAAAATCGTCATGCATTTAAATCTCTGCCATTAAGAAACGTGATCCAAAATTTTCTTTAACAGAAAAAATGCAATGTGGCTTTAAAAAAAAAATTAATAATGACATTCAGAAAAAAATATATTTTTTAGAAAATATATAAACTTTTTAAAGAATAATTAAATTAGATCAACTCATAAAAGAACATTAAGAATTTCTTAATAATGCAAAAATTGTCATACATTTAAATCCTCTATTCTAAAAAGTCATCGAAATTCTCGTTCAGTTTATTTAAAGCCAATTTAGCCAATAACTAATAAAAGACTGTACATCATGTATTAAAGTAAAAGTGGCCAAAAATATTACAAATACAAAAATCAGATCAGCACAAAGGGAATCTAAGAATAAAAAAATCTTAATAATACTAAAATCCCCATGCATTTAAATCTCATCATTTTAAAAAGTCAATAGAAATTTTGTTTGAATTCAATAAAAGCAAATTTGGCTATTAAACTAATGTTTTAAAAAAGACTTCGAGACTTCTACATCTTTTAGATTAGAGTTACATTAGAGTAATTTATATTAAAATAAAAATGCTCAAAAAAAAAAAAAAAAATTTATATATAAATCAGACCAGTACGAAGAAAATCAAAGAATAAAAAAATCTTAATAATACTAAAATCCTCATACAATTAAATATCCTCCATCTAAAAAACGTGATTTGAAAGTTCTGTTTGAATCCAATAAAAATCCCGGCAGGGCTTATCATTCCACCTGTCATCGATCTTGGCGAAATATAGTTTCGTCGCCAACGGCGGCAACCCTTTTAGGGTTCACGGACCACTCTTGTAAAAAGTCTTTACAAGTAACGTCGCTTGTCTTTTCCTGACACTAACATACACTTCTGCATCTATTATGTATGGCGTAGAGCGGTGCTTTTCTGTCGAAAGTCAAGTAGTGGTATAGAATCTCTATTACTTCGCATGAAAAAAAAAAGTTCACTTTAGCTTCTCCCGGGAATCTATCCTGAACCAAAGTTATTTCGCGACCTCCCTCCCCCCATTCTTTATTTCTCTGGCATGGGATATAATCTGGTATTTTGCTGATGTAGCTTATGTATGGGAGATCTATGGTGTTAGGAAGACAAGGAGAATATTAAGTTCAAAACTCGCAGAAAAATTTATGAAGAGAGTTAGATTTCGTTGAAAGTTTGAAAAGTTGTAAAATACAGAGAGAGAAGAAAATATGTACGTGTGTGTATGTTGTGTTATAGGGTTGCTAAAGGAATTGTGAAAAAAAGTCCCTGATTTCCCTAATTATCTTTATCACATTTCCCAGATTTTCATTATTAGCAATACAAATATGATTCAAAATGAATGATTAATTCACAAAACATTTACCCCTAAATAGATGCAAGATGTAAGTATATAAAAGTTTAAAAATTTTTTTAAACTATTCAAGATGTTAGTAACATTGATATCAGAAGATGTTACATCTGACATGTTGTTACATATTTAACATCGATGTTTTTAACATTTTGAATAGTTTTAAATGTTTTTAAACTTTCTGTATATTTGTACCTGTTTACTCTCTTAAAAAGTCAGCCACAAAATAGCTCAAGTTGAGCTGAAATCCTCTCATCTCAATGTTGAAAGGCAGCTTCTCAAAAAAAGAGTTGCAATAACTCGAGTTTTAACCAATTTAAACGAAGTTGAGCTATTTAATTAACCAATTTAGATCAAGAAGATTTAATCGTTTGAAAAACAACTCTTTTATGATCGAAAAAATTACAGCTCTTTCATGAGAAGCCAAATCAGCTCTTTCGTTTTAAGAGTGTAGAAATAAATATATTGTGAATTAAATACTCAGGTTGTTTATTTACTTAGCGTGAATAAGACGTTTCAGCTCGAGATATAGATTTTCAATGTATGTATTTTTTACCAAATACGATATGTTTATGTACACTGTTTACACACTGAGAAAAAAATATGGTTCTGGCATATAGAATCTAAGTAATGGCTCTAGAAAAAATAGTTCCATGTCATCCCTATAAATTTTAGTTCCATTTCTTAGAGAGTTCCAGAGTCTCTTACTAGAATTCAAGAGCGTTTTCCTATATTTTTGCTGTCAAATTTATCTAAAAATCTCTTCAAATAGATGCGAATACAAGAGATTTCATTTAGTAACTAGAATTATAGTTTAAGAAACCATTCCTAAAATCAAGCAATAATTTCTCGCTACTGAAACAGTTCAATGTCGTTTCGTCTCCCAGAAAACAAGAGACTAGAAATGTCAAGTCATTTCGCCTATTCAGCTTAGTTGTTTACCCCACTCGCATAGTTTGGACATCTATATTTCTAGTTTAGAGATTCAGAAAGTGACTAACTATTCATTCTAGGTGAAGGTGGCATATTTTTTTTCTCAGTGCACATTAACACATTTATTTAGCTTCCTAATAACTCATTTGTGAGAAAAATAAGAGAAAAACATAAAAAAATGCACGATATTAAGAAAGTATTGGTAACCAGTTTCAGAAATCCAAACTCATAATTTAGACCAACAACTTGATGTTTTCGCCAATGGATATATGGTGACCAGAAAATTTCTTCAATTAACCTTCCTCCCCCCCCCCTCTCAAAAAATAATAGGATATGCCGCTGCCCCTTTTTTAGACATATAGGTAGATATAGATTACCTGTGGAAAACTGGCAAATTACTAAGCTGGAAACTGACAACAACAACAACAAAGACAAAAAAAAAAAAAAAAAAAAAATCATCTTGTATATACGAGTTACGCTTCCTTAAAAAGACTCCCACGCAAGGCAACCTCTTCCTTTCAGGGCCTGTATCCCTGGTGTTGATTGTTGGCCGTCATAAACACAACAAACCTTTAAACATTTTCTGTTTTAGTGCTTTGTCAAATCTGTTTAATTGTGTTTAACTTCGTCGTCTCCGTTTGGAATGGACTGAATGTATATTATCTGGAGATACAGCTGTAACATATTGTGGTAATAAAAAAAAAAAAAAAAAAAAAAAAAAAAAAAAAAAAAAGTTGTTATTGTCATTATTTCTAAATGATTGAAAGAATCTTAACTTGAATTATCACAATAATAATAATAATAATAATAATAATCGTCCAATTAAAAAAAATAGTAATAATAAAAATAAAATAAAATAAAATAAAATAAAATAAATAAAATGTTGCATCCGAAATTAATTGGATGGAATTGAGGATCATGCCATTTTTCGAAGAAGGTTGTGATGATGATGAATTTGACATTGGTGATATTCATCCTGATGTACCAATGAAAGAAAGTGGTTTTAAGGAGTTGCTTAAAATTTTGATAATGACTTAGTTACCGTGAATGATAATTGGTGGTTATTTTTTAATTCTAAAAAAATGGAATAATAAAGCATTTTTAGAAAACGCAAGTCAAGTTTTTATGTTTTTTATATTTACAGTCTTTTTTAGTTGTTTTAGAATATTAATTTTGAAATTTTTCTGTGACTTGAGTATAAGCTGAGTCCTAACTTGAGAATGTTAACTTGAATAACCACAATATATATATATATATATATATATATATATATATATATATATATATATATATATATATATATATATATATATATAATAATCGTCCAATTAAAAAAACAGTAATAATAAAAATAAAATATAATAAAATAAATAAATAAATAAAATGTTGCATCCGAAATGAATTGGATGGAATTGAGGAGTGTTCAAAAACTCTCGGGGCTAGTTCCTGGAAGTATAAGGTAAATAACACATCGGAAACTGCATGTCAAACGTAGAAAATGGGGTGCATTCGTACTATAATGGAGTTTTTTAAATATATATTACTTCGGATACAAGACGGTATCAGAAATATTTTGTGTGTCATTGTAAAAATTAAATGTTTTTTATTTTACAGGAATTAACTTGTAGTAGACCTCAGCAACGTATACCAATTTCATAAAATGTGAAATATTTTAAAAGAATAAAAACGCTCTTCAAACAATATTTCTTTTTTATACCATTATCTAATAGAATACTTTTTTAAGGCTCTATATATAAATAAATATATTCTCTGCACCTCAGATTGTACAGAATATAAATTCCAGTAAATATTTTATAGATACATATGGATTGTATTATGTTCGAAATTTTGCAACATTATTAAAATGCACTTTAAATTATTTTTTCCCGTTAACCGTAATGTAACGGAATACTTTTGACTGTCCTTGTAATTAAACCATACACCCGATTTTCATAAAATTTTAAATAATTCGATAAAATTATGTAATAATTATATGCTTTAAATTTCAAAGACACGGCAGGGTAGTTTATGCGTTGTTATATGCGGACAGACGGACGGATTGAGCGACGACTTTAGGTACTACGTATTTACATAATTACGAACACACCTAAAATGTGAACGGTATTACACATAAAAAAAAGAGTTTCACAGCTCTTTTTTAGAATAGAGCAAAAAATATCAACAAATCAGAAGTTGTCATTTTAAGAAAAGAAAACTCTGTATCTTTGATGATAAATTTTGATTTTTTTCTAAAATAACTGATTAATAAATGTTCAAATAATATCTTATGAGAGTATTCCATTACAAAACAATTATTATTTTGTGAAAACATAACAAAAGAAAACATCAAAGTATTATTTAATGCATCCTGTATTAAATATGTAAGTCACACATAAAACTTTTCTTACAAAATAATAATAAAAAAAATCTTTAACTTAAGAAAAAAAAATTATGAATAAAAAGAAGCTTAGCTGTTTCATGATAAACAAAGTATTCCTTAAATTCATTTCTTCAAGAGAAAATATTCACTGCTTGCATAATTAGGTTTTTACTTTTATAAAATAAAAAAAAATAAAAAATAGGAAATATCACTTAAAAACTTTTAAAGTAGAAAGTAACTTTTGAAATAATTACCAAACTAAACTTAAGTAAAATATTTTTTTCTTTAAATTACAAACTTTGGAATTTTGTGCGATAAATACTGAAAAAAAAATTAAATTAATAAAAAAAGAGATCAGGATTAAGTAATGAAAAATTTATTATTTGAAAGCAAAACTCGAATATTTACTTTTTATAATATATATATATAAATATGTTTCCTAAAAGTATAGAATTATCTTTTTTTAACTTAAACTTGATATTTCAATAAAGTAAACTTACAGTAAAAGTATGTATTTTTTTAATACTTTTACAAAGATAAACAATATATATTTGTTTCATAAATAAATATGTTATTTAATATGATTGCTTTATATTTAATTAATTTTTCCGACCAAAGTTGAAAAATGTCCGTGATTTTAATTTATTTGTCATACTGTAAAAAAAAAAAAAAAAAAAAAAAAAAAAAAAAAAAAAAAAACCCTTTAAATTTACAAAACATTTTCTAGGAAACTGAGATTTTTCGAATTTTTTTTATGTAACGGCAACAACAAAAATTAATGTAAAAAACGCATGTTTGCACTGTAAATGAACAAATCTTTAAAGTTGCAAATTCTTTTAGGAAACTGGTATGCCTAAAACTTTTTTATGTAACTACCACCTTTATTACAGATAAAATTTTAATAAGGATGTTGTAATTTTAATAGATTCTTTTGTAGACCTTCAGGTTTCTGTAGCTTAAAGCAAACACTCAAAGCAAAATCAAATTCCTACTGTTTATCTAAAATAAAATCTTTAAAAAAGGCAAAAGAATTGATATATATATATATATGCTCATGGACAGTGTTTAAAATATATTATTTTAAAATCTTCCATCACCGTGATCCGTTAGATCATAATCATTTGGCTCCATAATGTTTTAGCTCGATTTTTAGGCCGATAATTAAAAACTCAAAAATTTTAAACATTTTATGTTTCACGTGCCCATGAATATACATTTTGTCTCAATTTATATAATCTTCATTATATTCTGAAATATTTTGATATTTTTCTGTAGATATAACGTGCTTGTATATCTAAATATGAAAAATTTATATTGAAAAAAACAAAACACAAAAAACAAAAATTCAGATTATATAGAAAACGAAATAAAGGGGGATTAAAACTGAACGCGTTATAAAGAACGTCATATGTACTTAAAAGACCGTGGGAAAAGAAAAATCTCATGTTATTTATGATTTCACAATGATTTTATAATTATATAATAATTATACAATTATATAAAATTATATTTAATTAAGTATAACTCGCAGTACATAAATTTATACATTAAATATAATTCTTTAGATTTACATAATCTTCATTAAATTCTGAAAAGTTTAGCAATTTTTCTGCAGGTATAATATGTTTATATATTTAAATATCAACTACTTTACATAAATTTATCCAAAAACATTTTCAGATTATATAGAAAAAGAAATAAAGATTAAAACTATGTACGCATTATGAAGAACGTGATATATAGTTAAAAGGCCGTGGAAAAAGAAAAATCCCATGATATTTATGATTTCACAGTAATTTTGCATTTAATTAAATATAACTCACAGTACACAAATTTAAATTTTAAATATACCTTTTTAAATTTATGTAATCTTCATTAAATTTTGAAAGATGTAGCTATTTCTCTTTAGGTATGACATGTTTGAATGTTTAAATATGCAAGTACTTACATGAATTTATCTAAAACAAAAAACATACTCAGATTATATGGAAAAAGAAATAAAGATTAAAACTGTACGCGTTATGAAGAACGTGATGTATAGTTAAAAGGCCGTGGGAAAAGAAAAATCCCATGATATTTACGATCCCACGCTCTAAGTTAAGCCCTCTCCTTCAGTTAATGAACTCTTTTTTGCCAACATAGTGGTTGGGGAGAAAAAACTGAAAGTGAAAAAAAGTCTGGTTTTTATCACAAGTAATAAATTTAAAAGTACTCGGAATAAAATATTAATTTCAAATATTGAAGTTTTTTTTTTCAGATTTAATTACCTTTCTCCCAACGTCAACGGAAGATTAACTAGAAAATTGAGTGCATGCAAACAGCGATATTTTAAATACATAAAAAGGAAATTATATGTACTTGATTTATTTACAACAGCATTGATTCACATTATTAAAACTCTTAAACTTTTATAAATGCGTTTTATTAATTTTTGAAAAAAAGCGTTTGTTTTTTATCTGTAATAAACATAAAATTGCTCAGAAGAATATTAATTGTTATTATTATTTAAAAGTTTTAATTATCTTTCGTCTAAACTCAATGGAAAGTTGATTAATAATAATAATAATAATAATAATAATAATAATAATAAGAAGAAGAAGAAGAAGAAGAAGAAGAAGAAGAAGAAGAAGAAGAAGAAGAAGTAAGAAATTATTTGGTTTAGTAATTACAACAGCAAACATGACAATATGGAAATTGTTTTGATTTAATAAATTTGTCATACCGAATTATGAGCAATGGCCAGTTACTGAACTTTTATTTACCAACATATTGGTTGAAGAAAAAATCGTTGATCTTGAAATATATACATACCTATGTGTGTGTCTGTGATTGATTTAAAAATACTTCAAATATAACATCATTTAAAATTTTGAAATAATTTTTCTTTCAGATTTGATTACGTTTTAAAATAAGGTCAACGAGAATTCTGTAAATGTACATACGAAAGGAATAAAAAGTAGATGAATGAATCCTTAAAAATACTGATGTTTTTTAAAAATTGATAATTGAAAAGATATTTTCTATAACTATACAGGGTTATTACAAATGAATAATCCATTTGTACAAGGCAATTAATAAAAAGTACAAAGTGTAGTTTATCGATAATAAAAAATAACCGTGGAAAGTTAAATTTCAACACAGTTATAAGTATACAATGTGAGCCTCTCTAAAAACACGAGCGAAATCGAAGTGGTGAGGCTTTTCTATGGAACTCACTGGCGATGCTTCCTTAATTTTTTTTTTTTTCTGTTTCTCAGCTTTCGTGAATAACAGTATATTCATTGTTAGCCAGAGCATAATAATGCGTCTACTTCACTGACTTTTTTACTCCATTCCTTTCCTTAAAAATTATCAAAATTCTCACAGGATTATTCTCTAAAACACTACTGTGTAAAAGATTTCACTTTTCTCAAAATATATCTAACAATGCATGCAATATGAACACAAAATTGTTCCTTTCTCGAATATAATAAGACAAGATGAAAAAAACTTCTTTCTTGCTTTCATCTACACAATCTGTTAACACGATCTGATTTCTGTAACCAATGCTAGTGACAGAAGTTTATTCCTTTTCTATATAACTCACTCGCTCTGCTTCCTTAATTCATTCTTCTTCTTAGCCACTGCACTCAAAAATGTTAGTATATTCAGTGTTAGCAAGGACAGAATAATTTAATTTCTTCAGTTAGAGATTCTCAAACTTATGGAGGATTATCTTCTAAAAAACTACTGTGGAAAAAAATCCACTTTTCTCCATAGATGTGTGACAATATATACAATATAAATAATATCCAGGAAAACACAAAATTATTCTTTTCTAGTGTATTATAAGTCAAGATGAAATAAACTACTCTCTTGCTTTCATCTGCACAATCTGTTAACCCGATCTGATTACTGTAACCAATGCTAGTGACAGCTTTTCTGTGTAACTCACTGGTGCTGCTTCCTTAATTTATTTGTTTTTTAAGAAAATCACTCGGAAATATTGGTATGTTCAGTTTTAGCAAGAACATAATTATTGATATGTATCACTAGCTTTTTTATTCCTGTTCTTCCCTTAGAAATTCTCAAACTTCTGTGAGGATATTTTTTTTCTAAAAGAACTTTATCATTTTTTCCCGTAGATATGCAATATAAACAATAGTCTAGAAAACACAAAATTATTCTTTTACGAATATATAATGACATGAAAGCTTGTATATAATAAGACAAGATTAAATAAACTGCTTTCTTGCTTTCATCTGCACAGTCTTTTAACCCGATCTGATATCTGTAACCTGCTGCTGGTGACACACGCTTATTTCTTTTCTATGTAACTCACTCGCGCTGCTTACTTAATTTATTCTTTTTCTTAGCCATCGTACTCAGAAGTACTAGTATATTCAGTGTTAGCAAGAGCATAACTATGGATCTAACACATTCGATTTCTTTATTTCATTTCTTTCCTTACAGCTTCTAAAACTTCTGTGAGGATCTTTTTCTGAAAAAAAAAAAGATCTTTATAAAAGAGTTTGTATTTTTCCATAAACAAGCAATGTAAACAATATCCAAGCAAACACAAAATTATTATTTTACAAAGAAATAGTAAAAGCTTGTATATGATAAGACAAGATGAAATAAACTGCTCTCTTGCTTTCATCAGCACAATCTGTTAACCCGATCTGATTTCTGTAACCAATGCTGGTGATAGATTCCCCCCCCCCCTTTTCTATTAAACACACTCGCGTGCTGCTTCCTTAATTGATTCTTTTTTTTAGCCACGGCCTTCAGAAGTACTAGTATATTCAGTGTTAATAAGAGCAGCATAATGCATCTACTTTACTGGCTTTTTTCTCCATATCTTCCCTTATAGATTGTGAAACATTTATGAGGATGTTTTCTAAAAGACTACTGGGTTCGCTTTTCTCAATAGTTATGTAACAATATAAACAATATAAACAATATCCAGGAAATCACAAAATTATTCTTTTCTAGTATATAATAAGACAAAATTAAATAAACTGTTTTCTTACTTTCATCTGCACAATCTTTTAACCCGATCTGATTTCTGTAACCCATTCTGGTGACAGAAATTTATTCCTTTTCTATATAACTCACTCGGGCTGCTTCCTTAATTCATTCATTCTTTTTTTTTTTTTTTTTTTTTTTTTTTTTTTTCTTAGGCACAAAACTGAGAAAAAAAATTAGTATTTTCAGTGCTATCAAGAACATAATAATGGATCTATTTCTCTCGCTTTTCTATTCCATTTCTTCCATTAGAGATTCTCAAACTTTTGTAGGATCTTTTTCTGAAAGAAATTTTGTGGAAGAGTTATTTTTTTCCATAGATATGCATTAAAAACAATATCTAAGAAAACACAAATGGCGTAATAGCTTATATATAATAAGACAAGATGAAATAATCTGCTTTCTTGCTTTCATCTGCACAATCTGTTAACCCGATATGATTTCTTTAACCAATGCTGGTGACAGAAGTTTATTCCTTTTCCTTATAACTCACTCGCGCTGCTTCCTTAATTTATTCTTTTTCTTAGCCTCCGCACTCAGAAATACTATCTGCCTTTTCTTTTCATTTACTCCGTGAGAGATTCGAGTACATTTTTTTATTCTATTTCGAAAGAACATTGAAGTATATCTAGTATCGAACTTAAAAGAAGAAATAAAGAAAAAGAAGAATGAAATAAATCAGAAATAAGTTATTTATTATGTTTTGGGATGAACGTTTGATTTGGATAATACGCACGTGACAAACATTGAAAAATCTTTTCAAGAAGAGCATAACTTTATTTCCAGGATATTTTGAAGTCGTGCCCGTTGCATTTTGAAGTATTTTCAGTAAATTTATTTATGTATTTTGGCACTCAGTGATTATTTTGTTTGAATGATGGCATTGCATTTCTTTTTCTTTTCTTATTTTAAAAGAGAAGGTGAGTTTCTTTCATTTATGCATGAAAGGAATTTTAAAGAGCTTTTTCTCTTGGTACCATTAATAAATATGTTGTGCAGTGAAAAGAGATATGCAATATTTTACGTTTGTTATGATAGAGAAAAAACCTTTCTTTTTCCTCTTTTAAAGCTAATGATTTTGGTAATGTTGCGTATTTAATGGGATTAAGGTTTATTCATTAATAAAATGAAATAGAAAGAACTTTGATTTCTCAAGTTGCATTTTTTCCCTTTCGGATCAATAGTGACTTGAATTTGAACTCTGTTTTAAATTAGTGAAATTTTTCATTGCTAAGAATTGATGCAGGTTAACTTATTATTAAGGCTTTTCTTTTAATTTATCTCGGACTTTTTGAAAGATTTTTTTAAAGAGCCTAATAAACTGCTGTTTTTTTTATTTTTTAACTGTAAAAATAAGAATAATAATTCAGTTTTGAATATTTTGAAGGGATAGAAATGTAAAATATACAGCAAAATTAATCACCCTTACGTTTCTAAGTAGCTTTTACAGTACAATAATCACTTTTCTCAATTCAAAATATCACTTATTCGGATTCTATCAATTCTCAAGTAAACATTTTCAGCTACATAACTGATTTTGTGCATGCAATTGTATTAAAATAAAGTCAATTTTCATATTAATGTTAATACTGTTAATATTGTATGTTTGTCTATTAAAAGTGCTCTCTTAATATCAAAATATTTTCGTATGAATTGGTAGCATCCGAAAAAGTGATATTTTGTTTTGAGAAAAGTGATTATTGTACTGTAAAAGCTACTTAGAAACGTTTCCGATATGGACGGGACGCTAATAAAAATTACTTTTTATAAATTTTTCTATAAATTTTTAAAATAAATAGCTTTCTGGGATTTTTAAAGGTAAAAGAGCGGTTTTAGAAACCTTAGGTGATTTAGAAGAGGTTACTGTATATTTTCCTTTTTGATTACAGTGCATTTTTATATACTCAGAAATGTCTGACATTTTTTACAGTGTAGATATGCAAAATAAACAATATCCAAGAAAACAAAAATTAAACACTTACAAAGAAATAATGACATAAAAACTTGCATATAATAAGACAAGAAGAAATAAACTGCTTTCTTGCTTTCATCTTCACAATCTGTTAACAAACACTGATTTCTTTAACCGATGCTAGTGACAGAAGTTTAATCCTTTTCTATATAATTCACTCGCGCAGCTTCCTTAATTCATTCTTTATCTTAGCCACCGCATTCAGAATTACTAGTGCATTTAGCGTTAGAAAATGCATAAATATGAATCTAAGTTACTCGAATTTTTTATTCCATTCCTTTCCTTACAGTTTCTCGAACTTTCGTGAGGGTCTTTTTCTAAAAAAAAAAAAAAAATCTTTATAAAAGTATTTATATTTTTCCATATAAATACAATATAAATAATATCCAAGAAAACAGAAAATGATTCTTTTATAAAGAAATAGTAAAAGCTTGTATATAATAAGACAAGATTAAATAAACTGCTTCCTTGCTTTCATCTGCACAATCTGTTAACCCGATCTGGTTTCTGTAACCCATGCTGATGACAGAAGTTTATTCCTTTTCTATCCAACTCACTCGCGCTGCATCCTTAATTCATTCTTTTTCTTAGCCACCGAACTCAGAAATGCTCGTATATTCAGTGTTAATAAGGGCAGAATAAAGCATCTACCTTACTGGCTTTTTTACTCCACATCTTCCCTTAGAGAGTCTCAAACTTTTCTGAGCATTATTTTCTAAAAAAGTACTGTGTAAAAGAGTTTACATTTCTCAATATTTATGTAGCAATATATGCAATATAAACAATTTCCAGAAAATCAAAAAAATATTATTTTCTCAAATATAATAAGACGCAAAGAAATAAATTGTTCCCTTGCTTTCTTCTGCACAATCTGTTAACCCGATCTGATTTCTGTACCAAAATGCTGGTGACAGAAGTTCACTCCTTTGATATATAACTCACTCGCGCGCTGCTTCCTTAATTTATTCTTTTTCTTAGCCACCGCACTCAGAAATACTATCTGCCTTTTCTTTTCTTTTTATTACTTCGTGAGACATTCGAGTACAGATTTTTTTTTTTTTTTTAATTCTATTTCGAAAGAATATTGAAGTATATCTAGTATCGAACTTAAAAGAGGAAATAAAGAAAAAGAAGAATGAAATAAATCAGAAATAAGTTATTTATTATGTTTTGGGGATGAATGTTTGATTTGGATAATACGCACGTGACAAACATTGAAAAATCTTTCAAGAAGAACATAACTTTATTTCCAGGATATTTTGAAGTCGTGCTCGTTGCATTTTGAAGTATTTTCAGTAAATTTATTTATGTATTTTGGCACTCAGTGATTATTTTGTTTGAATAATGGCATTGCATTTCTTTTCTTTTCTTTTTTTAAAAAAGTGAAAGCGAGTTTCTTTTATTTATGCATGAAAGGAATTTTAAAGAGATTTTTCTCTTGATACCATTAATAAATATGTCGTGCAGTGAAAAGAGATATGCAATATTTTACGTTTGTTATGATAGAGAAATAACCTTTCTTTTTCCTCTTTTAAAGCTAATGATTTTGGTAATGTAGCGTATTTAATGGAATTACAGTTTATTCATTAATAAAATAAAATAGAAAGAACTTTGGTTTCTCAAACTGCGGTTTTTTTTTTTTTTTTTTTTTCAGATCGACAGTGACTTGAATTTGAACTCTGGTTTAAATTAGTGAAATTTTTCATTGCTAAGAATTGTTGCAGGTTAATTTTTTATTACGGTTTTCTATTAATTTATTTCTAACTCTTTCAAACATTTTTTAAAACGTCTGATAAATTGCGGTTTTTATTTTTTAACTCTTTTGAATAGGCCTAATCAGGAATGTTGAATATTTTGAAGAGATAGAAATGTGGAATACACAGCAAAATTAATCATAACTTACCTAAATATATTGTTTAAAGCGGTAAAAATAAAACCATCTTTTCCTCAATAATGCGAAATTTTTTGAAATATTTTCTGAATAATTTATGAAGATAAATGTGTGATACTTGCAGGCATGCTACTTCAAATATTTGTAATCGAACGATGTTTTTCATATTGTGATAACTTATTTAAATGCAGAGCTATCAACAATTATTACTTCAGGACAGTTTTTTTCATTTTACTGCTCTGTCGGATATAGAAAATCAGAAATAAATGCCGATTTTTATAGCATTTTCTGAAAATCTTCTGCCTTTACTGACAAATGATTACATTGTTTCTGAATAATATCACCTCTCAATTTGACATGTTTGTGGATGAAAATGAATTATAAAATATGTTAGAGAATAGCCAGTTTCAATTTGAGAACAATAGCCTTTAGAGATATTCAATATATTACAATAGACGCTTTCAATCGTGACTTCAATTATGATGTTTTGATTGGATACTGACTCCAAATAAACGGTTGCTATACTGTATTTTCTATTTTATTTTCATGTTACAGCAACATTTTTCAGTTATGTATAACAGACAATGTTTAATGCTTTTTATGCAATGATACTGTTTTCTACAATTTTACCTTTTGAGATATTCAATGAATAACAATAGACGTTTTCAGTCGTGATGTCAATTATGATGATTTGCTCGGATACTGACTCCAAACAAACGGTTGCTATGCTGTATTTTCTACTTTATTTGCATATTACAGCAACAATTTTCAGTTATATATCACAGACATATGTTTAATACTTTATAAGCAATGATACTATTTTCTACTATTTATATTTAACCTCCTGACTGCCGCTGGCTGATTTTTTCGCACACTAATCTGCAGGTTTCACTGCAGCATAAGCAATATTTAAATTAATATAATTCTACAAATAAAACACAGTTTTGAAAAATTAAGTTAGGATTAATACTCTCAAAGATTATACACCTATACATAATAACATATTTTGTATGAGGTTGGAAAAAAAAATCTTTTTTTAATATTTTTAATAAATTACAGAGAAAACAACGTTAGAATTTTACCCTTTTGTCGGGCAGTCAGGGGGTTAATAAGAAATAAAGCATAGCAACTATTTGTTTGGAGTCAGCATCCAAGGAAAATGTTATGACTGACGTGACATCACACTGAAAGCGTACATATATTAGATGACCAGCATAGAATCTTAATGAGTCTCCCCTGTGTTGAATTCAGATGTTTTTCACCGGGAGGGACTCCTGTGGCTCCGTGGTGAAAAGTGGTAATTATTCTTCGTGGTTAGAGTTCTAGGGAACCGCACTTTTTGAACTACTGAAAACAGAAAATCTCAAATTTCAAGGGGGGGGGGGGGGGACCCTCCGGGCCGCGTCCTGAATTCAACGCTGAGCCTGTTAGAAACTGACTTTTTTAATTTGAAGTAATATTAAACTAGCTAAATAGTTGGGCATCTATAGATTCTTAAAAAAAAAAATAGCACAAGCAAACAAATATTTTTGTCGCACCTAATACCAACGCATTTGATTTGAACTACTTCTAGTTACAACAGTTTTTCACAGTCAAGTTTGATCTATTGTGAAATTGTGGTGTTCAGCTTTCTTTAGTTTTCTCGCACTCATTATTAGTGTTTTAAATCACCTAAAAGAAAAATTTGAAGTATTTTTTTACAGTCTGGTGTCAGTCAGCGTGGAGCTTTTCTTTACTGATTTCCTCCTTGATCACGACTTAGCTTTTGCCGAAAGTCCTCAAAGACATTTTATATACTTTCACATAGAGGATTTTTACTTTTTGAAAGTCTTTTGTATACATTTCATCAACATTTCTTTTATTAATAAATTTTAATGAATTGTTTTTATAAATATTTTTATATTTTAAATATTGAACTAATATATTGCATCGTGTCGAGGATTGAATGAATGAATTGAATGAATTGTTTTTATAAATATTTCCATATTTTAAATATTGAACTAATATATTGCATCATGTCGAGAAACCAATTCTTACCCGAATTGGAACCGACGCGTAGGCTGGTTTTGTTTGGATTTGCATTAATGCTTTTTATTGCATTTCGCTTTGGATGTGGATTTGATTCTAATATTTTTACTTCGGGTCAGGTCAAATCAAAGCTTCATTTATTATTTGATAAAATACATTTTTACAATTTTTTTTCTCTTTATACCGTTAATGCACGTGCAATTTTTTATGTTTGAAATGAAGGAAATAAAATATTTCACTCTTTAAAGTTAATGACTTTTAAAATGTTTGGTATTTAATGGGATTACAGTTTATTCATTAATGAAATAAAATGAAAGGATTTTCATTTTTCAGGGTGCACTTTAATGATTTTTTTTCCTCATGGATCGATATTAGCAATGACCCGAATTCAAATTTTATTTTAACTTAGCGAAATTTTTCAGTTTTAAAATGTCGTAGGTTAGTTTATTGCTGTTTTCTGTTAATTCATTTGGTATAACGCTCTTTAAGGAACTTTTTTAAAGTAACGTAAAAATCCATTTTTAATTAATTGTTTCCAAGTAAAACTTATTTAACAGGGAAATAGCCAAATGATTTAACAGAATAATTAATGTTGAATCTTAAAAAAAAAATGCAAGAAATGTAAAGACACTACAAAATTGGTTATAGACAGTTTGACCCAAAAACTTAGTTATTAATATCAGGCTGGAAGGCCGATACTTTTTTCCAGCAAGGACATTGTAGAAATCCCGATCAGTATTGCATTTGTATTATCCTTGAAAACACAAAACCTCAAATCTTCCGGGAGAATATCTCATTTCTTCGGGGGGAGGATTACCACCGGGCCACCCCTGATTTCAACACTTATTAACATGATCCACCTTTTCCTTAGATTTTTAGAATAAGGTGTGAAGGATAACGAAGGTTAAGCAGGCCCTCTTAAAAATAAACTTTTGAACTGGATCTCACATCTGACCTTTGGGTGCTTCTGTAAAAATTGTAGATGTCGTCATACTTTGTCGAAACTAATGTTATACTGTTGCTTCTCTGCATAATTTATGCATTTCATGAAACTTTCCTGTTCTTCCCGATGCTCTTTACTGGAAATTTCCCTGATAGTATAATTTGTCTTAAGACTGTTGAGTCAATTTTCTTCCACACATGACTGCTTGAAGTTTTTTCAATCAACAATTATGATGTCATCCTATCCCTCGCTTTAACAGACAAAATGGTGCAAAATAGAAATTTTTAGTACCACAGAATGAAGCGCAGCTTTATTATATGACTTACAACCAACTAAAGCTGTAACAAAAAGAGTTTATTTATTTAGTTATTTATTTATTAATGAAGAAAACACCCAACAAAGTGAATTCGCGATTGTACAGAAAAGTTTCTGTCGCAATACATGATAAAAAAAAAAAAAATTCCAAGGATTTTTTTTTTTTTTTTTAATAAAATCGCTTTAAAGGAACAAAATCTCCAATTGTACTTCTAAATACTTACTTCTTTATATAAAAAGCTATATATAGTCGTATTAATTAGAAACATAATAATACAATTAATAAATACTAAACGATAATGGATTATGAATATTGTAAAGTCCATGCCCTTAAAAAATAAGAACTATTTTATTTTAAATGTATTAAAAATCGTTTACATATAAAATAAAATACAATAATCTAGCAAAAAGTTGTTATAATATGTTTTTTTAATTAATTAGAATTCACATTAACACATGATTTTCTTCTGATAAAATTTTACGGGAACAACTGACAGATTAAAACTAATTGATCTTTGATGTCTCTAAATGACACAAGATTACATTGAATCAGAATTTTAAGCTACGTAGTATTTATTCAAAGATCATTTAAAATTTTTATAATTTTTCTTCTTTAAGTCATAACTTATAATTACAAATCCTTTCAAATTAAGAATTATTACGTCTTTCGAAATAGATTTATTTTAATAAAATTTTTGATTTTAGCATGCTTCTTTTAAAGTAATTATTATTAATCTGCTATTTTTGCAGCCTAAAAATCATAATAAAAACTTTTCATCAATTACATTTCATTTTGCGAAGAAACATCATAAATTGAGATAAACGATTCAAAATGTCTCCACAAAAAAATGTCATGCAGAATTGCTCAATTTTTTATAATTTAGAACACATTAACGTCTAAAACTGTTGAACTAATCTAGTTATTTAAAAAATGATGAATATTATACAAACTTTAAAGAATTGTGTAATTGTGGTGGTTTGTTATAAATAATATTATATCCATATAAATATTAGTAATAAAAAAATGTATTTTTTTTCTGTTAAACATACGGCAATAATTTTTTTTTTATAAGTACATAATTTACTCGTTTTATACAAGTAATATTACATTAATTGGATAAAATATTAAACTAATAGAACATAGGGAATAATAGTAGTACATATAGGAAGCAATAGTATAGGACGGTAAATATACATCATATACAATATGATATATCCCTAGTAGCAAACCAATATTGGTCCAACGTTGCGGCAATATTTCATTTCTTGGTAGTATTGCCAATAAAAAGTCAATATTGGTTAAATATTGGCATTGGAAATATTTCCAATGAATTCCCAATATTGTACAAATGTTGGCGTTAAATTGGAAATATTTCCAATGAATTCCCAATATTGTAGAAACGTTGGCATTACATCAGAAATATCTCTAATGAAACCCCAATATTTAACCAACATTGGCTTTTTATTGGTAATACTACCAATGAAACCCCAATATTGGCATAATAATGGCTGCAAATATTGGCTAAAAAGGGCAAAATGTAAACACCTCAATATTGGAGCAATATTTGAGCAATATTGGAGCAATATTGGAGCAATGTGCCAATATTGCTCCAAGATGTAGCCAATATTGTCCCAATATTGTTTGGCTACTGGGGATACATTATAGTTCGACCGAAAATTTAGTTTCGTTTTCATTTTCGGCCCAAAATCTAACTTTCGCAGAAATTTATTTTTGGCGAAAATGTTGCTGAAAATTAGGCCGGACCGAAACTATCGATATTCCAATATTGTTTTTTCTTCCTTCTTAAATTTTAGACATCACTCGTTAATTTAATCTGTATCTAGCAATAAACACTTTATTTTATCGTTATAAACTTCACTGTTTATAATTATCAGTCATGACTAGTTCAAGACATGATTGCAAATTATAAAGCCATAAATGCGTATATGGCTAAATTTAAAGACGCTTTTCCCGTGCTCATTAAACGTTGCAGGCTTAACCGTAATAAAAATGTTTAGTTTGAAACCACTCAAGTTTTTCGAATACTCTTGGAGATATTTCTAGTATATTAGATGGTTATTAAAAAAACTCACCATAAAAAATAAACCGATGCATGCATACCTAAACCATTTTTTAATTAGATGAAATTCATTAAATTAGAAAATCATTTCGTCTCGTTGATTTAAAATTTATATTTTATGTGATATGAAAATAAAAAGTATTGTTCAGAGGCCACAGTCAACTTGGACCATGATTATAATTAATTAATAATTATTTATATTTATGTATGCATTAATTACTAAAACGTTTTTTGGGATATTGTTGTTTTCACGTTAGGTTTAAAATAGAAATGTTATCGACATTCAGTTTCGGTCAATATTTAGTTATGATATTTCGTTTTTGAGCACATTATCTGAAGCAATGTATAACTTTCTTAAAGCCGGAAAAAAATCCTTGCACCTTAAAAAAAGTTTTCTGTCAAAAAGAAAATAAAAACAAAAATAGAAAAAATTGAATCAATAGTTGCCCTACAAATGCACAAACAGATTTTTAAAATAGAATTTACTTGAACCGAATTAAACAAAATCTATAATTTGCTTTTAAAAATAAGTAATATATTGATTAATTTGACATTTGTTTACTTTTATATAGAATCAAGAAATGAAAAACTGCCTTTAAAAAGTTACCGACACTAAAAAGTAGCAAAGTAAAAATTAAAAAAATATCTGTAAAACCGTGTCAAAGTTAATTAGCAAAGGGCAATGAAATGAGCAAAGTAATGTAGGAAACACTTCCAAGATTATGAACGAAATAATAAAGCAAACAATAACGAAGTAACATACTCTCACTTAGACACTACAAAGCTTTAGAAATATCTGCAGTTTCGAAAGTTTTAAAGGTTTTAATGTTTACAGCGATACACTATGTAAGCAATTTTTATATTTTCTCAGTTAAAAATTAAAACGTCTAGTGTTTCGTCGCCAATTTCCAGATATTCTTAATTTATTTTCGTTAAAACTGTTTAGTTGTTTAATATTTTTGCAAATGAGATTTTTGAAGATTTTAAATTATACTGCTCTTAAAATTTCTACATATAATTTACTTTCCATTATTTGTAAAATACGTAAATGTGTTCTGAAAGAGACAACAATTAAAAATGGGAATTTGTATATGTTAGATGTTTAAATATCATGTATTTATTTAACGTCTGATAACCAGTATTTATTAGATATATATTTGTTAAGACATTCTTTTTATGTTTTTAAAATAACGTGCTATTTATGTATTAATTATAAGAAATAGTATAAAAAAGTTTTGATAATTTTATATTGTGTATTATGTTTTACTATGTTTTATTAGGTATATTAATTATATAAGTATTATGTTGCTCCTTACCACATTCATGGAAATTACTCTTAGTTTGTCCAAGTACTTAAAATTCGTCTATGTTTTGACCTCCCTCAAAAGAAAAAAAAAAAAAAAAAAGCGACATGTTTTTAATAAAATATTAGTCTACAGGATTACAGAAAAAAACAACAGTTGCTAAATAAATCTAAATAAATAGCATCAATTCAATCAATACATATTCCTAAATAAACAAAAGCTAATATAGATTTCGCGTATACAGATTCCTTCAAACAAGCATCAACAAGTTCTGAGTAGGTAACATAACACAGGGTTTTTGTAAAGTCTAAAACCGTATTTCTTTCATCTATCAAGTACTCAAGAAATTCTTCGACAATGTCTATATAATCCTTAGAGTTCACAACGCTCTCGAAGAAAACGGGACCGATTATTCTGTTCTGTGAAGTCCCACACTAAATACCAATTTTTACGGAATCCAAAGACCCTTCATGCATATTCCGTTTCCCTAAATTTCTTAACTGAACGAAGTATCGTCAATTTCTTTTGTACATTTCGTGTTCCTAATAATATGCGAAATGCTGAACAGACACTTTCGTTAAAATTATTCTTCCCATAAGACTTTACTATAAATATTCGATGAGACATATATAGAAACTCTGTATCATAAGTTGAAACGTAATATTCACCTTAATAAACTAAATAAACAATATGAATACATAATTCAGAATAAATTTGATCATTTAACAGGCCCGAAATACAAAATTTTTAAAACATCAACTTTTCAAGATGTTAAAAATCCTAGCTCTTTCAGCTAATCATTAGCCATCATCGAGGGACTTTTGAAATTTAAACAGTATATATGATTGAAGTTACAACAGATGAACAGTTAATCCTTGATGGCAGCTAGCGGTTACCTGAAAGCGCTAGGGTTTTTAACATCTTATGACATCAATGTTTTAAACGTCTTGAAAAGTTATAATGTTTAAAAATTTTATATTTCGTACTTGTAAGGTAATAAAATTTACGTATTCGTATTATTTATTCATAAATATACAGTCCGGAACGCTGAGCATCATATTGAAAGTTACTGATCTAATTCTCAGTTTGAAACACCATTTATCGCTTATCATATGACGTATCAGCAGGCCGAAATTCAAATTTAAATTTCTGAAAAATCATAGATGGGATGAGTGTTTCAAGATGTTAGAAACACCCATAATATGCACCGTGTGCTTCAAGAAGTAACCATCTTTAAGTTACAATCTTTATCGGAAACAAATAGCTTCCCTACTCCTTGGTTTTAAAATTAGAGTTGATTTTACTGGAAAGCAGGATGATAAGATTTGTTGGATTAAAAGAATACTCATCCCCTGATCTTATTAAAATTGAATTTCATCAAATTTGTCGACTATAGCCAAATTAATTTAGTTCCTGGAAACTTTATAACTGTCGTCAATTGGTGAATTATAATAACTGCCGCCAAGCTTACAGAAAATTTGACGTTAAAATTGAATGCCTCAATCTCAAATATTTTTTAAACAAAATGAAATCAATGTTCATATTTTAAAGGCACTTACATGTAGAAGTACTATAATTAAATTTTGTATGTACTCTTCACAAATGTTCAATATGCATTCACTTTTTTTATACTGCACATAACTAGTCTGTAATGTAATTTTTGTCAAACCATATGTCTCTGTGTTGATGTTGACGATAGCAGCTGTGATACGGGATTTCAAATAAGTTATGGTCATTGGACCTGGAGGCACATACATGCAATTCTTTACAAACCGTTTCCCCCACAAAAAAAAAAAAAAAAAAAGAAAATCGCAAGAAATGAGATCTGGAATTGTGGGTACTTACGACGACTGAGCTTATGACGCAATCGATTGGCGAATACAAAATTACAAGCTGCTATTCGTAACTTGTCTATATCACACATTATAACGTAATATACACAAGTATTGCAAATAAACACATTAATTACATTTAGCATGGTAAACCTTTAAAATTGGAGAATTCATTTTGACTTAACCTGAATACGCAAATAAACGTTTAGATGGAAATTTATCTTTGGGTCTGGGGGATCATGATTGGTGAATAATACGACAAAATTTTTTGGATTTGCTGCCATCCTATTGGATACAATGGGTATATTTCAACTTTTAGTAATGGAAACAAGTCAATAGAAAAAAAATACAAAATGTGATCTAAGCCTACCTGTTATATTAATAAATTTATATATTGCGTACACTAATTTTAGTATGAACGAGTAATTGACTACCTTTTAAAATCTGTTTACTTTATCAAGTATACATTTCAAGATAAAAGCCAACATGAAAATAATATGGCCTTAAAATTACAAAATTAGTAAAAAAAATATAAATACCTTTAAAACTGAAGCGAAAGTTAATTAACAAAAGGCGATGTAGGAACAAAACAATCTATTCAACACTTTTAACTTCATGAACAAAAACATAAAGCAAGGCGATAATGGAATAACATATTCTTGCTTACAACACTTTCCAAATCTTTAGAAATATATGCGGTTAATTTCGCAGTTTGCAAGGTTTCCAAGTTTACAACGGCACGATAATTAAGAAGCTGCAATTTTTCTTCGCGTAAAAATTAAAAGGTCTAGTGTTTCCTCGACAATTTGTGGATTTTCTTAGTTTATTTTGTTGAAAATTATTAAGTTGTGTTCTTCAGTTTTACGAATTTAATTGTGTTCAAGATTGTGAATCAGAATGCTGTTACAATTTCTCTATTTTGTATTATTTGTAGAGATAAGGAAACGTGTGTATAGGTAAACAACTAGAATTTTGAATTTACTTGCATTTATTGTTTAAAGGTCATACATATTTAAAAGATTAGAGGTGCAATTTTATTTGCATATATGTTATATGCATAGAAAAATATTACTTATACATAATCTTTCATGTACTACCTTTACAGTAGACAGTACCTATCGAAGCGACTTAATAGAAATAAAAATGAAATATAATTTAAATCTTCCTGTTATATTAGCTAATTTATATATTGCGTATACTAATTTTCTATAAGAACAAGTAATTGAATACCTTTAAAAATCTGTTTTTTTTATCAAGTATGCATTTCTAAATGAAGCAAACAAGAAAATAATATGGCCTTAAAATTTCAAAATTAGTAAAATAAGTTAAAATATCTTTAAAACTGAAGCGAAAGATAATTAACAAAAGGTGATGAAATGATCAAAACAATACATTCAACACTTTTAACGTGATGAAAAAAAATATAAAGCAATTCGATAATGAAATAATATATTCTTGCTTACATCACTTTTCAAATCTTTAGAAATATACATGTGGTTAATTTCCAGTTCACAAGGTTTCCAAGTTTACAAAGGCACGATAATTAAGAAGCTGCAATTTTTCCTCCCGTAAAAATTAAAAGTTCAAGTATTTCATCGACAATTTTTGGATGTTCTTAGTTTATTTTGTTGAAAAATATTAAGTTCTGTTTTTCAGTTTTACGGATATAATAGTTTTAAAGATTGTGAATCAGAATGCTGTTGCAATTTCTCTATTTTGTATTATTTGTAGAAATAAGGAAATGTGTGTATAGGTAAACAACTAAAATTTTGAATTTACTTAAATTTATTGTTTAAAGGTCATACATATTTAAATGTTCATCGGTGAAATTTAATTTATGCATGTGTTATATACATAGAAAAATATTCCATTACATACATAATCTTTCATATAATATTTCGATAGTACACAGTACATATAGAATCCACTTAATAGAAAAAAAAATGAAAATCTGATTTAAATCTTCATGTTATATTGACAAATTTATATATTGCGTATACTAATTTTCTATAAGAGCAAATAATTGAACACCTATTTAAAATATGTTTATTTTATCAACCACACATTTCAAGATGAAAGCTAACATGAAAATAATATACCCTTAAAATTTCAAAATTAGTAAAATAAATTACAACATCTTTAAAACAAAAGCGAAAGTTAATAAACAAAAGGCGATGAAATGAACAAACAATCCATTCAACACTTTTAACGTGATGAAACAAAAATATAAAGCAAGGCGATAATGAAGTAACATCTTCTTGCTTACAACACTTTCCAAATATTTAGAAATATATATGTGGTTAATTTTGCAATTAACAAGGTTTCTAAGTTTACAACGCCATGATAATTAAGATGCTGCAGTTTTTCCTTTTTACGAATATAATAGTTTTAAAAGATTGTGAATCAGAATGCTGTTGCAATTTCTCTATTTTGTATTATTTGTAGAAATAAGGAAATGTGTGTATAGGTAAACAACTAAAATTTTGAATTTACTTAAATTTATTGTTTAAAGGTCATACATATTTAAATGTTCATCGGTGAAATTTAATTTATGCATGTGTTATATACATAGAAAAATATTCCATTACATACATAATCTTTCATATAATATTTCGATAGTACACAGTACATATAGAATCCACTTAATAGAAAAAAATGAAAATCTGATTTAAATCTTCATGTTATATTGACAAATTTATATATTGCGTATACTAATTTTCTATAAGAGCAAATAATTGAACACCTATTTAAAATATGTTTACTATATCAAGCATACATTTCAAGATGAAAGCTAACATGAAAACATTATACCCTTAAAATTTCAAAATTAGTAAAATAAATTACAACATCTTTAAAACAAAAGCGAAAGTTAATAAACAAAAGGCTATGAAATGAACAAAACAATCCATTCAACACTTTTAACGTGATGAAACAAAAATATAAAGCAAGGCGATAATGAAGTAACATCTTCTTGCTTACAACACTTTCCAAATCTTTAGAAATATATATGTTGTTAATTTTGCAATTAACAAGGTTTCTAAGTTTACAACGCCATGATAATTAAGATGCTGCAGTTTTTCCTTTTTACGAATATAATTCTTTTAAAGATTGTGAATCAGAATGCTGTTGCAATTTCTCTATTTTGTATTATTTGTAGAAATAAGGAAATGTGTGTATAGGTAAACAACTAAAATTTTGAATTTACTTACATTTATTGTTTAAAGGTCATACATATTTAAATGTTCATCTGTGAAATTTAATTTATGCATGTGTTATATACATAGAAAAATATTCCATTACATACATAATCTTTCATATAATATTTCGATAGTACAAAGTACCTATAGAAGCAACTAAGTAGAAAAAAATATGCAAATCTGATTTAAATCTTCCTGTTATATTAACAAATTTATATACGCGTACACTAATTTTCTATGACAACATGTTATTGACTACCTATTTAAAATCTGTTTACTATATCAAGCATACATTTCAAGATGACAGCTAACATGAAAACATTATACCCTTAAAATTTCAAAATTAGTAAAATAAATTACAACATCTTTAAAACAAAAGCGAAAGTTAATAAACAAAAGGCGATGAAATGAACAAAACAATCCATTCAACACTTTTAACGTGATGAAACAAAAATATAAAGCAAGGCGATAATGAAGTAACATCTTCTTGCTTACAACACTTTCCAAATCTTTAGAAATATATATGTGGTTAATTTTGCAATTAACAAGGTTTCTAAGTTTACAACGCCATGGTAATTAAGATGCTGCAGTTTTTCCTTTTTACGAATATAATACTTTTAAAGATTGAGAATCAGAATGCTGTTGCAATTTCTCTGTTTTGTATTATTTGTAGAAATAAGGAAATATGTGTAAATGTAAACAACTAAAATTTTGAATTTACTTACATTTAGCGTTTAAAAGTCATACATATTTAAATGCTCACAGGTAAAATTTAATTTATATATATATATATAATATATATACACATAGAAAACTTACTACTTTCAAAATACATAGTACCTACCTTCGTTTTACCTGCGTATATTACGCTTTCACCGTGTGTACTTTAAATGCATACATTAATTACATTTTGCGCAGTAAACCATTGAAGTTGGAGAATTCTTTTAAACATACCTTATATACGTAAATAAACGTAAATGTGTGTATAGGTAAACAAATTAAATTTTGAATTACTTACATTTATTGTTTGAAGGTCATATATATTTAGATGCTCACAACTGCAATTTAATTTATATATACGTTATATAGATAAAAAAAATATTTTTTCACATACATAATCCTTCATGTACTACTTTTATAACGTATAGTACCTATGGGAGTAACTTAATAGGGAAAAAATTTAAAATCTAATATAAACCTTCCTGTTATATAAACAAATTTATAGACTGCACATAGTAATTTCTCTATGAAACAAGTAAATGATTGCCATTTTAACATCTGTTTATTTTATCAAACATATATATCTAAATGAAAGCTAACGTGAAAATAATATCGCCTTGAAATTTCAAAATTAGTAAGATAGGTTACAATATCTTTAAAACTGAAGCGAAAGTTAATTAACAAAAGGCGATGAAATGAGCAAAACAATTTATTCAACACTTTGAACGCGATGAACAAAATTATAAAGCAATTCGATAATGAAGTAACATTTTCTTGTTTACATCACTTTTCAAATCTTTAGAAATATACATGTGGTTAATTTCGCACTTCGCAAGGTTTCCAAGTTTACAAAGGCACGGTAATTAAGAAGCTGCAATTTTTCCTTCCGTAAAAATTAAAAATTCTGGTATTTCCTCGATAATTTGTGGATTTTCTTAGTTTATTTTGCTGAAAATTATTAAGTTCTGTTCTTCAGTTTTACGAATATAATAGTTTTAAATACTGTGAATAAGAATGCTGTTGAAATTTCTCTATTTTGTATTAGTCGTAGAAATAAGGATATGTGTTTATAGGTTAAAGACTAGAATTTTGAATTTACTTGCATTTAGTATTTAAAGATCATACATATTTAAATGTTCAGAGGTTAAATTTAATTTGTGCATATGTTCATACATAGAAAAATATTCCTTCACATATCAAATCTTTCATGCACTACCTTTATAGTACACAATGCCTATGGAAGCTACTTAATAGGAAAAAATAAAAATCTAATTTAAATCTTCCTGTTATATTGACAAATTTATTTTATCAAGTATACATTTCAGGATGCATGCTAGCATGAAAATATTAAAGCCCTAAAATTTCAAAATTATTAAAATAATTTAAAATATCTTTAAACTGAACCGAAAGTTTATATGAACAAATAATTGATTACCTTTTAAAATCTGTTTATTTTATCATTTCCTCATGAAAGCTAACATGAAAAGCATATGGTCTTAAAATATTAAAATTAGTAAAATATGTTAAAGTATCTTTAAAACTGAAGCGAAAGTTAATTAACAAAAGGCGATGAAATGAAAAAAGCAATATATTCAACACTTTTACGTGATGAACAAAAATGTAAAGCAAGGCGATAATGAAATAACATATTCTTGCTTACAACACTTTCCAAAACCTTTAGAATTATATGTGGTTTATTTCGCAGTTTGCAAGGTTTCGAAGTTTACAACGGCACGATAATTAAGAAGCTCCAATTTTTCCTTTAAAAAATTAAAAGTTTTAGTGCTTCCTTGGTAATTTTTAGAATTTCTTGAATTATTTTGTTGAAAGTTATTAAGTTCTGTTGTTCAGTTTTACGAATATAATAGTTTTAAAGATTGTGAATCAGAATGGTGTTGCAATTTCTCTTTTATATTATTTGTAGAAATAAGGAAATGTGTGTATAGGTAAACAAGTAAAATTTTGAATTTACTCACATTTATTGTTTAAAGGTCATACAGTCTTAAATGCTCACAGGAAATTTTTTTTTCATAAGCATTCTATATATATAGAAAAATAATCCTTTGCATACATAATCCTTCATGAGCTACCTTTATAGTACATAGTACTTAAGGAAGGAACTTAATCGAAAAAAAATGAAAATCTAATTTAAACCTTCCTGTTATATTAACAAATTTATAGATTGCGCATAGTAACTTCTCATATAACACAAGTAAATGATTACTATTTTATAATATGTTTACTTTATGAAGCATACATTTCAAGAAGAAAGCTAACATGAAAATATTATAGCCTTAAAATTTCAAAATTAGTAAAATAAGTTAAAATATCTTTAAAACTGAAGCGAAAGTTAATTAACAAAAGCCGATGAAATTAACAAAATAATCTATTCAACACTTTTAACGTGATGAACAAAAATATAAAGGAAGGCGATAATGAAATAACATCTTCTTGATTACAACACTTTCCAAATATTTAGAAATATATGTGGTTAATTTCGCAGATTGCAAGGTTTCCAAGTTTATGACGGCAGGATAATTAAGAAGCTGCAATTTTTCCTCTCGTTAAAATTAAAAATTCTAGTGTTTTCCCGAAAGTTTGTGGATTTTCTTAATTTATTTTGTTGAAAATTGTTAAGTTCTGTTGTTCAGTTGTACGAATATAATAGTTTTAAAGATTTTGAATCAGAATGTTGTTGCAATTTCTCTATTTTGCATTATTTGTAAAAATAAGGAAATATGTATATAGGTAAACAACTAGATTTTGAATTTACTTATGTTTATTGTTTAATGGTCATACATATATAAATGCTCACAGGTGAAGTTTAATTTATGCATATGTTATATACATAAAAAATTGTACCATCTCATACATACTCTTTCATGTACTACCTTTATGGTACATAGTACCTATGGAAGCAACTTAACAGAAAGAAAAAATTAAAAATCTGATTTAAATCTTTCTGTTATATTAACAAATTTATATATTGCGTATAGTAATTTTCTATAAGAACAAGTAATTGACTACCTATTTAAAATATATTTATTCTATCATGTATACATTTTAAGATGAAAATAATATGGCCTTAAAATCTCAAAATAAGTTAAAATATCTTTAAAACTTCAGCGAAAGTTAATTAACAAAAAGCGATGGAATGAACAAAACAATCTGTTCAACACTTTTAACGCGAGGAACAAAAATATAAAGCAAGGCGATAATGAAATAACATATAGTGTGTATTACAACACTTTCCAAATCTTTAGAAATACATGTTGTTAATTTCGCAGTTTGCAAGTTTTCCAAGTTTACAACGGCACGATAATTAAGAAGTTTCAATTTCCCCCCCCCCCCCCCCCGTAAAAATTAAAAGTTCTAGTATTTCTTCGATAATTTGTGAATTTTCTTAATTAATTTATTTTTTAATTCTTAAGTACCGTTATTCAGTTTTTTTTATGAATACAATAGTTTTGAAGATTATGAATCAGAATTATGTTGCAATTTCTCTCTTTTATATATTTTGTAGAAATAAAGAAATGTGCGTATAGGAAAACAACTAGAATTTTGAATTTTCAAACATTAATTGTTTAAAGGTCATACCTATTTAAATGCATATATGTGAAATTTTATTTGTAGATATGTATATACATAGAAACAATATTCCTTCACCTACAAAATCCTTCATGTACTATCTTATAGTACATAGTACCAATGGAAGCAACTTAATAGAAAAAAATTGAAATTCTAATTTAAATTTTCTTGTTATATTAACAAATTTATATATTGCATACACAAGTTTTTTATAGGAACAAGTAAGTGACTACCTTTTAAAATCTGTCTATTCTATCAAGAATACATTTCAAGATGAAAGCTAACATGAAAATATTATAGCTTTAAAATTTCGAAATTAGTAAAATAAGTTAAAATATCTTTAACCCTGTAGAGAAAGTTAATTAACGAAAGGCGATAGAATGAACAAAACAATCTATTCAACACTTTTAAAGCGAGGAACAAAAATATAAAGCAAGGCGATAGTAAAATAACATATTCTTGCTTACAACACTTTCCAAATCTTTAGAAATATATGTGGTTAATTTCGCAGTTTCCAAGGTTTCCAAGTTTACAACGGAACCATAATTAAGAGGCTGCAATTTTTCCTCCCAAAAAAATTCAATGTTCAAGTGTTTACTTGACAATTTTTGGATTTACTTCCTTTATTATGTTGAAAATTATTAAGTTCTGTTGTTAAGTTCTACAAATATAATAATTTTAAAGATTGAGAATGAGAATACTGTTGCAATTTCTCTATTTTGTATTATTTGTAGAAATAAGGAAATGTGTGTATGGGTAAATAATTAAAGTTTTGTATTTACTTACATTTAGTTAGTTACATTTATACATCAAATAAATGCATTAATTACATTTGATGTAGCAAGCCTTTAAAATTGGAGAAATCATTTTACATATCCTGCATACGTAAATAAACGTTTAGATGGAAATTTGTTTTGGGTCTGGGTTGGTCATGATTTGTGAAAAATATAACAAAGTTTTTTGGATTCGCTTCCATCCGAATGGCTACAATGGGTAAATTTCAATTTTTAATAATAGAAACAACTCAATAGCTAAAAAATACAAAATCTGATTTAATCCTTTCTGCTATACTACAAATTTGTATATTGCGTATACTAATTTTTTATAATAACAAGTAATTGATAATCTATTTAAAATCTATTTATTCTATCAAGCATACATTTTAAGATGAAGGCTAACATGAAAATAATATGACCTTAAAATTTTAAAATTAGTAATATAAGTTAAAATATCTCTAAAACTGAAGCGAAAGTTAATTAGCATAAAGTGATGAAATGAACAAAACAATCTATTCAACACTTTTAACGTGACGAACAAAAATATAAAGCAAGGCGATAATGAAAAACATCTTCTTGCTTACAACACTTTCCAAATCTTTTAGAAATATATGTGGTTAATTTCGCAGTTTCCAAGTTTACAACGGCACGATAATTAAGAAGCTGTTATTATTCCTCTCGTAAAAATTAAAAGTTCTAGTGTTTCCTCGACAATTTGTGGATTTTCTTAATTTATTTCTTGAAAACTTTTAAGTTCTGTTTTTCAGTTTTGAAAATATAATAGTTTTAAAAGATTTTAAATCAGAATACTGTTGCAATTTCTCTATTTTGTATTATTTGTAGAAATAAGGAAATGTGTGTATAGGTAAACAACTAAAATTTTGAATTTACTTAAATTTATTGTTTAAAGGTCATACATATTTAAATGTTCATCGGTGAAATTTAATTTATGCATGTGTTATATACATAGAAAAATATTCCATTGCATACATAATCTTTCATATAATATTTAGATAGTACACAGTACATATAGAATCCACTTAATAGAAAAAAACTGAAAATCTGATTTAAATCTTCATGTTATATTGACAAATTTATATATTGCGTATACTAATTTTCTATGACAACATGTTATTGACTACCTATTTAAAATCTGTTTACTATATCAAGCATACATTTCAAGATGAAAGCTAACATGAAAATAATATGATCTTAAAATTTCAAAATTTATAAAATAAATTAAAATATTTTTAAAACTGAAACGAAAGGTAATTAACAAAAGACGATGAAATGAACAAAACAATGTATTCAACACTTTTAACGTGATGAAACAAAAATATAAAGCAAGGCGATAATGAAGTAACATCTTCTTGCTTACAACACTTTCCAAATCTTTAGAAATATATGTGGTTAACTTCGCAGTTTACAAGGTTTCCAAGTTTACAACGGCACGATAATTAAGAAGCTGCAATTTTTCCACCCTTAAAAATTAAAATTTCTAGTGTTTCCTCGACCGTTTGTGGATTTTCTTAAATTATTTTGTTGAAAATTGTTAAGTTCTGTTGTTCAGTTTTACGAATATAATAGTTTTGAAGATTGTGAATCAGAATGCTGTTGAAATTTCTCTATTTTGTATTATTTGTATAAATAAGGAAATTTGTGTATAGGTAAACAACTAGAATTTTGTGTTTACTAACATCTACCCATCAAAAAAATACATTAATTACATTTGGAGTAGTAAACCTTTAAAATTTGAGAAATCATTTTAACATATCCTGCATACGTAAATAAACATTTAGATGGAAATTTGTTTTTGGTTCTGGGGGTCATGATTGGTGAAAAATATGACAATTTTTTTTGCATTTGCTTCTATCCGAATGGCTACAATGGGTATATTTCAACTTTTATTATTGGAAACAACTCAATAGAAAAAAAAATACCAAATCTGATTTAAACCGTCCAGTTATATTAACAAATTCATATACTAATTTTCTATAATAACAAGTAATTGACTAACTATTTAAAATCTGTTTATTTTATCAAGTATACATTTCAAGATGAAAGCTAACAAAAAAAAAAATTACGGCCTTAAAATTTCAAAATTGGTAAAATAAATTAAAATATATTTATAACTAAAGCGAAAGTTAATTAACAAAAGGCGATGAAATGAACAAATCAGTCTATTCAGCACTTTTAACGTGATGAACAAAAATATAAAGGAAGGCGATAATGAAATAACATATATTTGCTTACAAAACTTTCTAAATTTTTAGAAATATATATGCGGTTAATTTCGCAGTTTGCATGGTTTACAAGTTTACAACAGCACGATAATTAAGAAGCTGCAATTTTTCCACTTGTAAAAATTAAAAGTTCTAGTATTTTCTAGAAAATTTATAGATTTTCTAAATTTATTTTATTGAAAATTATTAAGTTCTGTTGTTCAGTTTTACGAATATAATAGTTTTAAATATTGTGAAACAGAATGCTGTTGCAATTTCTCTATTTTGTATTAGTTGTAGAAATAAGGAAATGTGTGTATAAGTTAAAGACTAGAATTTTGGATTTACTTGCATTTAGTATTTAAAGCTCATACATATTTAAATGTTCAGAGGTTAAATTTAATTTATGCATATGTATATGCATAGAAAAATATTCCATAGCGTAGATAACCTTTCATGTACTAACATTTAGTTCACAGTACCTATACAAGGAACTTAATAGGAAAAAAATGAAAATCTGATTTAAATCTTCCTGTTATATTGACAAATTTATATATTGCGTATACTAATTTTCTATACGAACAAGTAATTGACTACCTATTTAAAATCTGTTTATTCTGTCAAGCACACATTTCAAGATGAAAGCTAATATAAAAACAATATGGTCTTAAAATTTCAAAATTAGTAAAATAAGTTAAAATACCTTTAAAACTGTAGCGAAAGTTAATTAACAAGAGGCGAAGAAATGAACAAAACCATCTATTCAACACTTTTAACGTGATGAACAAATACATAAAGCAAGGCGATAATGAAATAACATTTTCTCACTTACAACACTTTCCAAATCTTTAGAAATATATGCGGTTAATTTCGCAGTTTACAAGTTTCTAAATTTTCAACGACACAATAATTAAGAAGCTCTGAATTTTCCTCCAGTAAAAATTAAAAGTTCTAGTGTTTCCTCGACAATTTGTGGATTTTCTTAGTTTTTTTTGCTGAAAATTATTAAGTTTTGTTGTTCAGTATTACGAATACAATAGTTTTCAAGATTGTGAATAAGAATGCTGTTGCAATTTCTCTATTTTGTGTTATTTGTAGAAATAAGGAAATGTGTGTATAGGTAAACAACTAGAGTTTTGAATTTACTTACATGCATTGCGTAAAGGTTACACATGTTTAAATGCTCACAGGTGAAGTTTAAATTATATATATGTTATATATATAGAAAAATGTTCCTGCACATACGCAGTCCTTCATGAACTACTTTTATTGTACATAGTATCTACTTTCATACTATTTACGTATTATATAGTCTATATAATACACATAACACATAAAGTATACTTTATATAGTAACTGTATATATATATAACTATATATATATAAAACGTGTTTCTAAATTAATATCGGGGTTTTAAAATGTAGTAGTATTTATTGCATAAAACATAAAATTTTAATTATTACATAAAATGAAAGAGCAACTCAAACAGTTTTATCTACAAGTGTACAAGTGTTCAATGTGAGCTTCTTTCCTCAAACGGCACACATCAAGTTCACCCCTCAATTATTCCCAAATGCTGATTAGCATAAAAGTTGTGTTCAGTGGCTTTCCCGATCTGACGCCATGGGATTTCTACCTGTAGTTGTTCATAAAGAATCGTGTGTATGTACCTCCACTACCAGCTTACCATTATAGCTGTTGCAACAATGATCCCATAACACTAATCAACGTTTGGAAAGAAGTGAGCTATGGACTTGATGTGTGCCTTGTGACGAAAGGTTCTAAGATATAGAAACATATAGAAACATAACAATATAGAAATCTTTTCAATGGTGGCAATAGGATTAATTGCATTGTTGAAGAAGTGAAACAATGAGAAGTACCTTATCATCATGGAAGCCTTTTTAATATTTTTATTAACAGTAACTTAAAAAAAAATTGAGCAGAAAATGACGTCACTATATAAAATTACGCATCTTTACTCACAATGCTTATACATTTCAATATTTCTTTTTATTTCGTGGGCATCTCCTTTCAGACGGCTTCAGTTGGTGAAAATGATGTCATAGTGAAAACGAAATGAGTCTTGGTGAAACTATTTTCCTGCAAGTACATAAAATAATAATAATAATAATAATAATAATAATAATAATAATAATAATAATAATAATAATAATAATAATCCGGATTTCGCCGGCTTTCAGATTACAACTTTATGTAAATAGCGGGAATTTTTGCATGCAAAATTGTGACTGGCTAACTTGATATCAAGTTTGGAAGTATGTTTATTAAATATTAATTCAATAATGTAATTATTTATGTTATTTTTTAATTCAGTCAATCGTGTCTTTTAAACATTTTCACTCGTCGAATTCGACGGGTTTTCGATTCGTATTTTATTAAAAAGATTTGAATAGAGTTATAAATATTGCACAAAATCCCTATAAATTCAAATTTAGTGAATTTTGAATGGCAACATCCTTTTAAAATTTATTAAATGATTGCGTGAATCTCCGAATGTAATTTCAAAAATTCACGAAAAATGATTTAGAAGATGAATTTTTTATGAATTTATAATTTGGGCCTTAAATTGTTTTAAAAAATGTTATAAGATGTTCTATGATATATATATACATATATATATATTTCATAATGCGAAGGTACAGTTGATGCGTTTATAAGATTTAAAGATTATGCTAAGGTAGTTAAGACCTGCGATTCCACAAAAATTATTTTAGACCAATCACAAAAGAGTCCGAACGCACTTCATTTACTATGCTTGACGCGGAATGTACGACTTGTTTTGAATGGCAATTTAATAGATATTTGAGAACCATCGTTTACCTTCAATAGTATGATTAGCTCAACTTTTGTTTTGTCATGTACAACCTTTATCATCTGAGTTCTACAATGAATTATATTTTCCCGTTCAGTTCGAGGCTATAAAAATCGCCATTTTACCAATTTTGACATCACAAGATTATTGCTAATTGTACTTACCACAGTGAGACGACTACAGAAAATTTACACCGAAAAATATATAGATAGTTTAGCATTTGTTTCCAGATAATATTCCTATAAAGAAATGGAAAAGTGGACTATATTCTTCCTTTCATTTCAAGGCTTGAAAGATCGACATTTTATGACATCACAGGAATACTGCCCCTTTCCAACTGAAAGAAAGCAAACTAAATTCTTTTAAATAAAATTCTGGTTAAACTGATGAATACTATACGTTTAAAATGTTAGATTTTACCTTTGGAATTACTTCTAGTTGACAATACACTGGAGCTGCGTAAACGCTAAATTCCCTTTTTACGATGACTTCTAAAATTTCTCTTGGCGTAATGAAATTAGGAAAAGATTTTTAACTCTTTCGTAATTTAAAATTTTGCATGATTCCGGGGAAAAAGATTCGGTTTCCTTTCTTAAATTGCACTTGTTAAGGATGATAAAGTAATTCCGTTTCCTGTTGTTTTGTGTATCTAAAGATTTCTAAATAAAATGTCGGTATGGTTCCAGAAGTTCGATTCTACACTCCTTGTACTGCACATGACGCTTTGATAACAATGTTTATAGTCAAGTTACTTCTTCAAAGGGCCATTCCATGGTAACTTGCGTTACCATTTAGAACTATTTTCAGTAATTTTAGTAATGTACACTGTTAAAAATCTTGCAGCATTTTGTACAGTCATTTCACCATTTTCTGAAAAACCAGTAACATAACCGTAATTTAACTCTATTCTGACCATAAAATTGGTAATATTAAGTTCAGAATAACGTAAAAAGACGGTTGTTTTACTTTTTTTTGTAGAAAACGGTGAAATGACTGGATAAAATGCTGCAGATTTTTAACAGTGTAACACGCACAAAAAAAAATTATACAAAATATAAATTTGACATGGTTTGCTAATTAAACTCATTCAAAGCCCAATTTAGATGAAAATTTTCTAATCTTAATGTTATTTCTTAAATTTTGTAGTTATATTGGTGCTACTTTGATATACCCCCCCCCCCCCAAAAAAAAAATTACGCGCCAAATCTGGCACTCCCTAAGCACTTTTCCTACGGACCTTTTAGGTTTGCTGTTACTCAGCTTCATTCCTTCATTTGTATTTTTTATGTATTCATTGTATTTTTTAGGTATTCCTTTTTTGTATTTAACTTAATTTTAATTAATGTATTTTTAATTAATGTATTTAACTTAATTTTAATTAATTTTATTTTTTGTATTTAACTTAATTTAACTTAATGGGTATTTTGCTTGGCGAGAAAAAAAAGTCGCCAAATTTACGATTTGGGGGGGGGGGGTATATCAAAGTAGTTCCGTTATATTTATTATGATGACTGCCATTACTGAAAAAGGAATGTATATTAACACATAAAGTTGAATTTCATTATAATTTTTTAAGTAATTTTCATCGAAATTGACCCTTAGATAGGTTTCTTCGATAACTCATGTTAATTTTACATTTGGATAATTTTTAGTGTTATATTACTAAAATTACTGCAGTAAATTATTCTAAATGTAATGTATGTTACCATGGAATAACCTCAAGGTCAATTTTAATGTTAATGATTATACTATGCAAATTTTAGCCAACAGTTTGTTTACCTTATACTGCTCTTTTTAAGTAACTATACAAACTTTTTTGTTAACTATATAAATAATTAGCACCTACACTCGCATTCTGGTCCATCCGTCTGTCTGTCCATATAACAGAGCAAAATCTACTGAATTGAATAGTTTGAAATTTAATGTATATTATCGTGTAAAAAAAATGTCTACTATGTCATGAGTTATCATTCCTGGAATCCCTACTCCCTTCTCCTCAGTGCGTATAAAATTATTTTTATACCTTTGCAATGATATATAGATATGGTTAAACATTTTTAATGTATATATTATACTTAATTGAATTGGGTATATTACCACAAGGGAACACACAGAGATTCATAATAGCTTTTTGTCACATAATGCATTCAATAATAATATTGTCTTTTTACGCTCGGCCCTTTGAAGAGAGTAATCGTAATTAGTACGCTTTCGCAGCCAATTCTGACCATTATATGACAGATGGAAGGGGGTAAACAGAACTCCGTATAAACAAAACAGGTTGACAAACACTCTTCCTCATTTTTTTACAAGTGAACCTAATAAGTATAATTTTGGATCTGGTTTATATAACAACGAATAATATACATACGGCAGAAGAAAAGGGATGGCTAACGTTAGGATATTCCATATTTTGGAATGAATATTTTTTATAATTACTTAATGCTTTTAACAATGACATTTTAATGAAGATAAGTAATAGACTATAATGAAGTAACAAAAAATACTGACCACAACATTTGTTTTGGTTAAAAAGTATAATGATACCAAAAGCGTATCCTATCGCACTAAAGAAATCTTATAATATCAAGTGCTACACTGTAAAAAAATCTGTAACTATACAGAAGTACATTAACAACAGACATATGTATGCTTGCTAAAATTTTATCTGTGTATTGTACAGAAAAATATATAAATCTACAAAATTAGTTTTTGTAAAGCTACAGACATCTGTAATTCTAAAAAAAAAAAAAAAAAAAAAAAAAAAAAAAATACAGTATATTTTGTTGTAACAAGCTGCAATTACATAAAAAAGTTCTTCTCATCCCAATTTTCTAAAAGAGTTTTAATAAGCTAACAGATTTTTTGATTTTCTATACAAATCTGTATCTATTACACGAATTTTTGCTTTTGCCGTTACATAAAATACTCTAGGAATCCCATTTTTCTAGAAAATGTCTTGTAGCTTTGCAGATTTCTTTTTATAGTGTAGACACCTACTCTCCGCTAATTTGCTAATATTATATTATATAACAGATTCTTATGATTCCGATAATACTGTGTAATTTGTATCAAACAGCATGTTTTCTTTATACTGCTATTTTATTGAGTATATACTCTTATATATTTATGTACTAAAAAATTAAATAATTTTTTTAATTGTATTCTTTGTAATATATATATATATATGTATATATATATATATATATTACAAAGAATACAATAAAAAATTATTTAATTATGTTATTATATAATTAAATAATTTTTTATTATATTATTTAATTATTATATATGTATATGTATATATATATATATATATATATATATATATATATATATATATATATATATATATATATATAGCGCTATGATAACATTGGTTATAGTTGAGATTAGTGCTCGTATATTTTATTTTACTTACAGAAGGGTTATTTTGTTTAATTCACGTTTTTTCATTTACAGAAAAATACAACATATAATTTATATAATAAAATCTACATGAATATATTACACAGTGAATTAACTACATTAATTCGTTCTTCAATATTTAAACTGGACTTTTGGCCGACTTACATTTAAAATTGTTTCGTTTCAGGAATCTAAAAGATTAAACTTCAGAATAATTAGTAATGCACATGATTTTCTAATAAACAATGCTTTATAATTGAAATACATTATTATTAAATTTTTATATTATTACAGTGGAGATATTAACTCTGTGAGTTGAATCTGTATACATAATACAGTTGAGATATTAAATAATTATAGCGTAGATTACGGAGCAGAGGATATTATACTTAGATGAGGATTTTGTTTATTTTATTGTTTTCTATTCACAGATAATTACTGCATTTTTTATATTAAAATCTAAATGCTATCGGTAAATTAATTACATTAATTCGTTCTAGAATATTTGAATTTCACTGTATAGCGACTTACATTTTAATTTATTTCATTCTAAGAGTCTAAAAGATTAAACTTCCGAATAATTAGTAAAGTGCGCGATTTTCTAATAATAATTCTTTATCATTATTATAATAACACATTGTAATCAAATTGTTATGTTATTATCGTTGAGATATTATATACTACATTTTATATAATAAAATTCAAATATTATACATTAAATTAATTATATTAATTCCTTCTAGAATATTTGAATTCCTCTTTTCTTCGACTTATATTTTAATTTAATGCTTTCTAAAAATCTAAAAGAATTCTTCAGAAGACTTCAGAATATTTAGTTCTCCAACAATAATGCTATATAATTGACAATGAACAATGCTTTTTAGTTGCTATTGCGTTACATTATTATATAGTTATGTTGTTATACTTGAGATATTACTTAAGTTAATATGTATTTTTTTTTTTTTCATGTGATTTGTAATCTAAAGTTCTTTTTGTTTAAACATCTGTGTTCTCATTTACATATTAATAATACTTTTATATAAAATAATTTAGAAAAAAAATATGCAGTTTTCTAATTGCACTTTTTACTAAATAGAAAAAAGTAGCCCTTTTACACCATTTTTTTAATATTATGAATCCAACGGAGTTCAGTTATAGAATATATAATTAAAATATTGCTATACTTATAGAAATCCATTGCTGTTCTATTTGTATTGCATGTGATATCATAATAAGAACACTTATAAGCAAGATATTCATACTGATATTTATTATTTTACGAAGTTTTAAATTTTAACATTTGTTATATAAATGCTGTTTTTTTTCCTTTCCAGGTAAATACTACTATCCTATATTATGATTTGTCAAAGAACTATTAGGTAAGATTTTTATTAATAATTTGGATACCTTTTTGTTTTTTAAGTTTTTTTTAAATTTATTTGGCAATTTAATGTTGATTTTAAAGATATAAATATGGCTAAAAAATGCAAAAGTTAAGCAATCAGAATACATCACCCACTTTTAATGACATACCGAGTAAATATTTTTTGATAAAAATTTTCTTTATTTTCTGCGAGGCATCTTATTTTGGAAAATTATTATTTGTTGTTAAGCTAATCTGCACTTTGTTGTTTTTTATGGTCTCAAGTTTGTTTTCTCTATCGTTTAAAAGTATAATTTTCAGAAAAATCAACGTTCATTCGCGAAAGTACGATTAATATTTAAGAATTTGCTTAGCTTCATGAATTTAATATTAGAGTTAATTTAATTTATAGTTAAATTCATGAACTTAAGCTCATGAACTGGTACATACCTAAAAATACCAAATTCTCATTAAATCTCATTTGGACAATTTGGTCAATATGATCACTGTAACTGATCAAAAACAGTCGAAAGAATTGAAAAACACTTATTTTGTCCATGTTAGATGGCTGCATTTGACAACAAATTAGAATTTCTTCTTCTTCTTCTTCTTAAAAAAAAAAAAAAAAAAAAAAAAGGTTAAGGGATTACTGTAAAATTTATATTTAATATTTTTACTGAATACTTAAAAATATTAATGTAAAAAAGTTTCAAAGAGCAGAAAAAACTAATTATTTTAAGCCCATTTAATTGCGAAATATAACAATACAATATTTAAAATAAAAACTTTTCTCTAATTAGATTAGTCACTTTAAAACATGAAATTTTAGCTAAAAATTTGATTTTTTTTTTACTTCTTTCCCCACTGTAAGACACACACACATATATATATATATATATACCGGGTGTCCCCAAAATGACTGGTGGATTTTAAAATTCAATAACTTGCAAACGGTGACAGCTATTTAAAAAATTTTTGCAGGAGGGTTATGTATAATGTCAGGAGTTTTTTTTACCATATTTTTTTATTTTAGTTCGAATTTCAAACAATAGGTGGGCTGACGGCGATTGAAGCCCAGGCCGAAGCTTCACTCAGCACTGATCCCTTGGCCTTCAATCGCCGTCAGCGCCACCTATTGTTTGAAATTCGAACAAAAATAAAAAATTACGGTAAAAAAACTCCTGACATTATACATAACTCTCCTGTAAAAATTTTTTAAATAGCTGTCACCGTTTGCAAGTTATTGAATTTTAAAATCCATCAGTCATTTTTGGGACACCCGATATATGTATATTTAAATAATTTTTCTCATGAAAATAGAAAAAATAATGAAGGGTTAACTGCTTCTTTAGTCAGCAACTTGCTAACCACTGGTGTAATGAAATGAGTAAAAAGTAACTAATTCATTCACAATTACAATTTTCGTTATGCTGAAGTGTAACACAGTCGATTTCCTTTTTGTTTCTGCCTCGCTAATGATGATAAATTTAGAGCGTTGTTCAGATTCAAGAATGTGTGCATTTTTTAAGAGCTCATGAATTATGGTTTATTTAATTCGCTGATTGAAATCCATCATTGTAATTGAGTAAAAAATCATATCATTTTTCGAAAAGTAAATAATTAATTACGGGTAGACAAAATCAAGATTTAAGAATTCGCTAACATAAAATTTTATTTATAAATGCATTTAGTTATCCCTTTATATCTACTACTTGATTTTCAACGCTATAATGAAATGAGGAAGAAACATTTTACACTTTCAAAATTATGAATTTCATTATGAGGCCGTATAAGTCACTTTTATTAAGAGTGAGACTTTCGCCATTGCTATCTTTGTTAATGGCGATAAAGTAGCGTCATTTTTCAATTTTACGCGTCTGGTAATTCTTCAGAGTTTGTGAATTATAATGCCGTTGTGTTCTAAAGATTTCTTTATTTATCATTTAAATAATATAATTTTCTAAAAAGGAATATTTATTGCGGATAAACAAAGCCTAAGATTTAAGAGTTCGCTGACGAATAAATTTTATTTAATAATGCATGTACTTACTTCTGTATATGTACACTTGATTGTCATGGCTACACTGAAATAAGCGAGCAACATTTAATTCTTTCACAATTATAAACTTCATTATGCTACCGGTTAAAGAATAATAAATTTCCTTACTATAATGCATTTTTTCTTAATTTACATTTGTTAAAAAAAAAAAAAAAAAAAAAAAAAAAAAAAAAAAAAAAAAAAAAAATCATTTTTTTAGTTTTACAAACATGTAATTTTAAGAGTTTGTGAATAATATTTCTGTAATTTTCTAAAAATTATTTTATCTATCATTTAGGTGATATAATTTTACAAAACATAATATCCATTGCAGGTAAACAAAGCTAACAAGGAAGGTGTCCATACTGGACATACTCAGATTATATATATATATATATATATATGTATATATGAATTAAACTGCTAATGTATGTAATAAAGGATCAGTCGAATTTAGAGGCGGAATTACAGTAGAAAGTTTGAAAAAAAATAAAATACTCTCGAATATTTGGCGCGAAAAGAAGAAAACGACACCCGATTTGGCGAGCAGTACTTTTCCTCGCCAAAAGCAAACGATTTTAATGTAACTGAAGATTGTTTATTAATAGATTTTAAGGATTCATTTAAATAATATTAATAAATTTAAACTTAAACAATGAGAGAGTTTAACACATAAAATTTTTTTAATACATATTTATGCTGCTTGATCCTGCAGTTAGTATTTAATTTTATCGCTTTAAAAATAATTTAATATGTAAATAATATTTTCATATTGAAAAATATATTTTCCTATTTATAAGTGTATTCCAAAATAAAGTCCAGATGAAGAATGCTGCAGTAAATACACTTCAATATCAAAGAAGCTTTTGTTTCCATAGCAACAAAATTGAATCAACAGTGTTCAATTGGACTTAATTTTGGGATTGAAATAATTTTAATTAATTTAAATTTAGTTTTAATTCATAAAATTATATAGTTAACTTTCATTATAAATATGTATATGACAAAATATCATAAAACAAACTAAAACTGAAAATACTTGAGTTATTTAGGTAAAAAAAATTTAAACAAGTTCAACATGAAATATTTTTATCTTAAAAATACTTTACATTAAAAAAACATTTTTTTTTTTATTTTATTTCACCGCCAAATAAAATAAATGTTCACTATTTTTCACGAACTTTCGAACTTTTTTTAATAAACATATCTATCCATATGAGAAGAACATTCTGTATTTTTTTTTTTTTTTCAGAATTTTCTGAGCATGCCCGTACGGGGACCTTCCTTGTAAGATTTAAGAATTCACTAACATAATTTTTTTAAGTAATACATTTAGTTATTTTTTTATATCTACTAATTGATTGTTATGGCTATAATAAAATCAAAAAGAAACATATAGTTTTTTTTTCAAAATTATGGATTTCGTCATGTGGCTATGTAATGTCGTGGGTCAATTTTTGTTAAGAGTGAAGTAACAACATTGCTTTCCTTTGTTAATGATGATAAGATTGCGTCATTTTTCATTTGTATTATATTGCCGTTAAGTTCTAAAGATTTCTTTTTTTTTATCATTTAAGTTATATAACTTTCACAAAAAGAATCTTTAAAACGGGCAAACAAAGTCAAGATTAAAGAATTTGCCAACATAAAATTTTATTTATTAATTTAGTTATCCCTTTATATCTATTCTTAGATTCTCATCACTATAATGAAATGAGCAAATAACATTGTATTCTTTCACAATAAAAAATGTCGTTATGTTATCAGTTAAAGTAATGAATTTCCTTCACCCAGGAAAAAAGTTTTGTTGAATCAACAAAAATTTGTTTTGGTCCAACAAATCTTTTTCTTTAAATATGGGTCAATGAAAATTTTGTTTGAATAAACAAAAATTTGTTTTGGCCCAACAAATCTTTTCTTTTAAATATGGGTCAATGAAAATTTTGTTTGAATAAACAAAAAAATATTATTATTTTTTTTTTTTTCAATTTACCGTCCACAATTTTTACCCGAAATGCATAACAACGTAATAACAACGTCATTATTCCGTCTCAATTTGAAAAGTTTCTGTTATTCAAAAATTATGTTAATCCTTTATAACTCCGGTAAACAAAATTGAGTGAGAGAGTTAAGGCTACTACACACCCATTTAAATTTTGCAAAAACAACAAAATTTTCTTGGAATTAAAAATTGAAAATACAAGATTTTAGTATGACTCTAATAAAATTGATGAAAATTTGTTAAAATTTTATAACAATGTTAACATTTTTTTTTTTTTTTTTTTTTTTTTTTTTTTTTTTTTTTTGTCTGAGCAACAAAACCGATTTTTTTACTTTAACTAAAAAATTCACTTAAAACAACCAAAATGTACTCAACAAAACATGTTTTGTAGTTTTAATCAATTCCTTTTTCTGGGTGTTTCTTTATTTATCTTTGTTAACCCTTTGTTGCACACTGTCCACTACAGTGGACAAAAATTCATTCTCAAATGCGAATGAATTTAATTCCCAAATGCCACATTGGCACCGGAATTTTGATTTAAAAAAAAAAAAAAATTGTTTTTTTAAATTCCTGCAAAATAGCTTTTTCCTGTTTACAAATAAAGCTGTTTTCAAATTCCGGTGTCAGTCATCAATTTCAACACTTAAGCAATTAATTTTTTAGTGTTAAGCCTATGCAACAAAGAATTAAAGACTATAAAGGTGGGCAATTTTTCAGTTTCTGAAATCGCTAGTTTTAAGAGTTTGTGAATTACGTTTATTTGTGCTATTACTTTCTAAATTTCCCTTTATTTATCTTTCAACTTTTGGGGAATGATCGACCGGTATACCTGCCTGTATAATAGGCGCAAAATTCTTGATTATTCTCAAAAGTTAAATTTTATTCTAAATTTCGCCAGATTTAATCCTAACATTTCCCCGATTAAACTAAGCAAAAATTTCTGTTTTCAAAAACCGGTGATAAAACATAAAAAAATATGTAAAAGACGCTCGCCCCTAAGGTAGGCCAGTCAAATTGTCAGAAAAAAGGGCCGATAGATGCAAAAATTCTGCTAGAAGATTTTGTTTTTAAAATTTTTATGAGGATGCTAGTCACAAGAATTAATGGTTTTCCAACAAAATATCTCGAGGCTAAACTTTGTGAAGCCAAAAAACCACAAAAATTTCGGACTTTTTTCTGTTTTTTGCCTGTAACTCGAAAATTCTCATCACTATAATGAAATGAGCAAATAACATTGAACTCTTTCACAATAAAAAATGTCGTTATGTTATCAGTTAAAGTAATGAATTTCCTTCACCCAGAAATATATTTTGTTGAATCAACAAAAATTTGTTTTGGTCCAACAAATCTTTTCCTTTAAATATGGATCAATGAAAATTTTCTTTGACTAAACAAAAAAAATTGTAAATTTTTTTTTTCAATTTACCGTCCACAATTTTTACCCGAAATGCATAATAACGTAATAACAACGTTATTATTCCGTCTCAATTTGAAAAGTTTCTGTTATCCAAAAAGTATGTTAATCCTTTATAACTCCGTTAAACGAAATTGCGTGAGAGAGTTAAGGCTACTACACACCCATTTAAATTTTGCAAAAACAACAAAATTTTCTTGAAATTAAAAATTGAAAATACAAGATTTTAGTATGACTCTAATAACATTGATGAAATTTTGTTAAAATATTATAACAGTGTTAACAATATTTTTTTGTCTGAGCAACAAAACCGATCTTTTTACTTTACGGGTGTATTTCAATTCAAACTGCTTATTTTCCGATTTATTTTTATGTTCATTTTTGCTGTCAAATGCATCAAACTGGGAAGATGTCTTATATAGAAAGTACACAAGGTGCTGTAATTGTCGATTCTTTGATAAATGCAAAAAATATAGCAAAAAAAAACCAATCAAAAACGACATTTTGACCAGATTTTTCCGAAGCGAGAGATCTGTGAACGAAAAAAAGGGGTTCGTTTGAGAAGGTAATTGTTTATAAATCAAATTCTAATGAATTGAGTAAAAGATGACATCACACGGCATCTTCCACATCACTTCAAAAATCACCCCACCAAGTTTCATGTTTCTACAGTTAAAAATGTGTCTAAAATTGTATCTGAAAATTTCGAGCTGTTGAAGGTGGAAAAGCGTTTTTTCGAATATACCCTTAACTAAAATATTCGCTTAAAACAACCAAAATGTAATCAACAAAACATATTTTGTAGTTTTAATCAATTCCTTTTTCTGGGTGTTTCTTTGTCTATCTTTGTTAAAGACTATAAATATGGGTCATTTTTCAGTATCTGAAATCGCTACTTTTAAGAGTTTGTGAATTACGTTTATTTGTGCTATTACTTTCTAAATTTCCCTTTATTTATCTTTTAAATTTTGGGGGATGAGCGACTGGTATACCTACCGCATAATAGGGGCAAAATTCTTGATTATTCTCACCATTTAAATTTTATTCTAAATTTTGCCAGATTTAAACCTAACATTTTCCCGATTAAATTGAGCAAAAGTTTCTGTTTTCAAAAACCGGTGACAAAACATAAAAAATTATGTAAAAGACGCTCGTCCCAAAGGGGTTGAATCAAACAATTTTCCGAAAATATGTGAAACTGGAATAAACAAAACCTAGATACAAGAATTTGTTTACATAAAATTTATTTTTAAGTAACAGAAAATTAAAAATAATAATATTTCTATAAACTCCGTATTTGCAGCGAAAGAGAAAAATGTAAATAAATCAGATTTATCTTGGTCTAAATCCATAGAGTAAAGACAAATTAATAGATTGGAAGTACAATGTCCGGAGGTCACGTCAAAAATGTAACCCTAAAAGCCGCTACATTGAGTTCAATTAAGCCCAACAAAACCACATGCTTTGACACGCCGTTTAATTCAAACCCATTTAAACCAGGGTTGGCAAAGTGGGCGCAGTCCAGAAAAACCCACCCGGGTTTTTCTGGGCGGGTCCACCAACAAAAACCCACCTAGGTTTTTGTTAAAAGTGGGGTTTTGCTAAAAATCATTTCTGAATCTGCGAATCCCTCTAAGGGGCTGTGCAAATATAACGTTATTTTAGGGGGAGGGGAGGAGGGTCTGGTGAATGATATCGTAAGATATCTCTAGGGGGAGGAGGGGTTTGTTTTTTGATATGATATCAATTTTCATCCAACCAAAATTTTCTTCTTTTTTATTTGTAAGATGGTTTTTGGTTCAAAATAGTATATTATCGTTTTTTATGAAAATGTTATACGTTTTCTATTTTTAGGAAAATAGAAAGTTTTTATTAAAATCACTAAATTATTATAAAAGTATTTAATTCTAAAATATGGAATGTCCCAAAATTTGATGTCCCTAGTCTTCTTCATATGTGTAGGCATATGCAATCACTGTTCGAGAAATGATATGTGAAATATATTTAAAATGAAGTTTCTGTTTACTAATCAATAAAAGAGAAAGAAGTGGCCTATTTGTTTTGTTGATTAGAATTTCGATCTCTCCACCCCCTTCCTTCGTGCGGGGCAAGTTCAACGAGACATTATTGTTGTTGAATGCACAATGTAACAAAAAGGTCTTAAAATATTTTAAATATTAAAGATTTCTTTCAAGCATTATATATGATATAATGTGCTATTTTATTCACTTCTGTTCATTTGAATCATGATAAGGTCTGATATCAGAAAGGGGGGAGGGAGTCCAAAATTACCAAAAAGTTGATAAAGTTATATATGCACAGCTCCTAATAGTATAATACAAATTTTCCTTTTAAGCCCAAAACCTAGGTGGCCCCAAAACAAAATCACATTAAAAAAAGACAGTCATATAGTAATCAGGTGATAATTTATTGCAGAATATTTATTTATTTTATAAAAATATATTTCAAATAAATTACGCAATATAATAAAATAATTATAATTGATTTTTTTTTTAAAGTTTACCAATCAAAATCACATTCACTTTAATTTTTATGGTAATAATTATAATTTTTTACTAATTTTTCACACTGCTTTGAGTCTAGTTTGTTCTGTATTTTAGACTTTATGAATCCAAATATAGAGAAAATCCTCTTGATGGACGCAGAGCTAGATGGAAAAGAATGCAGAGATTAGAAAAAATTACAAAAATCAGAATCTAAATTGTTTATTTTTTTTCTTTATTTTTCCTTTAAGAATTTCCCACCATTTTGAAGCTGAGATTTGTGACATAATACTTTTTGAGAAAAGTGATTTAGGAAAATAGTCTATGTCTTTAATTTTAAATGCCAATATCGCAAGTAATCACTCTGAATGGTACTGCATTATTTATTCATCAGTTTCTTCCTCTGTTGTTGAATTAAGCCTTTCCCATCTAAACTTTGCATCCATTATGTTAGCTAAAAGATGCTCGGTCCCGATGATCTGTTTGTAACATTTCAGCATAATTTTCTTGCATTATTTCAATTCTTCTAATTCCATCAAATTTCTCAAAATCTTAACAGAACATGAGTGTGGTTGTATCTTTTTGCAGCTCATCAAGAGCTGAAGCTATAATTGTTAGCTGCTTTTTTAAGTTCAAACACTCCTTCCCTCAAGTACCACTATTTTTTTATTATTAATTTTTGTAAAATTCTTAAATTCTTGCTTGATCCGTTTCAAACTTTAAGATAGGTTAGCTTATAACATACGATACAAATTTATATTAAAAAAATGCTGTGTCAAATACAGCTATTTTCTGTAATAATGTTATTAATTCTGTAATAATATTTTCTGTAATTCTGTATGTTTCTTGCCTTAAAGTGCCACTCTGTCGACTTATATGCCTACAGATAGGTTGTTTAACAGAGTTTTGTTCAAATACATTTTTGTTAAGATTATAGCACACTACCTGGTAGTGTGTCCACAGTATGCCTGCTGTACAGTGCTGTATGCAGCTGGAACCTAGTTTGAGATATGTTCGGCACGACATTTGTATATCAATTACAGATTTATTTAAAAGAAAGGATCCTTCTGTGCATGCGCAGCATCCTCTACATGTTGTAGTAGGCAGCAGAGATACGGTTTCAGATGTGCATCTAAATTAGAGATTTGTTTAAAAGGAGGGGCCCAATAGTGCATGCTATCGACCCGTTACGTGGTGGCATAGGTAGCTGGGATCCGGTTCGAAGTTTGTTCGCTTCGAAATTTACGTATAAAAGAACCAGCCCTGCTATGAGGCAAAGCCAGCTAGTTTAATTATCATAGTTACTAATTATTTTAACAGTTTTAATTATAAAAGGACTATAAAAAGTTACTATAAAAGTAAAATTAATTATTCATTGTGATAACTAAAATATATTAAAAAGTGATAAGAACTCACTTTTAATCACTTAAAATAGGAATAAGTTAATTATAATAGAACTATTATTATTAGTATTAATAATAGACAAAAATTGTATTAATAATAATTAACATGAATTATTAATAGTATGAAAATTATTTTATATCAGTTAATAAACTTATTCTGATATTAGTTTTAAACTTTCTATTGATATTAGTATTAATATTAACATCAATATCAGAATAAAATAAATTTATTAACTTATATTATAAATAATATTAATTAGTAATAAATAGATCAGATGTAATTAAAATGCAACTTAATAAGTATATTTTAAATGATTACATACACACATTATTAAATATACAAATATACAAAAAAATAACCAAAACCTACAAAAACCCCGAAAAGCCCGCAAATACGCAGAAAAACCCACAAATACTCAGAAAACCCCACAAAAACCTGGTCAACTTGGGTTTTTATACAAAAACCCGGGTTTTTGCCAACCCTGGTTTAAACCCGTATTTCTTTGCTCTTGTTTTTTAAACGGAACTAATCTATCACTTCACAGGTAAGTATTTTTTATTATTTTATCATATGTGTTTTAAATACCAATATAAAAAAAATCTTTTAAGATTTTACTTCAAGATATCACATTCTTTTGTTCGTTTGCACTCGAAAATCTAGATTTTAGATCGATATTTATTACTTAAGTTTTCATACATGATTTTAAAAGAATGTTTTCATTGCTATTTCTTCTTAAAATTAACGCCAATTGTAATTCATTTATTTCAATTAGTCGTATTAATACAAAATCCCTTCCACGTGCTTTTGTTTGGGACATTAAAATATGAGCGATAAATGGTTTCATATTGCGAACCTTTTTTGAGGCTCTCTTCACCTCCACCTATCTCATTCCTCCATGGTCTAAATCCTTCTAAATTACTTTTATACAATAGCCGATGATTTGCATTTAATTCAGGTGTTGCCACTAAACAATTAATAAATAATCGTGATTTTTGTGCCACAAACACAGAAGCGTAATATATATATAGGTGTTTATATCACACAAATTTAAAACATCATACGACATAAAGAATTTTAAATTGTTGTTTACAGGGAATAAAAAATATATTTGTAGCGGATAAAAAACATATGCAGTCTTTGCATCGATAAATCCTCCCAATGCATTCTAATCATACAAACTTTACTCTCCGATTTTATGTAACATTATTAATTACGAAGTTAAAACAATTATAATTACAACAAATTGCAATCCGTATTCGAATTTCGGGATTATTTCTTATGTACTGTATTATCTAAATGCAAGCTAATAGTTTGTATGTTTTGTTTTAATCTTATTAAAATCTATTTCAAAAACCTTAAAAAAGTATTTTTTTTTTTAAATCAAAAAATGAATAAATAGATAAATGAAATAAAATATCAAGTCTGAGATTCAGATCATCAGTGTAACTTCTGGCATATTTTATATTTATATGTTTGTACTTTGAATTATAAGTCTCAATACAAATTCTTTCAATTTATAATAGGCTTTTTAAGTTCTTAGAACTTTGCAATATTACTATAGCAAAAACTTGCATAGCAAAGTGTAAAAAAAAAAGGCAAACGATTTTTTAGGAACGCCTTATAAATCCTAAAAATATACCCAACCTAAACTAAATAAAACTTAAATTGTAGGTTATTTTAATAGCAAATTTATTTAATTATAATGCATATAATTTTACTGACACCTATAACACTTAACCAAATTAAAATCGAAATTAAAAGAATATTTCAAACGCCACACCTTTAAGCATTTATTAACCAGATAGATAGATATAAACAAAAATATATGTTTAAAACTTTTTTTATTATTTCCCACTGCTTTGCTGAATTCATTTTGTCGTCATGGAAACGACCTTCCGCACAAGTTCCAGATGATTGCGTTGCGGGCAAACAGAATACGTTTTATTCTCAAGTGGCAGACGGTATTGTAATGATTCTAGATAATGACAAAAGTCGAACTATTTCTGCTTGCGAGGGGGAGGGGGAGGGGGAGTTTAAAGAGCTTTGAAGAGAAAATGAAAACTCGGTGATTGAAAATGTTTTGAGGTGTGTGTGTATTGTATTTAAATAGAAATCAAGACAGTTCCTTTTATTTTTAACAATTTGCAATTTAGGAACTTGGCGAAAATTGTAAGAGGGATTTTACTTCAGAAAATAAGATTACGCAATTTTAGAAGAGGGATAATGAATTTTGTCGAGTTACGATGCTGCCATTATTCAAATAAAATAATTACAGTGCTCATTCATTCAGATTTCGGATTCGAGTTTAATTATGAAAATTATATATTCGACGCTGATAAGTTATCTTTTATTGAATAATTTAATTGCGCACGATACATGAGGGATTTACACAAATCTGGTATTATAGTCTGCCATAAAAGTTTATGAAAAGGTTCTTTAATTTCTAAATTAACACAATGTAATGTTGGAGAAAAAAGGCTTTTTTATGTTTAAATTTCTTTTCTCCCACTTCTTCTTTTTTTTTTTTTTTTTTTTTTTTTTTGTGTGTGTGTGTGTGTTTACTGTATTACTGTGTGTTTTGTGTATTACTGTATTAGTATTATTATTATTATTTTTAATGCTAAAAAAAATCACATTTTAAATGATATAAATAATGTCAATTTTTTAAATATATTTTAAACTTTTTCCTTTGTTTAGTGAAATTTTCTTACGCGATGTTCATTATTTAACATATAAAGAGGTGTTGTTTGTTCCACCCTCCTCCCCCATAGATAATGGTAAAATCCCGAACTAATTCAGAGGAGCACTAAAAAGGTAGAGTGATTAAAACTGCGTTGTTAAAAGAGTTTCGTGTTTTTTGTTGTGTTTAAATAGAAAAACAGACTATTTCTTTTATTTTTAGTTTAGCAATTGGTTGTAGACTAATTCCTTTATACTAGAGTATCCTTTATTATTCTGTTTTTTTCGATGATTCAAGATAATGGCAAGAGTCGAACTATTTCTGCTTGCAGGGGGGAGGGAGAAGTTTAAAGAGCTTTATGGAGAAAATGAAAATTCGGTGATTGAAAATATTTTGAGGTGTGTGTGTGTATTGTATTTAAATAGAAATCAAGACAATTCCTTTTATTTTTAACAATTTTGCAATTTAGGAACTTGGCGAAAATTGTAAGAGGGATTTTACTTCAGAAAATAAGATTACGCAATTTTAGAAGAGGGATAATGAATTTTGTCGAGTTACGATGTTGCCTTTATTCAAATAAAATAATTACAGTGCTCATTCATTCAGATTTCGGATTCGAGTTTAATTATGAAAATTATACTTTCGACGTTGATACGTTATCTGTTATTGAATAATTTAATTGCGTACGATACATGAGGGATTTACACAAATCTGGTATTACATTCTGTGCTAAAAGTTTCTGTATAAAGGTTCTTTAATTTCTAATTTAACACTATGTAATGTTGGAGAAAGAAAGCTGTATTTAAGTTTTAGGTTTCTTTCTTTTTTTTTCCATTTTTTGTATTATTTTTTATTAATATTTTATGGAAAAAAAAATAAATAAATAATAAAAAGAATCATAATATGAATTGTATAAATGCTTTGGTATGTCAATGCTTTGGGTGCGTTCATAATTATGTATATATGTAGCATCTATAGTTGTCCGTCTGTCCGTCTGTCCGCATATAACAACGCAAAAACTATCCAACCGAATCGTTTGAAATTTAAAATATATAATTATTACATAATTTTTCGAGTCATTTCAAATTTTATGAAAATCGGATGTATAGATCAATTAATGAACAATCAAAAGTATTCCGTTACATTACGGTCAATGGTGAAAAAAGTTTCAAATGTATTTTAATCGTTTGAAATTTAAAATACATAATTGTGTTGTGTCATTTCAAGTATTATGAAAATCGGGTGCATAGATCAATTACAGGGACAAAAGTATTCCTTTACATTACGGTCAATGGGGGAAAATGTTTCAAATGTATTTTAATGGTGTTACACTCATTCGAACATAATAAAATTTATATGCATCTATAAAGTGTATATTATAATGTACATTTTGCGTAACATGTGGTTCACAGAACATTTGTTATTAATTTACAAGGCCCACAAATGTATTCCATTACATAATGGTATAGGGAGAACATTGTTTGGTGCGCATTTTAATTGCAATTAACTATTTACAATTCTATGAGATTGATATATGAGAGTGATATTTTTGAAACTTCTTTACCGTACGAACGCACCTTATTTTGCTACGCTTCACGTGCAATTTCCAACTTGTTTAAAATGAAGTTTAAGCTTCTACTTATGTTTAGTAAAACTTTTTATTGGATTGTTACTAAAACTCCTTTTACGCGATGTTTGTTATTTAACATGTGAAAAGATGTTATTCCCCCCTCCCCCATAGATAATAACAAAAGCTGAACTACTTCAGATGAGAGGATATTAGAAAACTTGCTGGTTCTTGAAAGTGTGGCATAGATGCCACATACACACAACTTTCGTGCGATAGCAATAAAATGGCAATTTTGGGCCTCACATGGTAACCCGGGTATTGTTGTTTTTTTATTAATAATTTGTTTATTCACTTTTAATTTCTTATTTGTTAATGATATAAATAATTTTGTTCTATAGTTATTAATTAAAAAATTTTTAAAGTTAGTATTTTTTTCCATTTTAAAATAATAGAAAATAATTAAAAATACATATGTAACTGGAAACAAAGTTATCGCCAAATTGGCATCAGAAAAAAATTGAGCCACCGTGGTGTGTATATGACATTTGTGGCAAACAGTTTTGAGGTTCTTGTTGTGTTTATATAGAAAAAGAGACTATTTCTTTTACTTTTAATAATTACTTTTAATAATTGACTTATATTATACTTAGTTTATCAACTATTAGGAGGTAGGAACAGATATTGTTTGGATAGTCATTGTGGACCAACACGTTTATGCTGAATTATAATTTATTAACGAATCTTTTGTGATGCTTCTGGATAATGGGATACAGGGCCCAAACTAGAGAGGGGCAGAGGGGGCAAGTGCCCCGGACACCATCAGAACATAAGGTGAAGGGGGCTCCAAATTAAGATTTTGTTTGGTGTGTTTGATATAAAGAATGCATATATGTGGGGGGGGGTGGGGGTGCCAAAATCCATGTTTGCCCGGTCGCAAAAACAGGCTGGTTTCGGCGATGGCAAAGTCGAACAGTTTTTGCTTTCAAGGGGAGGGGTTTAGTTAACTTTGTAGCAAAAATTTAATTTTTGGCAATTGAAAATACTTTGAGGTATATGTTGTGTTTAAATAGAAATCGCGTCTATTACCTTTATTTTTAATAATTTGTGTAACAACTAAGAAAGGATTAGAAATATACGTTGTTATCGGTAGTAGTATTGCAGACTAACTGTTTTATAACGAGTTACTTTTTATTGAACTGTTTTTAGGGATGGTTTTTAATGATGATAAAAGTTAAAATATCTTTCCTTTAAAAAAAAGAAATTTAAACATCTTTGTGGTGAAAATGAAAGCACGGACAATGAAAATGCTTTCAGGTGTATTTTGTATTTAAACGAACATGATACGAGGGCATTTCGAAAAGTAAAGATACAACGTACGCCGGAGGAAAAGAAAAGTTTTGGCAAGCAAGTTGGCAACACAGGTGTTAGCCTTGAACCGTTAGGTTTCTCCTCGCAGTCGTTCGGCATTTCAACGTTGATTCTGGTTGGAGTAGGTCGTGTTTAAAATGGTTTCGCCGATTCAGAATCCCGCCAAATGCAAAGAGCGCTCCATCAAATGTTTTCTTCATGCAAGAGGTCAGCGACCAGCGGATATTCACAAAGAAATTGTTTCTGTTTATGAGAACATTATCAATCGACAAAATGTAACGAAATGGTGTCGTCATTTCTCTGAAGGTAGGACCGTGTTCATGACGAACAAAGAACAGGTCGGCCATCTGTGATCTTTGATGCCCTTCTTCAGAGAACGGAGGAAGCAATTCGTGCGAATAGACGTCTCAAATTGAAAGGATTCTCACATCTTGTTGAAAAATCATTCCACGGCCATAATGAGATCAACGTTGAAGTTGAAATGTGGTTCCGACAACAGGCGGAAACCTTCTATGACTGTGGGATACAAAAGCTTATGCCCCGACTTAACAATTGTTTGGATAACGGGGGTGATTACGTCGAAAAATAATAAATAATCCAGTTTATAAGATGTAACTTACGTTTTCTAAATAAATGTTTTTTTAAAGGATTGCGAGCCATTGTATCTTCACTTTTCGAAATGCCCGCGTATATACTTTTTTATTTTTAACTGTTTGCAGTTTAGCAACTGTGAATGAGCTACAATTTATAAAAGTTCTGAGAGGAATTTTATAAAATAATGTTACATATTTTTAGGTAAGATAATGAGTTTTTTCGTGTTGTTCTATTGCTGTTCAAGTAAAATAAACACCTTAGATCATAAAATGCGAAATTATGATTCAGTTTTATCTGGAAACATTAGTTGTTAGTACGTGATGACAGGCTAAACGGTTTATTAGTTGTAGCTATATATGTCAAAATTATTTTAATTTCAGATGGAACAATTCGAAAATGAAATTAATGCTCTTACAAAATCCCTAAAAGAGTTATAACTTTTCTACTTTCGGTTACGCGATATCTGATATCTTACATATGTTTATAGTTAAATGTGTTTACCTTAATCTACCTTAGACATTATGTTAAATGCTTCTGTATGTATATTTTTTTTTCATACGAAACATTAAAGTGTGAATAAAAATATATGATTCATTCAATAAAAAGACGCAATAGTTACGCAAAACTTTATGACGGAAAATAATGAAAATATCGTTGCCCCCTTCTAAAAGAAAAACATATCGGAAAAATACATATTTTTTAAATTTTTTTATGTCATTTTTCTTCTTTTTTAGTGCACGAATAAAAATAGAATGGGTTAAACAAAACAACTAATACATATATATACATATATTTTATATTTATAATGATTCGAAAAATACTTTATCCAAACAAAAATTAAATTACTTCAAATCATTCAGGACTATTTAAACTTTTAAGTCACTAAATACAGTCTTCTTTGTTCTTTGTTGATGAAACTCGTTAATTAGACAATTTTTCTGTATTCTGAAAAATAATCGTTTAGCAATAATATCGTTTGCCTGTGATCATTTACTTTTATTATGTTATAAAACCGAGACTTAAAAAAAGGGGGGGGGGTGAAATGGAGCGACGTATAAAGATGTTTCAATGTTCCGAATAGCCAATAACTTACGAATCTACTCTCCGGCTGAATAGGAAAAGAGGACATATTTAATTATCATTTTTTCTTTCTCCAATTTTATGTGTCGCTTTCTTTAAATGTACAGTCCATTTTACTCGGTTTATGTTTGTTAATATGTGAAAAAAAATGTTTTCTACTTTGTAAATTTAAACTAAAAAGAAAAGAGAAGAATGAGGAGAACAATTTATATGACGATTTCACTAATAAACTAGGATATTAACCTCTTATATTTTTTCATTTAAATTACAGAATTAAGATTAAAAGCTGAATATTTTCCGATTCATGAAATATAAAATACTGAAATAAATAATAAAAAAATGTTTAAATATATTACTTTTGGAATTTATGAGTAGTTTTATTTAAACAAGGAGTCCATTTTACTTGGTTATTTTTTGTTAAAATTAAATAAAATTACTGTCCGCTTTGCAGTTTAATGCCGAAAAAAAGGATAAAATTTCGGAAAACTGTTTGACTAATAAATTAGGACAGTATCCTCTCACAGTTTGGGAAAATCTATGTATTTTTATTCTTTATTATCTTTCTCTTCTTCAATGTACGAAACATAATAACCTGAATTTAAACAAATGATATATGTATATATCTATATATATATACATAAAAAACAATAAATTGTATAACAATATATGAACCAAAAATTACCACATTGAAACATGGGGTAAAAAATACAAATTGAATTTGTAGAACCAAAGCAGTATCCTCAGGCCCCAAATACTTTGGAACTACAAATGGAGTGTGTGGTTTCATATTCGTATTAGTCATGGAAAAGCAAAACAATACTATGTACATGTATATATATATATATATATATATATAGGGTGTCCCAAAAATGACTGATGGGTTTTAAAATTCAATAACTTCCAAACGGTGACCGCTATTTAAAAAAATTTTGCAGGAGGGTTATGTATAATGTCAGGAGTTTTTTACTGTAATTTTTTTATTTTAGTTCGCATCACAAACAATAGGTGACGCTGGCGGCGATTGAAGGCCAGGTGGTCAGTGCTGAGTGAAGCGTCGACCTGGCCTTCAATCGCCGCCAGCGCCACCTATTGTTTGAGATGCGAACTAAAATAAAAAATTACGGTAAAAAACTCCTGACATTATACATAACCCTCCTGCAAAAAAAATTTAAATAGCTGTCACCGTTTGCAAGTTATTAAATTTTAAAATCCATCAGTCATTTTTGGGACACCTGATATATATATATATATAACATTGGAACATGAGGAAAACTAATAATACAAATGAAATTTTCAGATCCAAAGCAAAACCCTCAGGCTTACAAATACTTTGGAACAACAAATAAAGTGTGTGGTTTCATCTTCGCATAAACCATGAAAAGGCAAAATAATACAAATTTTAAATAATGAATAATACGAATTTTAATTTAATTAACGAAATTTTTGGAAAACCATTATTTAATGCGTCATAAATTAGCTTTTTAATATTCGCATTAATAAAATGAGATGAACATGAACATTTTATTCTATTAAATGATTGAGGATGAAGTATTACGATATACAAAATTATGAAGATACGATTTAAAATTAGTAAACGTATTAAATTTTAAATTAAATTCGCCCCGTATGTCATACATATCAGTTATTAATGTGTTTTCTTTTAATCTAATTTCAAGGTCTAAAAAGTTAATTGTATTGTTATAAAGCAGGATTTTTGTAATTTGTAATATATATGTACACTCCTGGACAAAAGTATAAACTCAGAAAATTTTCAATTTGTTTAATTCATTATATAAATAAGCTTAGCTTTACATTAATAAAATAATGATGAATATTTATAATAAGACATCTTAATTTAATATAATTGATAAATAAAATGCAGTAAGTAATGTAAATACGAAAATACATAACTTTAAAAAAATAACATTATGTGAGACCTGGACAAAAATATAAACTCAAAGTTATGAATTTTTATATTCTGGCACATTTCATATATATAAATGCATTTTATGATAAAAATCTCATAAATGGAGTCCTTATGGAGTAATACATTTCAATACATCAACACATGTTTTAATTTTTCTCATAAAATAACATTGTGAGACCTGGACAAAATTATAAACTCAAAGTTGTGAATTTATGTTCTCTGGTATTTTTTTTTTTTTTATCTAAATAATAAATTTGTTTTGTGATAAAAAACTAATTCAGTAAAATTATTTTTCACATTGGTATTAATGCAAACGAAATTTATTCATATTTTCAATTCTTTCTATGATTTTATTAAAAATCATTTAGAGTCAGCTTTTGAATTATTTTTAGAGTAATTTTGTTTTCTTTTACTGCATTTGTTTATCGTGTGTTATTACATGATATTCTTGGAACGTGAATATCAACAACTTTTCAAATGCCTCGAGGAAAGGTTCTGACAGAGGTACAAGTTGTTAAAATTTTGGCATTCAGATCTTCTGGAAAAACGCAACGCCAAATTGCTTTGCTAATTAAATGTTCACAAGGAGCGGTGAAAAAAAGTTTCAAAGAATCCGTCAGTGTATGGAAAAAAAACTTGGAGTGGTTGAAGTTTAAAGATAAGAGAAAGAAATCGAAGATCTATCTTACGAACAGCATCTTAGCACTGGAGCTTCTTCTAGCCGAATTATAAATACTTTAAAGCTAAATGTAAGCTATCGAACTGTTAAACGAATTCTTCAACGAGCGCCGAATATGAAATGGAAGAAAATGAAAGCTAAGCGAAAACTTCAGCACCATCACATGAAAGTCAGACTTCACTTTTCTCAACAGCACATGCCATGGACAACAGAGTGGAGCACATTCATCTGGTCAGATGAAAAGAAGTTTAATTTAGAACTCCCCAGATGGCATAAGATACCACTGGCACGATATCAAACATGAAGAACGGCGCATCTTTAGTCGAAATTTTAGTGGAAGATCCGTGATCGTGTGGGCTGTTTTTCCTCAGAATGTTAAAACTGCTCTAACTTTTCTTTATTGAAAACAAAAAACAGAAGACTACCAGCTAATGCTGGAAGATAATCTTTTGCCATATGCACCGTCGATTGCTGGAGTACACTGGGTATTTTAGCAAGATAATGCAGCAATACACTCTGCAAAAAGTGCAAAAGAGTGTTTGCAGCGCTGGCATGTAAAATTCATGAACTGGCTAGCCCGCAGCCCTGATCTAAACACCATTGAAAATTATTGGGGTGCGAATGGTTCAAATAGTCTATCGCGATGGACGCCAATATCAAAGCACAAATGATGGCTATACTTTCAAGACTGTTGTCTATGGAGCAGTTGGAAAAAAAATTTTCAATCTATGCCGAGTCGCATATTAGAAATCATTCAGAAAAATGTCCATACAACACATTTTTGAATGTATGCATTGATGCTTTACATCAGGATTCAAAAGTACGTTCATTCTTAAACTTTATAATTTTATGTTTTCAGTTTACACATGTACTATATTTATATTACTCATCTTTTTTAAGAAAAAATTATAAAAATGCATTGATGTATTGAAATATAATCATGCCTAATAAATCCATTTATTAGTTTACTATCCAAAATGCATTTATTTATATCAAAATACCAGAGTGTAGAAATTCGTAACTTCGAGTTTATAATTTTGTCCAGCTCTCACATAATGTTATTTTATGAGAAAAATTAAAATATGTATTGATGTATTGAAATGTATTGAAGCATAACGACTCCGTTTGATAGTTTCTTATCACAAAATGCATTTATTTATATCAAATATGCCAGAATATAGAAATTCATAACTTTGAGTTTATAATTTTGTCCAGGTCTCATATAATGTTATTTTTCTTAAGTTATGTATTTTCTTATTTAAATTATTTGCTGCATTTTATTTTAAGTTATGTTAATTTTAGATGTCTTAATATAAATATTCATCTTTATTTTATTAATTTAAAGCCGAGTTTACTTATATTATGATGTAAACAAATTAAAAATTTTCTGAGTTTATAATTTTGTCCAGGACTGTATATGTATTATATCTTAATTTTATAATGATTGAAAAATTGCTTTGTAAAAAAAAAAAAAAAAAAAACATAAAATGATTCAGAAATATCTAAGTTTTTCAGTCATTAAATAAAGTCTCTTTTTTCCTTCATTGATAAAAATCATTAATTGGATCATTGTTCAGAATTCTAAAATGATTAAAAATTTAGCAATAAAATCATTTGCCTTCGAAAGTTTATTTTTATGATGTTATAAAACCAAGACATTTAAAAAGGCGAACGAAATTAGAGCGATGTATAAAGATGTTTCAGTGTTCTGAATAGTCAGTAACTTACTAATTTACACTTCAGCTGAATAAGAAAAGAGGACATTTAATTATCATTTTACTTTTTCTAACTTTATGTGTCGCTTACTTTAAATCTATAGTCCATTTTACTCCGTTTACTTTTGTTAAAATGAAAAAAGAATTGCTTTCTCCTTTGTAATTTACGCTGGATAAAAAGAGGAGAACAATTTTTAAAACTGTTTGACTAATAAACTAGGATATTAACCTCTCATGATTTTTCATTTAGATTTTAAAATTAGATTAATAGTTGTATATTTCGTAATCCATGTAATATAAAATACGGTCAAATAAAATTAGAACTAAAGATATTACTTTTCGAATTTTTGCGTAGCTTTATTTTAACGTGGAATCAATTTTACACGGTTTATTTTTGTTAAAGTAAAATAAAATTGATTTCTGCTTTGTAATTTTAATCTGGAAAAAGATGTGGATAATAATTCAGAAAATGATTTGACTAATAAACAAGGAGAATATGCTCTCATGGTTTGGAAAAATCTATAAATTTTAATTCTTTATGTTCTTTCTCTGCTTCTTCAATACACGAAACATAATAATATGATTTTAATTCATTAAAATAATATATGTATGTACCCCGTTTTTAATTAATTAATTTATTTATTATTATCATGTTGACGATAATTATTTTTATTTTTTCCCTTTTCATTTTGCTATCCAATTTATTAATTATGACGTGCCTTGTTTTTGATGTTTTTTCTTCATTTAATGTTGGTTTTATGTGTGTTGGTATCCCCAAATTCGTATTATTTTGCTTTTTCATGGCAAATACGAAGAGGAAACAACACACTTCATTTGTAGTTCCAAATTATTTGGGGCCCGAAAATTTTGTTTTGGTTCTACAAATTCCATTTGTATAAATTTTAATTATTTATTTATTCCAACCAAGTTCAATGTGATACACTGTAATACAATTAATGGTTTTATATATATGTCACATTTATAACGCTTGGTAAAATACATTATCCAAATAAAAATTGAATTACTTCAAACCATTCAGAATTATTTAATTTTTTCAGTCAATAAATAAACTCTTTTTTTTTTCTTCTTTATTGAAAAAACTCATTTATTAGACAATTGTGCAGTGTTCTAAAAAATAAACGTTTAGCTATAAAATCGTTTGCCTGTGACCATTTACTTTTATGATGATATAAAACCGAAACTTTTTAAAAAAGAGAATGAAAATGGAGCAACATGTAAAGATTTTTCTCTGTTCTCAATAGCCAATAACTTACCAATTTACTCTTGAGCTATATGGGAAAGCATGATACCGTTTAATTATAAATTTTTCTTTCTGCAATTTTATGTGTCGCTTTCTTTAAATGTAGGGTTCATTTTCTTCGGTTTATTTTTGTTAAAGTGAAAAAAATTGCTTTCTGCATTGTAATTTTAAACTGGTTAAAGAGAAAAATTCATGAAAGTGTTTGACTAATAAATTAGGATATTAACCTCTCATGCTTTTTCTTTTAGATTTTAGATTTGAAAGTTGAATACTTCCTGATCCACACTATATGAAATACTGATATAAATAATAAAATTATATTTAAAAATATTACTTCTGGAATTTTTACGTCATTTTATTTAACTTGAAGTTCATTTTACTTGGTATTTTTTCATTAAAATGGAATTAAATTGCTTTCTGTTTTGTATGTTTATGCTGAAAAAAATGGATAACATTTCATAAAAGAGTTTGACTAATAAACTAGGAGATTATCCTCTCATGGTTTTTAAATATCTATATATCGTAATTGTTTATGTTCATTCTCTCCCTCTTCAGTATACTTCAATATATAAATTACAAAAACCTGAATTTTAATAAATAAAATAAAATGTATGTATACATCACATATTTATAATGATTGGAAGGTTACTTTTTCTAAACGAAAATTAAATTACTTCAAATCATTCAGAATTATTAACATCCCATGGTTTTACGTTTAGTTCTTAGAATTAAAGTTGGGTAATTCGCGATCCATGTAATATAAATTACTGAAATGAAAAAAAAAATATATATATATAGTTGCCTCTCTTTAAAGTAAAACATAGTAGCAAAAAATTCATAAAATTTTAATCCTTTGTGTTATATATCTCCTTCTTCAATACACAAAATAAAATTTACTGAACTAAATAAACGGAATAAAAATTATATTCTCACAATTAATGATTAAAAAGATAATTTGTCCAAATAAAAATTAAATTACTTAAAAAATTTTAGAACTATTTAAAGTTTTCAGTCATTAAGAAAAATTATGTTTTTCTTCATTGATAAAACTCATTAATCAAACAATTGTTCCTTTTTTTTTTTTTTTTTTTTTTTTTTTTTTTTTTTACAAAATTAAACGTTGAGCAATAAAATCGTTTGCCTGTGATCATTTATTTTTATGATGTTATAAAATCGAGACATTTAAACAAAGCGAACGAAAATGGAGCAACGTATAAAGATGTTTCAGTGTTCTGAATAGCCAATAACTTACCAATTTACTCTTGAGTTGAATGGGAAAAAGAGGACATATTTAATTATCCTTTTTTCTTTCTCCATTTTTTTCGTGTCGCTTTTTCTTAAAATATAAAGTTCATTTTACTCAGTTTAATCAACATAAAATGAGAAAAAAAAATGCTTTTTGCTTTGTAATTTTATGCTGAATAAAAATAGGAGAACAATTTTAAAAACTTTTTGTTTAATAAACTATGATATTAACCTCTTGTTATTTTCCATTAGATTTCAGAATTAGATTAAAAGGTTGATATTTCGCGATCCACGTGATATAGAATACTGAAATAAATGATAAAATTATGTTTAAAATATTACTTTTGGAAATTTTCCGTAGCTTTATTTAAGCGCGGAGTCCATTTTAGTTGGTTATTTTTTGTTAAATTAAAATTGCTTTTTGGTTTGTTATTTTTGCTGGAAAGAGGATAATGATTCATAAAAAGTTTTACCAATAAACTAGGAGATTATCCTCTCATGTTTTGGAAAAATCCATATATACATTTATTTTTTTACGTTTTTTCTCTCTTTCTTCAATATAAGAAATATAATAACGTGAATTAAATTAAATTAAAATAAATATTCATATATATCATATTTACAATAATTGGAAAGATAACTTATCCAAACAAAAATTCAATTACTTTATATCATTCAGAACTATTTAGGTTTTTCAGTGATCAAATAAAATCTTTTCTTTTTCTACATTGCTAAAACTCATTAATTAGACAACTTTTCAGTATTCTGAAAAGATTAAACGTTTAGCTATAAAATCGTTTGCTTTCGATCGTTTACTTTTATGATATTATAAGACCGAGACTTTTTAAAAAAGTAAATGAGAATGGAGTCACATATAAAGATGTTTCAGTATTCTGAATAGCCAATAACTTACCAATTTATTCTTGAGCTGAATGGGAAATGTGGACATATTTAATTAACATTTTGTCTTTCTTTAATTTTATGTGTCGTTTATATTAAATGTAGAGCCCATCCACCATGTAGAACCCAACATACTCCGTTTATTTTTGTTAAAATGAAAAAAAAATGAATTGTGCTTCCTCCTTTGTAATTTTATGCTGGAGAAAAGAGGAGAACAATTGATAAAACTTTTTGACTAATAAGGTAGGATATTAACCTTTCATGGCTTTTCATATAGATTTTAAAATTAGATTAAAAGTTGGATATTCCGTTATCCACGTAATAAAAAATAGCGAAATAAAAAATAAAATTATGTCTAAAGATATTACTTTTTACATTTTTCCGTAGCTTTATTTAAACGTGGAGTCAATTTATTCGGTTTATTTTTGTTAAAAAAAAAAAAAAAAAAAAAAAAAAAAAAAAATTGCTTTTCGCTTTTTAATTTTTGCTGAAAAAAGAATGGGAAAATAATTCATAAAATGGTCAGACTAATATTAGATTATCCTCTCATGTTTTGAAAAAATCTACATTTTTTAATTATTTTTGTTCTTTCTCTCCCACTTTAATATACAAACAACTATAACCACTATAACCTTAGTTTAAATAAACGAATATATATATATATATATATATATATATATATATATATATATATATCATATTTATGATGATTGGAAAGATATTTTATCTAAACAAAAAATAAATTATTTCATACTAGTCACAACTATTTAATGTTTTCAGTCATTGAAAAAGTTTCTTTTTTTTTATTGATAAAACTCATTAATTAGAAAATTATTTTAACACAATCAGAGTGATTTGCAAATTTATCATACGAATTTGAGTATTTCCAACTGAGCGAAAAATTGTCCAGGCCGGGAACCGAACCCAGATACTTGGCTTACAAGGCCAATGCTTTACCTGTTATCGAACCCAAATACTTGGCTTCATTTGTATCTACGTATCCATCGTTATATGGAGGTCCATTACCTGCGGTTTATTCTGCCGAGCTGTCTGAATGACAGACCAGATGTTATGACCAATAAGGTTATGTGAGCGAAAAATCCCAGCAGGCTATCGAACAGTTTGCTTAACAGGTAAAGCTGTGGCCTTGTAAGTCAAGTATCTGGGTTCGATTCCCGGCCTGGGCAATTTTTTGCTCAGTTGGAAATATTCAAATTCGTATAATTAGACAATTTTTCAGTATTCTAAAAAAATTAAATGTTTCGCAATGAAATCGTTTGCTTTCGATCATTTACTTTTATGATTTTATAAAACCGAGACATTTAAATAAATGCGAACAAAAATGGAGCGACGTATAAAGATTTTTCATTGTTTTAAATAGCCAATAACTTATCACTTTACTCTTGATCCGAATGGGAAAAGAGAACATATTTAATTATAATTTTTATTTTCTCCAATTTTATGTATTGCTTTTTAAAATATGAAGTTTATTTTTGTTAAAATGAAAAAAAAACTGTTTTCTCCACTTTAATTTTTTTTCTGGAAACAAAGAGGAGTACAATTCCTAAAATGGCTTGACTAATAAACAAGGTCATTAGACTTTCCTGGTTTTTCATTTAGTTTTTTTTTTTTTTTTTTTTAATTAGATTTGATGTTTGATATTTCGTTATCCACGTTACATAAAATACTGAAACGAATAAAAATTTAGTTGCCTCTTTTTAAAGTAAATAATAAAAGAATATCCATAATATTTTAACCCTTTTAATTCTTACTCGCTTCTTTAATATACAAAACAAAATATCCCATATTTTAAATAAAAAAAATTAATATATATATATATATATATATATATATATATATATATATATATATATATATATATATATATATATATATATATATATATATGTATGTATGTATGTATGTATGTATGTATGTATCACACTTATAAAGATTAGAAAAATAATTTACACAAATAAAAATTAAATTAATTCAAACGTTAATGCTAAACGTTAGTGCTAAATTAAACGTTTAGCAATAAAATTGTCTACCTGCAACCATTTATTTTTATGGTGTTATAAAATCTAGATATTTAAAAAAAGAGAATAGGACAATGATTTTCTTTATTACATAATATGATTCTGTCAATACATTTATACCAGCTATTTATATAATTGGTTGATATTTCAAACATATTTTGTACTAAAAATATAAAAAAATACTTGTACTAACCCATAATACGAGTTATATGTAACGTTTAAAAAAATCTCATTTCTATAATAATTTCAAGTTAATCTATGGATATTTCATTAATTATATCTGTATTAAACTATTATATGTATTTTATAATTCATCATCCACCGCATGTCATGCATAATAATACACTGACGAAAAAAATCCCAACACCAAGAAAAATTTACTGTAGAGTAATGAAATTTGAACAGTGCATTTATCTAGTTAACATGTTTAATTGATTAGATTTTCAAGATCACAGGATAGATGCTCTTTAAAATGCATTTCAAATGTGGAATTCTGTTACATTAATAGTCCCTATAACCTCCAGAATTTTGAATGTAAGCCTACACACGTGCATGCATTGTGTCATACAGATGCCGAATGTCAATTTGTGGTATGTAGTACCATGTTTGTTGTACTTGTTGTGCCAATACTGTGACGGTCAGTGCTTGCTGGGAATGATGTTGGTGTTGTCGTTCAGTGATATCCCATAAACGCTCATTTGGAGAGAGATATAATGATCTCGCTGACTAAGATAACATGCCGAGACTCTCTAGAGCACGTTGCGTTAAATTAGCGGTTTGAGGACGAGCATTATCCTGTTTAAAAACTCCACCTTGAATGCCGTGAATTAATGGTAGCACTAGAGGTTGAATAACCAGACTGACGTACAAATTTGCAGTGAGTGAGTTTGAAATAACCACGGGAGTGCTTTTGCTGTCATAGAAAATTGCTCCCATGACCATGACTCCGGTTGTAGATCCAGTTTTTCTAGGCCGCAGACACTTTGGTTGCAGGGTTCCCTTGATCTCCTTATGAACAGCACAGGACCATCATTGGCACCAAGACAGAACCTGCTTTCTTCATAAAACATAACAGATATCCGCTCCATCCTCAAATGAGCACTGCCTTTACACCACTGGCGTCAAAAACGGCAATTATTAGGAGTCAGTAGAACTCACTCTACAGGGCACTTGCTCGGAGCTGCCTTGAAGTAACCGATTTCTAACAGTTCATTGTACAACTGTGATACCAACTGCGACTCGAATTTCTGCCGCAGACGCAGTACGATGCGCCACAGCCGTACGCTGAATACGACAATATTCCCTCTCAGTAATGCCACGTGCTCACTCGAAAGCTGGTCATCTTGAGGCAATACTATCCCTTGACCTCTGCTCCCAACAATTATGCTCAATGGATGCATTCCATTCAAGTCTTTCTGCAATATCGTGAAAAGAAAATCCACTTTCTCGTAGACCTATTATGCGATCTCTTTCCAACTTGGTGAGCTGATGATAATTGGCTTCTTCGTCTTCGTCTTCTTAAAGGCATTCTTGGTCAACCTCAACTCAATTCGTCAAATTTCGAAGATAAATAATGCTCATGAACTTTACAGCACATCTGTTGTGAGCGGCTCCACTAGCGCCACACTTATTCTCCAAACGTGAAAATTTAAATCAATGTCATATTTCAGACGTATAAACACGCCTACAAAATTTCGTTTACCTAACACAAGTCTTTATTGGTGTTGGGATTTTTTTTCACCAGTGTAATAATAATAATAATAATAATAATAATAATAATAATAATAATAATAATAATAATAATAATAATAATAATAATAACAATATTAATATCATATTTTTCTTAACAAAATATTCCTTTTTCTTATCATTTGACGCAAAGATAAAAAATAAAAGTCTAATAAATTCCAAAATACATTTTTTGAAAGTTACTATTTCACGTTTTTCTAACAAGGCATTCAAATGCGGCTGGGATAGATTTTTGAGATAAATAACTAAGCATTATTTATATGACCGCAGTATGGCTTTAATGAGAATATATAGGTATTCCTTTCAAGTACAGATATTATAGTGACGTTTTCATTTCTTGTTTTATTTATTTTTGTTCTTTTTATTTGTATAAAGGATTCTCTGTTAGACTCATGGTTCACAAATCATTACAAGCTTGAGAGCTCCTTTATGTACGTAGATATTTAGATGAAGAAAAAATATAATCCTAACAAGGTGCTTAGTAAAGTATAATTGCTTGGGAAAATATGTTGTATTAGAATCGCTATTATACAATTATGCTTGGGAATATTTTCCCTAAGGTAAAATAAAATTAAAGAAATAGTTCAACATATGAGAATGAGAATATGGTTGTTAAAGTTTTAGGTTATAATGTTTTTTATTCTTTTCAAGAAACATTTCCATAAGATAGTTGTTAAATTTAAATTATCTTAATAAACTGCATTTCAGATTATAAAAGAAAATCACATAATTCTGTCTAATACTATTTATAGAAAAGGAAAATTTTAGTAAAACTCAAGGAATTAAATCGAAAACATATTGAACTGTCTGGATTAAATTTTTAGGATTATTAACTGAAATATTTACGGATGTAATTAAAAAAAAAAAAAAAAAAAAGATTTGCTATTTTTTATACAGAATAGATGTTTAACTGACAGCAATAAAATATTTATAATATGATATTAGTTTTCTTTATTAAATCACGTGATTCTATCAATACGATTTTACCAGCTTATATATATAATTAGTTTATATTTCAAGCACATTTTATACAGAAGAAAAAATGCATATTTGTATTAATCCATGATACGAAACATATCTAAAATTTAGAAAAACTCTTTTCCAGAATAAATTCAAGTCAATATATGGATACTTCATTAACTATATCTGTATCAAACGAATACATGCATATCATAATTCTTCATCCACTGAATGCCATACACAGAAAAAAAAGAATGAGTTATTTTTCTTAGAAAAATATTATTTTTCTTTTATTTTTTGACGAAAAGATGAAAAATAAAAGAATATAATAAAATTCACCCAAAATACATTTTTTGATAGTTGCTATTTCATTTTTTTCCTCTAATAAATTATTCAAATCTGAACGTGAAAGATTTTTGAGATTAATAACTGAGTATTATTTATGTGCCCGCATAATAGCTTTAATCAGAACATAGGTATGCTTTTCAATATAGATATTATAACTAATACTTTCCTTTTCTGTTGTATTATTATTATTATTATCATTATTTTAGCTGTATAAAAGACTATCTGTTAACCCTTTTGGCTCTGGTGTATTGAAAATAGTGTATGTCTTTTCATAGAGTATTATTTTACCCTAACAATAACTTAATTACTTTCGACATATAGAAATGATAGTATAAGCTATGTTTTTCTTATTGTGACTTCATTTATGTTTTGACTATTGATAACAATAATGATAATAAATGTTTGCTTTATCTTCTTTGCTCCTTTGGCGATTCCTTTATGTAAGTTTAAAATGTAAGTTATTTTTCTAATCCAATCATATGTGATAAAACGGAGGAAAAAAATAGAAATTTTTAATACCCTTTTAAACCCCCCCCCCCCAAATCCTGGTGTAATACGTCATTTTCAAAATGTCTATGGAAACTCTTCGTTAGCCTATTATAATATAAATGTGAATTGAACAGTAAAAAAAATGAGCACATTCCTGAGATTTAAGACAACGAGATCAATAAATCAACGACAATAAATCAACAAAACAATAAATCAAAGACTTCAATATATCCATTTTGCCAGCTACGATTAACGTTATTAAAATTAAATAGTCTTTTTTCTCAAAATGGAAAAAAAAATCGGATCCGGAAGGGTTAAATTATATCCATGATTGAGTTCTTCTTTATGTTAGTCGATATCTATATTATAAAGGCTAAACGTATCTGTGCGTAACGCATACGTCATTTTGCGAATGGCGACACTTTCCCATACAATTCGGTTTCGCAATTTTTGCTACTGCAATTTTTTTACATCTAAACACCGCACAATCTCAAATTTTACATCGGCGTATACAGAAAAAAAATTACTTTTAAATGCAATTTGCATGAAAGATTTATCTCAATTTATTTTTGAGATATTAATTTTTTCTAGTTTTTTGTAATTGTGGCAACAAGCTCCGCTTTCTCTTAAAATTGCAAAAAAAAAAAAAAAAAAAAAAAAAAAAAAAAATGTAGATTTTGAGAAGTTGAAAAAGATGATGGGTTTAAATTTCACGTAAAATTTTATGATCGTGTCAATTTGATTATTATTATTATTTTCATTTTTACCAAACATAAGAGCCTCAATTGATAACTTCATCATAATAACTTATCTTTACCATGTTTTTCTGATTACATATGCCATTAAAGCTTAATTTTAATAATTTGGACAACTGACTTTTATAGAAATGGTATTTCGTTACTTTTAGTTTAAAATAATATTTCTTTTAGAATTAAAGTGACTAATATAAGATGCATTTTTTACTGTAGCTAATTTTGTACGTTGGTATAAATCAATGAAACAGTTCCTTCTAAAACATTTTATTTCGTCGAAATTCGACGGGTTCCACCTCGTTTAGATAAAGCAGCAATATAATTTTCACAAGGTTTTTAGTAAAACATAATTATTTGTTGAACTATTTTGATTCGCTACTGTAGAATAATGCATTGAAGCATTTTCACGGAGGGAAAACGAAAAAAGAAATTGCTCAACAAAATACAAGAATGAGTTATGGTTGCTAAAAGTTTAGAATCGTTTCATGTTTTAATCATGTGTTTTTTATTCGTTTCAAGAAAATATTTTAAAAATGATAGCTATTACATTTAAGTTATCTTAAATTAATATTAGAGAATGAATATCGTAGATAAAGGTAGCACAACGAAATTTATTACACTATAATCAATTTTGCTGCAAAGTAGCCGGTTTACCGACTCAAAGTTTACAGGAAAAAGTTACATAACCGTAATTTAACAATATTATACCATATTATTGCCCCTATTATAATCAATATACATTTAAATTATGGTCATACAACCAGATTCTATAAAAATATTCCATAAACTGGTTACTTTGCTGCAAAATTTTTACAGTGATATGCGATTCTGTCACCTTTTGTCATATACATTTTCACTAGCTATTTTTGCAATTAGTTCATAGCTGAAGCATATTTTGTACAGAATTTTTTTCTTTTTAATTATTTTAATTAATCTATAATAGAAAATATATCAAACATTACAAAAAGCATCATTTCTATAATATATTTAAAACAGTCTATGGATACTTCATTAATTATATATGCATGAAAGTAAGATTACTTATTTTCATAATTCATCATCCACCATATGTCATACACATAAAAGAGAATAATTTATTTTTTTAGAAAAATATCCTTTTTTCTAAGTATCTTAATAAAATAATTTTTAGTGACCGAATAAGATAAATGAAAAAGGCATGATTCTTCCTAATATTATTTATGGGAAAGAAAAACTGATGGAATTTCGCATGTAAAGCAAAAAAAAAACAAGTATTTTAATAAAATTCTACGAAATTATTTGAAACTAACTTGAAATCTCAAGATAAAAGTTTTAGGACAATTAACTCAAATGTTTGTTGACCTAATTAAAAAAAAAGGTTTGCTTTTTTTATGCATAATAAATGCTAAACTGACCGCAATAAAAATATTTATAAAAAAAAAAAATTCTTTTCTTTATTATATCATATAATTCTGTCATACTCTGTCACATATCATCATCAGCTATTTATATAATTAAGGTGTATTTAAAATATATTTTGTAAAATTTTTTAAGACAAATTACTTTAAATAACGCATAATAAAAAAGAAATCAAAATTTAGAAATCATCACATTTCTATTATAAATTCAAGTCAATATATGGATAGATCATTAATTATATCTACATCAAACCACGATACATATTTTCATAGTTCATCATCAACTGAATATCATATACATAGAAAAGAATACTTTATTTTTCTTAGAAAAGTATTCCTTTTTTCTTCTATCTTTTGACTTCAAGCTAAAGAATAAAAGAATAGCTTAATAAAATTCATCCAAAATACATTTTTTGAAAGTTGCTATTTCATTTTTCTTTTAATAAGTTATTGAAATCCGGATGAGAAAGATTTTTGAGATTAATAACTGGCTATTATTTATGTGTCTGTATTATAGCTTTAATAAGAACATGGGTATGCTTTTCAATACAGGCATTTTAGCTAACATTTTCATTTTCTATTTCATTTATTTATTTATTTTTTTTATTTATTTATATAAAACTCTATCTGTTAAACTACATCTCATGGTTGAGAGATCATTTGTCTACGTAGTTTTTAGATAAAATAACAAGGTGCTTAGTAAAAAGAAAATGTTTTTTGAAATATTTTGTAGTACAATCACTATTATTGAATTACGCATAAAAATGATTTCACTGAGGGAAAACAAAAAAGAACTAGTTCAACTCACAAGAATGGAATTATTGTTGTTAAAATTTTGGATCACTTCATGTTTATATTATATTATTTTTTTTTTCAACAAAACTTTTCAAATGATTGATAAAATCATTTGAGAATGGTAAATTTTAATTATGTTTATAAACTACAATTCAGAGAATAAATAGGTTAATAAAAATGACATAATTCTGCATGCTATTATGTATGAGAAAAGAAAATTTTTGTAAAATTCTAGGAATTCGTTTGAAAACAACTTAAACTCTTTAGATACAATTTTTAAAACTATTAACTCATTTTTTGTAGAGATAATTTTATCAAATGCCATTTCTGTATAGAATAAATGGTGAACTGAGTATAAAAAATACTTATAAAATTCATTTCTCTTCTTTTTTACATCATGTAGTTTTGTCTGATTCTGTCACATATATTTTCATCAACTATTTATATATTACAGCATATTTCTAATATATTTTGCATTGAAATTTTGTTTTGTCAATTTTTTAAAATAATCCATAATGTAAAATATATCAAATGTTAGAAAAAAATTCATTTATATAATGAATTTAAATCAATCTTATAGAAAAAAAAAAAAAAAAAAAAAAAAAAAACCCTGTAAATTTGTTAAAGCTTAATTTTTAGGACTATTAATCCTCGATGTTTGTAGACATAATGCTTCGGTATTTTTAAGCATAGTAAATGTGTAAATGACTGCAATTAAAATACTTATAAAAGAAATTTTTTTCTTATGTCATATAATTCTGTCATTCTCTGACGCATATCATCATCAGCCATTTATATAATTAGTGTATATTTAAAACATATTTATTAGTATTTTTTTGGACAGATTATTTTAAATAACGCTTAATAAAACCTATATCAAACTTTAGAAAAAATCATATTTCCATTATAAATTCAAGTCAATCTATGGCAATTGTATCTATAGCAGACCAAAATACGTGTTTTCATAAGTCATCATCCACCGCATGTCATACACGAAAAAAAGAATAAATCATGTATCATCGGAAAATATTCCTTTTTCTTTTCATCATTTGACACAAAGCTAAAAAAATAACTGAACATTCTTGTAAAATTCATCCAAAATACAGTTTTAAAAAATAACTTTAAAAAAGTACTAACTTATACTACGAAACCTATCTATCATTTGGCAAAAATCTCATTTCTATAATAAATTTAAGTCAATCTATGGATACTTCATTAATTATATCTATATCAAACTAATATATGTATTTCATAATTCATCATCCATCATGTTATACAAATAAATCAAAATTTAAGACATAAACTTATTTTTCTGAGAAAAATATTCTTATTCTTATATCATTTGACGGAAAGCTAAAGAAAAATAATAGAATAGCGTGATAAAATTCATCAAAAATACAATTTTTAAAATTTACTTTTCATCTTAAAAAAAAAAAAAAAAAAAAAAAAAAAAGATATTTAAATGCGGCTGGAAAAAATTAATCATATCAATAACTTTGTATTATTTGTGTGCCCGCATTGTAGCTTTTTATCTTTGTAGCACTATAAATTTAGGAAATATATCTAACATTTTTAAAAAGTCTCATTTCTATAATAAATGGAAGTCAATCTATGGATAGTTCATTTATTATATCTGCATCAAACTACGATACATATTTTCATAAATCATCATCCGCTGCATGTCATACACATAAAAAAGAATAGCTTATTTTTCATAGAAAAATATTCCTTTTCTTCTACCATTTGGTGCAAAGCTAAAAAAAATAATAGAATAGCCTAATAAAATTAATCCAAAATACAATTTTTGAAAGTTATTTTTCCTCTTTTTTCTAATAAGGCATTCAAATGTGGCTAGGATGGATTAATTCGATCAATAAATTATTATTATTTATGTTCCGACACTATAGCTTTTTTTAAAAAAAAATTATAGCATTATAAATAATAATAATAATAATAATAATAAAACCTTTTGTACTAACCCATAATATGAAATATATCTAACATTAAAAAAAAAATCTTTTTTCTATGATAAATTCTAGTCACTCTATGAATACTTCATTAATTATGTATGTATCAAACGAATATATGTATTTCATAATTCATCATCCACCGAATGCTACACTCATAAAAAAAGAATAATTTATTCTTCTTAGAAAAATATTCCTTTCTTCTATCATTTGACACAAAGTTAAAAAAAGAAAAACAATAGAATAGCCCAATAAAATTTATCTAAAATACAATTTTTGAAAAATACTTTTCCTCTTTTTACAAATAAGGTATTCACATGGGACTGGGACAGATTAATCAGATCAATAACTTTGTATTATTTATATTCCCGTACTATAGCTTTAATAAAAACATGGATATGCTTTACAATAGCATATATTATAGCTACATTTAAGTTTTTTATTTTATTTTTATATGTTATTTGTATAAAGGCTATCTGCTAAACTACATCTCATGCTTGAGAGTTTCTTTATGTAAGCAGATACTTCGATAAAGCAGCAATATAATCTTAACAAGGTGCCTAGTAAAAGATAATTGTTTGCTGAAATATAATATAGTTGAATCGCTATTGAAGAGTTATGAATTGAAGCATTTTCACTAAGAAAAAAAATAGTTCTACACAAAGTACTGGAATTAGTATTTTTTAATTTTTTAGTATCGTTTCGTGTTTAAATAATGTTTATTTGTTCTTTTTAAAGATGAAAATTCAATTGATAATTGTTAAATTTTAATCATCTTAATTAAATGCATTTAAGATAATGACCAAGGTAGATAAAATTAGCATAATTATGTCTAATATTATTTATAGAAATATTTTGTATTTAATAAATAGAGTACTAACTAACAAAAATTTTTAGACTCAGACAATACTTTTTTTATTCTGTTACTTAATATACATATAATACGCATGTAATATACATTCACATAATGTATGTGAAAAATATATGTTACACCATTCTTCTGGAAAATTTCTTTTAGTAGAAGGCCTGAAAATAAAATCCAGATTATAATTTATTTTCCAGAACATGCTAGGAGGTAAAAACAAATCCTTTATTTTAAATCAAGGATTTAAGAAATATAAAAATGTAATTAAAATTTTTTGGTAGCATTAAAGCTCATGGGTTCTTGTATGAGTTATAATGATATCTTAGAGCTTCTAAATATTTACTCTAAACTTGAAAGGAACTTTTAGAGGGAAAATTCAAATTTAACGCCTTTAATATTTTATTTTGAATTCATTAGGCTTATTAGTTACGTCAAGTAATGAAAAATAATAATTTTTCCTATTGATACTAATAGTTTCAAAAATTGTAGAAAATAAAAAGTAAAAGCTTTAAAGTTTAAAAATACTCTTTAAATAAATCTTTATATAGTGACTTAATTCATGAACCTAGCTTAATATAAAAGAAATATTTATTATAACATCACAATTACCCTTCGACTCTTGAAACATTTCCCTGTCTTCAAAAAATTTTAGAAAAAACGCCAATCGTACCGGGTGTCCCAAAAACGACTGATGGATTTTAAAATTCAATAACTTGCAAACGGTGGCAGCTATTTAAAAATTTTTTGCAGGAGGGTTATGTATAATGTCAAAAGTTTTTTTTTTTTTTTTTTTTTTTTTTTTTTTACCGTAATTTTTTATTTTAGTTTGCACCTCAAACAATAGGGGGCGCTGACGGCGATTGAAGGTCAGGTGATCAGTGCTGAGAGAAGCGTCGACCTGGCCTTCAATCGCCGTCAGCGCCACTTGTTGTTTGAGATGCGAACTAAAATAAAAAAAATACGGTAAAAAAACTCCTGACATTATACATAACGCTCCTGCAATTTTTTTTTTAAATAACTGTCACCGTTTGCAAGTTATTGTATTTTAAAATCCATCAGTCATTTTTGGGACACCCGGTACCATGTTGTATTTTCGTAGACAAGTAAGATTGTCTTTTTCTTTATTTTATTACATTTTACACACTAAAATTGGGTGACTGATTCTAATTTCATGTTTGTTTGACGTACTGGGATAAATAAAAGATATACAGAAAATAAAATCACATGATTCATTAAAAATATAAACATGGAATTTATTTTGAGAACTTATAAATCGTATAATGTTATATTTTTGTAGGCAAGAAAACTTTTCTTTTCTTTCTCCCTTTCTTTTTGTTTTTGTTTTTTCTTTCTTTCCTTTTTTTCTATTTAAATTTCGCACTCTAACATTCGCTGGCTGATTTTAGCTTTATTTTTAGGTGCATTAGTAATTATGTAAATACGTAGCACCTATAATTGTCGTTCAGTTCGTTCATTTGTCCGTCTGTCCATCCGTCCGCACACTGTAAAAAAAAAGGGTCGATCTACTAAAAAAACTTTAGTAATCCTTGTAATTACTAAAAAATGTTTAGTAATCTTAGTCGGTTACTAGAAAATCTGTAAGAATTACTAGAAAAAAGTTAGCAACGAATAGAGTTAATAGTTTTATATTTTTAATAGCTATTACTAGAACTCACTTGGCGTGGCCTCGATAGCACAGTGGTTATAGTAACGGACTCCAGGCTAAAAGGTTCCGGGTTCAATACTGGACAGCGCCAAGTACGCCCCGAATGTATGTAGTGTAAGTAATCTATAATAAAGGGGTTATGAATTTCCTGTTGGAGCTGATCGCAATGTTTGGTGCTGCCATCTGTTGCGTTTTTGCCGAAAATCTATCGCTTCAGAAGTCTAGATGCAGCTCGAAGGAAGTTCCTGCCCTTCGGACGCACGTAATTGTTATTAAAAATAATTTTGGAGCTATTACTAAAATTTGCTTGGTGGCTCATACTAAAAATTTTTAAGTTAGTTATACAAAATATTCTTTTGTTCAGTTTACAAAAGTAATGCTTGTTTCACTTGCAAAAAAAAAGTTTGTAATGGTTTCTAAAAAAATCTGTGGAATACAAATTTACTAAAAAATTTTTAGTAACCTCTTGAATTTTTTTTTTACAGTGCATATAACAACGCAAAAGCTACCAAACCGAATCGTTTGAAATTTAAAATGTATAATTATTACATAATTTTGTCGTGGCATTTCAAATTTCATGAAAATCGGATGCAAAGATCAATTACAGGGACGACCAAAAGTATTCCGTTACATTACGATCAATGGGGAAAAAGTTTCAAATGCATTTTAATCGTTTGAAATTTAAAATACTTAATTATTACATAGATTTTTCGATTCATTTCATATTTTATGAAAATCGGATGCATAGATCAGTTGCAGGGACTATAAAAAGTATTCCATTCCATTACATATCAAAAGTATGCATTTTTTAATGCAATGAGCACAAATTTAATGGTGTACCCTCATTCGAACATAATAAAATTGATATACATCCATGAAGTACATGTTATAATATACATTTTCAATAATCTGTGGTGCAAAGAACATTTGTTATTGATTTACAAGGCCACACAAAGGTATTCCATTATATAATGGTATAGGGAGAACATTGTTTGGTGCGCATTTTAATTGTAATTAACTATTTACAATTTTATGAGATTGATATAGAGAATGATATTTTTAAAATTTCGTTATCGTACGAACGCTTCTCATTTCCTACGCTTCACGTGCAATTTCCAACTTTTTTTTTTTTTTTTTTTTTTTGACGTACTTGGTGAAATAAAAGATATAAAGAAATTTAAATCACATGATTCATTAAAAATGTTACATGGACTTTATTTTGAGAACCTTTAAATCGTATAATGTTATATTTTCGTAGACAAGAAAATTTTTCTTGTCTTTTTGTCTTCCTTTTTTTCTTTTTCTTTTTTTTCTTTTTCCTTCTTTTTCTATTGAAATTTCACACTCTAAAATTCGGTGACTGATTTTAGTTTTAGGTTTGATTGAAGTACTGGAAGAAATAAAAGAGATACAGAATTTAAAATCAAACGATTCATTAAAAATGTAACATGGACTTTAATTTGAAAACTTAGGAACGTGATGTGAACATATGGTACTTTCTTTGAGTACTTTTTAAAAAATAGACATATTTTTTTATTCTCTCTTTCTCTGCCATCCCCATTCTTCTTGTTTTTATTTATTTATTTATTTATTTTTATAAAAAATAAATTTGAGAAACATAAATAAGATTAAATTCATTCTAGAAAAAAATATATGCTGTTATATTACTAGACTTTTCCTTGTTATTTGGATAAAATAAGAAGATTTAAAAACTACGATTTTTTTCATTCTTTAGTATAACAATGCAAAAACTATATTGATACAAGTAATCAATGCAGTTCTCTTGGGATACATTGTGATTTAAAATTTCTTTATGGATTTTTTTAGAAATATTGATGAATATGTATAATGTATTAAACATGATAAGATCGTATGTATACATATAGCATACATTTTGCGGATAGTGAGTAATTCATATCAAAATATCATCTTCTCGCATCCTATTCTTCATTTGAAAAAACATTAATTTAAAGCTAATAGATATTTTGACTTGATTGCATTTCTTCCTTTAGAATGAGATGATATTGTATGTTAGGCTTAACGACCTATTTGTTTTATGGTTTGGGAACTGGCTGTTGGACAAGAAGTTCAAAGTTCGAATCCCAATCAAGTATGAAAATGTGTCGTGGGAAGGATTCAATTTTAAACGGAAGTCCAACAATCAGATACAAAATGAGTTTAGAGCTCCCATTAAACCACTCTTAACGATCTGATAAGACTCCTCAGTTTGAACTATATTTAATAAAATAATGAAATTAGATCTATTAAAAGCGGACTACTATTTGTAACAATATTTTTTTAAATATAAGTACTACATATTGCTGTCTAACCTTTGTATATCAATAATTACATATTACAACTTCAAATAAGTTCTAATTTTTTTTAAATTTTCAAATCGTTTGTTACCATTAAAGCCAACTTTTTAAAACCACCTTGTAAATGTGAAAAATACGTGCAAAAAATTCAATTACTTCTCAATGTCTGTTTTAAAAATATATTTAATTTATAAATATGATACATCATTCATTGTGTATCAATGTCTACATTCTAAGTCCCACAAAGATCTGCATTTGTGCGGCAGCGTAGATGAAATTCCTGCATTACTCTTAAACTTATATTACCTTCTTTTGCAAACGTTATCTCACAATCAAATTTCCCAGTATCGTTTGTAATTATTATGAGTAAAAAATATTGTATTGTATATGAATAATGCAAAGTCAAGGGAATAAGCTATAAGAAGTTCTAATATTTTTAATTTCTATACCATTTCATTATCACAAAATTTAACATTTCAAAAACCGGTTTATTATATATACAAGTAATGGATTAATTTTCTTGTCAGTGAATGTTAACAATATATGTTTATAATTTATAATTACTAAATATAGTTTAGTGCATAATTTCATACTTCCTAAACTGCTCGAAAAGCTAAATTTCTACACAATGTAAACGAAATTCTAGCACTGCGTATTAGATCTAAATTTCCTTTATTTGTGAACGTTATTCGTCGTTGGAAATTTCGTCGTTTTCATCTGTTAATTGATATATGTAATAAAATAGTGTATTATATGATAAATAGTACTTAAATCAACAGTATAAGTTCCAATGCTTTAATGTATTTCAATTTCTACAACGGTTCATTAACATAAAAGTCAACTTTTTATTATTCTTTTATCTTATATATCTGTAAAGAATTAAGATTCTTATCTTGAAATTTTAACAATATGTGTCACAAAGGCATAAAGTTCTAGTGCAATATAGACGAAATTCTGACATTGTACTGTAGGTCTACGTTTCCTTTATTTGTGAACGTTATCTGACATTGAAAATTTCGTCGCTTTCATTTGTTAATTGGTATAGGTAATAAAATAATGTAGTAAATAGTAACTAGTACATAATTCAACAGTATAAGCTCTGATGTTTTAAATTAAAGCAATAATACGTTTTAATAGGAATTAAAACACATTAATGCTTTAATACGTTTTAATTTCTATACCAGTTCATTAACATAAAAGTGAACTTTCTATTAGCCTAATATTTTATATATCTGTAAAGAATTGAGTTTATTTTCAAGTAAACTTAAGAATATATGTGTTTAGTTTATAATCATGAACCTTAATTTAAAGTGTATCATTTTATATTTTCTAAGTTTCACAAAAGGATAAAGTTCGACAGCCATGCAGACGAAATTCTGGCATTGCATTGTAAACTTACATTTCCTTCAATTGTGAACGTTATTTGACAATAATAATTTCGTCGTTTTCATTTTCTAATTTATAAGTGTAATAAAATATCCTTACACTCATAAGAATAACTCATTAAATATGAAAATCTGTTGCTAATTGTGCTTGAAAAAATTCGTGGTATTGTATTTCTTTCATTGTTTATTGTTTTAATTGACATTGTTTCGTAATAACGGTAAAAATATATCTTCTTTCGCAATTAATAAGATAGAATAGAAAACCTGCTTAATTTTACTTTTAAAATCCCTTGTTAGAAACAGCAGAGGCTTTTAAAGAAGCCATAGATAAAGGAACTTAGATATTTAGTTAATTTTAACTCAACAATTTCGATTTGAAATATACTTACTCAGATGTTAGAATTAATCACTTAAATAAATAAATAAATAAATAAGTAAATAAATAAATAAGTAATGTTATTAAATAATTAATAATTGCATAATAAGTGAAATTAACCCTTTCGGGTCTGGTGTGCTATTAATAGTACATGTCTTTTAATGCAGCATTGTTTTGTTTTAAGAAATTCTTTTGCTACTATTTACATGTAGTAATGTTGACATATGATTATGCATTTACTATCTGATTTCATTTATGTTTAGGCACTTAGCAATAATAATAATTATCGTGATTTGTTTAATTCTCTTTGCACCGTTTGCGATTCTTTTATATTAAACATATATTACACTCTTTAAATTTAAAATAAAAGTTATTTTCCTAAAAGAATTTTGTGTAATAAAACAGAAAAAATTTAAGAAAGTTATAACATAAGTTAAATGTTATTTTAATACAATATTTTCTAAACATGTCCGAAAATAGTTTTTTTAGCTTATTATCATATGGATATTGTCAGGATCTGATAGCACCTGTGCTAAAGAATGTAATGTCTACTCTTTCTCTATTTGAATATCTAGTATTGTATGGTTGTGTACAGAATTTCCAAGGTGACATTCCCTCTTCGTGGAAAGGGGAATTGCCAGCTAATCCTTTGCAGGTGGTGTGTTAGAGAAAGGAGATGGCTCAGAGGCATGTCCATCTGTCAGTGAAGTATGCGGATGAGGAGCAGATTAGCAGCATGTCACTAAGCAAGAAAAGAATGGAGTATGTGTCCAATGAAGAAGCTCCAAAGGGGTTTATGTTGGGGAAAGCAGTGATTTGGAGAGGGCAAGCTTGTCTGAAATCATTCATTCCGTACCTAGGTGTCGTACCTAGAGGTTTCTCTGTGTGGAAGAGCGTAAAGTGTGCGTTTTCTGGTGCGCAAAGGACACAGACGTCCTGGTGTTTAGTGCTCTGGGCTAAGAAGTGCAGGCCCAGTATACTTGTGTTGGGAGACTCAAGGTTGAACTCCAAAAAAGTGAATTTAACGTGTATTGAGTGTGAGGTGGAAAGTGTAATTGGAATAGTACACAACCAGTCTTTACGGTACTTAATTTAATGTTGAACCGGATCACCTATATCCGAGTTGTAGTTGTATATATTTGTAAATAGCGTATTTTGTGTGTACATATATTCTTAATAAACTGATAATTCAGTTACTAGCGTAAGTCTTCATTTACACCAATCTCACAGTGGGTGACCGATATCACCTAGTAATATCGGTGGTGGCAGCTATATCTACCACGGACATTCTTCAAAGTTGTGTGGACTGAGGGGAACGTCCGACAGATATTATTATTGTTGTATTTATGTCGTCCAATTATCTACACTATGGGATATAGGACCTAAGGGATGGGATGCCCTCCGTGGGGGTCTTTCTAAGGGAACCTAACCCGTATTTACGCAAGGTTCGAAGAAAACCACGGAAAACTCCGAACGGTTAGGCCGACGGTCGCGATTGGGTTCGAACCCAGCACCTACCGTCTACCAGTTTGGAGGTCAGAACCTCGCGGCCACTGGTGGGGCCATATGGATATTAAATGAATAGTACTCAGAACAACAACATTCGTTATCTTTCAGACAATGAAATATTCATTAAACACTACTTAATATATTTGGATAGCTAATGTTAATGTTAATTACGTAAAAGTTTTTTTTTTTCTAAAAATTGAAAAAAAAATCGGACCCGAAAGGGTTAAACGTAAAATTGTAAAATTTGCAGATGTGACAATGGAAGCGGTTTCGAGCTGAAGATTTTTTTCATAATTTGATAAATAAATAAGTGTATTAGATCACACGCAAAGCATTTCTCATTCTTCATTGACTTGTTTTCCTGATTTTATTGGGAAATATGACAAAAAAAATCTAGTTTTGATAGAATTTTCTGAAAAATCTGTTACGTTTGAAAAAAAAAAAAAAAAAAAGTTGTTTGATAAAACAGTTTCTGAATTACAACACTTGTTGTTCTGGCATTTCATATAAAAAAAAAATAATTTTGCTACTATTTACATGTAGTAATGTTGACATATGATTATGCATTTGCTATCTAACTTCATTTATGTTTAGGCACTTAGCAATAATAATAATAATAATTATCGTTATTTGTTTAATTCTCTTCGCACCGTTTGCGATTCTTTTATATTAAACAAATATTACACTCTTTAAATTTAAAGTAAAAGATACTTTCCTCAAAGAACTACGTGTAATAAAGGGCAAAAGGTACTAGAAAGTAGTAATATAAGTTAAACCTTATTGTAATACAATATTTTCTAAATACCTCAAGAAATTCTTCCATAGCCTATTTTCATAAGAATTTTAATTGAATAGTACGCAAAACAGAAACATTTGTTATCTTTCAGAGAGTGAAAAATTCGTTAAACAATAATTAATCTATTTGGATAGCTAATGTTAAAATGTAAAAGTAATATTTTCTAAAAATTGAAAAAAAAATCGGACCCGAAAGGTTTAAACATAAAAATTATGAATTATTGAACACAACATAAGATATCCAAAATCTTCAACAACATTTTGAAAGTCCATGAAATGTACTACAAATTTATGTAATTAACAAAGTATTTCCGGATAAAAAAAAAAATAGTCTTCACATCACAAAAGGTATCTCGCAAATTTTAGATCAAGCGTTAATTTTAGTTGGTTGTAAAAAAAATAAGACCTAAAAATGAAACAAATTAACTTGAAGCTGTTTTTTGCGATTTATATGACTCAAAATCCTTCTGCTCAGAGCACATGGGTGTCATTTACCAGATTATTTCATAATTATGCAAAATATTAGCACTTGGCGTTATTACCCCGCCTGGCGTTATTACACCAGACCACCTTATATACAATGTCAATTTTCGATACAATACATGTTACTTTTCTAATACAGCATTGTAAAGTTTAAAATTTATTAAGCACAAACAGCATTTAAAATACTTAAAGCTGCTTTTTATTTACAATACCATACATTTCAAAACGTAGAGCTTTCGGGCATAGATTGCCGCCGAGATATTACACCTGAGATACTGAGGAATTTATTTTTGCTTTATAATATTAGATTTTCATATACTGTAGATGGATTATCTTCTCTACTAAGAGAACCCGATCTGCAAATGATCTTTATAAACTTCACTCCCCCCGCACCAAAAAGAAAAGAAACCTCCCGACCCCCCCCTCCCCCCACTGCAGAGAAATGTTTACAGTTTGGCTTTGATCAGCTGCATTTGTTCTTAAAAAAATATTCCGTCCCTCCCCGGAAAAAAAAGAGAGAACATTTATAGTTTGGCTTACTTAACAACAACATAAATATGTTAAAACAATAAAATTGGAACGCTTTGCTCTGTTGTTCTTTAAATTTAATTTATTATTACTATAACAGCATTCGTCAAAATGATTTAATTAAAAATACGTATTTCCACTCTTTCTTTTGAGTCGTATACGATTTTATTACAATAAATTATTTTATTTTTAATACATATTTGTTCATTCATTACTTGACATTAAACTGAAAATAATTATAATGTTTACTTTAATCTTTAAATAACAATGATTTTCTATACTTTTTCTTATAACGCAAATATTTTTTCATATAAATGTCCCATTTGTATTTAAACATCGTTTATTCCATTTTTAGTGCATTCTCTAGGAATGATTTATAAAATTTAGCATGTGTTCTGGTCCATTTTCTGGTCATAAGAGAGGGAATACAAGGCAAATATCAATCAAGCGATTTAACAAAACTTAAAAAAAAAAAAAAAAAAAAAAAAAAAAAAAAAAAAACACCCTTCAAAAATATTAGAGTGCGTACATTTAGGTTTAACTTAACCACAGCATAATTAAGTTAAATGATATTTGGTATGCTTTGTTTTTTTATTCAATTTGTTATTACTATAATACAATTCGTTAAAATAATTTAATTAAATATGTGTTTTCTCTTTTTTTTTTAAATCTTATTAAATTTTATTACAAAAACTTTTTTTATGTATACTGCATAATAATTTCTCGTTACTGGACATTAAATATTAAATAATATTTATGATATTTATTTTAACCTATAAATTACAGTGATTTTTTACAATTTTTCTTTTAAGGCTACATAAATGTCCCATTTGCATTCAAACATCATTACTTCCCGTCTTATTGCAATCACAGGGAACGATTTGTAAAATTTAGTATATGCTCAAGACCATTTTCTGGTCATAAGGGAAAAAATACAAGGCAAATGCCAGTCCTAATAACATGAAACATGCATTACATAATTTTATTCTTATGTTATAAGTGTTTCTTCTTTATATTCATAGCAACATTAATAATGTTTAACTTACTTAGCTTCGCAACAAACGCTATAGGTTTTTAATACGAAAGATAGTGTAACTGGGTCATAATCTTTTGTTCTTTTGAAATAATGCACAATGAAAAAAGGCAGTCTTAATATGATAAAACTTAAACTCTGTTTGCTGCTGTTTTATATTGTTTTTTGTTTTTTTAAACGAAATCATAAAAAATGGCATTTTTTATACAGAAAAAAATATTTTTGATAGCAAAATTTCTACAGGTATAGGAAATAACAGACAGATGCAGAGAAATTTATAGTATTCACAACGTATGCATATGACTTGGATAAAAAAAAAATGTAAATAAATAAATGCTTAATTAATTTGTGCTAGTGCAAATTATCGTAATTCATTGCGTAAAAATCGAAAATTACTTTTATAAAGCATAAGTAATTGCTTTACATCAGTTGTGAATTTCCAAATGGGCGAAAACAGTCCGGGCCATGATTCGAAATTGGGATGTGTTGTCTGAAACCGTCAAAGGTCTACCAACTGAAACATTCAAAATCCGAATCTGAAGGACTAACTAATCAGACTAATCTATAAGATCACAGCATCCGGTCTGATATCTGAATCAGTATAACAGAATAAATCGTAGGTTGTTTTTGAAACTGCAGTGAACACTGCATGCATAAAAATATTAGGTTAATTTTTAACACAATTATTCAATTGATAAATAAATCATAGTACTTGTAATTTCCAAGTAGATGAAATAGTCGGATCAGGATTCGAACCAGAGATGCCTTGGCTGAAGCTGCCAATGCTCTACCAACTGTGCTATGTTGCATTTTTTTCACCTTTTAGAAGATTTACAACTTTTATGATCTATTTAAAAATTGAATAATTTAATTGAAAAATAATCTAAAATTGCTTCACATATTTGTCTCCTTCCTCAATAAGGATTTTAAAATATTGTATAGTCTTTTCGTTTCTTTTGTGAATATGTTCTCTCAAGTGAATATGTTCTCTCAAGTGAATATGTTTTTTAGAAGATATTGGATAATGAATGAAAAAAGGAGTGTATCATAGAAGAGATATTATATAGCTCATTGATAACATTTTTGAAGATAAAAAAATATAATAATAATAATTAATGTAAAATCCCAGTGTCACCAGTAATAAATATCTATATTTAATGGAAAAGAAAAAAGTATATATAAACGTGATAAAATAAAAAAAATTGCCCCCCCCCCCGCAAAAAAAGGAAAAAAACTTCATTTTACTTAAACAAGCACAAATGCCCCCCCCCCCCAAAAAAAAAGTACATTTATTTAATTTGTTGTCATTATAATACAATTCGTTAAAATAATTAAATCAAATATGTGTTTTCTCTTTTTCTTTTGAATCTTATACAATTTTATTACAATAACTTATTTTATGTATAATACATATTCATTTCCGTTACTTGGCATTAAATATTAAATAATAATTATTATATACCTGTAAATTACAGTGATTTTCTATGATTTTTCTTACAACAAGTATACAAATGTCCCATTTGTTTTCAAACATCATTACTTTCCTTTTTAGGGCATTCACTAGGAACGATTTATAAAATTTAGCATATGCTCTGGTCCATTTTCTGGTCATAAGGGACAAAATGCAAGGCAAATGCCAGTCTTAATAACATAAAACATGCATTACGTAATTTTATTCTTATGTTATAAGAGTCTTTTTTTATATTCATTACAACATTAATAATATTTATCTTACTTAGCTTCACGACAAGTGCTATGCGCTTTTAATACGAACGATACTGTAACTGGGTTGTAATCTTTTGTCCTTTAGAAATTATGCTTAATGAAACAAGTAAGAAGAATCATCGGTTAAGCATAGATTATGAAACACTTTCCAACACTTCTCGAAATCTTTATCAAAACTCCGTTATTTAGGGAAATAAGGTTATTGTCTATAGCCAAATATGTAATCCAATACTTTTGAACAGCCCTGTATTTGATCTGTCGATTGATATTTATACTATATAATGGACAAATTTAGTTTAGCAAGAAAATTCCTAACTGTTTGAAATTTCTCTTTTAGCAATTTTTACTAATAGATAGAAACATTCTTGAATACCTTTGATTAGCCATGTAGTTTATCAAGTACCTTTATTACTGGTTAGTATTTAGCTAAAAAAATTTTTTCATACTAAAACAGGCTTAAAATTATTGAAATTATATTCTCAAAATTTACCATTCATAGGAGTTCATCTAATACTTTGCGTGGCCTTGTCTATCATTTTATCTATATTCTACAAACATTTCTTAATAATGTATCTCGAACTACTTTATTAAACTCATCTCTTATTTGTGAAAGAAAATTTACTTATTTGTTATTGGGTGCTAAATCTAAAGACAATGCCTCTTTAATGATTTTTTTCACTTAAAAAATTTTAGGGATAAAAACATGAGTGATAAGAAAAGCTCTACATTATATCGGTACATGTTTAGCTATAAAATTAATCCATGAAAACCATTTATTTAAAAAAATCTTGTTTCTTGTCACAAAATTCGGACAAACGAACAGATAAAGTCCGTAAACTTTATAAAAACACCTTGTATTTTTTATAATTATAAAATCAAATGAAATATATTTTTTTTTTTTCAGAAAATTGCTTTACCTGTATTATTTCTTGAAAGATAAGGCTATAAGCCGAATTTTTCAATTCTTATTTTCCCTTTTCCCCTTTATCTCACCATTTGTGGTTTCTTGTACATAAAGAGATACCATTCATACTTTTTTAAATCCTCATAAAAAATACAAATGCTTCCTATTACTTATTATATGAAGTTATATCAAAGGTATATTAATGTGTGCAATATATTTTGTGATTACTTCACATATTTTTCAGACTTACTTGTATAATACATAAACAAGAAAACTTCTAATAAGTATCTTTTTGTTCTCCTAAGATCATTTGTAACATCAATAAAGCAGTCTTATTATAATTCTTACATCCTTATATCTAATGTCAAAAAAATAAATAATGAAAGTTGTTTCTAGTCACGATTACACCATAAAGTTTAAAAGATTTATAAAAAAAATGTTTAACATGATACTTCTGTACAACTTAATCAAATATACTCTATTGCGGAGAAAAAAAACATTTCCATAATCATTCGCAAAAGATTTGGACTTTATCCGCCATGTCCAAAATTTTTTCCCTCTTATTCTTTCATTTTTTTTCTCTCTTTTCAGACGGAGCTATCCCCCCCCCCTCCCCCGCTTCCCTCCTCAAAGAATTATAAACCCAGAACGAGTCGAAAAGAACGTTTTCTGTTCAGGTAATCCTTATCCATCTGTTACCGATTGAGACCTTTTACCTCATCGACAGATGTTTTTTGGAAGAATAAAACAAAAAAGGAGGGCACTAAAATATCTCTAAAAAGAAGAAATAAAAACAAATTTCTAACCAAAAAATGTCCACAATCAACTGTTAAAACTTTCTCCTATAAAAATAGGTTGGGATTAAAATAAAATACATTTAATCCTTGGATATTGTAGTCAATGCGATTTTTTTGTTCTTTCCAATTCAAACTGTATTCCTAAGAACTACTTTCGGTTCAATTTGTAAAAGAATGATCTTTGCCTCTGAGATATTTGTATGATGTTTGCAGTATTGCTTAGAATTATTCTTTTTTCGTTCTTTTTCGTTCGCTGAAAGATCAACTTGATTCAAGGAATAAGATAGGACAAACCCTTTGACTCTTTTTTTTCTTTTTTTCGTTTTTCGGATACAGAAGGGAGCCAATTTATATTATTGCTTTTGTTTCGAATAAACTTTGACTAGTTTTTCGTGATGTTTTCTTTTTTGTAAATAGGGGATCTTTGTATCACCTATTTTTAGTTGAATCACGGAGTTTTAAAGTGGCTGCGAGATTACGAGTGAATGGATTGTTCATAATTGTTACAAACTTATATAAAATGTATTGCTCTGTGACAACAATTCTAAATTGCATCATAAAAAATAAGTTGATATATTTTTAGTGTATGTTTCGTGGAATACATACATGGAATTCATAACATAGAATTCATTGTTATAAAATTCATGAGATTTTAGTTGTAAACCATTGTTGGAAACGGAATGAGGTGAAATATTTTTTATCTTAATTTAAAAAAAGAAGATATATTTTTTTACCATTGTAAAAGGTTTATAAACCTGTAACTTCTGTTAATGCTTTATTAAGTATAAATCGCTACAATGCACTTCAAGCAATAATCGACTAATGACAATTAATAATAGATTTCATATTGTTTTACTGTGCAAATCAAAAAAAAAAAAAAAAAAAAAAAAAAAAAAATGAGCGATAGTTAAAAAATTACAATCGTTTGGATCTAATGTAATCTTCATTAAAATCATCTATATTTATTTCGAAAAAAATGGATAAAAAAATATTTGAAAGATTACTGTGAACCAAATTATTACAAACTTACATAAAATGTTTTGATCTAAAACAATATTTCCAAATTGAATAATAAAAAATTTGTTGTTATGACTTCAGTGGTAACAAAGAATTCTTTGTTAAACTATCCATGACATTTTAATCATAAAGCTTCTTCGGAGAGGAAATAAGACAATATTGATCGGTATTTTTTTTCTACGCTTGTCTCTATGTATTGCAATTGTTACAGTAACAATTTCGATAGTTAATACATTGTAATCTATAGAAGTTAATGTAAATTTGTTTAATAATTGAATAAACTGTAACTAGTTTTTCGTGATGTTTTCTTTTTGTGAAAAGGTAATCTTGTATCACTTATTTTTAGTTGAATCACGGAGTTTTAAAATTGCTGCGAGATTACGAGCGAATGGATCGTCGTAATTGTTACAAACTTACATAAAATGTATTGCTTTATAGCAACAATTCTAAATTGCATCATTAAAATAAGTTGATATGTCTTAATGCATGTTTCATGGAAGACATACATGGAATTTATAAAATGGAATTGATTGTCATAACTTTCATGAGGTTCTAATCGTAAATGATTGTTGAAGACGGAATGAGGTGAAATACTTTTCATATTAATAGAAATAAAAAAAAAAAGATATAATTTTTTGCCATTATGTATACAAGGTGGAAGCCGTCGAATTTCGACGAAAGAAAATGTTTAAGAAGGAACTGTTTCAGTGATTTATAATAAACCTACAAAATTAACTACCGCAAAAAATGCTTTTACTATGGTCAGTCTAACTCTCAAACAAATATTATTTAAAGCTAAAATTAAGAAAAAAAAAATACTATTTCTATAAAAATCAGTTGTCCAAATTATTAAAATTAAACTTTAATCGCATATGTAATCAGCAAAATCTAATAAAGATCAGTTATTATGATGAAGTTATCATTTGAGGCTCTTACATTTGATACAAATGCAAAAAAAAAAAAAAAAAAAAAAAAAGAGGATTATTTCAAATTGACACGATTTTAAAATTTCACGTGAAATCTAAACCCGTAATAATTTTCATCTTCTCAAAATTTACGCGTGCATATTTCAATTTTTATCAATTTTAAGAGAAAATGGCATAATTCCGTTGCCACATTTTCAAAATTCGTACTAAAAAGTGTAAAAAAATTAATATGTCAAGAATAAATTGAGATACAGCTTTCAAACAAATTGCATTTTAAAGAGTATTTTTTTCTCTATAGGATGGTGTAAAAATTGAAAATGTGTGATGTTTAGAAATATAAAATTTACAGTACCGAAAATTGCAAAACCGAATTGCATGGGAAAGTGTTGCCATTCGCAAAATGATGTATGCGTTACGCACAGATACGTTTGGCCTTTATAATATAGATTTCATTATATAAAGGTTTATAAATCTGTAACTTCTGTTATTACTTTATTAAATATAAATCGCTATAATGCACTTCAAGCAATAATCAACTAATGATATTTAATAATAGATTCCAAATTGTTTTTCTGTGCGAGTCAAAAATTTAAAAAAAAATGTGCAATCGTTAGAATCTAATGTAATCTTCAATAAAATCATCTATATTTATTTCGATAAAAGTGGATCAAAAATGTTTGGAAGATTTCTGTGAAAAATTATTGCAAACTTACATAACATGTATTCATCTATAACAATAATTACAAATTGAATAATAAAAAATTAGTTGTTATGACTTTAGTGGTAACATGGAATTCTTTGTTATACTATCCATGAGATTTTATTCATAAAGCTTCTTCGGAGAGGAAATAAGAAAATATTGATCGATATTTTTTTTTCTACGCTTGTCTCTATATATTGCAATTATTACAGTAAAAATTTCTATACTTAATACATTGTAATCTATAGAAATTTATATAAATTTCTTTAATAATTGAATAAACTGTGACTAGTTTTTCATGTTGTTTTCTTTTTGTAAAAAAGAAATCTTGTATCACCTATTTTTAGTTGGATCACGGAGTTTTAAAATGGCTGCGAGATTACGAGTGAATGGATTGCCGTAATTTTTTCAAACTTATATAAAATGTAATGCCCTGTAAGAACAATTCTAAATTGCATCATAAAAAATAAGTTGACATTTCTTTAGTGATAACATGGAATTCATTGTTACAACATTCATGTAGTTTTTAATCGTAAATAATTGTTGGAAACGGAATAAGATGAAATATTTTTCATCTTCATAGAGATAAAAGCAGGAGATACAATTTTTTATCATTCAATTTTATAAAGTTTTATAAACGTATAACTTGTGTTATTGTTATACTTTCTGTTATTAAGTATAAATCTTACAGCGCATTTCAAACTATAATCGACTAATGATAATAATAGATTTCATATTGTTTTTCTGCGATTCTGTACAAGTTAAGAATAACAATAGCAAAGAAAATGTAATATTTAGAATATAATGTAAATTGCTTCAATAAAATCATCTACATTAATTTCGATATTTTTACGTACGACTTCTGTTATTAATTTCTTAAGCATAAATTGCTTAAGAAATACACTTCATATAATAATCGAATATTGATAATAATATATTTCATGTTGTTTTTGTGTGTGACTCTGTACAAGTTTAACTCAATAATAGTAAAAAAAATGGTAATCTTTAGAATGTAATGTTAATTTCTTCATTAAAATATCTATATTTATTTCGATAACAGTGGATTAAAAATGTTTTGAAGATTACTGCGAATTTAAATGTTACAAACTCATATAAAATGTATTTTTCAATAGCAACAATTTCAAATTACATAATAAAAATTAGTTATTAAGACTTTTGTGATGACATAGAATCTATTGTTATAATATACATAAAATTTTAATCATACAGCTTTGCAGGAGGTGAAATAAGATATTATTGAAGTAAAAAAAAAAGATTATATAATTTTTATCATTTTATTTCATAAAAATTTACAAAACTTTAACTTCAGTTTTTATTTTTACTTTATTTTTATTTATTTTTTAAGTATAAATCACTACTTAGCACCAAAAGCAATAACCGACTAATAATAATAACACGTTGGATATTTTTTTTTTTTTTTACTTTTCTCTATAAGTTGCAATTATTACAATATCAGTTTCGGTAGTTGGTATATTGTATAATCTGTAGAAGCTAATATAAAATTCTTCACTTAATAATCTAATTATAGTTCAAAGAAGGAGGTCAAATGTGAATATAAGCTAGGTACTCACTAAATTTTTACACACATAAATAAAACAACTTGCCCAATAACGACAGTTTTAAATTGCAAAATAAAAATAAATTGCCATGTTTTGATTCGTGACATAAAATACATTGTTATACTATCAGAACTACTTTAATCCTAAAGACATTACCAGAAAAAAAAGCGAAAGAGAGGGATATTATTGATAAACATAATAGTAAAAAAAAAAAAAAAAAAAAAAAAGTTTTATTAATGCATTTGTTAGTTTTATCAATTGTATAATTTTAGACATCTTTTCAGTTTTGATGAAAACTATATAACTTGTCTTTAAGCTTAAAGATCAGTAAGAAAATAAGTAGGAAATACAGTACAGAAATATATATATTCTTTTATAGGTTAAACAAGAAAATATTTTTAAAATTTTGATGCCACGATTTAAAATAATGTATTATTTACTGTAACTCACTATTCTTATATGAGATAACGTAACTTCATTTTCATTACTTAGATATAAAATCAACATTTTTAATTACTGTCCCTTTTCTATATAATGTTATTCCATTTCCCTGCGAACAATTCCTACTAATTTATTTTTAAGTATTGCAGCTTCTTCTTTATACCATGGAAAAGTACCAAAATAGGAATGTACCAAATTGAGTTTAGAAAGCCGAGTTCCCTTGAAATGAGTATTACGGAGAAAAAAAGAGGCAAACAGAAATAAAATAAAAGTCTCTCGTTCTAATAATTAAATCAAAGAGCTCTGTATTCAGCTTTTGTTTTAGTTTCCTGTCCGGCCATTGTGATCTTCATTAACAAGCAAGAGGAGTATATTCGAAAATAAAAGCCTCGAACAATCAAGCAGAAAGCTAGAAAAGTGTCCAGAATAATTATTTTGCCTTTTTCCGCCATCACTGTGCAGAAAATAAAAGTTAAAATAGCTTCCTGCTCTTTTAAAAGCAAAAAACCATGGAATAGAAATCAAATAATAATAAATTAACGCTTTTTATTTTATCTTATGTAAATTTCAATAACTGTACGAATATTTATATAGCTGCTCTGTCAATGCAAAGCAAGAAATTGGATTTTAAAAAAGTTCAAGTAAGTGCCTTTAAAAGGCAGAAAATTCAAATATTTTTAACAGATTCTTATAATTTAAAATTCTGCGAAATAGATAGGTAAAATTAACAGGGTTAGGGGATATATTTGGGATTTATAAATTTCCCAGGATTTATACATCTCGCATAATGTATGAAGGGGGGATGGCGGTGGCTTATATTTAAAGGGGGCTTTCTTTCGGTAATTAACGGTAGTATAAGATAATACATTTTAATATTATATAACAAAGCGTCAATTCGATTACTTTATAGAAATACAACATTTTTAACTACTGTTCCTTTTCTATTTAATGTTATTTCATTTCCCTGTGAAAAATTCCCGCTAATTTATTTTTAAGTATTGCAGCTTCGTCTTAATACACCTCGCACCCCCTAGCAGACATTCTAATAATTTTAAGAGATGCTTTTAACTGGAGTTTTTGTGAAATAGACTGGTAAAATTGGGAGAGTTAGCGGATGCACTTGAAATTTTAAAAAACCTCTGGGTTTATATAGCATGCAAAATATATGCGTGATTGGGGGGGGGGGGTCTCTAGGGCTTATATTTGGAGGAATATAAAAATTTCACATTTTTAATTACTGTCCCTTATCTATCTAATGCTATTTCATTTCCCTGCGAACAATTCCCACTAATTTATTTTTAAGTATTGCAACTTCTTCTTAATACCATGGAAAAGTACCAAATTGAGTTTAGAAACCCAAGCTGCCTTGAAATGAGTGTTACGGAAAAAGGAAAAAAAAAGGGCAAACAGAAATAAAATAAAAGTCTCTCGTTCTAATAATTAAATCAAAGAGCTCTGCATTCAGCTTTTGTTTTAGTTTCCTGTCCAGCCATTGGATCTTCATTAACAAGCAAGAGGAGTATATTCGAAAATAAAAGCCTCGAACAATCAAGCAGAAAGCTAGAAAAGTGTCCAGAATAATTATTTTGCCTTTTTCCGCCATCACTGTGTAGAAAATAAAAGTTAAAATAGCTTCCCGCTCTTTTAAAAGCAATAAACCATGAAATAGAAATCAAATAATAATAAATTAACGTTTTTTATTTTATCTTATGTAAATGTCAATAACTGCACGAATATTTATATAGCTTAAAAATAAAAAAATAGGAGAGTTAGCGGATGCACTTGAAATAAAAAAAAAAAAAAAAAAAAAACCTCTGGATTTATATAGCATGCAAAATGTATGAGTGATGGGGGGGGGGGGGGTAAGGCTTATATTTGGAGGAATATAAAAATTTAACATTTTAACACCAAATTGAGTTCAAAAACCCGAGCTGCCTTGGAATGAGTGTTACGGAAAAAGGAAAAAAAAGGGCAAACAGAAATAAAATAAAAGTCTCTCGTTCTAATAATTAAATCAAAGAGCTCTGCATTCAGCTTTTGTTTTAGTTTCCTGTCCAGCCATTGTGATCTTCATTAACAAGCAAGAGGAGTATATTCGAAATTAAAAGCATCGAACAATCAAGCAGAAAACTAGAAAAGTGTCCAGAATAATTATTTTTTCTTTTTTCCACCATCACTAAGCAGAAAAGAAAAAAAAATTAAAATACCATCCCGTTTTTTAAAAAGAGATGAACCATGAAATAAAAATCAAATACTAATAAATTAACGCTTTTTATTCTATCTTATGTAAATGTCAATAACCGAGCAAATAATTTATATAGCTGTTTTGTCAATGTATGACAAGTAATTGGATTTTTCATACAAAAGTTCATAACTACCTAAAATAGGTGCCTTTAGTAAACAGAAAATTCAAATAATTTTAAGAGATGCTTATAATTGGAAATTTTGCGAAATAGATAGATAAAAATAACAGGGTTAGGGGATATATTTGGAATTTATAAATTTTCCAGGATTTTTACATCTCGCAAAATATATGAAGGGGGGAGGTGGTGATTTATATTTCGAGGGGGCTTTCTTTTGGTACTTTACGGTAGTATAAGATAATGTATTTTAATTTCAGATAACATAGTGTCAATTTCGTTACTTTATAGAAATTGAACATTTTTAATTACTATCCCTTTTCTATTTAATGTTATTTCATTTCCTTGCGAACAATTTCCACTAATTTATTTTTAAGTATTTCAACTTCCTTTAATACCATGGAAAAGTAGCAATATAGGAATGTACCAAATTGAGTTTAGAAACCAAAACTGCGTTGAAATGAGTGTTACGGGGGAATCAGGGCTAACAGAAATAAAATAAAAGTATCTCGTTCTAATAATTAAATCAAACAGCTCTGCATTCAGCTTTTGTTTTAGTTTCCTGTTCGGCCATTGTGATCTTCATTAACAAGCAAGAGAAGTATATTCGAAAATAAAAGCCTCGAACAATCAAGCAGAAAGCTAGAAAAGTGTCCAGAATAATTATTTTGCCTTTTTCTGCCATCACTATGCAGAGAAAAAAAAAGTTAAATTAGTTTCCCGCTCTTTTAAAAGAGATGAACCATGAAAAAGAAATTAAATACGAATAAATTAACGCTTTTTATTTTATCTTAGTTAAATGTCAATAACCGTGCAAATAATTTATATAGTTGTTTTGTCAATGCATGACAAGGGAATTTATATATATATGAACATACCGTAATTTACCGAAAGTAAGCCCTTCTTTAGCAAACAGGAAATTCTAATAATTTTAAGAGATTCTTATAATTAGAACTTTTGTGAAATAGTTAGGAGGGTTCAGACGCCACACTAGTGACATAAAATGGCTCAGATGATAATGTAAAATCTATGGGGGCGTTCTTTTCAAATATCTCGCTCAAATTATTATTATTATTATTATTATTATTATTATTATTATTATTATTATTATTATTATTATTATTATTATTATTATTATTATTATTATTATTATTATTATTATTACTAGACGGTTGCCCGCCCTCAGTAGCCCGAAGACTATCTGAATGCCAGTTCTACAACCCCACACATTCACGTTTCTGTGCCATGTCTCGTCAGTTTCCGGCAGATATGTTTGATCGGTGTTCTGGGGTTTCGTTTGCATATCTTTTTTTATTGTTAATGAAGAGGTCTTCCATTTGTTCTTCCATCTGTTCTTCTTTCTGTTCTTCCATCTGTTCTTCCATTTGTTCTTCCATTTGTTCTTCCATTTGTTCTTCCATTTGTTCTTCAATTATATTCGACGATTCACTGTTTGAGAGCCTATCTGTCCTTTTATTTATAGAAGTTCAAAATGAAAAAAGATTTTCTTAGCAGACGATTTTTTGTGATAAATACATTATCTGTTTTATATTTCTTCTGCTTTATTCCTTTTATTTATAGAGTTCAAAATGAAAAAAGATTTTCTTAGCAGACGATTTTTTGTGATAAATACATTATCTGTTTTATATTTCTTCTGCGTTTACCTAAGCTGTGTAAAATCTCTATAAATAAAAGGAATAGAGGATGAGAGCCTATCTGTGCCTCAATTATCCTCAGAATTCCTTTTATATATATAGACTAGACGGTTGCCCGCCCTCAGTAGCCCGAAGACTATCTGAATGCCAGTTCTACAACCCCACACATTCACGTTTCTGTGCCATGTCTCGTCAGTTTCCGGCAGATATGTTTGATCGGTGTTCTGGGGTTTCGTTTGCATATCTTTTTTTATTGTTAATGAAGAGGTCTTCCATTTGTTCTTCCATCTGTTCTTCCATCTGTTCTTCCATCTGTTCTTCCATTTGTTCTTCCATTTGTTCTTCCATTTGTTCTTCCATTTGTTCTTCAATTATATTCGACGATTCACTGTTTGAGAGCCTATCTGTCCTTTTATTTATAGAAGTTCAAAATGAAAAAAGATTTTCTTAGCAGACGATTTTTTGTGATAAATACATTATCTGTTTTATATTTCTTCTGCTTTATTCCTTTTATTTATAGAGTTCAAAATGAAAAAAGATTTTCTTAGCAGACGATTTTTTGTGATAAATACATTATCTGTTTTATATTTCTTCTGCGTTTACCTAAGCTGTGTAAAATCTCTATAAATAAAAGGTATAGAGGATGAGAGCCTATCTGTGCCTCAATTATCCTCAGAATTCCTTTTATATATATAGATTATTCATAGGATAGCTGAGGACGATCCAAAATCGTCCTAGTTTTTATTTTTTTGATTTTGGTTTCAGATTTCTTTTTCTTTTTAAATACTTTAACTTTCAGAATCGGTTTGAACCGGTTATGAAACTGAAACTATCCTAATATAAAAAGAATATAACCAAAACTGAAAAAGTAAAAGCTAGACCGGTTGTGGATCGTCTTCAGCAATCCTATGCAAAAAAAAAAAAAAAAAAAAAAAAAAAAAATCCTGTCAAAATATTAAAATTTGAGCTAGATATTTGAAAAGAACGCCTCCATAGACTTTATATTATCATCCGGGTTTTTTTCAGCCAGTAGTGTGGGCTCTTAAGGAATGTATTTGAAATTTATAAATTTCCGAGGATTTATATGCAGATTGTAAAATATATGAGGGGTGGGGAGGTAGTCGGCCTATATTTGGAGGAGGTTTACTTTCATTATTCTACGGTAGTTTTATGTAAAAATCAACATATATGTAGTCCATAGATTACAAAAACATTCGCTACATACGAATGGACCCGCAAAGGTCATATTCACAGTGCCAACAATGGCGCCAAAAATATTCACTTCTGTAACCTTTATTTTTATTTCATTTTATTTTACTTTACAGAATACAAATACTAATCAGTTAACGTATTTTTATGTTATCTTATGTAAATTAAATTAATCATGCAAATAATTATACGGCTGTTACGTCAATGCATGAGAAGAAATTGGACTGAAAAATGTATGTATATGTAAATTTCAACGTTTATTTAATCCCATAAATTATAAAAATATTCATTACAGTAACCCTTATTTTTATTTTATTTTATTTTACTTTATAGAAATCAAATACTTATAAATTAATGATTTTATTTTATTGTATATAAATTTAAAAAAAAAAAATCAAATAATTATAAAAATTTTCTGTCAATGCATGACAAGAAATTAGGCTAAAGAAACTAATTCTGTATAAACATCAACATTTATGTAGTTCATAGATTACAAAAACACTCGTTACTTATGCATGAACCTGGGCAGATCATATTCACAGCACCAACAATGGAGCCGAAAATATAAAATGATGCATTATATTATGAATCATATCAATTGCGAAAAATTATCGCTTGATTTCTAGGATTATTTCATAAACTAGAATTATAATTATTAAAACCTGCTTCTTGTATTCGCATTTATTTGCAGATATTTTTAAATAAATTTGACACGTACGAAAACGCCCTTTAATTTTTATAGGGACAACTAGAACTCTCTAGTAAATTAAACTAGAAGTTATAAGAATGACGCGGAACATTTTTTTTTTCTGGAACACATTTTATTTTCAGTAATTCGTAATTCGGTAATTCAGTTTGCAGTAATTCGTAATTTACAAATCCTCGGGTTGTTTAATCCACTGAAGCAAATGATAATAATAATAACAATAATAATAACAACAAGACTAATAATAATTCATAAATAATAATAATAATAAAACGAATAATAATAAATAAGTTATAATAATAGTAATAATAATAACCATCATATTTCACACACACAAAAAAATCGTGCTTTTTGTTTGCAGCAATTTTAATAAAATATGAATACGTTTGTTGCGGAATTCAATAATAATGTTTCATTTCCAAACAAAAAGGAAATCGTCTCCTAAGTCAAAAAAGAAGTAGAATAAACAGAAAAAGAAAGTAAATAGATTAGTAGACTTTTTTTCTTCTTCAATCATTTATCACATGTACGTGATTGGTTAAGTGTTAGTAAAACTCTAAGCTAGATAAATTTGATATTCTTATTCCTTTATTAACAACAATAATAAAAAACCCTGAATTTTTTATCGATGGATATTTTTACTCACTAAACACGGCAAACAAGTTTATCGGTCCCCGCTTCTCAAAGAAAAGAAAGAAAGAAAAGAAAAGAAAAAAATAGATATCAAAATAAAATAAGTGAAGAAGTGTTCTTCAAAGTGAAGATGAGTATAAATAATTACTTGTGACATTGTTCAACTGCAAAAAAAAGAAAACTTGTCTAATATCTGTACTCAGACAAACAGAAAGAATGAGTTCCAACAAAACTGACGAGTTTTTGGCATCTTGCCTGACATTAGAATCAACTTTTGTATTGTAAACAGAGATAATACGTAACACTTGCTGTTTTTTAACCTTTCGAGAGAGCATGAGACGTTTTAAAAATATAAAAGAAAGAAAGAGAAACCATGCACTAATAATTGATTTAGAATGTTTATTTGAAGTTGTATATAAATTGAGTTATTTATGTTAACCCTTTAGTGCATGATTTTTTTTTGTTTTATTCGTAAAAATTATATTTCAGTTTGAGTCTTTTTTTTATAATTATTATTCATTAAAAAAATAGAGAAAAAAATATTTTTGTTTCTGTCGGACATAATTTAATAATGTCACTCCTGAATTACACAACTAAAATTGCTCAAAAATGATAATTTTAAATTGTATACTTACTTTAAAGTGTTTTGACTTAACAATAACAATTATCCAACGGTAGGATACTTTTTATAATGCTTTTACTAGTTTGCAGAGTTAGTAATTGCTACTTTATCAAGACAGAGAAAAAAAAAACAGTCGTGGTATCATTGGAAGGGAAAAGTGAATAGTGCGTAGTATCATTGCAATAGTGCAATAGAGAAAAACCAATAATCGATCACATTGTAAGCAGTAACACTGTGATAGTGAAAAGTAAATAGTGCGTAGTAACATTGCAATAGTGCAAATTAGAGGTCTGCACGGGCCGGAATTTCCAGACCCGGCCCGTTACAATTTCTACGATTTCTAAAAAATTCAGATTTTTATCATATAACTAAGATTCCTTAAAAGAATACTGTACACATATCTATGGAATTTTATTTTACAGTATATTTTACTGGAAATACACATTAACAGCATTAATGATTACTTAGATATTTAGTTTTTCAACATTCGAATAAAGATTCATTAAAAAATTAATATGGCTTAGAATAAAAGAAAAAAGAAAGAAAATTGAAAACATCGTAACTTTTGAAGCTGTTTAATAAAAGAAGATTTATAAAAATATTTTTATATCATTTTATTAAAATTTTAAATCCAAATTCCTTCTTAAATTCAAAGAAGCTCCTTTCTGATATATTTTTAAATTCATTTTTTTCTCAGAAACGCATAAGTTTAGCAGGTACCTTTATTTAGAAACTATATAATCAAATGGGGTTATCCATTTTTTGATACAAGCAATTTAAGAATACTGCAAGCAAATAAAATACTGTCATAGTTAGCGTTTTGAATAGAATTTCCGGAAGTGATAAAATGGGAAGGGAGAAAAACATGCAATCATTTGAGAAACTAATATTTATCTCAAAAATGTTACACAAGTATTTTATTTAGCAAAAAATGAAAACCTCTATTCGATTCCAAATCCCTTCAATAGTCAGGCTTATTACTTTTACACTATTACAATTTAAAATTAATCTGAAAATATGTCAAACTTTCGCATTATTGAGAAATTAATTTAAAAACCACCTAGAAGTATATATCCAAAGATTAAGCTAACATAAGTTCTTTATCGCTGATAATAATTTTACAAATCATGTTGTCCGCCCTACAAATCTTGAGAACAATTAAGTCTAGTTCCGGTTCGGATAGTCTACATGTAGAAAAATAGTGCAAGCTTGATCTCGGCCCGACACGAGTCAGCTAAAAAAATTTTAAAACGGGTTACACACAATGTAACTGTCCGATACCGATCTCTACTCTGTACATTTTTATACTAATGCTGTTAAACTAGTATAGCTCGTGACGCACATTTATACTTATTCTCGTTAAAACCATTACGTTGAAAATAGCTCATATTTTATTGTATCTGCTTAAATCTTGCGAACGGGCCAGCAGCCCCGAATTTTTTTTTATCGGCCAGGCCCGGCTAGGCCCGTTACAAGATTCGAAACGATTCCGCCGGGCCGGGTACGGGCCACGGACCAAGCCCGGGCCCATGCAGATCTCTAGTGCAAATAAAGAAAAACCAACAGCCGATCACATTGCAAGTTGCAACACTGCAAGGGAAAAGTGAATAATGAGTAGTATTATTGCAATAGTGCAAAAGAAAAAAAGCAAGAGTAAATCACATTTCAAATAGCATTATTGTAACAGTGCAAAGTAAATAGTGAATAGTATCATTGCAATAGTGCAATAGAAAGAAATCAGCAGTAGATTATCTTGCAAGTAGTATCATTGCAATTGTGAAAATTATTTAGTGAGTAGTATCATTGCAATAGTACAGTAGAGAAAAAACAGCAATCGATCACCTTATATCATCGCAAAAGTGAAAAGTGAATAATATCCTTACGATAAAGCAATAGAGAAAAACTAACAATTGATCACTTTTCAAGTTATATCAACAATAGGTATTATAACCAACCTATGATAACAAATCAAAACATATACAGACGTCACGCCATTAAATGTATGTTGTAACGCATAAGACGAACAGAAAGCGCCAAATGTCAAAAGAAAATGCCTAAGATGCAATATTCATTTAAAGGTTAAAGTATTATTATTATTATTATTATTATTATTATTTACAATCGAAGTTCAGGCACATTCAAGAAAATTTTGAGAAAAGTTTTATAGCATGTTTGGTAGAAACATTGAGAATTGTATTCAATGCATGTTGTGCAGTAAAATTGAGGTTTAAAATATGCTTCAACTAAATTATTATGTCATTAAAACAATTACATTTTGTCTACAGTATAAATATGCTTCCAATTCTTCTAAATAAAACAATAAAAAAGAATAAAATTTTTGTCAAAAAACATTATATTCATTTGCACGTTGAATAAAGTAAGCTTGTTTTTGTTAATAATTGAAATAATAAATTTTGACATTTCATTTTATACAATATTTAACATGAATTAAAAGAATTAAAATATTTCCCCCCAAACTACAAGACTTTGCTTTTTATTCATTTTTTGAATATTTATCGATCACTTGCAAACATTGTTTTATGTTGTAATTTAAGATTTTTTTTTTTACAACTTATGAAAGGTGTATAATATTTTTTTAATAAACGAAGAAATAAAATATTTACACAGACTGTTTTGATAATAAATTATAATTGCTAAACTTTTTTTTGTTTATCAAACATATTATTTTGACAATACGGGTATATTTTTCTCAAGAATTATGTATAATTTTTATCATTTAAAACCAAGTAAGCAGAATTATTGTTTCAAAAATATTTTTCTTCTACAAATTAAACGTGAAAAATTCTAATAAGATTTAAAAAAAAATTCATACATCGCAAAAACATAATAATTAAGCAAAAAGAAAAACTCCACTCAATGTTTCTTTGTTTACCTAAGTGGCTTTATTTGTTTAGTTACAACTGTTAACAAATATTTTTTATGACATTTTTAATGCTCTTAAAATATTTTTATCAAGTAAATATATACAGTTTTTGTATGTTTAACTTTTCATTTAGTTTCATAAATGACCATTTTTAATATTAAAAAATAGAAAAAAAAAATAAGCTTATTAAAAAAAAAAAAAAAAAAAAAATCTTGGAAACGCATTAATGTAAACGTAATAACATAAAATTTTCCCTGCTGTATTATTTATTCGTGTGCTCGGAAGCATTCGCATTTTCAGCCTTATTTTAATTTAAGAAACGTAGTTTTTCAATTGTGAATGTTTACAAACAAAGGAGTTACTGAAATGAAAACATTACTGTATTAAAATTGAGTCGAAGATTAAAGTAAAATTTCCCCATTTCAATTTTAATTAAAAGTTACTCATGTGAAGCTTACTGCATGCAGTTATATGTAATGTAACTGATTTCAATTGTGTATGAATTAGTAGTAAAGAAATAAGAACTTGCAAATTAAGTTTTATTAAAGTGCATTAAATTCTAAGGCATAAAATTGTTATCTTTGTTTCAGAACTAAAAAAAAAATAAAAAGAAATATTTTCTTTTCCTCGAATCATTGCATAGAAATCAAGTAATATTTTAAGTTTTAGAAATTAAAATAAACATTTTCTTTTTTCTCAGATGCTTTGCATAGAAATTAATTAATATTATAAGTGTTAGCGTAAAAGAAATGAAATATATATTTAAAAAAATTATTTTAGTATATACAGTATGCATTTTATAACTGTAACTGTTAAATTAGGTTTGCCATGCGTTTCAATAATTATTCCTTATTTAGTTGTTACGTCATTAAAATAATTAGATTTTGCCTGCAATATATATTATATGCTTCTCAATCTACTAAATGAAATAATAGTATAAAAAAGAATAAAATTTTAACGAAACAATATTATATTCATTTATACGTTGAATAAAGCAAAGTTTGTTTTTGTTAATCATCTAAATAATACATTTCCATATTGTGTTTCGTCTAATATTTAACGTGAATTAAAACAATTAAAATATTTTCCCCCAAATAACAAAGGTTTGCTATTTAGTCATTTTTCAGTATTTATCGACAACTTGTAAACATTGTTTTGTGCTATAATTTAAGAATTTCTTTTACAATTTATAAAAGATGTTTATTCTTTTTTTTAAATATAAAGTAAACGATGAATTATTTTTCTTCACACATCGTTTTAATGGTGAATTGTAATTTTTTTTAGTTAGTTAAATAATGTATTTTTGTATTTTGACAATAAGGATGTATTTTTCTCAAGAGCCATGCTTAATTTTTATTATTTAGAATCATGTAACCAGAATTATTGTTTCAAAAATATTTTTTTCTACAAATAAAATATTACGAAAAATTCTAATAAGACTTTAAAAGAAAATCATATATCGCAAAAATGTAACAATTATCTAAAAAGAAAAACTCCACTCCGTGTTCTTTGTTTACCTAAGTGGCTCTGTTTAGTTACAACTGTTAACATATATTTTTTTCTGACAGTTTAAATTCTCTTAAAATATTTTTATCAAGTAAATAAATACAGTTTTTATATGTTTAACTTTTCTTTCAGTTTCATATATGACCATTTTTAATAATAAAAAATAGAAAAATTAAGCTTATTAAAAAAACAAAAATCGTGGAAGCACATTAATGTAAGCGTAATAACATAAAACTTTCCCTGCTCTATTATTTATTCAGGTGTTCTGAAGCATTCGCATTTTCAGCCTTTTTTTAATTTAAGAAACGTAGTTTTTCAATTGAGAATGTTTATAAACAAAGGATTTGCTGAAATGAAAACATTATTATACTAGTGAAAAATGCTCCAAGGAGCAGTGCAAAAGCAGAATATGTTTTTAATTGAGCATTAAAAAGTAATGGACAAGTGCTTCTGTTAATTACTGAGCATGAGGAAGAATAAGGGATCCCTTCTTGGCTACAACTCACTTCAATGCCAACTTTGAAAAAATCATATTTGCGCTTTTTCCATATAAAAGAAATTTGCGGTTCTTTAGTAGAATTTTCCACCGTGCTTTAGATGTTAACCAGGGGTATAGTCATAAAAATAACATAAGATATATGCTCTAAGCAGAGGGATATTCTAGAATGTGTATACTATAAGCTTTCTTGAAAAACAGAGGGTATATGGTGTTCTATTAAAAAGTCCAGAAGGTGTACGGCGTATAGCCTGTACTACATCTCTGATGTTAATTGCACTGTTCACTCTGCACTATACTACAAATCAATTTTCTGTGCAATTATACACTTAGGGTATGCTTGGTGGCAGTGCATGAATGTGATACCTGCAGGAACTAGGTATCTGGCATTATGTCGCCTTCCTTTACATTTATGTCTAATTAAGCTGCATCTTTACTGGTTACGTCTTTACACTATACATTTTTATAGTAACTGCGACTGATTTGTTTTCACGGAAAAAGCGCAAATATGATTTTTTCAAAGTTGGCATTGAAGTGAGTTGTAGCCAAGAAGGGATCCGTTATCCTTCCTCATGCTCAGTAATTAACAGAAGCACTTGTCCATTACTTTTTAATGCTCAATTAAAATCATATTCTGCTTTCGCACTGCTCCTTGGAGCATTTTTCTCTAGTCCTTCTATTTTTCCATATTCCATAGGGATACTGCACAACTTGTTTTGTATTTTATATATAGAAAACAAAATCTTATTTGTATTGAAATTAAAAAATGCTACATACTCTAATACTCTGGTGTTACAAATTAAAAAAAAAAATTAAACAGGTTTTTCTATACCAAAATTCTACGGTGGTTTTCAAAAAAAAAAAAAAAAAAAAAAAAAAAAAAAAAAAAAAAATTAGTTTTTTACTAAAGTGAATAAAATAATAAATCCTTTCAAAGAATAGATTTTTCATTCAAATATCCATTATTTTTGCCAAAAACAGGAACTTTTTTTATGCAAGAGTAAAGTTTGATACAAAAACCATGCTTCTTTTTTTTCTTAATCCGTATTTATTACGGACTTATTAAAAACGTACTCCAGCGCTTTTATAGGAAACGATTGCTTTACTATGTTATGGAGCATTCTCATTGGCCATAAAGAGACATTCTATAAAAGCTGTGGAGTGACTCTGCAACAAATGGGTCAAATTTTTAACAATGATGCCTATCCTTGGCGCTATAGTTTACAGGAATGGTACATTGTTCAAAATTTGAAACTTTTGCTGCATCGCCATTTCATCGCTTTGATAGAATATCTCTATTTTGATCGATGAGAATCCTCGATAATGCATTTAAGTAATCGTTTTCTACTTATCTACTATATCGTTTCCGTATATTTATTTTTTCAATCAGCACCAAGGTGCGCACTTTATTAGAAGACGCGCTCTATTAGAGGGCGCATTCTATTAGAATAAATACGGTATATACTTATAATAAATACACTTTGTTAAAGTACAGGGCCCCAATATTTGACAGGTATGCCAGGCATTTTTGCCATTGATGCCATTGTGCTAAAAACAAAATATAAATAAATGAAAAAAATGGATAAAATGTAAATTTGGCATGGTGCAAAAAATTGCCTAAATTAAAATTAAAAATCAAATTTGACAGCCACCAGGGCTAGACACCGTGCATAATTATTCAGTAAATGATTCATTAACACTAGAACGCCCGGAAATTCTACTCAAGTTTGAAAATAATATTTCTCAAAAGAATTTTTATTCAAAATTAATTAATTGATTTATTTAACGTAAATTTGCGTGGATTAGATTTAAATTATTTCAAGAAAATTTTTCTGGTTCGAATTGAAATTTAGTTACATGATTGGAGTCGAATCGACTCCATCCGAGCGTTCTAGTGTTAAAAAATGACAAAAATCAGCATGTCAAAAATTTAAAAAAAATTCATAATTCGTTAAAAAATTAAGTTAAAAATAAGAGAAAAAAAAAAGCATTCTGTATTTTTTTATGCTTAATCGAATGGTGTAACTGGTTTTTCTCTCCGATGATCACAAGTACCTTAGATTGATGACTGCTATTCTTTTATTTCATCTTGTAAAAAAACTGTTTAACGTAAAGCTATGAATTTTTGCGGGATTAATTAGCATCGCGAAATCTTTAAAATAAACTTTACCTCAACATTCTATCTGCAATAGAACGTTAGATATACCCATTTATGACCAAGTTTGGAAAATACGCAATTTCAGAAAACCGCCCAGCGAAATAACGTTTTCTCGATGACTACCTCGGGATAAAAAGTTTGTTTTTTGTATAAAAAAAAATTAAGTTTTTATCTTTAGTAGTTTTCGAGAAAAGTGCTGTGACACAAAATTTTTGTCCGATTTTCAGAATACTCTAGAGTATACCTACAGTAAGCCATAAAAAAAATAATTTTTGTGCTATGTTGTGCTTCTTGGTCAGACGAACATTTAAAAAAATCATCAAAATTGGATAAGTATTTAGTTAGTTATTGCAAAAAGAAAAATTGAAAAATCCGTGTGCATTATCGCTCAATCATATTATTGTTGCGCGCTGCCGCGCGCACAATGATAAAAATTGAGTCGAAGATTAAAGTAAGAATTTCCTCATTTCAATTTTAATTAAAACTTACTCGTATGAAGCTGCATGCAGTTATTTGTAATGTAACTGATTTCAATTGTATATTAATGAATTAGTACTTAAAAAATAAGCACTTGCAAATTAAGGTTTTATTTAAGTGTAGAAAATTCTAAGGCATAAAATTGTTATCTTTGTTTCAGAACTAAAATATATATTTTCTTTTCTTTTCTTTTTCTTTTTTTTTTTTTTTTTCAGATGCATTGCATAGAAATCAAGTAATACTTTAAGTTTTTGAAATAAAAATAAAAATAATTTTTTTTTCTCAGATGCTTTGCATAGAAATCAATTAATATTTTAAGTGTTAGCGTAAAAGAAATGAAATACATGTTTAAAATTTTTATTTTAGTATTTACAGTATGCATTTTATAACTGTAACTGTCCAATTAGGTTTACCATACGTTTTAATTATTATTCCTTATTTAGTTGTTATGTCATTAAAATAATTAGATTTTTCATGAAGTATTTATATGCTTTCCAATCTACTAAATGAAATAATAGTATAAAAAAGAATAAATTTTAATCAAACAATATTGTATTCATTTATACGTTGAATAAAGTAAAGTTTGTTTTTGTTAATCATCTAAATAATACATTTCTACATTGTATTTTATCTATTTAACGTGTTATTTATATTTAACATATATTTATATTTAACGTGTATTAAAACAACTAAAAATTTTCCCCCAAGTAACAAAGGTTTGCTAATATATATATATATATATATATATATATATATATATATATATATATATATATATATATATATATATATATATATATATATATATATATATCAAATGAAGGGAGCAAAATTAATTTTGATGAAGCTAAAATTATAATTCCATGCAAAAATTCGTATCTCAATAAAATTTTAGAGTCCATTACGATCATTAACCTCGGGCCACGAGCTTGTAACGATCATTTATCATTTTCCAGTCTTAAAATCTGGCATAATGTGATATAATTAATTAAAAAGCAGGTTTACACACTCTCAACTCAACTAAGCTCGTGGATGTATGTGTTTATATTTTGAAACTTTAAATTGCATTTAACATCTTTCTATTGTATTCTGACGACGTTCGCAGAAGCGAATAAAAAGTTGATAATTTTTAAGGGTTTTTTAAATATATTCTTTTTTATAAGTGTACCATTTAGTAAACTATATGTATTTTAGTAAGCATTTCTAGTATAATTAATGGTGCAATTGTCTAATTCATAATTAGGGTTTGCTATTTATTGGACTTTTCAGTATTTATCGATCACTTCTTGACATTGTTTTTATTATAATTCAAGAGTTTTTTTTTTTTCTTTTTTTTACAATTCATGAAAAATGTTTAATTTTTTTAATATAAAGTAAACGATGAATTATTTTATTTTTCACAGATTGTTTTAACAGTAAATTATAATTCTTTTTTTGTAGTTAAATAAAATATTGTATTTTTGTATTTTGACAATAAGGATATAATTTCCTCAAGGACATGCTTAATTTTTATTATTTAAAACCAAGTAAGCAGAATTATTGTTTTAATTTTTTTTCTACAAATCAAACAAGAAAAAATCAAAAACACTAAAAAAACATACATCGCCCTCCCCCCTCCCCCAAAAAAAAAAGAAAAACATAATAATTGTCCAAAAAGAAAAACTCCACTCAATGTTTCTTTGTTTATCTAAGAGGCTTTATTTGTTTAGTTACAAGTATTAAGAAATAAATTTTTCTAACGTTTTAAATGCTCTTGCAATATTTATATCAAGTAAATAAATACAGTTTTTGTATGTTTAACTTTTCATTCAGTTTCATAAATGAACATTTTTAATATTTAAAAAAAAAATAAAAATTGAGCTTTTTTTTTCTTTTTCTTTTTTTATGTTGAAACACATTAATGTATGTGTAATAACATAAACTTTCCAAGCTGTATTATTTATTCAGGTGTTCGGAAGCATTCACCAATTCAAAATTATTTTAATTTAAGAAATGTAGTTTTTCAATTGACAATGTTTATAAACAAAGAAGTTGCCGGGATGAAAACATTACTATATTAAAATTGAGTCTAAGATTAATGTAAAAGTTTTCTAATTTCAATTTTAATTAAAACTTACTCATGTGAAGCTTATTGCCTGCAGTTACTTGTAACGTAACTGATTTCAATTGTGTATGAATTAGTACTTAAAAAATAAGCACTTGGAAATTAAGTTTTATTAAAGTGTGGAAAAATGTAAAGCATAAAACTATTATTTTTTATTTCAGAATTTAAAAAATATATATATATTTTCTTTTTTCTCCAGATGCATTGCATAGAAATCAAGTAATATTTTAAGTTTTAAAAATAAAAATAAAAATAAACATTTTCCTTCTTCTAAGATTCTTTGCATAGGAATAAATTAATATTTTAAGTGTCAGCGTAAAGGAAATGAAATATATATTTGAAAATTTTATTTTAGTATTAACAGTACGCATTTTATAACTGTTACTGTCAAATGAGGTTTATCATACGTTTCAATTATTATTGCTTATTTAGTTGTTATGGCATTAAAATAATTAGATTTTGCCTACAGTATATATATATGTTTCCCAATCCATTAAATAAAATTATAATATAAAAAAAGAATAAATTTTAACCAAACAATATTATATTCATTTATACATTGATTAAAGGAAAGTTTGTTTTTGTAAATCATCTAAATAATACATCTCTACATTGTGTTTTTAGCTCACAGGCTATCATAGCCTGAGAGCTTATGTGCCCGCCTGTTCTGTATGTATGTTCGTACGTAACGCGATAACTCATGATAAAAATATCCAATCCACTTGAAATTTTGTATATAGGTATAGCCTGACAAGACGCTTCCCTGATTAGTTTTTGGAGTTCATTCGATATGTATAAGAGGGGGAACGGGGGTTCTAATGCCCCTCCCCTTAATTTATATAAATGGGTTTTTCAAGCAGAATTGTCACATTTCGTTCAAATCTCTGAATAGTTTTGGAAGTTTAATGGTTAAGTATAAAAGAGGGGGATAACTCCTCTTAAATTATACAAATGCTAAATGGGTTTTTATTAAGAATTATCCGATTTGCTCTGAATTTTGGATATAGATTTTTTATATGATAAAGCATGTCTTTGATAGTTTAGGAGGTTCAATGATTAAGTATAAAAAAGGGGAAAAAAGAGAGCTGTTTCCCCTACTTAATTTGTTTTTCGAACAGAATTAACCCTTGAAAATATAAGGCTGTAATGTACAATTAGTATGCGTAGCCTGTGAGCTCAATGCCATCAGTTTAACTGGGCAGTATTCTTTTTATTATTAAATTTATTAGTCTCCAAACATTGTACAATTTTAATTTTTACATTGTCGAACACAGAAAAAATAATTACTTTCAAATGCAATCATTTTGGTAACTGTATCGCAATTTATTTTATCTAATATTTATCGTGAATTAAAATAATTAATTTTTAATCCCAAACTAACAAGGTTCTGCGTTTTATTCATTTTTCACTATTTATCGATCGCTTGCAGACATTGTTTTAGGTTATAATTTAAGAATTTTTTTTATAACTTATGAAATATAGTTATTTTTTAATATAATGTAAACGATGATTTTTTTTCACAGATTGTTTTAATAGTAAATTATAATTGCTATTTTTTTTTTTTTGTTAGTTAGTTAAATATTGTATTTTTGTACTTTGACATTAAGGATATATTTTTCACAAAGGACATGCTTAATTTTTATTATTTAAAATCAAGTAACCAGAATTATTGTTTCAAAAATATTTTTTCTACAAATTAAACAGCATAAAAAATTCGAATAAAACTTTAAAAAAAATATATTTCAATAAACATAATAACTAAACAAAAAGGAAAACTCCACTCAGTATTTCTTTCTTTATCTAAGTGGCTATATTTGTTTAGTTACAACTGTTAACAAATATTTTTTTCGAACGTTCTAAATGGTCTTAAAATATTTTTATCAAGAAAATAAATACAGTTTTTGTATGTTTAACTTTGAATTCAGTTTCTTAAATAACTATTTTTAATATTAGAAGAAAAAATTAAGCTTTTTTTTAAATGTTGGAAACCCATTAATGTAAGTGTAATAACATAAATTTTTGCGACTGTATTATTTATTCAGGTGTTCGTAAACATTCGCATTTTCAGCCTTATTTTAATTTACGAAACGTAGTTTTTCAATTGAGAATGTTTATAAACAAAGGAGTTGCTGAAATGAAAACATTCATATATTAAAATTGAGTTGAAGATTAAAGTAAAAGTTTTCTCATTTCAATTTTAATTAAAACTTATTCACGTGAAGCTTACTTCATGCAGTTTTTTGTAATGTAACTGATTTCAATTATGTATTATTGAATCAGTACATAAAATAAGCACTTGTGAATTAAAATTTATTAATGTGTAGAAAATTTTCAAAGTATAAAATTGTTATCTTTGTTTCAGAAATAAAAAAATAAAAGAAAAATTATATTTTTTCTCACGTACATTGCATAGAAATCAAGTATTATTTTAAGTTATAGTGTTTGAGAAATGAAATATATATTTAAATATTTAATCATAATATTTCCAGTATGCATTTTATAACTGTAACTGGCAAATTTTAACTTGTGCTAAAATTTAAAATCAGATAGTTTGTTTTAGCGTTTTACTATTATTGTTTTTTTTTTTTTTTTTTTTTTTTTTAGCCTCCGATGCTATTTCTTTCAGACAAGCTAAAAATGTCGTGTCATCAGCCCTGAATTTTCTACTGAACCGATTTTGATAGTTATTTTTTTAAATGAAAGCTATTTATTTTTAGTTGTGCCCATTTTAGCTATTTTTTAATTTATTTCCATTTTTATATTTTATTTTTAATTTTAAATGTTTTTTACGATATTATTTCAAAATGGTGGCGACTTAGTTCAGCTTTTCTCTCGATAATAAAAATTTATTTTCCATTATTACTTTCCACAAGTCAGAAACTTTATTTCATCAGTGAACATAAAAGAAAAAAGTTAATTGTTTTCGTAAAATTTAACCACAATAAAATGATTGCATATAATTATGCACTAATTGAGGTTAAAAAATATATTTACTGAGAAATAATATTAATAGTGTAAATAAAATAACAGAAAATAATTTATGATAAAAATTATTGTCTAAAGCAAAGTAAGAAATATTTCAAATGAGGAAAATGATGGCATTCAGCAACCAGATAAAATGAATTTACAATATTATTACGGACGCCTTTTTCATATTACTAATAACAGTAACTTTTAAAAAACATTTGAAGAGAAAATGACGTCACTGTTTAAAACATCGCATTTTTACTCATAACGATATTACATTTCAATATTTCTTTTTATTATGGACACTGAGATTGAGATTTTACTTTCAGATGACTTCAGTTAGTAAAAATAATGTCATAATAAAAATAAAATTAGTTTTTTTTTTTTTTTAATAAATCTATTTTTCTGTAGTGCATATAAAATAAAATTTCTGGATTTTGCCGGCACTCAGATTACAATTTTAACTGAAGATGTGCAAATATTTGCATGCAAAATTGTAACTGGAAAACTTGACATTAAGTTTGGAAATATATTTATTATATATTGATTCAATAATGTAATTACTTTTGCTTTTTTTTTAAAGCCAAATCGATCGGGTCTTTTAAACACTTAATTCGTCGAATTCGACGGGATTCCACTCGTTTTATTGTTAAAATGCATTTCCTTTTTCCCAGAGTCTATAAAAAAGCATTTAAACTAAAGAAAAAATCCGTTTTTGATGAATCTAGTCAATGAAGTAGCACGTCAAATTGTATCTCTTTATTATTCTGCAATTCCAAAGTCTCAGAGAGAAATTGCTAATCAACTGGGTATTTCACGCCGTTCTGTTTGCTATTATATTGATAAACACAAGAAAAATGAAGTTAGTTCATTGCATTCTAAACTGGGTCGCCCTTCTAAAAAACCTCTATCGATTTATTTTATTATTTTTTTTTCGAATCGGAGGCGAAACTGAATTCTGCAATGGCAGTATCTACATTCAACTTGTTTTCATTATTTCTTCAGAGTTGTACAAAAATTTCCATAATTTTCATTTTAAAAATTGTATGCAAATGCATGAGTGTAAAAATAAATTTTAATCTCATTTTTTATCGATGAAGTCATTAATTATTGCATAATATTATTCTTATTGTAATATAACATAACATACTTATATTTTATATTCTTTAAATATTACATCGATTTATTAGTTTACTTGTAGTATTATTATTCCTTTTTACACTGCTACTTTACTTTATTATTATTGTTATTATTATTATTTACAGGAAATTTTTTCTTTTCAGTTTTTTCATTTCAAATTTCAAAAAAATCTTTGGAAATGCGACTAATTATTATTTTTTAAAAAAAGAACAATAGGTGCTACGTATTTATATAATTGCGAAAGCATCTAATAATAAGTTCATTAAAAATATTCAACATTTATTTATTCAATACTTTGGTTTGACTAACTGAACTAAATTTGTATATATATATATATATATATATTATACATATACTAGCGGACCCGACAGACGTTGTCCTGGCACTGACAGCAAAAAATCAAATACATGTACATAAATATAATAATACGCATGATAAATACTACGCTGTTAATTTAATTTGTTATTACTATTATCTTAAAAAAATATTTTTCACTTTGCAGTAGTTTTTGAAATCGCTTCAATTTTTTATAGAAAAGTTTATTTTTCTGTTCTTAGTTAAAAGTTAACGATTTTCTGAAGTCGGTTAATTAAAATGATAAGACAGAAAAAATTATTGCAAATCATACAGGTATGTCAGGAGTGGAGTTCGAACACACTACGTATCTCTTTCTTCGAGAATCAGAGCTTAAATCTGGCGCCTTAGACTGCTCGGCCATTCTGTACGCACTCTATTCAACGAACTTATTCAACGCTTTTAATTAGCGAAAAATAACTAACTATTATTTTTTGCCTAATTACTAAAAAAGTACTGAATCAATTTCGATGAAATGTGAATCTAAACCATTCTCGAATCCACTGGAACACACACAAAAAATTTCATTAAAATCAACCTAATGATTATTATATATAACCATAGTCATATAGCTTTCTACAATATCATCTTACTTCTCTTGTGATTAGTGCACTACGCTGCTAAAATTCTGCAGCTTTTGCTGCATAGTCACTCTACCACTTTTATAGAAAACGACTACTTGACTGTAATGAAGGGCATTCTCATTGGTTAGAATGAAAATATTCTATAAAAGCAGTGGAGTGGCTATGCAGCTAAACCTGCAGATTTTTAATAGTGTAGTTCCTAAAGACGTTAGATAAAAATTAGGCCATCACTGTGCAGTAAGACTTACAATAAAGCAATTAAAATTAGACAAATTTTATTAACAATAGCAAAAATTGTATGTTTAAATAGTCTATTTTGATTATTTTATTAATTGTTCTTTTTTCTTTCATAGGTGAGTTCTATAATTATTGCTGAACGTTTTTCCTGTGATTGTCATATGTTGTAAGTATTTAAAGATATTTTTTCCTAATTTGGCATCATTGTCAGCAGTTAATAAAATTTTAAGTACTATGCGGAAGATTTAAATCTTAGTATTTAACATTATGAATTTTTAAATTGAAAACCAATAGGAGCTTTTCTTGCCAAAACTACATTACATTTTTTAATGTAAAAACTTAAAAAAAATATGGAGAATTAAGTTCAAAAATATCTCTCTAAACATGAATTTCTAATTTTCCTTTAAAGGTTTTGTTACAGACCTGTTTACCAATTTCTAATCATATAATTTTACTATAACTTTCATTGTTAACATAATTGTCAGCAAAGACGAGATTTATCATCATTGTAACATGTTGTTTTATGTAACTAGAATTACACTTTGTGGCAGACACACGGATGGATGTAATAGACGACAACTTGCTACGCATTTTTACAAATACGAACACATCTAAAAATATCAAAGTAAAATTCGTGGATCTTATTTTATCAATAAAGCAATAATTATTTGTTTAAATAAAGGGAGAATTATGAATTTTCAAAAACAACAAACGCTATTTAAATATTGTTAGAAATTTATTAATAAAATATCAATAGTTAATTTCTCATAATTAAGATTCATTACTTTACTTACTTAAAACTAAGGAATACATATTATTAATTGAATAATCACGTGAAACTCAACAATAAAAAGAAATAAAACCCTTTATCTTTTATATGAATATAAAAGCATTTTCTGAACTTTTATCTAGAAACATGAGTTTTAAATAGTACCGCATTGCAATTATACGTAATTCCATGACATGTCCTTTAACGCTAGAAAATATAGCTCTACAGTCTGAATACTAAATACAATCTCAACTGTTTTATTTTTTTACAGTACCGGCAAAAAAGCTTCCGCCTAACATATCATGTTTCGTATTCTACTGCAAACGTTTTATTCATTTTGCTAACATTACCGTATTTTTGTTGTTGTTGTTTGTTTGTTTGTTAATCCAAAACACTATAATTACACATTATTTCTTGTCATAATCTTTAAAGTTAGAAAATGTATGTCACTGGATACTAGTTACAAATCATTTGAATTTCAACAAATTAAAACTGGTGATTCGTTAATCATTATTAGAGAAATAATCACTAATCACCATACGATGGGAACTACTCAACTTCAAAAAAGCAGCAAAAAAATGAGTTTTAATAAATCAAGAATCACCAATTTTAGTGAAGCAAGAAATATAGGTTTTGTAATAAGCAAAAAATCATAAGTAATCATAAGTAATAAGATATTTAAGCTTAGTAATAAAAACACTAATAAATAATTTTAAAATCGTTCTTTTTTTTATTTCATTATTTTTCTTTTCAAATAAAGTTTTCAGTGAAAAAGTTCGTAATACTATTCATTAACAAAAAAAAAAAAAAAAAAAAAAAAAAAAAAAAAAAAAAAAAGATGAGCATATTATCTGATATACATAAGATACGTATTCCTAACTGCAAAAAGCATCTAAATGTCTAAACTTTTTTATTTAAATACATAAGTTGAAATAACACCGCAATAGCACGTTATTTCATATCATAAACTTTAATGCTAGTAAATATAACTCACCACTCTAAATTTTCAAATATTAAATGCGATTTCAGCTGTTCTATGTCTCTTATAGTAGCCACACAATATAGAAGACAAATCTTTGCCAAACAATTCATACTCCCTGCATTTTTATGAAAAGTTGAGAGAATTTTCTCCAGTCCTGAGTCGAACTCTGGACCTGTTGCGTAGAACATTGATGATTGATCTCTCATCTATTGGGCGTTCTTTATTTATTTAGAGATCGATAATGCTATTTTCTATAAATCAAGAATCATTACCCTCAATAAAAGCAAAAAATCATGAGTTTTAGTAACGCAAGAATCATCCCTTTTTAAAAAACATAAATATTAACATTAATGAGGCAAGACATGCAAGTATTGTAAAAAGATAAATATCATAGGTATACTGGACATTATTAATAAAAACGAAAATAATTAACATTCAAATAGTTAATTTCTTATTTTTTTAATTTTTGAGTAAAATGTTTTCATTGAAAAAGATACGTAAATTCAAACTCATCGATTAAATGAATAAATTAATTTTAAAAAAATGCCGAAACCATTATTTGGTATAAATAAAAGACACGAAATTCTAACTGTAAAAAGTGTAAAAGTGTCTAAACTTTTTATCTAAAAAAATAAGTTCAATAGCAACGCATTCAAATTACACGTTAAATCATATAACTTTAACGCAAGAAAATACAGATCCTCTCTCTGAATACTAAATACGATTTTAACTGTTTAATCTATTTCACATCAGCTGCGCAATCTAGAGGAAATGTCTTAAGCATTTCATACTCTTCACCTTTTATTCTCTGCTGTGAACGTTTTGTTTAACTCCACAACATTATCATTAGATTTTTAAGATTCAAATGGCTATACATTTTATCTAAAAAAATAAGTTCAAATAGTATCTCATAGTAAATACACGTTATTTCATGTCATATTATTTCACTTAAGAAAATATAACTCTACATTCTGAATACTAAATACGATTTCAACTGTTTTATATCTTTTTTTTTACCGCACCCACGCAATCTAAGAAGAAATGTCTCAGCCGAACAATTCATACTCTCACCATTTTACGTTGTACTGCGAATGTTTTGTTCAATTCGGCAACGTTGTCATTAGATTTGTAAGATCCAAAATACCCTAAACAACCATAAATTCATTTTAATTCATTTAATAATCATTAGCTCTAGAAATTGTAAATCACAGGATACTAAATACAACTATTTAAAATGTCTAAAAATTGAAATTGATGATTTTTATTTATTAAAATCTAAACTTTGTGTCCGTAGTACAACTATCCCTCGGGATCTTTGCCTAATGTGATCAATAATGTTTTTATGATTTTAGACCTTAAGATGCTATATAACATATGCTTCGGTTAGGTGTTTAACTTTGCACGTGTCTTTCAAGGTTTAGATCCCAAGCACGTTTTGATAGTCGTTTTATCAAAATAATAAAAAGTTGAGCGAATCTTTTCTAGTTCGGAGTCGAACCCTGTACTTGTAGCGTGGAACCGTGAAGCGCTGATCTCTCAGGCAACGGACTTTTTCTAATATCTTCTCTCCATTCTCCATAAAGTAAAAACCATTATCTTCAAGAAAACAAAAAATCACGGGTTTCAAACATCACAAAGCAAAGAATCATCTCCTATTAATAAAACCTAAATCATTAACATCGATCAAGCAAGAAATACAAGATCGCAATGAGATAAAAATCACAATTGACAATACATTGGGCTTTATTAATTATTCGTCAATAATTAGCTTTCAAATAATTAATTCTTTACTTTTTAATTTGTAAGTAAAATGTTTTCATTGAAAAAGGTATGTGTAGCTCATCGACAGAAAAAAAAAAAAAAAAAAAAAAAAAAAAAAATCCGAGCCCATTATTTGGTATACATATAAGACACGAAATCCCAACTGTAAAAAAATTATCCAAAAAGTTTAGTTATTTTATCTTTAAAATATATATTAATATATATTAATATATAATATTAATATATATTAAATATATATTAAATATATATTATCTTGAAATAGCACCGCACTGTAACTACACGTTATTTCATGTCATATTTCTTTAACGCAAGAAAATATAACTCCACACTCAGAATACTAAATACGATTTCAACTGTTCTATATCTCTTTTTACGGCACCCATGCAATCTAAGAAGAAAAGTCTCCCGCCGAACAATTCATACTCTCACCATTTTCACCATAATCGTCGCCATTTTACTTTCTGCTAGGAACGTTTTGTTCAGCTGGGCAACATTAACATTAGATTTGTAAGATCCAAAATACACTAAACAACCATAAATACACTATATTTAAGTCATAATCATTAGCGTATAGATCCCAAGTAAGTTTGAATACTTGTTTTATAGTTACCGAAAGGATAAAAAGCTGAGCGAATCATTCCTAGTTCGGAGTCGAACCCTGTACCTACAGTGTGTAAACGCGAGACGTTGATCTGTGAGCCACTGGAGTTTATCTACTTGTTAATAGAGCAATAACCACCATTCTCCATAAAGCAAGAACTATTACCTTCAAAAAAAAAAAAAAAAAAAAAAAAAAAAAAAAATCACAGGTTTTAACAAAACAAGAATCATTCCTTTCAATAAAACCTAAATCATTAATTAATACATCGATCCTTATTAATTAATCACCAATAATTAACTTTAAAATAATTAATTCCTTATTTTTTTACTTTGAAGTAAATAATTTTCACTGAAAAAGGTACTCATCGAAAAGAAAAAAAGCTCATCGAAAAGAAAAAAAAGAAAGAAAAGAAAAAGGAAAAAGAAATCAAAAAATGAACTTATTATCTGGTATACATATAAGACACGAAATCCTAACTGCAAAAAGTTATTCAAAATGTCTAAACTTTTTATCTTTAAAAACATAAGTTCAAATAGCTCCGCACTGTAATTACACGTTATACCATGTCATATTTCTTTAACGCAAGAAAATACAACTCCGCACTCTGAATACTAAATACGATTTCAACTGTTCTATATCTTTTTTTACGGCACCCACGCAATCTAAGAAGAAAAGTCTCTACCGAACAATTCATACTCGTCGCCATTCTGTTTTCTACTGTAAAAGTTTTGTTCCACTCGTCACCATTACCGTTACATTTTTAGATCCAAAATACACCAGCTGCCTGTGTTCACAAGGGTGCATCAGCCTTTGTCTCTAATTTCCCCATGCATAGAGGTAGCGAAAAAAAATTACATATCTCTAAGTCAGAATGAGTATATTTTTAAACCCCTCACTGTTGCATGTAAAATAGAAGGAGTGCTGTTTTATTTTAAGCAGGTTCTTTTATGTTCTTCGATATGAGTTATGCAGGCACTTTTGTGTTCTGTTAATTATAAACTTCTGGAAGCGATGGTGCAAAAAATTAAAGTTTGGATTTATGAGCGGCCGCAGTGGAACTGTTAATTCCGAAAATTTTTTAAAAGTGTGTCACAAAAGGAAGATTTATGAGAGTGTTGTAGCTGATTTTTTTTTTTTTTTTTTTTTTTTGTACTAAGTATCATTTTCTTGTTTTATGAGGTAGTTTAGGAAATAAGAAATTATGTTAAGCATAGAATGGGATTTTTGAATTTTTTTATACGGTTTAAACGAGTTTTTATTTCCACGCGAAATCCATTCATTTGCATGTTGTTAAAAGTAACTTAAAAAAGATATTAATCTCGATAAATTGCGTAACTTTTTGAACCGCATTTTTTTGTAGATTATAATGCAACAGAATTTGTATAAATGAAATTTAAATTGTTATCGACATTGTGATAGTTAGCTTAAATTAAAATAAATACCATTTCCATCTATTTTACATGTTGTTAATAGCAGCTTAAAAAAAAAATCAGTGACTTTAATTTCGATAATTTTCGTGACTTTTTGAACCGCATTTTTTTTTCTTTTTCTTTTTTTTTTTTTGCAGAATATATTGCTATAGAATTTGTATAAATCAAATATCATTTGTTATCGACATTGTGATAGTTGTCTTAAATTAAAGTAAATACCATTTCCATTTATTTTAAATGTTGTTAAAAGTAGTTTAAAAAAATTAAATAAGTGACGTTAAGTAAGTTTTAATAAATTTCGCAACTTTTTGAACCACATTTTTTTGCGGAATGTATTGCAATACAATTTGTGTAAATAAGCTTTCAATTATGATCGATATTGTAAAATAGAAGGAGTGCTGTTTTATTTTAAGCAGGTTCTTTTATGTTCTTCGATATGAGTTATGCAGGCACTTTTGTGTTCTGTTAATTATAAATTTCTGGAAGCGATGGTGCAAAAAATTAAAGTTTGGATTTAGGAGCGGTCGAATTTTTAAAAGTGTGTCAAAAAAGGGAAATTCATAAAAGCGTTGTAGCTTGAATTTTTTTTTTTTTTTTTTTTTTTTTTTTTTAACTAGTATCTTTTTTTTTTTTTTTTTTTTTTTTTTGTTTTATGAAGTAGTTTAGGAAACAAGAAATTATGCTAAGCGTAGAATGGAATTTTTTGAATTTTTTGCAGTTTTAAGCGAGTTTTTATTTCTATACGAAATGTATTCATTTGCATGTTGTTAAAAGAAACTTAAATAAATCTGTGACGTTAATCTCGATAAACTACACGTAACTTTTTGAACCAAATTTTTTTCCGAATGTATTTTAATAGAATTTGTATAAATAAAATTACCAATTACGTTTGAAATAGTGATTGTTAGATCTGATTAAAGAACTAAAAAATATTTATATTTTAATAGAATTTGTATAAATAAAATTACCAATTATGATTAATGTAGTAATTGTTAGATTAGATTAAAGTACTAGTTTTTTTTACAATCAAACTGATTGGTAAATGTGTTATACGAATTGAATATTTCAATCTGAGCAAAAAAATACCCAGCCCGGGAACTGAACGAATATCCTCGACTTACAGGGCCAAAGCTTTACAGTTTAAGCTAACTGGGCCGAGAAATTGCTAGTATTTCTCGCTTATTGGTTATAACATCTGGTCTGTCATTTAGACAGCCCAATAGAATAAACCGCAGGTTATCTAAATGATAGACCAGATACCGTTAATCAATAAGGTTATAACCAATAAGACTATATGCGCGAAGAACGCTGTCCAGTTGTCGGCCTTGTTAGCTTAAACGGTAAAGCATCAGCCTGTGAGCCGAAGATCTGAGTTCAATTCCTTGCCTGCGAAATTTTTCGCACTGTTGGAAATATTCAATTCGTATAAATTAAAATAAATGCCATTTTGATCTACATTACATCCATTTGCACATAGCTTAAATAGGTAAAGTAGCTTAAAACAAAAATAGTGAGACTATATTTTTAAATTAAAATAACTAAATGTCGTTTAACCGCTGATATACAAAATTAAAAAATTTAAAACTATGTTACAGTTCATCAGACATACAAGTGGAAAGTTACATAAAAATACATACAATTAAAAATGCAAACGTTTCGGACTGAATTTTTGCTCCTCATCAGTGCAATGAAATTCAAATGACCAGAAAATTGGAGTTCATGTTAACAGTTAATATTTACTAACCATTAACGTTTGTTACTTTCCTCATATATGTATTGTATAAGGTATAAATATTAAATATTACTTAAAATAAAATAGAAAAAGACAGTTATACAGTATAGCAGAAGACCCTTTACATTGCATCCATCACATTGTGGCATGTTAGGAAAATGGCAATCTAAAAATTCTAAGTCTTTTAATTGCTTTATTTCTTTTATTAGAAATTTAATGTGCCTTGAAAATATTTCTAAGGATATTTTCTATCAGAATATATATATTAAAGCTGCGTCACTTGAAGGCTGCCGCCTTCTATGATATATTTAAATGGATTATCTAACATTTAATAAGAATTTTACTGTGCAGAGTGCAATTTCTGCATTTTTATTACATTCACCCTTAAATTAATTAAACATTTTTAAGTGGAAAAAAGAAAGTTGAAAATTTCCTTTTTGAGTAGAAATTATATAAAAGATTTAAGAAAAAAAAAAAAAAAAAAAACACTGATTTGGTCAAAATTTTAGAAAATTTGGGGAAATTGACTTTTGATTAACTGGCAACACTGCATGACTACATAGAGCTGAAGCCATATTAACTTGAACGACTTTTTATGGTGATATGCGAAAGAATATATTTATCAGTCTCCAGTTCCTGAAAATGGTGAACTGAAAAGACGAAATTCAGTTTCTGTCCAGGCTATTGATTCTGTAATGCTTTATAGATTGTGATTAGAGATCTCGTACAGACTCGATGCGATTAATGGTGAATCCATTGAAATCATGAAAGAAAAAAAAAATAAAAGAAAAAAATATAAGGCTAATTTTTTTTTTGACATAAAAAACCCATACATTTACATCAGTACTTGTTTACTTTTAATTACTTCTTTAAAGTGTAAAGACACGTTTTGGAAACCCTTTCTTTTCCCCTTTATTACTGTTCGGTAAATAAAAATGCATAAAGCAGAAGAATTTCAGTTAATTAAAGATAATCTTAGAACGAAACAAGTTAGAAATTGCACGTGAAGCGTAGCAAATGAGGTGCGTTCGTACGATAACGAAGTTTTGAAAATGTCACTCTCATATATTAATCTCATAAAATTGTAAATAGTTAATTACAATTAAAATGTGCACCAAACAATGGTCTCCCTATACGATTATGTAATGAATTTGGAAGGAATTATGTAACGGACTCCTTTTGATTCCGTTACATACGGTACATTCTGTAACTCATCTATGCATCCGATTTTCATAAAATTTGAAATGACTCGACAAAATTATCTAATACTTATATATTTTAAATTTTAAACTATTCGGTTAGGTAATTTTTGCATTGTTGTATGCGGACGAACGGACGAACTGAACGACAACTATAGGTGCTACGTATTTACATAATTACGAACGCACCTAAAAAGAAGTTATTTATGTTCCTTTCTTTACAAGAATATTATATGCACTGTTTCTTTTTAAAATAAAATATCAATAGCATCCAGTAAAGTAAATAATAATAAAAAAATTATGATTTATTGCTTCATACACTAGACTACCGTTGTAGACGAACGCATATTGCTTGTTTGAATTATTTATGGTGTAGAATTTTTTTCTTGTAATATTGCATTAAAACGCGCATAAGATATCGATTATTTTCAAAGCATATTTGCTTCAAAAAAGCACATGATTTTATTGCGTTTCTCCTAAATCAGAAACCAATTTTGCGTATTTATAATGATAAATAGAATTAAACTGAATGACTTCAATTTATTGACATGAAACATTTTTTTTGCAACATTTTTGAGAGCTTTTATATTGTTAAAAGTTTTGTGCTGGGCGGAATCATATGTTGGCGTCACACATTGTAAAAAAAAAAAAAAAAAAAAAAAAAAAAAATCTGTAATCCTAGAGGTTTAAAGTTGCCGAAATCTATATAAACACTGTAAAAAAAAACGGACGATTTAAGGGAAGTATTACTGGTAATCTAGACGCCAGTACTATTTACTGTTTTTTAACGGAAAAATTTCCGTGAATACTCCGTTTTTTTCGACTTTTTCCCGGAACTTACGGAAGTTTTTCCGTTTAAAAACAGTAAATAGTACTGGCGTCTAGATTACCAGTAATACTTCCCTTAAATCGTCCGTTATTTTTTACAGTGAATACTATCACTTTATCTGTACACTGTACAAGAAAAAACTGTAAATCTACAAAACTAATTTTTGTAAAGTTACAGGAATCTCTAAAGTTACAGATTTAGTAGAAACCAGTCTACTAAAAGTACAGTTACCTTATTATAACTTTATCTGTAACCTGGATTCAAGTTGCATAAAAAATTCTTGGAATCCCATTTTCCTGAAAAATTCTTAATAACCTTACAGATTTTTTTTTATTTTCAGTGCAAATCTGTATATGTTACATAAATTTTTGCTGTTGCCGGTTTTTTTTTTTTTTTTTTTTTTTTTTTTTTTTTTTTTTTTTTTTTTTTTTTTTTACAGCGTAGTATACACTGTAAAAAGAACTGTAAAGTTACTATTTTTTTCCTAGAAACTGGGATCGCTAGACTTTTTTCTCTAATGGCGACAAGAAAAATTCATGTAACAGATACACGTTTGTACTGTAAATCGAATAAAAAATCTGTAAACTTACTAAGATTATTTTAGGAGACTAGGATGTTTAGAACATTTTATGTAACTGCAACCCGAGTTACAGATAACATTTTAGTAAGAGTACTGCTATTTTAGTTGATTCCTCTGTAAAGTTACGCACTTCTGTAGCTCTACAAAAACTAGCTATGTAGACATACATCTTTTATGTTCAGTATACAGATAAAGTTTCTGTAAGCATACAGATTCTACACTTTACATCTGTGTAATTACAGATTTTTTTTCCTTGCATATTAAAACAGAAATCAGCGTTGAGATATTTATATTATAAATAGAATGACTTCAAGTTATTAACCCGAATAAAATGTTTGCAACATTTATACAGCTTTTACATTATCAAATTTTAGCTGATTAAACCAACTTTTTGTGCAACAGTAACTGCGACCATAAGATACTGAAATCGCTTTCCCACATTTTGAATTTTGGCTTAATCAGTGGTACAAATAATGGAAAAAATTTCCACCATATTATAGTTGCAGCTAATGCAGCATTAACTCTTTGTTGCATACTGTCCACTACAGTGGACAAAAATTCATTCCCAAATGCGAATGAATTTAATTCCCAAATGCCACATTGACACCGGAACTTTCGTTAAAAAAAATCGGTTTATTAAATTCCTGCAAAATAGCTTTTTCTTGTTTACAAATAAATCTGTTTTCAAATTCCGGTGTCAGTCATTAATTTCAACACTTAAGCAATGAATTTTCAATGCGTCGAAAAGTGTTAAGCTATGCAACAAAGGGTTAAAAATTGGTTCAACTCAGCGCAACATTTTAACTGAGTATTTCCATCCAAAATTTGCTCATTTCGAATACTTAAAAGCAATGTTTAAAAATGAAAAATAGGATCAATATTTATTGCTTAATAAATTGTAATCAATATTTTGAGTAAGTATTTTTGATTAAAGAATAATGTTGTGATTGATAAATTTAAATTGAAAAATATAACAACGCAAAGATAAAACAAAAGAAAAATTCAGAAAATAATGAATTTCCTGAAAGTTTCCATTGAATTCGAAATAAACTTATGATTTAAAAAAAAAAAAATCTCTATTTATTCTGCTTTCTTTTGAAAATAGAATAAATATGTACGTTCTTAAAAGAAAACCTTATTAAAAATATCAATTCAATACTTTTTTTTTCAACATCTCCCCCAGCATGATTTATTGCTTCACATTTCGCATTTCCTACATTTGTATGATTTTAGGAAACGTATATATTGCTTGTTTGAATTATTGATGATGTTGCATATCGGAAAAGAAAACAATCCTTTAATTTTAGAATAAAACCCGCATAACACATTAGATATTTTTAAGTGACTGACAGAGAATATGCGATTTGAAAAATATATATACATATACATATAATTTTTATGCGCTCTCTGAAATAGGAATTTAAGTCAGATTTTAAATTGATAACCTAATAGGGAAAATGTAATGAAAATTATTTTGTAGGAAAAATAAAATATATTCACTATGTTAAAAAATATAATTGCTGTAAATAAATGACTGCTTTTATTTATTTATTTTTTTATTATTATTATTCTTTACAAGAAATAAGTACTGGATTCGTGAAAATTTTCTAATTTTGATTTTTGACTTATTTAGACTCCAAAAAACATATTTTCACAAAATGTCTGTGAATCTGCTTCTTTGACTGTCTGTATGTGACATAAATTTTGTGGACGCCCTGTCTCAATCTCTAATGCTTGGATTTAAAAGAAGAATCGTATTAAGGTAGTCCCGGAAATAAATTGGTGCTGATTAGTTTTTGGTGTAAATCACTCAACTGTCGCGAATTAGATTAATATTTATAATTGCTTTAGTGTCCGCACTTTCATGGTGACTCCATGGTCGTGGTTTTATTTTTCGCAGATGCTCACGAGCAATGATAAAAAAGAGTAGTAGAATTTATTCTGGAATAAAGCTTGTGTTAAGTTTTAAGTAAAATGTTTTTGAAGCTTCATTTTTTTTTTTGTAAGATATTTAAATTATTTTTCACACGTAAAACGACGATGTCTATATTATCGGGTAGATTTTATAGCTTCGATTTCGCATTGTTTGCGATATGTGGCGTCCGAACTAATAGGGACGTGTGAAAAGTAACTGTTTTTTATTTGTTATCAGAAGTTGTCATTGAGAAAAAATGGATGCTTTGAAAATCAAAAGAACTCCTCTTAGATCTGGATTTACGAAAACTTATAATGCTTTAAATGAAGCTTTAAACGACGCAACTCCAGATACTAATTTAATAGAGAATTTAATGTGTCAACTGGAAGATAAAAGCACAAGATTGCGAGCTGTAGATGAAGAAATTTTGAATTTTATGTTGACAGAGAAAGTTATAGAAAAAGATTATTCTAAAGAATTTGAAGCTTGCGAAGAGTATACAGAAAAATTTATTGCTATAAAGCAAAAAGTAAAGACATTTTTGGTGAAGCCTATCGAAGAACAACTCCGATCGCAGAATTATACGGATGTTGAAAGAACACTGTCGCGACCACTTCGCTTACCAGAAATAAGTTTACAGCCGTTTGATGGCGATGCAAGATTATGGTTAACCTTTTGGAATTCGTTCAGTAAAATTCATGAAGACCCCACTTTAGATGACCATTTGAAATTTGTTTATCTTTTACAGGCGATAACGCCGAAATCCAAAGCAGCACAGATAGTAAATAGTTATCCGGTTTCAGCTGATAATTATCCAAAAGTAATTCTGCATCTGAAAGAAAGGTTTGGCAGAGAAGATACACTTATTGAGATATATGTTAGAGATCTTCTTCAATTAGTTTTAAATAATAATCAATCATCAAGCAAGAATTTCAATTTATCGTCGTTATATGATAATCTAGAGACAAAACTTAGGTCTCTAGAATCATTAGGTGTCACAGAAGAAAAGTATGCCAGCATACTTTTCCCACTTGTAGAATCTTGTCTACCTCATGATGTCCTTAAAATCTGGGAAAGACAGCGTGAGAAGACTGCTCAAGGTAAGAATCAATTAAATTCTATCCTTGATTTTTTGAAAAATGAAGTTATTGCGGAAGAGCGGGTTCTTTTGGCTCATTCCAATCTTGGTTTTGAAAACCCAAAGAAATATCATAAATGTAATAATGAATATAATTCAATGCCAACTGCCACAGATTTATTTATAAATAATAAGTCTAATAGAATTAGTTACGTCATTATCTACAGATGCTTTCCTCCAATCTTTCAGGCGTTTTATAGCGCGAAGAGGAAGACCAACCACCGTGTATTCTGATAACGGCGGAAATTTCGTCGGGGCAGACACAGCATTTTCAGCCATAGATTGGGAGCAAATCTCTGCCGTTGCAGCAACACAAAAGATTCGCTGGAAATTTAACCCACCTACCGCTGCCTGGTGGGGCGGTTGGTGGGAGCGATTGATACAAATGGTGAAACGCATCCTGAGAAAAGTTCTAGGTAGAGCTTCATTATCCTACGAAGAACTGCTCACAATTCTCTGTGATTGTGAACAAGTTGTGAATGCTAGACCTCTAACTTATGTTACTGAAGATGTGAACGATCTAGCACCGTTAACACCATCAATGTTTTTACAGGACATAAGATCTTCAGATGTGAGAGATTTTGATGCAATTGACGCGCAAGAATTAAATAAAAGAGTTAAGTATAGGCAACATGTTCGAGAACACTTACGTAAGCGATTTCGTATTGAATATTTAGGACAATTGCGCCAGCAAAGTTCTTTGCAAAAGAATGTCAAGCAACTTACCGTTGGTGATGTCGTACTCGTAGAGTCTGATAAGAAACGTGCCTATTGGGCTTTAGCCCGAGTGCAAGAACTTATTTCTGGTAAAGATGGCCACCCAAGAGTTGCACGATTAAAAACTGAAAATGGTGAACTTTTGAGACCTGTCCAAAAACTGTACAATTTAGAGATTCCAAAAGAACTTTCTAGTGATCCAGTATTAAGAACGAGAAGTGGCAGAATAGTGACTGTCCCAAAACGTTATTAACTTTAAATACTGTTTCAACAAAAAACTTTATTCTTATTTTTTAGTATATTTCATAGTGTTAATTTGAATTTGTAATAATATGTTTAATTTTATTTGAATTTTGCAGAAGAAAATGTTTATTTACCTGTTTTGAGAAATGTAATATTGTAAGAATTGTATCTTATCACTGTAATGTAAGTATTAGTCATATTTTATTTTATATTTTATTGTACCCATTGTTGAGTTTAACTGTCGAAAACTCAAGGTGGGAGAATGTCGCGAATTAGATTAATATTTATAATTGCTTTAGTGTCCGCACTTTCATGGTGACTCCATGGTCGTGGTTTTATTTTTCGCAGATGCTCACGAGCAATGATAAAAAAGAGTAGTAGAATTTATTCTGGAATAAAGCTTGTGTTAAGTTTTAAGTAAAATGTTTTTGAAGCTTCATTTTTTTTTTGTAAGATATTTAAATTATTTTTCACATGTAAAACGACGATGTCTATATTATCGGGTAGATTTTATAGCTTCGATTTCGCATTGTTTGCGATATCAACAGGTGACACTCAACAGATGCTGTGTTTTTTACGATTTACGCAACAGGCCACAGCTGTATCTCAATAACTAATGGACAGATTTTAATCAAACTTCAGATTCAGTTATTATTTGAAATAAATTAATGTTTTCTTTTTCGTTCTTTCTTTCTTTTTTTCTTTTTTTAAATTTATTTACGTTTAAATTATTCAACAAATGGTGCTGCTATGTTGCATTTTTTTATTCATTTTATAATGCTTAGAAATTACTAAAGTTAAAATACGGCTTTATTTTCTAGATAAAAGAAATCAAATTGTAAAAAAATTAAATAATAAGAAATATTTTTCAGCTAATTAAAAATAATTATCTTTAATACTTAAAATATCAGAAATTTGTTTTATAATTAATGTTAAAATAACTCACTGCTATAAAGTTTATTAAAGATTTATTATTATGAAAGTCACTGTTGTTTTAATGAAACAAATTTACATATAATAATGGAATTTTAAAACGGTATAATTACATATTTATATGGTTTAAAAAAATACAAGTTGCATTTTCAGAATTAAATATTCACAAACTTAAAACGTATTCTCCGCATTTTTTATATCATTAACACATCGCAGTTTATCCGTTAACTAATTTTCTTCAAAAATAATTACGAAGCTTAATAAAAATAGAGGAATATATTGTTTATAATTATAATATGTAAATTATAAAAAGGATCATTACTTTCAACTAAATTTAAAGCAAACTTTTATTGATATTATGAACAAATAACATGCCTTTTATAGAAGCTGTAAATTTTTAATTATAACTTTTATTGTCACTGTATTTAGAACATTTCCAATAACAATTTAAATAATAAAGCCAAACTATCAGGAGAAATTTTAAAACAAAATTTTGTTTGTTTTAATAGTTATAAAACTTTTTTTAGCTAATCAGTTATTTTCTTTTGATAAAAATACTGAATAAACTATATTTTATTTTATTTTTAAATCATTATTATCATTATTTTCTACATAAAACACAGTACACTAATTAAATTGCAGTATAATAAGAACTTTAAAATGTTCAGGTTACTTAAAAGGCGATTAAATAATCAACTATACATGTTAAAAGTTAATTTTATTTAAAAACATCTTAGTACTTTCAAACCTTTAAACAGGTTCTTCCTCAGAGAATATTTTCTCTTATAAATACAAATATAAGATTTCGTTTTGAAAAATGAACGAGACTCGTGGCTTGAAGATTGAATTAGTAATATTTTAGGTGAACGGTAAAAAGAAATATTTGATTGTTGTACCATGAAATTTTAATACGTCATTTTCATTCCGTCATATATATAATATTTATAAAATTACAAATTTAAATTCACTTTATTGATAAAGAAATCATGCTATATTTATATTTAAGATTATTATTTATCAAGAAAACTTTAAGCGAACTTTTTTTAAGATTTTTATTAATCATTTTACCATGATTGCTTTAAATTTTAAAACTAGATATAAATTAGATAAATATAGTTATTATAGTTAAAATATTAATGTAATAATTTTTTATTGTAGATAAACTAGTACTAAAAATAGTTATAAATGAAGAATTAAAAATTAGAAATTGAAACTTTTACTACTGCAATTATGTGGCCCATTTACCGGCTGTCCCAAAAATGCACATCAATAACTTGCAAACGGTGACAGCTATTTAATTTTTTTTTTTTTTTTTTTTTTTTTTTTTTGCAGGAGGGTTATGTATAATGTCAGGAGTTTTTTTTTTACCGTATTTTTTATTTTAGTTCGAAATTCAAACAATAGATGGCGCTGACGGCAATTGAAGGCCAGGTGATCAGTGCTGAGTGACATTAGTTTCGCCGTCGACCTGGGCTTCAATTGCCGTCAGCGCCATCTATTGTTTAAAATGCGAACTAAAATAAAAAAATGCGGAAAAAAAAAACTCCTGACATTATGTATAACCCTTCTGCAATTTTTTTTTTTTTTTTTTTTTTTTTTTTTTTTAAATAGCTGTCACAGTTTGCAAGTTATTGAATTTTAAAATCCATCAGTCATTTTTGGGACACGAGGTATGTATATATATGCGACCCATAAAATGTTAAAATTATGAGAAAAATTCTTTAATTAAATTTATATGAAATACATTTTTTCCTTTAAAATATGAAAATAAAGTTATTTAATTTGAGTAAATAAAATTGATTTTGTGTAAAATTGAAATAAAAAGTTAGGGAGGTCGACTTATGCACAAGTATATATGGTAAGTATTTAATAAATTAAAATTACCTTTTTTTATTGTTTTATACTATTCCGCACTTGTACATTAATGTACATTCGTAAAAAAGGGAAAAAAAAATCTTAAGTTTATTTCAGAAATTTATTATTTCTAATAATAACAAATCAGATATTGCACATCAGACGTAGCAAATGGGGTGCGTTCGTACTATAACGAAGCTTTTTAAATATACCGTATTTACTCGTGCATAAGGCGCACTTTTTTCCAAAAAATTAGGGCAAAACTGCTAGGTGCGCCTTATACACGGAATAATTTTTTACTGTTGGATGCAGTCGAACGATATACATATGAAACAAGAAATTATTCAAAGAAGATAGTAAAACTAGGAAAACGTTATTTAATTGAAATATTACTGCATATTTATTTCATTCCTTGCAGTTTTTTATACAGCAGAGCTAATGACATTATCTAAACGCTAATTAGCAATTCTCTTTACCGTCACTCATTCCTATTTCCCTTCATTCTCTTACAAACCGAAGTCTAAAAATGCATTTTCGTCTTGTTTTCTGGTCTGGTGTAATGTTTGTTTCCACTTTTTTTTTTTTTTTTTTTTTTTTTTTTTTTTTTACTGAAATTCATTTTGTTATTCTTCATTAGCGTATCAAATTTATGGCGCATCTTATATACGAGATTTTAAAAAATCGCCATTTTTACTTGTAAAGTAGGGGTGCGCCTTATACACACGTGCGCCCTATACACGAGTAAATACGATACATTACTTCAGATAAAATACAATATCCAAAATCTTTTTTGTGTCCCTATAAATACTAAATACTTTCAATTATACAGTAATTAACTTGTAGTTAACCCCAGCAATATATATCAATTTCATAAAATGTGAAATAGTTTAATATAAATAAAATCCACATCAAACAATGTTTCCCTCTGCAATAATCCATCTACCATGCTCTATCTATCAGTTCTTAAGAAGCACCCCACGCTTTTTTTCCACGATAATTTTATTTATTGCTTATTAATTGATTTCTATAATTACAATGATTTTATAGTAATATAGTATTTTTCATCTATTTTCGTTTTCAGCTTATAGTACGAATTATTTTTCACTTTTTAGTTTGATTACTTTAAAAGCGTGGTTTTTAGTTTTTTTTAAAACTATATTTATATTTAATACAAAAACCAAATTAATCGGTTGGATAGTTTCAGAGTAATTGGTGAACATACATAGAAAAAAAAATACATACACGTCGAATTGATAACTTCCTCTTCCTTTTCTGAAGCCGGTTAAAAATAAAAATTGTAATACGGAGATTTTTTTTAAATTTTATATAGATGTAAATAATGTCAGGAGTGGGGTTCGAACCCACAATCTCTTTCGAAAAACAGACCTTCAATCCGGCGCCTTAGACCGCTCGGCCATGCTGTCTACACTCCATTCAGTGAATGTATTCAATACTTTTAATTAGCGAAAAATCACTAATTTTATTAGTTTTTGCCTAATTACTAAAAAAAGTACTGAACCAATTTCGATGAAACTGAAGTGGTACCAATTCGAGAGCATCGTCTTTCATTTAACACAAAAACCAAGTTAATCGGTTGAATGGTCTCGGAGTAATCGGTGAACATACAAAAAATAAGGAGAGTTAGAAACTCACAAAATCACAAACTCACAAACATACAGGTGAAGTAAATAAAAAGCGTCGTTAAAAAAAAGATCATTCTCCCAATTTTATTTTCCGCATAATTTTATTGATATGTTCCTGAAATTATGAACCTTATATTCTTTTTTTTAAATTTCATATTTAATCGTTAATATACATTCTTTTTTTTATATATAACCTAACATTTTCAATAAATAAAGGTACAATTTTTATTAAAAAAATAAAACAAAATTTGTGCTGTATTTTATAATTACCGAAATTTCGTTCGTTAATTATTTATCGTATGTTGAATAATGAATATTCACTGAACAAAAAAATAATATTTTATTTCATATATTTCTTTTTCAATCTGTTTTCGATGTATAGCTTTAAATTACCTCCCTTTTTTTTTTTTTACATAATCTGCACTAATTTTTAAAAAAATGATATTAGTACTGTTTACTTTTTAAAAAATTATTTAATCATTTTTTTATAATGTATTCGATAAAAAAAGAAAACTATTCTAAAAAATATCATAGTTTATATATTTAGTAACAGAAAATAATTAACTTTGATTAATAGATAATTATTGGACAAAAAATAGTTTACATTTTCTAGCCGCTGTTAATATGCTAATTTGAAATTTTGAATAAAATAATATTTGCTTTTGTATAAACAGGGAGTAATTATATTTATGTATGTACGGTGCAGATTTTTTTTTTTTTTTCGTAAAATAACTTTTAGTAATTGGCAAATGTATGTCTAGAACCATACATAACTGGTGTTATCAGTTGATCAGAATTATGTTTTTGTAAAATAAAATTTAATAATTAGTATAGTTTTGTTTAGAAATAGGCCTAACTGGTGTTACCGGTTTATAGGCCTAAATATTAATACTTTAGAAGTAGGTGCTCTTTGTATAAATTTATGACACATGTTTGTACTCGTATATATAGTATGTTTTCTTAGTTATCACATATGATATATGATACTGCCAATTCAAGTTTGATACTTAACAAATAAAAATACTGAATTTAGGTTACTGAGCAGTTAGCAGCACATGAACACACATAAACAGGAAAAAGAAAAATGTTACCGTATAGTCAACAATACACGATGAAAAAAACGCAAACTTTGTTTTACATCAAAATTTAAAATTGGGATAATTTATTCTGTAACAACACATTTAACTTGTTCAAACATAATTTTTCTAGATATATTTAGAATAAATATTTCTGATACTTCAAATATATACTACACAATCTTTTATTTTGTGCAACTTTTATCTTTCGCTTCGTTAATAAAATACTTGAGAAATGCTTTGGATAAAATTATTGTTTAGAAAGAATACATAAAAAGGACCCTCCCTTAACCATTTATTAACCATTTATCCAACCTTGCCAAAGAACGGAAACTATAACGGAAAAAAAAATAGATAATATAAAAATAGTGCGGAAATGTTGGCAGTTTTTACAACGCACTAACGCTTTATAGGCAATTTCTTAACTCAAACAATATACAAAATTCCATTGCATTTCCTTTCAAGTGGCCATTTTCCGCATTCTATGTGCATAATTCCTTGCCCTCGTTTATCGTCTGCTAAGGTCTACGACGGCATAAAAGTTATCGCCCCCCCCCCCCCTCTTCTATTTACACCCTCTTCGAGCTGATGGTTTTTAATGTGGGAAGGGTGGGTAAAAGTGGGTGTTTGAATTGTTTTTCATCCGTGAAAAACAGACGCGTCTGACAGCTGTTCGTTGTTGCTGCACGCTCGGTGGATTTACACGCAGAAAGGAACTAAAGACTGGGGGAACTAAATGACTTCTACGACTCTGAAAAGTGTAACATTATGATGTCTTGTTTACATCGGATGGCAGTTGGATGTTTGCGGAAGCAAAATAAAGAATTAGCCGATGTTTTTTTTTTTTTCTTTTCTTTTCTTTACACTTTGCAAGGTTTTTTTTTTCTTCTTATTTTCAGTTAGAAAAAATATATCTTTCTCAATTTAAAACTGAAATAAGTGAAATTTTGAGATTAATGAAGATTTATACATTTTGGGACATTAATTAAATTATGCAGTTTAATATTTTCAATGTTCAGATATTTAAAATTTAAAATGTATTTAATTTAGGTATATTTTATTTATACAATTGTTTATTTTATCTTTTTGAACCGAAGAACTTTAGTTTTAGCTACATTTAGCCATGTTTTAGCCATTTATTTTTAGTGATGTCTTCTTTGAAGCCATTTTTTTCTTAGTTGTCAAAATATCTCTACAATTTAAGCTTAATTTAATATTTTATGTGTTAACCCTTCACAGTGTGGTGTGACACATCTGGCACATACCTAAAACTACCCAAATTCTCATTATGTGACATGAATTTAGACATTTAATCGCTGTAACTGATCAAGAACAATCCAACGAATAAAATAATACTTATTTTGCCCATGTCAGGTGCCTGTCTTTGGTGAAAAAGTAAAATTTGTTCATCCGAAAAAATAAAAAATAAATAAATCGATCAAGCTATTAATGCAAAATTTACTTTTATTATTGTTACTGAAAACTTAATAATAGCAAACGTAAAGAACGTTGTAGTGTGTTAAGCAGACTGAATTGATTAATTTAAGCCCATTTAATTGAAAAATTTAGTAATACAATATTTAAAAACTCTAATTATGGTACACGGCATAAAATGTCAAATTTTAGCTGATAATTTGAAAAAAAAATTATTTTTTTCCCCATAATTAGACCGGTTTATAGATTTCAATTTTTTTTTCGTAAAAATAGAAAAAAAAAAAAACGCGCATTGGAGGGCTAAAAACTTGCGAACTGAGAGTAAAATTTTAACATTTCATGTGAAATTAAGCACATATTTTAGAATTATTTTTAAAACTAAGGAAAAAAGTGAAATCCTTTAAGAAGCGAACACAGAAAAAATAAGATAAAAATATTAATTTTCTGAAGAGACATTTCAAGTATGAGAATGCATCAAACGCCCATAAGTTTAAATTTACCAAAGGGGAATTCAAAAACTACTTACTAGCAGCCATGTCATTAGTTACATTTGATAGATAATAAAATCTCTTCAATGAAACTGAATAAAGAATACTAGTATAAAGAAGTCTCGAAATAAACCACTGTTCAGAAATTGCTGTGAACATTAAAAGAAATACAAAAGAAAAGATAGAACGAAAAAATAGGACGCGAGCCAAGATTTCATAATGGATAATTAAATGATTCGACTTTGTTGCTCGGCAAGCCCTCAGCTCTACACTTGAAGCAATAATATCATGCTAACACTTTGGGGTAATGAATTTTCTCTTGGTTGCTATTGAAAGCTGCAGTTGATTAGCCCTGCCCCTATCGCATTATCTATAAAAATGAGAAAAGCTGATGAAAGGTTATAACAGGTTATATTTAGAACAAAAGTGAACATGGTGTAAAGGAATGTGTTTTAAATCCTATTAAAAAGAAATTTTTATCTTCTTTTTTTATTTCCTTTTTTTATCTATAGTTTAATTACTCCATTACATAATGGTATAGAAAGAAACATTGTTTAGGGCGCGCTTTAATAATATTAAGTTTTTTTCACATTTTATAGATTTAATAAAAGTTGCTGATTTTACTACAAATTACTTGCTGTATAACAGAAAATAGATAACATTTACAGGGATACACAAAAGATTCCTATACTCTATTGTATCCGTAGTACTGTGCACAATTACACCAAGATCTTTTTAAAACTGCTTGTAGTACGAACGCACCTAATTTGCGACATTTGACGTGCAATTTCCAATTTGTTTTCAGAAAAATAGAAAAAATCATGGAGTGAAGGGTTAACTTTACCAAGAGGAATTCAATATCTGAATGACCTAGATGCAATAACATTAGTTACATTTGTTGGAATATGAAATATTTTCAATAAAACTGAATCAAGAATACTAGTATAAAGAAGCCTCGAAATAAATCACTGTTTCAAAAATTGTTGTGAACATTAAAAGAAATAAAAGAAAAGATAGAAAAAGAAAAATAGGACACGAGCCAAAATTTCATAGTAGATAATTAAATGATCGGAATTTGTTTTTCGGCAAGCCCCCAGCTCTACACATGAAACAATAATTTCGTGCTAGCACTTTGGGATGATGAATTTTCTCTCACTTACTGTTGAAAGCTGCAGTTGATTAGCCCTCCCCCGATAGCATTATCTATAAAAATGAGAAAAGCTGGGGAAAGGTTATTACAGGTTATATTCGAACAAAAGTGAAAACGATGTAAGAGTAAGTGTTTTAAATCGAATTAAAAAGAATTTTTTTCTTTGTTTTTGAGTTTTTGTGGTGACCTATGTTATTGAATATATATTTAATCACTTTAATGAATATTAACTTATTTTAATAAAAAAATAACGATTTACGAATCAAAGCGATTTTAAGATGCTTTCGTAATTAGATACATCGCACATATGGCCGTCGCAAAATCAATCGGTCTATCCGCATAACAGATAAAACACTACTAAACCGAATCGTTTGAAATTTAAAACATATGGTTATTGTATATTTTTTTAGAAACTTCAAATTTTATGAAAATCGGATGTATAGTTTAATTATAGAAACAATCAAAATGATCCAAGTGCATTTTAATGCTGTTACACTCTTTCGACCATAATAAAAGTGATTTGCATTTATAAAATATGCACTAAAATATACATTCTGTATGATCTTTGGTGCAAAGAATATTTGTTATTAATTTTCAGGACTACAAAAAAGTGTTCCTTAACATCGTGGTATATAGAAGGAAAACATTGTTTAGGACGCGTTTTAATAATATTAAGCTTTTTCACATTTTACAGAATTGATATAAGTTGCTGAAGTTTACTACAAGTTACTTCGTGTATAACAGACAACATAGAGTATTTACAGAGATACACAAAATATTCTGGATGTTCTATTGTACCCGAAGTACTGTGTACAATTACACCAAGATCTTATTTTTCAAAACTTCCTTATGTAAAGGCTCCTCATTTGCTATGCTTGACGTGCAATTTCCAATTTGTTTTCATAAAAATAGAAACAATCTTGCAGTGACGGGTTAACATTACCAAGGGAATTTAATATTTGAGTAACTAGAAGACATAACATTAGTAAAATTTTTTTTGGAATATGAAATATTTTCAATGTAACTGAATAAATGTAGAAGTGGGGCGGACGAAAAACGGGTGTTAGAAATAAATCAACAGTTCCAATATTTCACTGAATGAATATTTAATTAGAAATAAGCTCTTGGTTAGATAACTGGTACATATACAATTCTAGGCTAAGTAAAGTATAAAATGAACACAAACATAACTGATTAAAGTTAATATGGGTATCAATCGATCCCTTTTACACAGTTCTAAAACGGAATCTCGTTCCGTTAAAAACTCGGGCGTGCAGGAAACCCATCTGCTCTGCACAGCAGATCAAGGGCAACTCTCTTGCAAAATCTTCGAGCTTTCACACTTTTCCATATTGCACTTAGCTTGCAAATATTTTCCTGGGATGGGCATTTGAACTTCGCCCAGTTATTGAAACTATGCACATGCATTGTCAGTCGAAGTCTTGTGGTTTCTGGGGCTAAATTACCTCTACATCTCGTCCATCCTGACCTATCTGTGACCTCACAGAGCTTAATACCAACTATAAGCTCCAGATCAAACTCCATACGACTTTAATAAAAATAGTGAAATCACAAAACACAAACACTAAAATTCCATATTAAATCACTGAAAAACTAATAATAATAATAAAAAGTCTGGTGCTAGTCCAAGTGTTCATAAACTATTAAAAGTTTTTTTTTCAGTCACAGTTCAGTTTTTTTTTCTTGCATAAAATAATGTAAAAAAATAACGTTAAATGGGTGTACTTGGAGTCATAAAACACTATATGGCGATACATAAGCAAATAAACAACAACAACAAAAACACATAAAAGAAATACTTGAAAAACATCATATTTTAGGGTGTAGAAACCCATGGTTTCATGCAGTCCGCTGCAGTCGATGTCACTCTTGGACCCTCTTGGAAGCCCACTTTTTCGACATCGTACCTGTCATTGCTTTTGATTTTGATCACTTTGTAAGGACCAAAATATTTAATGCGTAATTTCATGCCGACCCCAAATTGGGTTCTTTTTATGGCAACTAGATCACCAATTTTATAACACCTTGCTTTTTTCCGTTTACGATTAAAACTTTTACTATTTTCTTCCTGGATTTTTAGAATGTTTTGCTTAGCAATATTTCTATTGTTAAGTCTTTCTTCCATGAACGCGTTTTCATGTTCCTCATCAATAATTCGTTTAATATTTAAATCCTCCTTATCCCTTAATTTTACTCCTGTTAATAACTCAAAAGGGGTATACTGAGTGCTACGCGAAATCGTACTGTTCATTATTCGTTGTACGGTTGGCACATATTTATACCATTTCGTCGGATCATCGATGGATAATTTACTCAGGATATTTATGAGCGTTTTCTGTGATCGCTCTGCCTGGCCGTTTCCCCTCGGTATACCTGTCGTAATTAAGACGTGTTCTATCTTTTGATCTTCGAGATACTCCTTAAATTCATTTGAAGTAAAAGCGGCTCCACGATCGCTAATTATACGTTCTGGATTTCCAAATACGGCTTGTTGAATTTTTTATTTCGAAATCACCTCCTTAGCGGATGTTGTTTTGACAGGATAAAACCACACAAATTTTGTGAAAGCGTCCACTACAGAGAAAATAAAATTATAATTTTTGTTTGTCGAAGGTAGCGGACCTAAATGATCGATATGGTAAGTTTGAAGTGGCGTATCTTGTTTAGGGATGGGATTTAGCAATCCTTCACCTTTACCTTGTTTCCTGTTACATAGTATGCACTCAATACAATTTCCTATCACGCTTTCGATCTGTTTTCGAAGGTTAGGAATATAATAATCCTGTTTCACGATCGCTTCAGTTTTAGCAACAGCATAATGTCCCTTATTGTGAATTTCACGAATAATTTCCCTTTGCATGCTTTCTGGTACCATAATTAATTCTCTACCGTTTTCATATTTATACGCAATATTTCGCCTAACAAAATAATCATTACTTTCGTTTTTTTCAACTAATGTTTTTATAGTTTGAATGTAATCATCTTCGTTTTGCGCTTTAGTCAATTTTGCAGTAAGTTCATCCTGTGAACGCGTTAAAGTTAAAACCGTGTTACGACTCAATGCATCGACATGTTTCATTTGATTTCCGGCTCTGTGAACAATTTGGTAGTCAAATTCTTGAAGAAATAATGCCCACCGCGCAACTTTAGGTGTAAGATCTTTTTTCTCTAAGGTTTTTTGAAAAGCAGAACAATCGGTTATTATTTTAAATTTATTTCCTAACAAATAAGTTCGAAATTTCTTTAATGCTTCGATGACAGCAAGTGCTTCGAGCTCATAACTACTATATTTCGCTTGAGCGGGCGTTGTTTTCTTGCTCATGAAATGAACTGGATGTAAATTTCCGTAATCATCTTTTTGTAACAAGATTGCTCCGAAACCTAAACTACTAGCATCCGTATGTAATTCCGTTTCCGCCCCCTTTCTAAATATGTGTAATACTGGCTTACTAGACAGTTTATTTTTTAAAATTTGGAAAGCTTCTTTTTGACTTGGTCCGAAATTGAATTCATTTTCCATTTTTAAAAGATCACTCAAAGGTCTAGCAATTCTACCATAATCAGCGATATACTTCCTGAAATATCCGGTAAGTCCCAAAAAACTCTGGAGTTGTTTTTTATCTTTTGGTTCAGGAAATTTTGTAACAGCTATAACATGAGTTTCGGAAGGTCGAATTGTTCCATTTTCAATTACGTATCCTAAGAATTCGATTTTTCTCTTCAAAAACTGACATTTAGGAAAATTAAACTCGAGGCCATACTCTGATGCTACCTGAAACACGCGTTTCAATTTAGAAAGCGCCTCTTCTTCAGTCTGCGCAGGAACGATTATATCGTCTAAGTACACGGAAATCGTTTTATCTCTTATTAATTCTTTAAGGCATGCATATATGTAACGTTGGAAAAATTGTGGAGCGACATTTAAACCGAATGGCATTACATTGTACTCGAATTGTTGATTATTCGTAACAAACGAAGCAAACTTTTTACTATCCTCATCAACCTCTACGTGAAAAAATCCATTTTTCAAATCTAATGTACTGAATACTTTACTCTGCCCAATCTCATCTAAAATATCATCTATTACTGGAAGGGGATAATTATCTCTAATTATCTTTTTGTTAAGTTTTCTATAATCTACGCATAATCGGTAGTCTCCATTTTTCTTTTTCGCTAAAACAATTGGCGCAGCATAATTTGAACAACTCTCTCTTATAATACCCTTATCAAGCCAATCTCCTATTTGTGTATCAACAAATTCTTGTTCAGCAATCGCTAATCGCCTTGGCCTTTGTACTACTGGTGTATCATCGCTTAACACTATCTTAACTTTCAAGTCAACACTTTTCGTTTTCTCAGGCTTATAATTCGTAATCAAATTAACTAATTCTTCCTTTAAACCGCAGTCGGCAATATGCGTCATATCGATTTCATTTACATTAACCGCATTAGCTATTTCTGCTAAGCAAACAGATTCGGGTTCATGAGAATCATCTAAAGAATTTTCAGTCATGGGTGTGTTTGAAGAATTCAACCGCAAGTTTGGGTTAGGCTTGGGAACCTCTTCAACATCTAACCGCAAGTCAGATTTAACCGTAAGAATGTTTTTAACATCTTTGACCGCGCCTATCTCTGGAATTTCTAAGGGTATCTTTGTAACAACGTTTACATTGTAACTTTTTTCATCGTTCCGCTTACCCGTCACTTTTAAGCCATTGTTTGATATTTCGAAATTTAATTTATTCAAACAGTTATTTCCGAGAAGCATTTCATATTTTAAATCCTGCAAAACGTACACATCGCAATTTACACTAACATCATCAATTTTTATATTAGTATTGAAAAAACCTGAAGGAATCACTCCATCACCACTAATACCTGTCAATTTCACATCATTCTTACTTAAATTAGGCTTTCCCAAAATTCTATAAAGTTCATTGTTTATCATTGTCACATCTGACCCACTATCAACAAAACAATTTACGCGTTTCCCTTTAATTTCAATACTTTTGACAATTTTATCCGAAGGACAAAATTTATTACTCATGGCGTTCACCGCTTTCGTGTTATTTAAACCGTAGTGATTACTTTTATTTCCATCCATTCTGCGAGGACACTGATTCGATTTACGAGAAACAAATTCATTGCAATAAAAACATTTAGTTTTGAAAGGGTTATAATTATTCCTTACTCCGTTCTTGTTGTTTTGGGAAAAATTGTTCTTCCGGCCAAAACTTTTGTTCTCTGTGTTCTGAGAAAAACGTTTACTATCGCTATTTTTTATTTCCGAATTCTTCCTAACAATATTACGGGCCGCCTCATAATCATCAAGTCTACTTATAAAATCTGAGACCTTTGTAAACTTAGGCAAGTCATCAATAAAATGCTCCCTTACTTCCGATGGTAATTTTTTCCTTATTTGGTCAATAACTAGAAGGTCTTTTAAATCTTCAAAAGACGAAATGTTCAGACCTGTCAACCATAGCTCTAAAAAATTCGTAAGTTCAAATGAATAATCGCGATACGAGGCCGAACTTTCTTTTCTATGGCCAAAGAATTTCTGTCGAAACTGTTCCGCACTAAGCTTGAATCTTTTCAATAATAACTGTTTAACGTAATCATAATCATTCGAGAGTTCCTCATTTTCGCGACCTATTATATTAACTATTTCTAATGGTAACAGACCTAGCAAATAAGTCACCCAATTCTCCTTTTCTACCCCTAATCTTTTTATTTGTCTTTCGAACAACGTGAGATATATACTTATTTCTTCATTGGTATCATACCTCGCAATTAATTTTAAAACATCAGGAGTTTTCACTCCGGCGTTAAGCATCATTTCGGATTTGTTTTTTGCACTGAGTTCTAGCTCTAATTTTTTTAATTCATATGCTTTTTTTTGGTTTTCCTCTATTTCTTTATTTTGATCTTGTTCTAACCGTTCGCTAACGAGACCGTCTAATAAGTTTTTGACTATGTCTTCATTATAACCGTCCGATTTGGTTATTATGTCGGCTAACTGAACTTTTGTCGCGCTTTCCTCAGCACTCAGCCCCAATTCATTTAACACTGACAATAAGTCTATTTTCTTTGCTCTTACCAAATATGCCATTATTCCTACAAAAACTCTATCAAATATACTAAAATATCTTATAAAAATATTATATAAGCAAAATTATTTTCTATTCATAAACTCACATTACAAAACAAAATTCTTTAATGTTTAAAATAAAAGCAAGATGTTATAAGTTTTATATTTAATTACCATTTATGGGAAAAAACCACTTACTTCATTGTGGATATCCTCTGTTCTCACATACAAAAATAATACATCAAATATATCAATAACTTCAAATCAAATATACATAATAATTATGAAAACACTCGATATAGATTGATCAATATCTCAATACATATCTGTATATGTTAAAAAATATAAGCCCTAAAAAAAATGCACCGGGCTTGAAAAACTTAAAATACTAGGACATTTCAGCCCTGTATCACTTGGCTTCAAAAAAAATTTCACTCGCGCAAAAATCGCCTCGCAAAAAAAAAATCACAGCGAGGGTTCTTGAACAGCATAAACCCTTCGTAGCACAAAAAATCCACAAAATCATTGCACTCGCGCTAGCTTCGGGACTCGTAAAAAAAAAAATGCACGACGAGTTGTTTTCTTGTGGCACCGCAACAGCACTGTTTTCTTCCGGACAGCTCAAACACACACACAGCTCTCGGACAGTCGAAGCAGCTCAGCTTTCTTCGTAAAAACAGCGACGATTCCAGCAATCATTGGAGTAGCAGGGAATATCCAATTTTATCACCGAGCAGAAGTCCACTGGTTCATCCCGGCCGAGCCCCCAAAATTTGTAGAAGTGGGGCGGACGAAAAACGGGTGTTAGAAATAAATCAACAGTTCCAATATTTCACTGAATGAATATTTAATTAGAAATAAGCTCTTGGTTAGATAACTGGTACATATACAATTCTAGGCTAAGTAAAGTATAAAATGAACACAAACATAACTGATTAAAGTTAATATGGGTATCAATCGATCCCTTTTACACAGTTCTAAAACGGAATCTCGTTCCGTTAAAAACTCGGGCGTGCAGGAAACCCATCTGCTCTGCACCGCAGATCAAGGGCAACTCTCTCGCAAAATCTTCGAGCTTTCACACTTTTCCATATTGCACTTAGCTTGCAAATATTTTCCTGGGATGGGCATTTGAACTTCGCCCAGTTATTGAAACTATGCACATGCATTGTCAGTCGAAGTCTTGTGGTTTCTGGGGCTAAATTACCTCTACATAAAGAATACCAATATGAAGAAAAACCGAAATAAACCACTGTTCAAAAATTTCTGTGAACATTAGAACAAATAAAAGAAAAGATAGAAACAAAAATAGGACGCGAGCCAGGATTTCAAAATGGATAATTAAATGATTCGAATTTGTTGCTCGGCAAGCCCCTAGCTCTGCACGTGAAGCAATAATTTCAAGGCTAGCACTTTGGCATAATGAATTTTCTCTTGGTTGCTATTGAAAGCTGCATTTGATTACCCCTGCCCCTATAGCATTATCTATAAAAATGAGAAAAGCTGAGGAAAGGTTATCATAGGTTATATTTAGAACAAAAGTGAAAATGATGTAAAGAAAAGTGTTTTAAATCAAATTAAAAAAAGATATATATATATATATATAGTTTAGTTTCTGTGGTGACCTAAGTTATTGAATGTATATTTAATCCTTTAATGAATATTAACTTTCTTTATTTAAATAAAAAATATCGACTCACGAATCTAAGTCATTTTAAAGTGCTTTCGTTATTAAGATACATCGCACTTATAGCCGTCGTTCAATCACGCCATCTTTCCGCATATAACAGAGCAAAAGCTACTCAACCGAATCGTTTGAAATTTAAAACATATGGTTGTTGTATAATTTTGTAGGAATTTCAAATTTTATGCAATTCGGATGTATAGTATAATTACAGGGACAATCAAAAATATTCCTTTGCATTATGGCCAAAACGAAAAAAAAAGTTCCAAGTGCATTTTAATGTTGTTACACACTTTCGGCCATAATAAAATTGATTTGAATCTATGAAGTATATACTAAAATATACATTCTGTATGATCTTTGGTACAAAGAATATTTTTATTTGTAATTTACAGGGCTACACAAAAGTGTTCCATTACATAATGATACAAAAGGGAACATTGTTTGGCGCGCATTTTAATAATGTTAAACTGTTTCACATTTTATGAAATTGATATAAGTTGCTGATGTTTACTAGAAGTAACTTCCTGTATAGCAGAATGTAGATAGTATTTACAGGGATACACAAAAGATTCCGCATACTCCAATGTGTCCGTAGTACTGTGTACAATTACACCAATATCTTTTTAGATCTTCCTAATAGTACGAACGCACCTAATTTGTGACACTTGACGTGCAATTTCCAACATGTTTTTATAAAAATAGTAAAAATGGCGCAGTGAATGGTTAACATTACCAAGGCGAATTCAGTATCTGAGTGACTAGATGCCATAACTTTAGTTACATTGTTGGAGTATGAAATATTTTCGAAGAAACTGAATAAAGAATACTAGCATAAAAAAGCCTCGAAATAAACCACTGTTCAAAGATTGCTGTGAACATTAAAATAAATAAAAATAAAGGTAGAAAAAAGAATACTACGCTAGCCAAGATTTCATAATAGATAATTAAATGAATCGAATTTGTTGCTTGGCAAGCCCTCAGCTCTACGCATGAAGCAATAATTTCATATGCTAGCACTTTACGGATAATGAATTTTTTCTTTGTTGCTATTGAAATATACTGCTGATTAGCTCTGTCCCTATAACATTTTACATAAAAATGAGTAAAGCTGAGGAAAGGTTATTACAGATTACATTTAGAACAAAACGAACACATTGTAAAGGAAAGTGTTTTAAATCAAACTAAAAAGAGTTTTTTTTTTTCATTTTTTCTTTCTTTCTTATTCCTTCCTTTTTTTTTAGTTTCTGTGTTGACCTATGTAACTGAATATATACATAATCCTTTAATTAGTATTAAATTATTTAATAAATAAAAAATAACGATTCACTAATCAAAGCGACTTTTAAGTGCATCCATAATTATGTAAATGTATTGCATCTACAGGTGTTGTTCAATCCGTCCGTCTGCCCGCATATAATACAGCAAAAACTGCTCAACCGAATCATTTGAAATTAAAAATGTATAATTGTATGACTCTGTGGAGTCATTTCAAATTTTATGATAGTAGGATGCATAGTTTAATTACAGGTATAATCAAAAGTATGGATTTGCATTATGGCCAATGAGAAAAATATAGTTTCAAGTGCACTTTAATGGTGTTACACTCTTGCGAATATAATAAAATTGATATGCATCTATGAAGTATATACTAAAATATACATTCTGTACCATCTGTGGTGCAAAGAACATTTATTATTAATTTACTTGGCTGCATAAAGGTATTCCATTAAACAATGGTATAGGAGAAAACATTGTTTGGGGCGCCTTTTAAAAACATTAATCTATTTCACATTTTATGAAATTCATATACGTTGCTGAGGTTTACTATAAGATACTTCATGCGTGATAGAAAGCAGATAGTACTCAAAGGAATGCACAAAAGATTCCGGATATTCTATTGTACCGGAAGTACTGTGCACAATTACACCAAGATCTGAATATTTTTAAAACTTCCTTATAGTAACAATGCAACTCATTTGTTATAATTGATGTACAATTTCTAATATGTTTTCATAAAAATAGAAAAAAAATCTGCAATGAAGAGTTAACTTTACCTAAAGGAATTCAAAAACAGACTGATTAGCAGTCATAACATTATTCACATTTGTTTTATGATGAAAACTCTTCAATGAAACTGAATAAAGAATACTAGTATAAAGAAACCTCGAAATAGACCACTGTTCAAAAATTACAGTGAACATTAAAAGAAATAAAAGAAAAGACAGAACAAAAAAATAGGACGCGAGCCAAGATTTCGTAATAAATAATTAAATGATTCGAATTTGTTGCTCGGCAAGCCCCCAGCTCTACACGTGAAGCAATAATTTCACGCTAGCACTTTGGGATAAGGAATTTTCTCCTGGTTGCTATTGAAAGCTGCAGTTGATTAGCCCTGCCAATATAGTATTATCTATAAAAATGGGAAAAACTGAGGAAAGGTTATTATATATTATATTTAGAACTAAAGTGAAAATGATGTAAAGAAAAATGTATCGAAATAAAAAGAGATTTTTATCTTCTTTTTCGATTTACATTTTTTATATATAGTTTAATTATTCCGTTGCATAATGGTATAGGAAGAAACATTGTTTAGTTCGCATTTTAATAATATTAAGCTTTTCACATTTTATAGAATTGATATAAGTTTCTGGTGGTTACTGCAAGTTACTTCCTGTATAACAGAAGACAGATAGTATTTACAGGGATACACAAAAGATTCCGGATACTTTATTGTATCCGAAGTACTGTGTGCAATTACACCAAGATCTGTATATTTTAAAAACTTCTTTATAGTAAGAACGCACCTCATTTGCTACGCTTGATGTGCAATTTCCAATTTGTTTTCATAGAAATAGAAACAATCGTGCAGTAAATGGTTTACATTACCAAGGGGGTTACAATATCTAAATGACTAAATGCCATAACATTAGTTACATTTGTTGGAATATGAAATATTTTCAATGAAACTGAATAAAGAATACTAAATATAAAGAAGCGTCGAAATAAACCACTGTTTCAAAAATTGCTGTGAACATTAAAAGAAATAAAAGAAAAGATAGAAAAAGAAAAATAGAACACGAGCCAAGATTTCATAATAGATAATTAAATGATTCGAATTTGTTGCTCGGCGAGCCCCTAGCTCTGCACGTGAAGCAATAATTTCACATGCTAGCACTTTGGCATAATGAATTTTCTCTTGGTGTCTATTGAAAGCTACAGTTGATTAGCCCTGCCCCTATAGCATTATCTGTAAAAATGAAAAAAGGTGAGGAAAGGTTATTATAGGTTACATTTAGAACAAAAATGAAAATGATGTAAAGGAAAGTGCTGTAAATCAAATTAAAAGGAGATTATTTTTTCTTTTCTTTTCTTTTCTCTTTTTAGTTTTTGGTGATGTGACCTATGTTCCTGAATATATATTTAAACATTTTAATGAATAGTATATTTTTTAATAAAAAATATGTTTAAGGAATCAAATATATTTATTTTTTTCAAAATGCTTATAGTATTTGCTATCTGATGCTGATTTCATTTATTTAAACGTTAGGTACTGTTAGTACTTGAAGATATTTGCTTAACCTCCCCAATCTGATGTCGTTTAGAGGTGACAATAATAAACACACTTTTAATTAATTTAAAATTACATCTAGACTTTTAAAATAGATGTATGTGGATTAAAAGCATTGATATATTAGACTGATGCATCTTTGGAGATGTTTTATATTAATTTTATACAAGTTTTTGTAGCGCCACAATAAAATTTGTCTCAGGACCGAGGAGGTTAAAGCATGTTGAAAACTGAAATTGTTTAAAGCTGGCCCTATTGAATTACCTACAAAATTGGGAAAGTTAGAAATAGGATAGTGTATATTAGAACTAAAGTGAAAAGTTATAAAAAAGTTTTTCAAATAAAATTAAAAAGAAACCTTTTTAGGGTTTCGTTCAACTGACAAAACCTTGTTCGTCTCTGTCCTCTGTCTGTCACAGATTCCGTACACAAAAAGTATGCAAGGCAGAGCATTTAAGTTTTGGGTACTTACCGCTGAATACTTCTTGTAACACAACGAATTCTAATAGTTTGAAAAAGACTATTATTTTAATTATTATTTTTTTTTTAATATCATTCGCTCATTTTTTGTTGTTGTTTTCTCTTCCAGTGTTGCCAAAGTTTAAATATATTTAAAAATTACCATGTATCTAACATAAAATAATGGATTAAATAAATCACGTGAGAAACATGAATTTTTTTGTTTTGGTAATTAATTCCAGAATTGCTTTACATTCGTTCTCGATCATGTTTGTTTTGTCTCTAGTTTTGTATCGCTCACGACGACAGCTCAGCTGCTATAAGTCTAAAAAAAATCCCCCTCCAAACTATATCCAGAATTGTATTCTTTTGCCACGGCAAAGCACGTGAAATGGAAATAAAAAGAGATTTTTTTTTTTTTTTTTTTTTTTTTTTTTTACTAGACTATGATCATCGCAGTATTTATTTATTTATTTATTTATTTTTAATTATCTGTCGGCAGTGTTGTCTTTTTTTCTTTAAATAGATGTATTTATTGCAATTTAAATGCGATTTTTTTCTATTTCAGCACTAATATAAATATTATTTCTTAACATTAAATATTTTTAAAAGTGAAAAATTCACAGGGAGGAGAGTGTCGTCTGAAGAGGGGCTATTTTTTAAATTTTGTTATGTTTGGAAAAACCAAATAATCAAACGCTTTAAATTTTTACATATAGTTTATAATACATAATAAGAATAAGGATGAAGTTTTTTGAAAGAAATATTAAACTAAACCATCTATGCGATCTCTGATCACATTTACCCACTTGTTTTATAGTTTGTGAGGTAATCTTTTGAAACTTATTAAGTATTTAATCACATTTATAACAAATAAACATTTTAATAATTCAAAAAATCTCAAAGCGATTTTTAAAAAAAAATGTTTATGGAATTAATAAGTTAATGTTGATTTTATTTATTTAAACATTAGGTATTCCTAGCACTTTGAGATGATTATTCAATTTCATTTAAGGCTTGTTCTAAACTGTCTGTTGCAGTTGATTAGCCCAGCCCCTGCTAGCATTATCTATAAAAAAATTAGAAAAGGTTATTATTGGTTATATTTAGAATAAATGTGAAAATGATGTCAAGAAAAGTGTTTTAAATTAAAAAATACCTTTTTTTTTCTTTTTTTAGTTTCTTTGATGTACCTCTACAGCTGAAAAGATGTTTAATATACTTTAATGAGCATTAAATTTTAATAAATAAAAAATATCAACCCGATTTTTCAGTTTTTTAAAAATATGCTTATAAAATTTTCTATTTGGTGGTAATTTTATTTATTTAAATAAACATTACGTATTACTAGCACTTTGAGATAGTTGATTTTTGTTTAATGCGTTTTGAAACCTGTCTTTGTCCCCTTATGGACTCGTGACGACGAGCTGTTATAGTTGTAGCTCGTGTTTTTTTTTTTTTTTTTTTTTTTTTTTTTTTTTTTTTTTTTTTTGTTTAATGGTGATTTGTACAAAGTGTATTATTTTAATCCTGTAATATGCATAACATAATATTTTTTTTTTCATTTATGTTAAAATCAGGGAAGAATATTGTATTTAAATAAATGAAGAAATAATCTATCAAGTAACATTACAGAAATAAAAAAAATACAGTGAAAATACAGAAAAAAATACCATTATAAACATTATTATTGTTATCATGAAAGAATTGCATTTTATTTAATACCATATGATTATTTCATACATAAATCTGATAACAAAAAATATAGCAAACATTCCTTGCAAAAATTTGTGTTAATATCAGGATGAAAAATATTTTCTTTGTACTTTATTTTTTTCTAAAGTAAAGAAATGTAAACATACTAAATAATATCATATTATTATTTTATTATTATTTTATTTTTATAATACGTTTTAGTCTTGAATTTATTTTAGTAAATTTTAAATCATGCTTGTTTGAAAAAGAAATGGAAATTAAATCTCAAGTTTAAAAAAATACATGAAAAGATTCCAGAATATCTAGTCTATAAAATTTATTAAAAGTTATTTTTTTACATGCATTTTTTTTAATTATGATTATTCTTCGAAGTTTTTTTCTTTTAAATAAAAGAAAAGATCAAAGGTTCACAAAAAACTACAGGTATTGTTAATAACAATAAAACTTATTCTAGTTTCAAGTTAAGGCTTTCGTTTTATTCAGAAAAATAGGGTATGATTACTGTTTTTTTTTTTACACAAAAATAAACAACAAATGAAAATTATTAATCAACTGAAAATATTTTGCGCTTAAAATAAAAATGTCAGTATTATAAAACTGTCTCATATTGTAAAAGCATTATACGTAAAAGAAAATTTTAGAGAACAATAGTAAAACTTAACGGTTTCATATGAGAGTAAGTTTATTATATATTTAGAAATACTCTGTTATTTTACTGGTGATCTATTTTGAGTTTTAGGTTTTAAATGAGGTATTTTGAGTATTAAGTTTTAAATGAGGTAATTTTTCATTTTAAAATCGTAATTTTTTTTTCCAAAATTTATACATAATCCCATAACACTGTTTCTTTTGCAACTTCAGGGCGTTTTAAAAAGGGGCATGTGTGACATTATCATTTTAGGGGAAGGTGGAAGTGTCTGGAATTTGATATCGTAAAATGTATCTAAGAGGAAGGGGGATTGTCTTTTGATATCATTATCAAAATAAATCAGATACTAATTAAGAAATCATTAGGTTGGGGGGGGGGGGATGGCGATGAATGAAAATGTATGATATCATAAAGCGGGGAGGGGGTTCAAATTTAGCTCTGATGCAGAAATCTGTGACAAGCATAGATTTATAGATTCAGGTAAACCTTGATAAAAATTGATTATGGTGTTTTAGCGTCAATTACCCAACAAATAATGCTGATATGCTTCATTTTTCATCATTTCCGCAGTAACTCTATTTTGAGAACTAATGCACAAATTTTCATTTAACTTAGGATTCAGCTAGACTTTTTATAAGTCGTTGCTGATTAGATTTTGTTTTTAATCATTCAATAGATGATGCTGCTCTACTGCATTCTCTGAGTCGTGCCGCTGCTTTTATAGTAGTCTGACGTCTTTTTTTCGCCTGACGAAGAAAGACTAGGTTCTTTTGAAAGGCCTCGCGCTTTTTAATATATTTTATGGTGTGTTTAAGAAGTTTCTATAGCAACACGGAATTTCATATTTTCAAAATCATCATGATGTACATAGATTGCCATTTATTTTTGGCACCGTGATAACGAATTTTGATGTAGTATCAATATAAATCAGATAGAAGAAAGTTTTGAGATTGCTTCATCTAACTAGTTTAAAAGTCATCAGTCTCATGTTTTTACATTTTCTGCTGGACACTACTTTTTCACAAATGCATGCGTAAAATTCTTAAAAAAGTATTTCCTATAACAGAAGATTAAAACAGATGGATATTTTATTATATATATATATTTCGAAAATATGTCTTTCAATGTTATCAACGTTTTAAAATTTTGTACTTTAAAAGAAAACAAAATACTTAAAAAATAGTATTTTTCAAGATTTTTTTTATGTATGAAGAAAAGCGTTTCACATATTTTCATTTAATTAAATCTTAAAATATAAAAGCCTTGTTATTATAAATTGAGCAAAATATCCTGCATTATTTATATACACTAAATTATTCCACTGCATTAATAGGAAATTTTTAAAGCTGCGTTTAATTTTCTAGTTTAAACGAGTAAAAGGAGAAAAAAAAAATATATTTTCAACCGGAAATAGCCTAACATTCCAAATCCGGGTGGTATTAAAATATTTATAGATCACAAAACGCCGTGTTTTAAATTTACTTTTACGCTCTACAGCGCATAATTTATTCAGTAATTTCATTTTTAGTGCTTTTACAGTACAGGTTTGGAGTAATTAAGATGGCTTAATATATTTAAAATTGTAACATTTATGCAAACTGAATGAAAAAAAGGTACTCTCTTGCATTAACTAAAGATGATCCTTTCTGGTTATATTTGTTAATTTTGAGCAAATGTTAAAGGAATGTAAGACCTTAAAACTCATTTTAATTTTTTTTATTACATTTTAAATACTAATCAGAGGCACACTACATGCATTATGCCATATGTTTATTACACAAGAAATTATTATTGTAATTATTATTTTAGATATTTTCTTGAATATATTTAACATTATGAAGAACAATTCAAAATGCCCCATGCGCATTGCATATTATTTAATGTCTCCAATATTTTTTATGCTAACTTCTTTTACATATACAAGTAAAATTTTGTATCGAATTTTATATATTTGAATATAGTGATAAGAAAAAAAAAATCGAAATCGTATGAAAACTTCAACATTTTTATGTCTTATTCCTGCATTTAAGGGTGTATTCGAAAAAGCGCTTTTCCACCTTCAGCAGCTCGAAATTTTCCGATACAATTTCAGACACATTTTTAAAAATAGAAACATGAAATTTGCTGAGGGGATTTTTGAAAGGATGTATAAGGTGCCGTGTGATGTCTTTTTACGCTCTATCCATTAGAATTTGATTTACAAGCAATTAACTTCTCAGGAAGACCCTTTTTTTTCGTTCCCAGATCTCCGACTTCTGAAAAATCGGTTCAAATTGCCGTTTTTGATTACGTTTTTTGCAATATTTTGTACACTTATCAAAGAATTGAAATGGTTCAAAATGGTAAAAAAAAGGTTCAAAAAGCCAACTTTGATTGCATTTTTTGCAATATTTTCTGCATTTATCAAAATATGAATAATCACGGCACCTTGTGCACTTTCCAAATAAGAGAATCTGCGAGTTTGATGTGTTTGAGAGCAAAAGTGATTTCAAAAATAAATCGGAAAACAAGCAGTTTGAATCGAAATACACCCTTAACAATTTTTAACTTTTTCAGTTATATTTAATTTAAAAAACTATGTACAGTTTTATTTGTACATTTTAATTGAACTGGCATAAAAAATAAAAATAAAAATATTGGGGTTTTTAACTGACGTGGAATGCGCATGAATTACTTTGAAAATTTCTTCATAACTCTTAATATATTCGGGATAATGCCTAATTTTTCTTTTCCCCACCCCCTCTCCTTTTTGTGTGTGTGTAATAAATATATGCCATAATTCATATATGCCGTCTTTAAATAATATTTAAAGTACAATAAATAATAATAATAAAATAAAGTGCTTGAAGGTCACTTGTCTCAATAAAGATAAAATCGGATACATTCAACTGACATCATGTTTCACAAATGTATAGTATAATTATTTTTTACCAAAGTAATTTAAGTCATTTAAAAACATATTTTACTGCGGAAAAAAAGGAAAAAAGGCGATATTAGACTATGATAAAAAAAAAAAAAAAACCCTTAAAAATTTGTGTTACTATGCATGTCTAATATAGTTTCATTTCTAACCGGTGTTAAGGTGTATATTCCTTTAATTATTTTTTCAAAAAGGAAAGTTTATTGAAGTAGCAATGAACAAAGTCATGAAATCTCAAAAAGTATAAAAAATTATGTATTGTTTTAATTTAATGCTCTAAAGGAAAAGTCCGTTCTCCTGATGTTCTGTTATTCATATATATTATACATAATCATACTGTTGTATGTATAGTAAAGTTACATGCGCATGCTCTATAACTCACAATTTGTTCACTAGTAGTTCTGTTTTTCTAGTATAGTCTTGGAGTAATTAAAATTAATATAAAAATGAGTAATTTAAACTCATTTGTTGTTTAGTGTTGTTTTCAAAAAATATTATTTTTTCCGTATTATAGGATATCTGGAAATATGTTTTTTCCACTTCAGGTAAAGAAATATAGGTCATTTTCTGATTATTTGGGGAGTTATAGAGATAAACCACTTTTTTCGAAAAACAAACAATATTGATTAATTATACACTTAAAGAAAATTGTACCCTATTTTTTTAACAGTTTTTGAAATGAGAGTTCAGATATTAGAATGCAACAAGCAGATGTTTCCTATTTCAAATTAGTCAATTGTTATTGATGTTCCAATTTAACATCAATTATCTTTAAACTCAATTTACTCCAAATCGACATTTTGTCACTTGTACCCCTTGGCTTCTGAGGTCGTCATATATAGGTGGGGTTGAAACATTCCTGGCTTAGACTAGAAAGAAAATAGCTAGAATTAAAAAATTAAAGATTTTTTCAACATATTATCTCATGAGACTGATGCTCTTGTTACTCGTTGTTGCAGCTTTTCTAGTCCTGTCAAACAAAAGGTCTTTACAATCTTTGTTCAAACATAAGTCCCAAAACGAGCTCTCAGCAGCCACTTTGACATCTTCAATGATCTTTAAGGTGTTTCTTCAAGTTTGGAGAAGTAAAATAGTCTGAAAGAGCTAGATCTGGGAAATGGGATGCTTGATTTATAAATGGAATCCTAGGGTTTTCAATTTGGTAGCTGCAAAATTGGACGCGTGTGGAGGTGCATTGCCATGCAACAAAAAGATCCTTTAAATAAACTTTCTTCGGCGTTTATCCTTGATGAACTTCTTCAACTGGCCCAATAGGGAACTTGCAATCAGCTGATAGCCATTGTATTTGAAGTGGAGGTCAGGGCAGTTCCACCAATCAGAACTGTCTATTTCTAGTGTGTGACCTCCAGTATGACGTCAATTGTAACTGCCTATATAGGTAGCATAATATTATCCCGTTCTACTACACCCCTCAGGTAAATAGCCTACCTACAGAATGCCTGCTTTGTCCCAGAAAACTATCACTATAACCATCTGGAAATTTATTCTGTCACAGAGGTCGATTAAGGCTCCATTCAGATTGCAATACTCTTCCCTTAAACTGTATTCTTGGAAAAATTTGAGGAAGTCTTTTTTTTTTTTTCTCATAGGATCCATTTGCGGTTTCTTCATAATAGAAACAATTGGAATTAACAAAAGAATCGGTAGATAAGCAATCCACCCTACTTGACGGAAAGATTTTTCTTTTGCCGGACAACCATCCCTTTCCTACAAAACTCATTAAGATTAAAAACACCGCGTCGCCACAACAAACGAGCCGACACCGAACTTCAAGAAGTGGTCAAATATGTTTGAGCCTTAAATCAACTTCCCACGGCGTTTATCCTTGATGAACTCCTTCAACTGGTCTAATAGGTTAGCATAATATTGTACCGTTCTACTACATCTCTGGGGTAAATAGCCCACTAACAGAATCCTTCTTTGTCCCAGAAAACTGTCACTATGACCCAGGGCCCGACTTAGACAGTGGTGGGGGGGGGGCACTGGGGCAAACATTAATAGGGGGCCCCCTTCTATCTTAAAATATTTCGGAAATTATACTGAAGTCACTTAAACTGAAATTCATAACTATTGTATGTGTACATAAATTTCGTACCAGTTACTATTCACATCTATATACATAATAGCAGAAGAAAGATAACTTTGAGAAATTATAGAGTATAGATTTTTTTTTCGATTACAGAAATATCAGGATAAATGTGAAGCCTTATGGAGGCAATGGGCACGGAAAAATAGGAAGTAGGAGAAGAAAGACCCTTAAAATTGAAAAAAAGAAGAAGAATTTTGGTCACTTTTGACCATTTTTTAGCATTTAACACTCTTTTAATGAAAAACTTAGATCTGCCCTTGGGGGCCCCCTTAAGCCCCTTAAGCGGGGAAATTGCCCCGCATGTCCCTGCTTTAGTCAGGCCCTGCTATGACCATTTCGAAATTTCTTCTGTCGCAGAGCTCGATTTATATGTCATTTTTTTTTTTTTTTTTTTTTTTTTTTACTGTTTCTTGTTTTCCGAATCATAGATGTAAAGACAGGATTATTCCCCAGTCACTAACTTTCACAAAAAACAAGCCGTATTTAGTTTAGAAAAAGTAAAAATGGCTTTTCTGACTTTTTCTGTAGGAACAAAATCTTCATGACTCCTCATAACTCCAAAGACATGAAATTTTCTTGTGCCTCTGCCATAGCAGCTTTCACTCGCAACAACCAACCAACCAAGCAAATAATTAATAATCAGAAACACCTGATTTATTAGAGTTACATAAGAAGATTTTAAAGTTTCGAATGAGTCTAATTTTGTTTTTCTATTTCAACTATAAGTAATCGAAGTTAGGAACTTTTACGCAACCTCTCGTATATGTATATATGTTTATCAAGAAATTTTGAAGTTTTTCTACTCAGTTATTATTCCGTTATTCTTAATTATATTATTTATCATAGAAATATAATGCTTAATTACTTAAGACATAAAACTATTTTTTTAATTTGAATGTATGTTCCACTCACAAAACAATGTAACTGGTATGAATACATATCAACGGACTGTTGAAAATATTTAAATAATTAAAAGATTGTTAATACGGAACTAACTGAAACAACTTCAAAAATTTTTGAGTACCCTTTAAATTTATCTCTAAGAACTTGTTTGCTCTCTTAATTAATATTTAAAAGAAATGTATGTTCCTTAGTATAATTGCATTAAGCAATGTTAAGCTTTTTTTTTAAACTAAAAGCTTACTATTCATTTAAATTTTATGCTCACAGCAAAGAACCTGTGTTCAATAATCAGGCAAAATATTCTTTATCACTTAGTGGATTATTAAAATTACATAGATAGGCCTTTTTAAATGTTTGTTTCATTTGTAGTTTAAATAAATAAAGAAATTTTCAATTTCAACCGAACTTTGCCTCAAATTGCACATGGAACCAGTTTGAAAATATTTATATGTTTTAAAATGATCTTTACAATATATATATATATATATATATATATATATTTAACTATAGCTTATGATTTATTTAAGCAATTCATTTAACATTTTGAAAGTACTTTCTTGCGTCCTTAAGGAAGAATGATATAATTAACATTTCAGACTTTATATAAACTGAATGAAAAAATTTAGTTTAATCTTTTATGTCTCGAATTATGAAAATAAATTATTCCTACTCAATAATTATCTTCGTAAATATCTGAAAATATCCAAAATCACTTACATAATAAAAATTTTATTTTTAGATACCTTTAAGCTAAAATTTATTTAATAAATCGGTCGATAGACCTTTTTTTTTTGTCTCTAATAATACTAAGTTGTTTGCTCTCTTAATTAATGTTTTAAAGAAAAATGTCCCTTGGTATTATTGCATTAAGAAATGTTAAGAATTTTTTTAAACTAAAAACATGCTGTACATTTAAATTTTATGCTGACAGTAAAGAGCTTGTTTTCATATATTAAAAAGAAAATTCTTTAACACTTAGTGGAATATTTAAATTACATTAATAGACATTTTTAAATTTATGTACCATTTGTAATTTAAATAAGAAAAGAAATAAATAAATAAAATCTCTCCAATTTCAACCGAACGTTGCCTGAGATTGCGCATCATACAAATTACTTCCATGTTATAAAATGATTTAAAAAAATGCTCTTTCGTATGCTACTTATTATTTATTTAAGCGATTCCTCTGACGTTTTTCAAGTACTTTCTTTCTGTAATTAAGATAAAATAAGATACTTAACTTTTAAGTTTTTATATAAAGTGAGTGAAAAGCTTTACTTTGGTGGAGCATAAAGATACCGCCGAATTATGAATAACAATAAAAAAATACTCCAACTCAATAATTATCTTCGTAAATATCAGAAAATATCCAAAACAATTTATATAATTTTATTTTTAGATGTAAAAAAAAATTAAAATTGATTTAATACATTTTTATAAAATTTTTATTATAAGCTTACTGATCATTTAAATTTTATGCTCATAGTAAAAGACCTTGTTTTCATAAATTATGCAAAATACTATTTGTCACTTAGAGTATTCTTTTAAATTACGTAGTTAGAAATTTTTTTATTTATGTTCTATTTGTAGTTTAAATAAACAAAGAAAAAAAGAAAAACCTCTCCAATTTCAACCAAACGTTGCCTCAGATTGCTTATCGTACCAGTTTTAAAGCACTTACATGATATGCAATGATCTTTTCACAACAAGCTTTTTCGTCTGCAATGTATGATTTATTTAAGCGATTTATTTGACTTTTTGCAATCATTTTCTTTGTGTAATTAAGAAGGAATGAGATATTTAACCTTTAAGACTTTATATACACTAAATACAAAGATTTAATTTAAACTTTTATGCCCAAATTATAAATCAAAATGTTACTCTAAACTATTTATCTTCGTAAATGTCTGAAAATATTCAAAACTGTTCATATAATAGGTCACTGAGAATCAGATGGTTCTATCTGGCCAAAACTCACATTGTAGTTAAAACACTTTGAAAATCAGTAAGCTCTGTACGTGCACCTATTAAAGTTTGCAAAAAAACTTTAGGCATTAAGTTCATATACAGGTACAGACAGCAATTCTGCAAAATCGAAGTTCGTAATTAATATATTTTCGTGGATTATTTTATATTTAAAAAAATTGATAGAATCATATTAAAAGTTAACCATATTATTCTCAAGCGCCGAATCGTGCTTGGAATAACACAGTTCTATCAGAAAAGAACCATGCTAGTCTTAATTTGTATAACTTAACAAAGCTACATATATATTACTTACAAATAGCTTACTTACAAAGCTAACTTACAAACTTATAGCTTAACAAAGTAAAATTTTGTTGATTAATTCAAATAAACATCAGTGGAAGTAAAATATTTATTACTAATTACATGGTGATTCACAAAAGATGGGAAAATTTTTAAGAGGTGATAGTACACACTCAAACAAACATTTTGCATCAAAGAATGTATGGTCGAAAACTAAACGTAAAAAAGTTAGAGGGCGCCAAAAGTTATGTTCTTATACGAGGCAAAAACACACAATGAACGATTAAGTTAAGTTACGAAAACAAATTTAATGGCTTTTGATTACAATAAGTGCTCAAAACAGAAAACTGCATTTCTGTTGCGAGTTACCGCTCTGCGAGTAATAATTGCATGTTATGGGAAGAAGAAGAGCTGGTATTCAAATTTTCGTTACATTTCATAGATAAAAGCCCCTGATACGAGAGTGCAATTGCCAATCTCTGTAGTAACGCATCTGAAGATGTTGCCCTTCTCTATTAAGGAAAAAGCCGATGTGCATTTTGTTTACGAAGCTGCAAATGGAAGTAGTGTAGAAGCTCAACGGTTGTATGGAGAGTGATGAGCCAAGTACAAGTACACGAGCAGTGAGTACAGGATTACAGATATCGCAATCCAGAAAAAGGCGAGTACTCCATGATGAACGTTTGCATCCATATAATGTTCAACGAGTCCAGGCACTGAGGCAAAGCGATTATCCTCGTCGTGTGGAGTTTGCCCGCTGGTTTTTGCAGCAGAATGTTGTAAATCCAAATTTTATTTCAACAGTTCTTTTCACGGATGAATGTACCTTTACGCGTGATGGTGCATTTAACAGCCACAATCAGCATCTATGGGCAGAAGTAAATCCGCATGCCACTTATCCACATTCGCATCAGCAATTTTTTTTCTATCAATGTTTAGGCAGGAATAACCGGCGACCATTTACTCGGCCCTTACCTTCTGCCAAAACACCTTGATGGGAATGACTATTTCGTGTTTCTGCAACAGGTGCTACCAGACATGTTGAACGAAGGTAGTCCACACATCCGGCAGGTAATGTGGTTTCAACAAGATTGATCACCAGCTCATAACGCACAAACAGTGCGAAACTATCTGGACATAATCTTTCCAAACAAATGGATTGGGCGAGGTGGTCCTGTAGCTTAGCCACCGCGCTCGACAGATCTTTCATGTCTCGATTTTTCTTGTGGGCACAACTAAAGGCTCTGCGTATGAGACTCCCATTGAATCCGCAGAAGAACTTGTCGCCAAGCTTTCGGCTGCTGTAGGGGAAGTTCGCGATATGCGTGGTGTGTTTCAGAAAATTCGTCAATCTCTTCTTCGCCGTTGTACTGCGTGCATAACAGCTGCCGGCCAATGTTTTGAGCACTTATTGTAATCAAATGCCATTAAATTTGTTTTCTTAACTTAACTTAATCGTTCATTTTGTGTTTTTGCCTCGTATAAGAACATAACTTTTGGCGCCCTCTAACTTTTTTATGTTTAGTTTTCGACCGTGCATTCTTTGATACAAAATGTTTATTTGGGTGTGTACTATCACCTCTTAAAAAATTTCCCATCTTTTTTGAATCACCCTGTATATTTTAATACACTAATAGCAAATTGTTGCTTCCACTTATTCAGACTAATTAATAGCATTTCCACAAAATTAATGAATTTACAAGAGTTAAAGATATTATTTAATTAAATACAAATTGTCTTAGATATTCAATTATGTTAAATATGAAAGTCCCCCCTTTTTATTGTGCTGTTTCAACAGGGCGGGGAGGAGAAGAGAAAAGGAGAGTATGAAAATTAAGACAAAGTATTAGTTAAATTGAAATCAAATGAAGTTTTTCACTGGCTCTTCATTGTTTTCTCTGCATTTTCGAATGTAGAAATCATGCATTATTTGTATGTTAAGCCCTGATTCTAAATATGTTTTTTTAGGGTTTTCTCTGTTGTAATGAGACCTAATCTTTGGAAAACTTTCAATGTGAGATTTCATTTTATCCTTGACACCATGTGAGATTGCCCAACTTGAAGTTTTAGATCGCTTATTACTAATTGGGCTATCCGATTAAATATCCTTATTTTCATACACTGCATAAAATGGTTTCTGAATGATGGACAATTTTCACAAGTATTACAACAATACTTCGCTTTCCTAACAGAGCAACTATTTCTAAACATCATTTACGGAACTTACACCATTTTAGTGTGGAACTTGTACTGTTTCCGGAAAATTGACGGAAAACTTACTGTTATTTATACGGATTTGTAATCCCAAAATGTCAGTTACGGAAATTGTAGTGTTTTCTCGGAAAAATAAACTATTACATAAAATTTTACGGAAAAATTTGTGTATATTAAGGAATTTGTTTTTACAGTGTATGACATACAACATTATACACAATACTCTGTAATAATAATAATAATAAAATGTATGAAAAAAAAAAACTTGGAAAAATGAAACTGTTCCGTAAAATTTTACGGAAAAGTTCAGGTATATTAAAGGTTTTTTTTTAAGTGCAGTTTTGTTACATTATTCTCAATGTATTGGAAAGTGTTTCATAATCTATGATTGATGCATGATTTTTTCTTTCTTGTTTACCTTATTTAAATACAAATGTTTAAACAACAATTATACAAGAATTTTTTCAGTTTCGACGAAGATAATGGAAATTTTAAATAAATATTTGGCAAGAATTTATTTGTCATAGAAAATAAAAATTAACTTTTAATTACTTAACAACTGTAATGAATTTCTTGAAAGACAAAATAAATATATGTTCCTTAATTGTAAATAAAACAAAAATGCGCCAAAAAATAATTATTCGCTGAATATTTTTAGAGAAAAAATACACTTTTAATTTAAAATAATAATTTCTGCTTTCCACGAAACCTGGATTCAACTTGGTTTTCCTGGATTTTACAGAATACATTTATTTATTTATTTATTTTGAAAAATTTAACTTAAAAATTATAAGGGATTCTTGAAAAGTGAAAGTATACGAGGAAATATAGCAAACTTTCAGATGCTGGCGAATATTTTTTTAATCTAATTTGCACCAAATTAAAAAAACAAAATACATTTTGGGTATATTTCTTTTGAAAATGTTCTCAAAGCATATATAAAAATTTTTGTTTTGAAAAGATAGTGCGAGTTAACATTAAAAAAGAAAAAAAAAAAAGAAAAAAAAAAAGACGCATATAATTGTAACTTAACTATGTTCCTACGTGTGTTCTTTAAGTAAAAATAAGGCGAAAATTCGCCAAAAAGTAACCGATTGCTGAATATATTTAGAGGAAAACCGCATTTTAATTAAATAAAATAATTTCTGCTAATACAAGATTTCAACTTGGTCTTCCCCGATTTCACAGAGCATAAACAAGAAAAAAATTTTTTAATTGAAAACGCTAACATAACTGTAATGAATTTCTTGAAAAGTTAAATATATGTCTCTTAATTGTAAATAAGACAAAAAAGTGCCCCCAGAATACTTAATTCAATACTTTTAGAGGCAAAACACACTTTAATTAAAAAATAATAATTTCTGCCATTTGCAATATAAGGATTCAACTTGATTTTTCCAGATTTTACAGTTTATAAGTGAAAAACATTTTTCTTAAATTTAAAACTGTAACATATCAACTGCAACTAATTTCTTGAAAAATTAAATATGTATCCCTTCATTGTAAATAAAATAAAAATTCTTCAAAAATGAACAAAAAAAAAAAAAAAAAAAAAAAAAAAAAGTTGGTTGAATATTTTTAGAGGAAAAACACACTTTAATTAAAATATAATAATTTCTACTATCTGAGATACTTGGTGCTCCAGATTTTACAGAACATAAGTTAGAAAAAAATCTTTTTTTAAAGTGCGAGAAAGTTAAACAAGAATCATTATAAGACCACTCCTGTGTCTGTCTGTCTGTCACAGTCGTTTCACTCGCAAACAACGGACGGTAAAAAGTTCAAATTGGCAGAAGTAATAAAAGCTATTGACCCACATATTTATAAATTTTTATCTATTCACAAATACTATTTCGAAAAAATGCAGAAAAGTTAATTAAGTTACGTAAAAAAAATCTTTTTATATTGTGAGAAAAGCTTTTATAAAACTTAGAAATACATAACACACAAAAATACATTGCTTTTAAATTTAGGTATTATATTTTCAGAAATATCATCAAAAATGCAATTCAGAAACATGTTCCCTTTTAAAATTTATACCTTTAAAAAAATTGAAAATTAGTAAAAAATGAGACGCATTTAATTAACTATTCAAAACTGAAGGTTTACTATCCTAAATACGGCAAAAATCTGAATTTTTAATCTATGCCAAGTAACAAAACTACATGGATAAGATGAATTTTTTAAAACTCCTTAATTTGGAGTTTAAGTGAGCTAAGTATGATTAAAAATTAATCCCTTTTTTAAACCGTACATTCTGAAGGCACTAAAATATTTATAGATCATGAAATATTTTCTTTTTTTCTAGAATATTTTTGTGTAATCTACAGCTTATTATTTATTCAAGAGATTTTACGAGTATCTTTGAGTAATTAAAACGTCTTGAGATAGTTTATATTTTACCCTTTGTGTAAACTCATTGAAAAGAGCGGTAATTTATTACAGAGACTGAATTAATTTTTCGGATTTATTTTTCATAAAAGAGCCTCTTTACTTCATATTGTATATTCTACCAAATTAAGATATTTACATATAATTAAACACTCTTTTTAAAAGACACTTTTTATATATCTTATGTCCCATAATTTATTCGGTCTATATTTTCGACCTATGCTGAATATAGTCTTCTCAAAACTAAAAGGGGCTAAGATATTTATTGTTTTGTTACTAATAGTTACAAAATAGCAAAGTATATTTGTAGTCATGTCTATATAACTTTTTGTTAATTTTTAACCTCTTTAACCACCTTACGATATCATATGTTATCATTCCTCTATTTCTTTTAAATTTTATATCTTTTTTCTTTTTATAACTTTGCAGTGATATACAATGCAGATATCGTTACATATTTATTATTTGTATATTTTACTAATTCAAATAAAGAGAAAAATCTAATAAAATATGTCTGTTATCTATGAAAATTCTTCCAATAGCGGATTACAATAGGATTTCTGAATTCCATATGTATGTAGATAGATGGATAAATTATTTTAATGTAAAGAAAAATATACAAAGTAAATGAAAGAAGCTCGATTGGATAGAAAGTGAAAACGATATCCATAGTCAAACAATATGACTTCTAAAATTATCGCACGATATCAAGTGAAGATACCCTCTCCCCCAGTAAAGTGTTAATGTTATTTATGCAGCGCTTCTTTTATTACATTAAAAAATACTATATTATAATACTATCGTATATTATCTGATATTTTTCTCTTTTATAATTGTAAATCTAAAATCTATACTAATAAAATCCGTGCGCTTCTGTCTGTCTGTCTGCTTGAAGCCGATTACAGTTCGCAACGCGGGCGAGTTGGAAGTCGCGAGAGGTGTCTTTCGATTCGAAAAATTCCGGGAAAGTCATTTCGGGAATTTTCTAGACCGTGGGACCAAAATTAAAAAAGTTATGAATTAAAAACCAGTCGGGAATCGGAACGGAAAACGTCTAATTTCCCAAACAGAGCTCAAACGGAGCTCTGAGGCAGAACACTGCGCCACCTTGCGGTGAAGAACCTGAACTTTTCCCCTTTGACTAAAAGAAGAAGCAGCCGAAAACCTTTTTTTTTTCTCCCGGGAAAACGACTTTATCTTTCGTTTCGGTTCTTTGAAAAAGAACTAATTAATTGGTAAAAAATGTTAAACACGGTTTATTTTCATATTTTTCTCTTTGGTAGCATACACGAATATTGTGTAACCTAAGATTTACGAGATTAATACTAATTTCTGTTAGTACAAACGGAAAGCGAGCTGCCAAAATTATTTGTTAGTTATGTTGTTTGTGATATTAATGAAATTACTTATTTCTTTTTAATAGTAGTCTTTTGCAGTTTTTAATACCGAGAACTTTTTTTGCGCGTTTTTTCTTAAACCATCATGCAGACAGTTTTTAAAGTAGAAAAAAACTGATTACATATTCAAAATCTGCATAAAAGTCTGCTTCTGATGAACCAAAAAACACGAGAAAATGTCTTATGGGCGTGCAGCGCCAACCGTGCAAAACCAAATATTTTTAACGGGACGATGGCGACCATGGCGCGTAGCGTAGGTGGGTGGTTGGCCGGTGGGCCGGCTTCGCACGGTGGGCGCGTAGCGCCCACTGTGCGAAATCACATATTTTTAATGGGATAATGGGCGCATAACAACCATAGCTCTTTAATTTACTTTTTTTTGTGCTTGAGGATTCGAACACCAAGACTTGCTTATTAAATGAATTTTTTTGCTTATTATATACTGCTTAATATCGAGGTTCGTTTGGAAAAAGTGGCCCAGCTAGCGGGCGTAGCTCGCTAGTAATATTAATAATAATTGAGCATCTCTTACTGTGCTTACGCAATTACAAACACACTTATTATATGCATTATTTATCATACAAATGCAATAATTAAATGCATCAAACAAACAATACATGTTTAAATATGTGCTTCATTTCAGGTGGTTTTTATTATGCTTGATAAACAAAAAAAATCAGCTCAAAATTTAACAAAGAGAAAAAAAAATGCAGAATGTTTTTTTTTCTTTTTTTTTTCTTTTTTCTTTTTTTAAATAAGAGTTTGGATTTAAATAATAAATGCCTATAGAAAGAAAAGAGATTTGCGATATATACATTCTTCTATATAAAATCATATATGCATAAATTGCATTTTTGCTTTTTATTGTACATTTTTCAGCCCTTCGAATCTAACTTTAAACCATTTTAAGCTTTTAATCATAACTCTCTCTACATATATTTTCAAAATCTTATTTTAAATTTAGTGCTGTTTTAATGTAAACAAAACAAAACAAGAAAAAAAGATGATAAATTTTGATTTACATGTAAGGCACATTGTTAAATTTCTTTGTATAGGAGGCTAAAGCATTGCCTTAAAAATTCCGATATATGAAATTTTGCAATGAATTATGATCAGATTCATATGTGTTATGGAGAATATATTTTATAAATTCGATCTCCTGCCCAATACGAGAATCTAACACATAAGAGTAAAATTTCACATCGTTCTATAGGGGTGAGGGGGTGGTAAAGTATTACCTTAAAAGAAATTGTACAAGGTAATGCATCTTAAGAACATGTGTGGTATAATATGAGTGTTCATATGTGGCTGGTCTTTACTGAAAAGATTCGAGAGATGAAATATTGTAAGATAATGAATCTGAAGAAACATATATAGTATAGAGAGAAGTATTCTAAATTCGATATCATACACATCAAGAGAACCTAACGCACAAGAGAAAAATTTAACCTTTCTATTGGGGACTAAAGCATTATTTTAAAAGATTCGAGAGATGAAATTTTGTAAGATAATGAATCTGAAGAAACATATATAGTATAGAGAGAAGTTTCCTAAATTAGATATCATACACATCAAGAGAACCTAACGCACAAGAGAAAAAATTAATCTTTCTATTGGGGACTAAAGCATTATTTTAAAAGATCCGAGAGATGAAATTTTGTAAGATAATGAATCTGAAGAAACATATATAGTATAGAGAGAAGTTTCCTAAATTAGATATCATACACATCAAGAGAACCTAACGCACAAGAGAAAAATTTAATCTTTCTATTGGGGACTAAAGCATTATTTTAAAAGATTCGAGAGACTAAATTTTGCAAGGCAATGAATGTGAAGAATGTATGTTACACAGAGGGTATTTTCTAAATTCGACGCACTACCCACCAAGAAAACCTAACATATAAGAATCCTAACATATAACATATATTTTCATTGGGGACTAAATCATTATCTTAAAAAATCTGAGAGGTGAAATTTTGCAAAGTAATGAACCTGAAGAAGTATGTGTGATATGGAGAAGATATCTTCAGCATTCAACCTCATTCCCAGTAAGAGAACCAAACGTATAAGAGGGAAATTTCAACACTGTTTCGGAGGATAAGCATTACCTTAAAAATCCGAACGATGAAATTCTGAAAGGTAGTGAATATGAAGAAACATGTGTGGTATAGAAAATATATATTTTCTAAATTTGACATCCTGCTCACTAAGGGAACTTAACATACAAAATAAACTTTCACAGCCTTAAAAAAGTGACTTTGTAGGCAGTGGTATAGTCGTAAAACAAACAAACAAAAAACAGAGGGCATAAATTCTAAGCAGAGGGTACATGCTCAAGGCAGAGGGTATACCCTAGATTGTATATACTATAGCTTTCTTGAGAAATAGAAGGTATACAATGTTCCTTAAAAAATCCGGAATATATACCGCATATACCCCCGTATATTTCCCACTACATCCCTGATTGTAGGATTGCTAAACTTAAAAAATAATTACATTATAAAGAGTGAATGATAATGTTTTTGCTCCTTACACCTCAGAGCAACAAAAGCATATCTAAAAAATTACAGATTTTTTGAGAAGAAATTATGCATAATTGTAAATCTCAGAAATTGTGCGCGGAAGACATCAAAAATTTTAGCATGTGTAAAAAATTTGCATTTTTAGAAAACGAAGTGATGGTTCCACATACTAAGAGAACTAACAATACTTAAAGCCACCTAAATTTTAAGGAGAAGTCACACAACTGTGGAAAAAATAAGCTTTTTATATATTTAAGTAATATGAAACATCAAATAGCTTGAGAAACTACACTTTCAGAAAATTCTTTATAAATGAAACAAATGCATAAATATCTTTTTTTAAAACAAATGCAAAAAATAAAAATGTTAGTAAAACACATTTTTATTTGAATTTATTCATTTTGAAATTTAAAATTATATTTTGAACAATACATTGAATCTTCTAACTTGTAGAATATCGTTAAAATTTCAGAATTTTTATAAAAATGATAAATTGACATTATATTTTAGTGAAGAATTCGATATTCCACGCATTTAACTAAGCCCCCAAATACAAATATTTAAAACCTTTTTTAAGGTATGAAAATATAAAACATTGTATGCAGACTAATACATACCAGATGCAATAAAGAAAAAAAACTTTGAAAAAACATATTAAATATGAAGTTTAAATGAGCATAGTTAAAAAAGAAACTATTTCTCAAACTTAAAGAACATCTCATAATAAATCCTAATGGTAATAAAATATTTACAAATCATAAAAATCTCTTCCTAGAAAATATTTTTATGTGTTTTAACTCATAAATTATTCAGACTATTCATTTTGCATTTTCACTGAATATAAATTTTGAGTAATTAAGTGGAATTTAGAAATTTGATTTTTTATTCAGTGTAGAAACACATTGCTAAGCTTTATTTTTATTCATTATTTTTCCCCATTGCACAGGAAATATATTTATAAAAAGTTAACAGATGTAGACACGTAACGAAGTTCCACTATTTTAAATTCCAGCGTATTATTTATTTATTAAAGACAAACTGAGCTCAACTACACACCATTTATGACAAAAATAATACACATTTAAACACCTTTCAATTGAATTATAAAAGTGTTTATTTATTCGGCTTGTCTGTAAGTCAGTCCACGCTCTAACTGATGTAAATATATTAGAATTTTTAAGCAATTGATGTACGTTAATGCGGTTTTTCATGGCATGTTAATGGCATTTAAGAAGTGTATTCCATTGATAGCTCATTTACAGAGCAAAATAATTCCGTATTTTTAATATGGTCATTGGGGAAAAACAGTTTGCAGATTATTTTGATGACATTAAGCTATTTCATATGCATTAGAGTCGATATTAATCACTGAATTCAACAACACGATTATTACTATAGAATAAGGTATGCATAGTATTTATCGTTCATTTAAAGGGCATACAAAAGAAATCGGTTACTTTGAGAAGAAATTGCTGAAAGTGCATTTTCAAATTCGGTAGTAATTCAGTTTGTTTGCATGTTACTCGTTGTACATAAATTTTGTGCTCGTATATAGGTCTGAACAAAAGCAACCATTCGCCATTCGCTTAAATAGCAAAAGTTGCTGAAGGGGAATTTTCAGCTGAAATATGTATTTCCCAACTTAACTAATTTATTAGCCTGCATGTGATTAATAGATATAAATCTATATATCATATAGAGTGCTTAAAGAATTCGGACAATTTTTCGACTATATATGGGAGTTGTGTATTTTGGGTTTGTAAGTATATTATGCGTTTCCAAATCGTTCAGTTAGGTATCCTATTTCACCTTATTAAACGGCAAAATTTTGTAATATTATTCTGAATTTGTTGAAAAGCGTGGAATGTGGTAGAATCGATGTCTGACTCATGATTTTTCTTCCTTATTTAAGTCTATTCTTAATGAAAATTACTGAAATTTTGTAGACGTAAAAGAAACGTGGCACTATTAAGCTTCATAAAATTCAATATATAAGTAAATGTATTATATTGCTTATTAAAAATAAATTCCGTTGACTTTATTTACAAGTTTTATTCATTAATTTAGGAATATTTTTAAACGCAAATTATGAATTCAATTCTACAAAGAAAGAGTTGTTTAAACATATTATCTTATACAATTTTGCAATTACGATTATTATTTAATTCTCTAATGATCTGCTTTATATATAACATCATTAAAATTTCTCGGACAAATTCAGTGATGCATACGATTTTAGTTTATTAATTAATAATTCAAAAGAATACAAAATAAGAATCAATAAAATAAAAATATAATATTCTACCATTACCCAAACTGCACTTACATTTATTTCACAAATATAAAGACATCACCTTACTTAATTGATACGTGAATGCGAAACAACAGCCCACGAATACCTTTAAAGTGAATGTAACGTATTCAGGATTGATTAACAATTACGTTACGTGCTCGAGTGATTATCCGGAATTTTGAAACGTTTTGTGGATCCTGCAATTACTCTAGTGTCCTCTTCAGATTGCTGTATTTATAGCAAAGTTGATTGAAATTCTTTATTTATCATTGATTTAGAAATTAAATGAACAACAAGATATATTTTAAACTATTGAATGCTAAAATAAAGTTGAGAAAATCCTTAATATTAAATTAACAAAGATACTTCCACTTTATAAGAATGTTAATTTTTAATTTGGGATTTTTTTACAATTGTAGTAGAATAAGCGGAATCCTCATATTGATAATCTAAAAATTCAGAGTGGGGCATAAAGATCTCCCCATTTTAAGAAGTCAATAAAATACATAGAACATTCAAAACAATTATTTTATGTTTACATTTGGAAAGAATAATGTTTGCCATTTATTAATTTTTTCAATCTGTAAAAATTTTTGCTATTAATTCAGAGATTTTTTTTTTTTTTTTTTTTTTTTTTTTTTTTTTTTTTTTTACGAAAAACAATATTGTCTAAATGTTTTTAATTCTTTCTCTATACACGGGTGAAGTTTCTCTCGTAAATTCAGCATAACATTTTTCATTATTGCTGGGAGAATTGCTGCAGTTTCAAATCGAATAGCATCCTTCAGTTAGTCGGGTGTCTTAGGACCGAGGTTTATGTGTGTAAACTTAGCCTTCAGGTAACCCCACAGGAAGACGTCACATGCTACTGCATTTGACGATATCATTTTTTGTACAACAAAACCTCAAAATTAATAGCAAAAATTGTTACAGATTGTAAAAATTAATAAATGGCAAACATTATTTTTTCCGAATGTACACACAAAACATTTGTTTTCAAGGTGCTATATATTTTTATTGACCTCTTAAAATGGTGAGATTTTTATGCCCCACCCTATATTTATGGAAATATATCCAAAATAAATAAAGGATAAAATTTACATAACTAATTTTATAACATAAATTTTTGCAAAAATTTAGCTAAGAGTAGGCAATTTTCAAACAATAACTGTATAATAATTTATATACCATTGCTACATATGAAAATGATCTGATTAAAACACAGTACATTTTTTTGTAAATTAAATACCAAACAGATATTCATATAGGGCATTACATCTTATAATGCAGAAATCTGAAATTTTAACTTTTTACTCTTTTTTTAAAGATTTATTTATGCAGCAGAATATTCTAACCGCAATTTTGTGATTTTTTCTTGTTTGTTCCGACGCTGTGTAATCTTCTAAATTTTTATTAGGTAAACGAATTGATGATTCACAAACTAATTACATAAGAATACAAAATACAAAACAAATTAAATAAGAGACATACTACGGATGTTTAGATTAATAAATAATTATAAAATCCGTCATTCTATTACTGAAAAAAAAAAATCTGTAATTTTACAGATTTAAAGTTAGCCTTACCTATATGCTTAGTGAAATTTTATCTATACACTGTTCAAAAACGATGTAGTTCTACAAAATAAGTTTTTATAAAATTACACAACTCTGTAGATTTACAAAAGAATCTATTGCAATTACAGTAATTTTACTATTTTTTTTATGTATCACCGGGGTTGCAGTTACATAACAAGCTCTAGGCACTTTAATTTCCTGAAAGAATTCTTAGTAAACGTAATGACTTATTGATTTACAGCGCAAACGTGTATCTGTTATATGAATTTTTATTATCGCCGTTGCATAAAAAGTTCTAGAAATCCCAGTTTCTTAAAAAAATTAACAGTTTTTTTTTCAGTGTGGTGGCCAACATTACAGATTTTCGGCAATATTCCATGAATGAGAGAATACTAATTGCACAAAACTACAGCCTCTAAAATATGTTTGAACGTTACTGTGAGTCCACATATCCAAAATATTTAAGCCAAAACTCGAACAATTTCTACATTTTAGAGTTTTTATTCAAAATAAAGCCAACGTTTAGAATCAAAACTTGCGTTACTAAATAACTGTATGGGGGAAAGGGGGTAATTTATGAAACAATTTTGTGAATCTCAGAGAAAAATCTCATTGAAATAAGAATGATAAAGAGAAGTTGGCAAGTATGATCATAATATTCAAGCATGGGAATGTTAATAGAGAATAGAATTTTGATATTGATGCCCGTAAGGCATGGTGACGTCACTGCGACGTCGTTGTGAAGTCACACTGTGGCTTTGTGACCATCAATTGTGGATGTGACGTCACGTGACGTCGATGTGAAGTCGTTATGGCCGTTTTAGAGCTCGTCAGTGACGTCACATTGTAACCACTTTGTGAAGTCACGATGTGACAAATTTGTGAAAAATGTGTCATTTGTGACTACTTTGACAGTAACATCGTGGCAAAATTGTGACAAAGCGACGTGACAAAAGTCTTTTTTAAAGTAAAAAACATGTTTTGTAGAATTTTTGTAATTTTTTAATGATTTTAAGAAGGTCACATCTCAGTCACAATGTGACATCACTGAGTGGTAGCATTTTGGTCACAAATGTGATGTGACCACTGTGATCATGTATGCTATGAGGGTGGAAAGAGTAGTCTACTGGGGTAGACTCTCCAAAATATATACAAATTATAATAGTATTTTCATTTGGCCCCTTGAACTACGATTTACAGTATCTTAATTTCAACACTGATATTCTATCACTCTTTACAACATCTCTTCAAAGTGTACTTCAATCTTCATATAATATGTAATAAGATATCACAAAAAATGTATTTTACATGATGAGTGAATGAGCATTAACAATAACAAAAATTCATGATAAAAATACTGTTACTAACAGAAAAAAAGGCATTTATTACGCAAATAATAGCCAATAACACAACCTATTTAAATATATTGCACATTAAACCTATGAAACATAACACTCTGATAACATATCGATTCGCAGGAAATTACAAATGAGTCATCAGAAAAATGTTAATTACCTGCATTATTCTGAGAATATCCTTTTCAACAAATGACTTCAAATATATTCTACCGACGCAGCTATGTTCGTCATTTCCTTTTACGATAGCAGTGAAAGTCAAAACAATAAGATACCGAATCTGATAATAAACATAGTAGCAAACACCATGAATTACTCCATTTCTCAAATGTTATTCAGAGTAATAATGATATGATTGGAATAAATTGGTTAAAATCTGTCTCGGGTTCGAATTTTGAATCGGGGTTGAATATATGTTGCGGGTGATTTCAATTTTAAGGGAAAAGAGTAACTTGAATTTGATCAAAATATCGATTTTCTTTTCCTAATATTAACTGAAAGCTTCATTATTTACGAATATTTTGTAACCTCATTTTTACCTATGTGACTATTGTATCGCGAGATATTTTAAATTTTGTCAATCTATCCAGCACAATTACCCATACAAATTAAAATTTTAATCTTGATTTTTCTCTCTGTTTATATTTTTAAAACTTGCTTGTTTGAGAAATACTAAGGCTTTTTTGCTAATTTAGATAGAGGTTTGATTTTTTTACTAGTTTCCTATGATGTATTTAATATTTTTATGTATGAATTTAACATTCCAGTTTGCAGTTATTTATTATTATTTTTTAATATTTAAATTGCAAGTTTGTTGAATTTCCTTTACTTTTTAGTATACATTAGAGAAAACAAAACATATTAAATGTAAAAACCCATGCATCTAAAAATCCATGCACCGTTTTATGTAGAATATTCTAATAAATTTGGAAAAAATCGATGTAAAACTATTCATATTTATTAAAATAATAGGGATTTAAAAAAAAAAATTAAAAAATAAATAAATTTTTGCAAAGTAGGCTGTTTTACTTAAAAAAAATTGTTTAATTTTTAATATTAAGTAGGGTGACATCCCCAGTAATTGGCACATTAAGGATTTGCCTTTAAACTTACTTCTATTTTCATTACCAAGAAATAAAATATTTACTTGCAAATATTTTTAAATCAAAGAGTGCATATCTGTGCATCTATTTTGCCCACTAAAAGCAAAAATATTTGAAAAAGTATTTTTATAAAAATACATTTATAAAAAGTTGCTGTAATCACCAGTAATTGACACTTAGACTTTTACACAATTTAAGTAACCCTTTTCAACTAAACAAAACTGTTGTCAATTAAAATTTAAAATATACTGTAAATCAGATAATAATAAATTGAAATGCACGCTTCTCTTAAGCCAGAGAAAAAGCATTTGCAACAAAAATGGCTAATTTGATACAAACCATAATTGTTTCTCTTTCCTAGGCACTATTTTCATTTAGTAGCATAAATCAAAGTTATAATCTGTAAAGTAAATAAGCATATAACTGGTATATGGTCTTGCATTTTTAAAAGACTGGATATAAATCTTATTTAAGGACATTTTTGTAGGATGTGCCAATCACTGGTGCCTGCCAATTACTGGGGATGTTACCCTATTGTGACACCGCATATATTAAAGTATTATTCAAAATTGAAGAGATGGTTTGAAAGGTACGCTGTCCCCTTAACCCTTTATCTACCGACGGTACTTATCAGTACCATGAAAATTACTTATAAATTTCTTTAAATACGTCAATTAATTGTAATACTGTTTAGAATGAGTTACAGTTACATTACTTTGTTTTGTTCCAAAAGCCTTATTGGTTGCACAAAACAAAAATATCTTTAAAAGGATGATTTCTTTTGCCTTTGTATCTTTACAGCTTTCTTGGCGCTGAGGGAGGGGGTTGGGGATTTTTCGATTCGGAAATATTTATATATTTATGTTGTAAGAACATCCTATTTGTACATTTTATAATTCTACAAAATGCTAAGAAAACAATTTAAAATAAAAGATTTGAGTAGTGTTATAAATATTGCACAAAATCCCTGTCAATTCAAATGCAATTAACCCTTCTAAATCCTTCAAAAATTTATTAAATGATTATATAAACCTTTTAATTTAGTTCAAACAACTTACGTAAAATGCTTTAGAACGTAAAATTTTCACAAATTCATAATGCGGTAGATAAAGGGTTAAACTGGAGCTCCGTTTAGGGCATATGGAACATCTCTACAAGTAAAATGAAGTAGTTTTTGTGAAATATTTAACATCATGTATTTTAGTTAGAAATAGAAATGATTTTTTTACATTAAATATACTATATATAAATATAAATAAATATACTATATATAAATAAATCCAAAATAAATTAATTTCATGCATACATTAGTTTGTGGAACTAATTAATTTTATGTGTTTTTTAAACTATCTGTCTATTCGGTACACTTTTCTAAAAAATGTTGAATAAATCACCTTAAAATTTGTTTTGACCTAATTTTTGACCTATTTCAAATTCTACCTATTTAAGTTCAATGCACATTTAATCTGTGAAATATCACGCTCTCGTAGCATATTAGTTCGTAAAAAACTACGAATAAGTCACCAGAAAAATGTTAATTACTTGCATTATTCTGAAAAAGTATTTATAAACAAATGACTTCAAATTTATCCCTAACGTAGCTGCCATGTTCCTCATCTCCTTTTACAAAGGGACTGAAAGTCAAAACAAGATACTGAATGTGATACTGAATGTTATATTAACCGCCCCATACTGCTTCATTTATTGAACACATACTTATGATTATTGAATTTATATTAAATACTGTATATTTCTTATTGTACATTTCCACTTGCTTTTCTTTCTTTCTTTCTAACCGATGGCCAGGCCCCTACCTGCCGAGTTACCTCTGCTTAACGGGTTAGATACCTGGTATAGAGGCGAGTGATCGCCTAATCGCCGCGTTGCGGCAATAAACCCGATAACTTCGTTTCTCATATTATCATATCTGCAGTCATTGCTTCTCATTTGAGCATTCTTTGTTTTGTCGGTTGCTTAGCGTTACATCCTGTTGTTTGAAGTGCAAGTGGCTACTCAAGTTGGTCTCGTAATTTAGAGCCTTGATGAGATGACGAGACCTTCACCTGGTAAGGCACCTCCAGAGGTATAATTCACAGGTAACTTAGAGGACTTTGCACCCACGACGAATTTTACATTGAAAATTTCCATTTGCTTCAATGCTGACAGCTAATCAAGAAGTACCAAAGTCAAATCCTGAACAAGGTGTCCATGTTTAAAATGTAATCCCGCCTTTAGATCTTAAATGAGCAAAAAATGACTGTAGTACATTGAATTAGAAGATAATAGGGGTATTTTAATTTCTCCAGTTAACTAAACTACATATAACGTCTTAATTTCACACATGAATTTTTACATATTCCATAATATTTTGTGTTAAAAATAGAACCTAGCTTATCAGAAAAAAAAATAACTAAAAATAATTCGAAATATAGTTAATGTCATTACAGAATGAGAGATGATTCTAGCGAAAAATTGTCAGGAAAAAAAAAATCGTAATTGAAGCCAAAACGACCCAATTTCCCGAAAGGAATGTCGCTATTTAAAAATCTACTATTTAAATTTAACACACATTTAATCTATGAAATATCTTGCTCTGATATCATATTGATTCGCAACAAATTACGAACGAGTCACCAGAAAAATGTTAATTACTTGCATTATTCTGAAAAGGTCCTTATAAACAAATGACTTCAAATGTATCCTTAACTCAGCTGCTATGTTCATCATTTCCTTTTACAAAGGGACTGAAAGTCGAAACAAGATATCGAATGCGATACTGAACGTAATAGCAAGCGCAAGAAATTGCTTCATTTCCTGGCTAATATTCAGAGAATACGATGTGATTGGGATAAAATCGGCACAATGCACATATATTTTTTGAGATTCCTTTCATGAAATCTCATATTTATCTATAGCCATTGAACAAATGCAAATAAAGAGACATGTCAGCAAACGTGGATATATATCTACGTGGTAATTGTCACGGTGCAAGTGATAAAATGTTCGCAGCATATTAATCGGAACTTCAATAGTTCAGAAATAAAAATATCTTTAATATTTCTGCATCAAATATTTATTTATTCATTTGTAGTTTTTGCTGTTAAATTCTGACTGTAGCTAATAATTTTTCGTGAAACTTACATGTTAGTTATTAAAGTACGTAAAATATAATGTATCACCATATAAATTAAACCACTTAAAATCTCAAGATGTACCGCTTTTTTACAACCGTTATATTTTTTTCTTCGAAATTTTGGATTTCAATTTTTCCTGACATTAGAGGACATACATAATAATTTTAAAGATACGTTATAAGTATATTTCAAAATTGTCCTCATTTTTTTATGAGATTAATAAATTGATTTATTTCACACGTGCCATTTCTACTCAAGTACTAGAATCGGTATTATCATACTTTTAAAAATCGATGTTTTCATTCTTTAAACATTTTGTGATTTTCATAATAAAAATTATATTTTTTCGCAATTTACAAGTGTGAAATTTATTCTACATAAAAGTAAGAAAAATGTAACTTTTCTCAAAAATATACAACTTAAAATACATTACAACTTAATACTTTGGATTATATAAATGCTCACAAAAAGGTACTTTTCTGAAAATAAAACATCCGATATATTCTAAACAGTACTTTGACGTAATCTACTATTTCTAGGAACCCCTTCTTCCCAAACACATCAAAAACTACAAATTTATTTTTTCAGCAACACCAGAAAAATAATCCAGTGAAATATTAATTATTTTTCTTTTTTGAAACGCAAATAGTTGATGATTTTCATAATATAAATTGATTTTTTTATAATTCTCAAGCGTGAACTATATTCTACATAAACGTTAGAAATATGTATTTTTTTATGTAAACATAAAATAACTATTTAATCTTTTGACTACATAAACAGAAAAATATACTTTTCTCAGAATAAAACATACAACACATATCCTTTATTATACTGTGGTGTAATATACTATATCTAAAGGAAACCCTTCTTCCACACAACACAAAAAAAAAAAAAAAAAAAAAAAAAAAAAAACGACAAATTCATATTTTCCAAGGCGGAAAAAAATAAATCAGTAAAAAATAAAAAAATAAAAAATCAGAAAAGTACTTATGACTTTTTTGCAACGTAACTAATTCACGATCTTCATAATAAAAATTATATATATATTTTTTTGTAATGCACAAACTTAAAAATTATTCTACAAAAATATAAAATATTACTTTTCTCAAAAATATAAACTTAAAACCCATCACTTAATCTTTTGGCTACATAAACACCATTAAAAGGGTATTTTTCTGAGAATAAAACATCCAACATACATCCTAAACTATACTTTGGCGTAATCTACTACATCTAAAAGAACCCCTTTTTCCCGACAACACCAGAAAGACATTTTAAGTATCACAATTTCCTGTTGAATCGCACAAAAATACGATACGTAACATGGTCAGTAATGACATTTTCTGATATTTATCTGCCGAAATAGGATTCTTGTTCTCTATATATTGACACACCGTTTGCAAAGGCGTTAAACAGAGAGATGAAATATTTGTTTTGTCCCTTATAGAAATTTGTAGGGTTTATTTTGACTGTTATATGAAGTAAATTGTTAACATATGTGATTGATAAATGGTATAGAAACGATGTTAGCAAAAATAATATGAGTTGCTATTATGTTTATTTATTTGATTATACACATTACTGTGACATAATACGATTTTTTAAATATTTTTTTGTTTAAACAATCTGTAAGATCAACATAAGAACTAGAATAGGATTATTTTTGCTGCAAATATGTGCTGTACATTGCTGCAAAAATAGTGTACTTAAAGATAGTAAGATTTAATACAATTTTATAATTGTGAAATTATTCCACAGCATGCGTTTTTCAATAAGTTATGGATTTTTAAATATTAATGAATTTTTACACGCTGTTCGCGAAGGCGTATAACAGACAGATGAAATATTTATTTTGTTTTTTTATAGAAATTTGTGGCATTTATTTTTACTGTTATATCAAGTTAATTGTTAACAAATAGGATTGATAAATGGCTAAGGATGTTAGCAAAACTTAAATGAGGTGCGATTGTGTTTATTTAACTGCTGATAAACATACTGCAATACAACAACCCTTTAAATATACAACCTATAAAATCAATATAAAACTAGAATAGGACTCTTGTTCTATATAAAGGATGCAGTATGTTAATGAAAAAATAATGAAAATATTCCTATCAAGAGTAATCTTGAAAATGTCGCCGTTTGTGCGATGTAACGTATATCAATAAATAAAAACTTTGTTAAATCACCATAAAAAGATAAATTAATCAGGACGCGTTTCGAGCTGCAAAATTACTGCTCATCATCAGCTGATCCAAACACGTGTCACAGTGACACGTGTTTGGATCAGCTGATGACGAGCAGTAATTTTGCAGCTCGAAACGCGTCCTGTTTAATTTATCTTTTTATGGTGATTTAACAAAGTTTTTATTTATTGATATATATTTATCGCCAGTATTTTCGGTGTTTCTCAATACGATGTAACGTATGTTGATCTAAATAAAAATTATTTAATATCACTATTAACAATAGCTAGTTTAGTTTTATTCTTAATGATTTTTTACACACCGTTAGTAACTGCAATAAACAAAGAAATGAAATATTTGTTTTGTCTCTTATAGAAATTTGTAGCGTTTGTTTTAACTGTTATATGAAGTAAATTGCTAATAAATGTGATTGTTAAATGGTATAGAATTAGTGTTAGCAAAAATAGCATGATGATTAGCTATTATATTTATATAATACCTTATAAATATTAATGCCATATAACATGTTATTTTTTTCTATTTTTTTTTTCTTTTTAAATACAAAACCGGTAAAATCAACATAAAAACTAGAATAATTTTTTAACCACTCACTGCAAAGAAAAAAAAATCTATTTTTATGACAAAAAAAATTATTTGGGATCTATATATCGGTCTAATAATAGGAAAAAAAGTAAAAAAAAAAAAAATAAATAAATAAATAAATAAAAAAATAAATTTCAAATTTTGTGCTACAATTTGATATTTTTATGGCGTATACCCTATCTACAGAAACATAGTTTTTAATCCGTTGCATCGCGGTGGTTTCATAGGTATGGGACATAATTTTATTTCCCACAGGCCAAATTGACACCGGAATTTTGTCTAAAAAAATTACGGTTTATTGAATAAGTGAAATATAGCGTTTTCGTATTTATAAATAAAGTTGTTTCCAAATTCTGGTGTCAGTCATTAATTTCAATACTTAAGCAATGAATTTGCCCTGCGTCGCAAAAGATTAAATATTGCATTGCTATAGCTTGCAACTAAACGGGCTTAAATTAATTATTTTTATATGCTTCTCTTTATCTCTTTTTTCTGCCATTTGCTTTGTATTAATATTTTTAAGTGTTCAGTAAAAATAATAAAAATAAATTTTGCACTAATACCTTGATCAAACTTTTTATTTGATTAAAAAAAAAAAAAAAATAAAATGAAATAAAAATAAATAAATAAATAAAAAAATTCCAAATGCAGTCATCTATTATGGACAAAATGAGTTTTATTCCTTTCTTTGGATTGTTCTTGACAAATTACAGTGAACATATTGTCTAAAACCACGGCACATATTGAGAATTATAGTGTTTTTAGGTATGTATCCCTGATAAGGTACACTGTGCAGTGAAGGTTTTAAATTTGACATTAATTTAATTTTAAAAACATTTCTAAAGGAAAATGTTCTCCAATTGTATTGGCTGACAACTAAAAATAAATAAACAAATAAATAAATAGGAATGACAATGCTAGTACGGATCCTGTTTTTTTCCAAGTAAAATATCGGTATTTCTGTACCTAAAAAAAAAAATAAATGTAGTTCAAACTCGCGAAATTTCGTCTTATTTTAGAATAGAAAAAAAAAAAAAAAAAAAAAAAAAAAAAAAACTTTTTTTTTTTAAATTTCAGTACTTATCTAAAACCTATAGATAAGTCATGTAAAATATATTTTAGTAATTTTATACAAAACTGTAATAGGAATAAATGAGTAAAATTCGCTGGAAGAAATGAGGTACTTCAGCATGAATCAACATAATTAAAAAAATAAATAAAATAATTCAAATAAATAATCATTTGATACTTCAGTATTACAATATAGCTTTTAAATTGTGTATCATTTTTATAAATTAATCGCTTTCTGATTTGCCCTTAATTCATACAGGTAACGTGATTTTGCCAATTATGATTTGCCCGTACTAGGTATTGACATCCATATTCTGATCATGATTTATTTTTTTCACCAGTATTTTTTTATTGTAAATTTTGCACTATTTAATTCGATCCTTTTTTATTTAATTAGAATTTATTTTGAAAAATCGGTGTTAAAAGATTAAATATTCTGTGAAAGACATGAAAAATTAGGCATTATTTGAAAGTTTTTTCAAAAATATTGATCAGTTAACCTCCTGACTGCCGCCGGCTGATTTTTTCACACACTAAGCTGCACTAAGCTGCAGGGTTCACTGCAACGTAAGCAATATTTAAATTAGTATAATTCCACATATAAAACCCAGTTCTGAAAATTAAGTTAGGATTGATGCTATCAAAGATTATACACCGATACTAATAACATATTTTGTATCAGGTTGGATAAAACATCTTTTTTTTTTTAATAATTTTAATAAATTACAGAGAAAACAACATTACAATATTACCCTTTGGCTGGGCAGCCAGGGGGTTAAGCGGTTTTTACAATTAATATCTATGAACTGTGAAAAAAGAAATATTGCTATTCAATACAAAAAAATAAGCCCTTGTGATAAATCTTCTAAAATTTATATATCAAGAATTCTTACAATTGCATTTCAACACTCCATTAATTTAAAATGCAATTTAGCTGTTCATTTATTTTGTAAATGTCTGCTAAATATCCTATTTTACTCAGATTTTCTATAAACACAACAACGTAAGAGGTTACTTCTGTAATTGGCAGAATCTACAAAACGATGCAAAATTCTGGTTATTCACTCAAGCACGTAACGGAATTGTGCATCAATACAGAATGAGTAGCATTCACGTTAAGGTAAGTACCTGCTACAACTTCACATTTATGTATCAATTAATTACGGGGATGTCTTTGTATTTGTCAAATAAGTTTTAGTATAATTTGGACAAATTACATTTTTTTCCCGTTATTGATTCTTTTTTGTATTTCACAGGCATATTAATTAATAAACTGAATTCTATATCATACAAATTTTGTGAGAAATTTTAATGATGGTTTGAAATGTGCAGATTATTATTGAAACAGCTTTAACTTTATACCATATGAATAGCTTTATTATACTGATATCTTCAGTTTTAAATTTAAAAATTAATTAATGAGATAGAGAAATATAAAGTGTTATAAAGTTTATTTTTAAAGAAGGAATATAAAACAAAATACTTTTTAGCTATTTTTTATGTGCACAGTTAAAAAAAAATCTCTAAAGTTACAAAAAGTTTTCTAGGAAACTGGGATTTCTAGAACTTTTGATGTAACGGCATCAGGAATAATTGACGTAACAGATACAGATTTGCTCTGAAAATCAAAAACATCTGTATATTCCTACCTAGTTTTGAAGATTTACATCTTTTTTTTTTTTTTTTTTTTTTTTTTTTTTTTTTTACAGTGTATAAATAAAAATTTTGGTAAGTATGTAGATATCCGTAATTTTACCTGTGTAGAGTTTTAGATTTTTTTTTATTAATTTATTTATTTACAAAATACGGATCATAAAAATTTAATTTTTGTATTTTTTGAAGTATCATACTTGTTAAAACTGTTGTTGGCTTTCATTTTTTCAAAACTAAAAACTAAAACAAAATCACTTCACCTTTTTCATTTACGTATAAAAATATTTCATATTTATTTACTTAGAACAGATGTCACAAATAAAAATTAAATGAAAAAGTTGACATGTTTCGGTTCATTCATAAGAACCGTATTCTTAACACATAAAATCAGTAGAAAACTAAATGACACTGGATATAAAATTTATAATTTTATACATGGATATATAATTTTATATCCAGTGTCATTTAGTTTTCTACTGATTTTATGTGTTATGAATACGGTTCTTTTGAATGAACCGAAACATGTCAACTTTTTAATTTTTTATTTGTGACACCTGTTCTAAGTAAATAAATATGAAATATTTTTATAAGTATCATACTTGTTTGACTCCATGCTACTCAATAAAGAGTCCAGGTCGCCAAGATCGTCTTCACTGTCCACTTGTATAATATCGACTTGCAAATATCTAGCTTAAAATGCTTTTTATAACAACAATAATGCTTATGTGGAAACAATATACAATATGAGTATCTGTTTGGTATTTAATTTATAAAAATGCACTGTGTTTTAATCATTTTCATATGAAGAAATCGCATTTTCTTCCAATCACAAAATTTAGCTTAGTTAAAATATATATTAAAACTATTTCGCGCGGTTGCTGTTCAAAGTAAATTCTGTTATTTTATAATAATTTAAATTAGAGTAATCGTTACAGTGATTGATGTATTATAAATAAGAAAATTTCTCTAATATTTGAATGTTTCATTTTTACGATAAGGTAACACTTGAATACAATTGTATGATCAACATACATTATTGTTGACATTTTGACAACATACATTATATCATTGTTCTAAAAGTACGTTTAGGCTACTTTAATGCGTAAAATAACTGATATATATATATTTTTTTTTGGCTCACATCATTTTAGAGGAGATTTTTTTATTCCAGAATAAATCTGTTCCCGGGACAATCGTTTTATTGAAAATCCTCTACGGTATATTTGAGAGGCTTCTAAACGGTCACAATTATTCTATTACAGTTAGACATGTGCTGCTTAATAAAAGATTTCCTAATTAAATTTGATTTTTCATCCTGTGTGGCAAACTTGATAAATCTTTCAATTACCAATCATGGATTTGGTCAGTATCTAAGCAATTTCTCTATTCTATGAAACGAACTAACGTTATTGTCGTAAATGAATTTTTTTGTGGTCGCAGATCATTCTCTGTTAATATTAAGAAAAATGTTGCATATAAAACTATGAAAATTGTTAGTTTTAGAGTGAATGTTTTGGAAATCTCGTTTAAGCAGCCAATATTTAAATCGAAAAAATAGTTAAAGACCTATGTAATGTTGAATTTAGTTGAAATAGTTTCATTGGAAAAAATTATGAAAACAAAAATTACGCATGGCAATTTAACCATCTTTTGCGGCGACAATCTCGCCAAACTGGCGGCAAACAGTGTGCATTTAAAAAAAAAACGACTAGTTTTTAGAGATCTTTTTCTAAATATTTTTTTTATCTTTCTTATTGCAATAGAAATTTATTTTATGTTTAAAAAGCTTTTTTATATTATTGCGAAAATTTAAAACAGAGCAGATAAAATTTTCTTTTAATAAAACAAAATGCATTTACACGTAATTATTTTTTAAAAAAGAACTGAGACTAAAATAATATATAAATTTTCACATGTTAAAAGCTGGAAATTGAAGGAAGTTAATTAATAAAAAAAATATTTACATTTAAATATTAAAAAAAAAATACAAATAATAATTTAATTACTATGCGTTAAGAGAAATAAATAAGGGTGGGGGTGAATTACGTCATAGTTTGAATATAGTTTTCAATTGCGTGTTAATAAAATAAAATAGAAAAAAAATGTATTCTTCATGAATTTGTTTTTATTATCGAAATGCTAGGTTTGATTGTTAAAAACAAGATTTTTACAACAAAATAGACAGATATCCTGCTTGAAAGTAGCCTTTGTAAAAGCACATTTTTATTTTTATTTTTATTTATTATTATTATTTTTTTTTTTTTTTCTTGTTTGTTTGTTTTTAGAGTGAAGAAATATTAAATTTGTAGAATTAATTTGTATAAAAAATATTTTTGTATACATTATTTATAGTTTATTTATAATTGTTTTTTAAATAGAATATTTTATTTAAAGTTATTTTTATGCTACTTGTTTACATTCAAATATCATATGTTTAAAGTAGAATATTAGATAAATACAAGATATTTTTACTATTTCGTAGTCAAATAAAAAAAACGTACATCGATCTTATAAAAATCGGATTATTCTCTATGCCAAAATATATTTTCATGATATACAATTTCTCGTTTTCCTATGAAAGAAGAGATTTTCATGGAAATAGCCCATAAAAGATTCCATATCATAGAATTATATTATGGAAAATTGGCGTGATATATGATCATTTTCATATGGTATTGATTCAGATTTGATTTTATTATTGTTATTTTTTATGACGAAATTAAGGAATTTTTATTCTCAATGATAATGATATCAATTTAAATTATTTTGTTTCTATAACTAATGTAGAATAAATAAATTTTTAAATATTTTCTTTTATGTAGGACTGTTTTATTGTTTTTACTAGATTTACAGAGATTTACACACGAGAATAAAGATATTGAAATCTTCTTTAACTGTGACATTTATCATCTCTCTTATGTTAATGAGACATATAATTAATGAAAATTTAGACATTATCACACAGAAAAATTAGTGACACAAAAAACAAATCGGTGAAATATAGAACAGCATAAAAAGAAAAAAAATTGCAACATTATTGTATAATTATATATATATATATATTTAATATTGTTATTAATATTGTTTTTTTATGAAAACACTTTTTTGCTATACATAATAAATAATCATGATGTGAATTCTGTAACTCAACGATCTTGTCATAGACTAAAATATGCACAACTTTGAAAACAGATACATAAAAAAAATAAACATTACACAAAAACTGCACAGCGAATTTTTGACTAAAGAAAGAATTTCTTTCTATATATTAACCCACAGAGACACATTACACAAATTTCATGGGTTTACGCTGAATCATCGAATCCGCACGGAACCTTCATATTTCGTTTTGAACAAATTGTTTATGCATGACCTGTAGAGACTTACTCACAAGAGTTGAAAGAAATGTAATTTTTGGTCATTCCCTTATCCGGCAATCGGGGGTCGTCAAACAAGTGGCCTCACCCTCTCAGGGACCAACACAGTACTTACAATTAAATAAAATATAAGCTAAATATTCTGAAAAAAAAATGAATTATTTAGCAACTAATAATACAAAGCGTGCTGCTTTATTCTATAATTGTTTTCTTTTTCTCTGAAACCCTTTTCTGCTATGTGTTATTAGTAGTGGAATATCAATTCTGCAATTCAACGATGTTGTCATAGACAGAAATATGCATCATTTTAAAACCACATCCGTAGAAAAATTAACATTGCACAAAAATTGCACAGCGAACTTTGGAAAAATAAATAAAATAAAATAAAATAAAAATAAATAAAGATAAAAATAAAAAATCCTATATTTATTGATTCATTAAGTAGAAGCACCTTATGCAGCAATATATATTAGTAATCAAAGCACTGAAATAAAATATTTTGAAAATATTCTACACAAAAAACAAATTAATGCATTATTGAACAATTGAAAAAAAAGGGTGCTTCATTATTTTATAATTTATTTTTACTTTATTTATTTATTTTTCCTTAAAGGTACTTTTGCTGTGCATCACAAATAATGGGATAACAATTCTATAACTGAATGATCAGACTAAAATAGGCACGACTTTGAAAACACTTACATAGAAAAAATAAACATTTGCACAAAAACTGCACAGCAAACTTATGACTGAAAAAAGAATTTCTTTCTATATATTGACCCACAGAGACACATTACACAAAAATCTCATGGGTTTACGCTGAATCATCGAATCCGCACGGAACCTTCATATTTCGTTTTGAACAAATTGTTTATGCATGACCTGTAGAGACTTGCTCACGAGAATAGAAAGAAATGTAATTTTTGGTCATTCCGTGATCCGGTAATCGGGGGTCGTCAAACAAGTGGCCTCACCCCCTCAGGGACCAACACAGTACGTTTGAGTCACTAGAGTGATTAAATTTCTCCATTGAAGTTGCGCTCCCCGTCTAACATTTCCAGCACCCCAAAGAATCGGAAGTGAATAAGATTGAAGTGGGACGGGGATTTTCTTAAGGGGGCAATTAAAAATTTCTTTTTGTAATTTTAGATCTATGTTTTGAAGTTCTGCGTGGAGCTCAGAACAGATGAAGTCAAATGGAATAAAATATTTAGAGATAGGGATAGTAATAAACTAGGGTGTGTTATATATATTTTTACTAAATAATACAGTTTAATTGCATCTTTTCTTAAATTTTATTTATTTTTTTAGCTTTTTAGTTTTAGTAAGATAATGGGACAAGAATTTCGCTAAGGTGTGATTAAAAAAAAAAAAAAAAAAAAAAAAAAAAATTATATATATATATATATTTCGAGGTTTGGATCGAAATTTCTTTTTGTAAATTTAGATCTATGTTTCGAAGTTTATGTGTAAAGCTCAGAACAGATGAAGTGAACGGGTAAAACGTATTTAGAGATCGGTATCGTAATAAGGTAATGTGTGTTCTACATATTTTTACTAAATAAAATATTTTAACTACTTTTTTTTTTTTGTACGTTTACAGGACAAAGATTTCCCTAAGAAAGAAATAATATATATATATATATATATATATATATATGTTTAGATCAAATTTTTATTTCGTAATATTAGATCTTTGTTTCGAAATTTATGAGTAAAAATTAGAGCAGATGAAGGGAATAATAATAAAATATTTAGAGAAAGGTATTGTAAAAAAGTAGTGTGAGTTCTATGTATTTTTATTCTTACTAAATAGTATAGTTTAATTACTTTTTTGTTTTAGCACGATTGCGAGACAAGGGTTTCCCTAAAGGAGGGATAAAAAAGAACTTTATTTCGAGATTTAGATCAAATTATCATTTTGTAATATTAGATAAATGTTTCGAAGTTTATGCGTAAAGTTCAGAACAGTTGAAGTGAATAGGAATAACGTATTTATAGATAGATTTCGTAATAAGATAGTCTGTATTCTACATATTTTTACTAAATAATATAGTTTTTTTGCATTTTTTTAAGTACGATAGTAGGGGAAAAATGGGGCTCCGGCCTCAGGAGGAGGATTGAGGATCGGAGGAGGGAGGAGGGCTCCTCCTCCTCAAACCTCCTCCTCAATCCTCCTCCTCAAACCTCCTCCTCCTCAATCCTCCTCCTCAATCCTCCTCCTGACATCGTCTTGTAAGAGAGGGGTAAAAGGGGGGGATTGAATTTTTTTTCGTGAAATTTGAATATTTTATGCTATAAGAGAGGGGTAAAAGGGGGATAAATTTTTTAAGTATACTACAATACGAGCGGTTCTTTTGACTGTTGATTAAGAGATGAATGATTCATATTAAATTAAAAATAGTAATTAATTAAAAGGTAATTAAAAATAATAAGTGATAAATAATGAAGGGACTTAGAATTTTTCGAGCGGTATTTTTAGTCAAGTGTAGTACGTAGTGGAATTTAAGAAGTGAATAACAGCAATTAACGATAATTAGTAATTAATTAAAAAGTAATTAAAAATATTGAGTAAAAATAATGAAGGTAATAATTAAAAATGAGAATTAAAAATAATGAGTAAAAAATAATGAAGGGAATTTTTCGGTGAACTTTAGTTTAAGGATTTATTTTTTGATTTGAAGCGGAAATTTTGGGGAGATTGATTTTTTTTTTTTTTCACCGTGTTTTTAATAAGGGGTTAAGCGGATATTTTGGGGACACAGAATGTTTTTTTCTGTACTATTGTACGAGTAGTTTTTAATTTTAATGTGGTGACTTAAAAATTTTTCAGTTTGGTGTAATTTAAGAGTTTATTTTTTGATTTTAAGCAGAAATTTTGGGGAGATTGATTTTTTTTTGTTTTTTTTTTTTTTTTTCACCGTGTTTTATATAATGGGTTAAGCGGGTATTTGGGGACATAGAATGTTTTTTTTTCAGTACTATTGTACGAGTGGTTTTCAATTTTAATGTGGCGACTTAAAAATTTTCAGTTTGGTGTAATTTAAGAGTTTATTTTTTCGATTTTAAGTGGAAATTTGGGGAGATTGATTTTTTTTTTTTTTTCCACTGTGTTCTTACATGATGAGTTAAGCTGGTATTTTGGGGGAAATTATTATTTTAGACTAATCATTCACGAAGGATATTTTGTAGATATAAATGTTTAATAGGGGGAGTTTAACTTTTTTGCAATGAGATTGACGTGCGCTCGTCGACCTAACCGTATGGAGTTTGTAATTTTCTTTGAATCATGTGTGCATACTGGCTTAGACTATCTTAGAAAGACTTCCACCACCTTTATCTCCACCAAGTCATAAATAATGCTGGTAATGGGAATTTGTGAATATTAACTTTAAACATTAATTTAATGAAGGAACTTTAAAATTATTTCGAGTACTATTTTTAGTTAACTATGTTATACACTTGATATTTTAGATTAGTTAAAAAATAACATTAAAATTTGAATGAGAAAATATGTTTCAAAATGGGATTTTACTTATTTGCGCTCGTTGACCTAACCGTTCGGAATCTGTGATTTCCCTCGAATCATGTGTGAATAACTGTTAGATTTCTTTAGAAAGACCTGAATAAGCTTCAACCATCATAAATAACGCATGTCTGTAACGGGAATTTGAACTTAATTATTTTAAATATTCATTTTAATGAGGTAATTTCGAAAACAATTTGTAGAACTTTTGAGCGGTAATAATTTTTATTGGGAAACTTAAAAGAATCTTGTGATTTTTTGGGGTCTAATTTTTAATTGCTGAATTGCAATCTGTATTCGGCTTTCTTTCGTGTGATTGTGTAGATGTTGATGAAAACTATTTCTGTTCCAATTAATGAAATTTAATAATTAAAATAATAAAGTGTTCCTCACCAGACACCCCTTTTTCAAAATTCGTGCATATTTTTTAACATAACAATGTGTTTAATATAAGTAATTTTTGTGTGTCCTTTCTTTTCTGAAAGAGTAAGCGATTTTTAACAGAAATATCTTTTGACGTGTGTAATTTTTCGTTGGTAGAACAATTTTCAAATAAATAAATTTTAATATTAATAGAATTTTTGACTTTCCGAAGAAAAAAAGGAACTTATTTTTAATGTTTTAATACTTGTCGGTTAAAAAAATTAAACTATATTTATTATCGAAATGAATTCATCTCCATTAATTTAAAAACATATAATATTTATAACCAGTAACGCAGAACTTTTTAAAACCCTGTTAATGAGATTTTATAACAAAAGTGTTATTATATAATTGAATTACTGTTTTTAAAATGTGTTGTATGTATGTGCGTGTTTTGAATGTATCTGTATGTTGTATGTATGTATGTATGTGTGTGTGTTGCATAGTGTGTGTGTGTCGTATGTATGTGTATGTTGTATGTATATGTATGTGTGTGTGTGTGTTGTATGTATGTGCATGTTGTATGTATGTGTGTGTATGTATGTATGTATGTGTTGTATGTATGTGCATGTTGAATGTATGTGTATGTAATTTTTTTTTTGCCGATAGGTGTGATCTTTAGCTGAAAGTGACCTAGGGTCAAAACTTTCACCCAGGAATCGTCATGAGGAGGCAGATCACATGATTCCCGTATTGCACACATTCACATACATTATTTCGAGCGATATTTTTAGCGAAACATAATATGCAATTGAAGTTTTAGAATAATTAAAAAATAACTTTAAAATTTAAATGAAAGAATGTTTCAAAATGGAATTTTACGTACTAACATTTAATCGCGCTCGTCGGTTTTTACTGTTTGGAGGTCTGTTAATTTTCCTTTAACCTTGGAAAACCTTGCGTCAATAAGGATATTTCAGAAAGACCCCCCACTTTGGATACTCTTTTAAACTAATATTTGTAATGAGATGTGTTCGCGCGCATCGGCCTAACTGTTTGGAGTATCAACATAAAATCAGCAAATTAATACAAAATATTTCAAATAGTAAGAAAATGATTGATTAAAATCACCAAGTAAGAATAAAAATACTTCAAGCAATGAGAAAATAATTGTTTAAAATCAAAAATTTAACATTTAAAGGTTTTATCTTCAGATCTAAATAATTTGTGAAAAATGCTTTTAAATATTTTTAAAGCTGTATTGAAAATAATATTTTTCATACCTTAACATCAATAAAAGTGTTAAATCCAAATCGATGAAGAGTTTAATAATTGTTTTCTCAAAGAGAGGATACTAAATTCGTTGCAATATATGTGTATGTGTGTAAACATAAATGAATCATTCTTATCTGCTTATCTGATAGCGTTTTCCGAAAAGGGTTGAATCTCTGAATCATAACTGATAGGAACTGGGGTTGATGTGTTATCTTAATTAATCTTAATGAGTACTATATCTAATTAAAATTATTTGACTTGAAATAAAATAACGTCTGTTGAGCAATATCTTTTGAAAACTTAAGATTTAATTATTTAAATCAAATTAAAGGCTTTTTTTTATCTCATCGATTTATTTTAAATAAAACTAAAATATTTATATTTTTCTGTACTTTGTTAGCAAAATAAAGAGTGTATCACATTCATTTCGGCTTTAACTGTTTGAAAATTTAAATTAACCTATAATTAAAATGATTACATAAGGTTGAGTATGCGATCTTTAAAATGAAATCTAGTTAAAAACGGAACACGCATTCATATAAAACTTTAAATACTTATGGTGTTGTGTATAATGCAATGTATGTATTAAATATTAAATGAAAAATATGAATTAACAATAAATGAAAGACATTAACATTAATAAAATATTAATTAAACATTGCATTGATTAAAAACTTAATGAAAAATATTAATTTGGGAATACGCATCCTTATAAAACTTTAAACATTTATGCTTTTGGGTATAATATTATGGATGTATTAAATATTAAATGAAAAATATGAATTAACAATAAATAAAAAATATTAATTAACATTAATAAAATATTAATTAAACATTGTGTTAATTAAAATATAGATTAAAAATTTAATGAAAAATATTAATTTCTCATGTAATTAAAATAACACTTTATAAATTAATGAATTATTAATAAATGAAACATGTTCATTCGAAACAACTTGAGAAATACTAATTTGTAATGAAATTAGAAAATACCAATTAATTAAATATTAATTAAAAATTAAATGAAAACTATTTATGAGAGACACATTGAAAAATATTCTCACCTTAAACTTTCATTCGCCAATCCTTAAATCCAACCTTCATCGTTGCTTACCTGTTAGGAAATGTCTGATAACAACAAATTCTTATCTTTAACGGTATTTCCCGAAGGCTGACTCACTAGATAAGTAACAATGACAAGTTCAAATCTGAAATTAAGAGTTTATTCATATTGAATATAATTAATATAATGTTTAATTAAAAAGGGACTTAATTTATTTAATACGTCATAATTAAGAATTTAATTAAATCCTAATATAATTTTTTTATCTAATTAATAGAATAAAAAAGAAATTCTTTTCAACATTTTAAAGAAACATCAAGTTATCGAATACTTAATAGATTATTTTTTTAATGAATGTGTAATTAACATTTTTAAAGGATTTTTTTCTAATTAATTAGTGTTTAATTAAAATTTTCATAATTAAAATAAATATATAAAATAAAAAAGGAATTCTTTTCAAAATTTTCAAGAAACACCAAATTATTATTAAGCAATATTTCGAATAACTACAAACTTTAATCATGATGAGTCATCACTGTGAATGATCTTTTCTTCTCATATGTTATAAAAACAAGTTTAAGTACCTAAATTTATTGATATATTTCATTGTGTGTTGGATCCTTCTTTACTAATCTCGTTAAAATTATTCATTTACCAATGATTTAAATTTCACATTTTAAAGTCATTTATATAATATACTAACATTTGACTATTAAATATCAAATAATGGATATGCACTTTTTACACTCACATCTTACAATGTAATTAGTAACCAAATGTAATGATTTTTAAGCATGTCTTCTTAATTTTTTTACAATGAAAGACTATCACAGTTGAATATTTAGCTTTCTGTTTATAACTTTATCGAGAAATATATAATGCATACCACACGATTTCATTAAATGAATCACAATACATTTCAAACTTCTCATTTTCAATGTTTTATATATACTAGTGTTTATCAAATAGGTGTTTATTCTGAACAATCATTACTTAGTATATTGATGAAAAGTTTGTGTTGAACGGTTTTTAACTTAAATGGTGTGAGAAAAGGATATATTAGGACAGAAGTTATTAAATATAGAGTCTTTAAAGTTTATACCCGTGCAAGAATTGGCATTTCAAGAAACAAAGTTGTGTCACATTTGAAAGCATTCTTTATATTCGAAACGCACACGTGATCACGATCACATCACTGAAGAGCATAGAGAAGCTGTTTATGTTGTATATAATTTGAATTTTCATTAACACAATATTATAACCGAAGTTTTTCGACAATTTGAAAAATTATGATGTTCAACGTCTGCACACGTTAACACAGAATAAGATTAGCTTATGCCCTTTCGTTGATAAGCGTTATTTGCAGGTAAGATGTATTAACATAACAAAATTTTCTTGGTAATTTTACTCGCAGGTTTCGAAACCACAAACATCTGATCATACTTCTCATTTTTAACACGCGACACTAACCATTGGGCCATTAAAGCCCGTAATTTAGTAACTAAAAATTAAGAAAGATCATCGAAAATGATTACTTCACACATGCAAAAATAATTTTTATTGTGACTTATCAGTTAAAAATCACGAAGAAAAGAAAAATATCACATATGTTTTGGATTACTTTGAGATTTTATGAGTCACTTCATCAGTTAAATAGACATAACCACTTCTTATGAATCACTACTTATGCTTAAATTTTGAAATACTTGCTTATATGAAATGTATTATATTTTAGTTTATCAGTGATAGTGCGATTACTTGTTAATAATTTTAATGTTATTAAAAAAATTTAAAAAAATCAAATGTGAATAATTAATTAAAAAAACACAAGTCACTATTAAAGGTTTGAACAAATTATTAAAATTATTTTACAAAACTTTTCAAATTATTTAAAAATGTTTCACTAATATTTAGTAATCGTCAAATTTTAATGTCGATAATCATTTATGTGAGTCAGGTTTTCTGTTTTAACTGTTAAGTTATCAGATTCCCCCTTCAAGTACATCTCATTGATAAGTTTTAATCAACCAATCAACTATTTATTTACCCCAGCAACCAGCTATTTGTTTACCCTAGTAACCAAAAAGCTTTTGTCGACACATGAACAAAATTTTGAAGATGCAAGACTCTTCATTTTCATTCGAAAAAACAATGACTTATGTAATAAATTTTTTCTTTACTTAAATGAAACCTTCACATGTGTATGGTAAAACTTGGAAAATTTCATTTAATGCACAAATTTAAAGTTAACAGACAAGGTCTTCACACATCTTTTAGTATTTTACTAACACTTTGCCAAATATCTTTAGAAAACAACAACAGAATTTTAAATAATTATTTTAATAAAAATTCTCTTTTGTAAGTGACATTATTAAACTAACTTGAAAAATTAACTTGGCAAAGCAAGTTTTCACTATTCCAACTAAGTAATATTCATAAGTTTTATATGATAAACAACCTGTTTGGTTATGTCCCAGCATGGCTTTATAAAATGTATCTAAAATAACCTTTAATATCAATGTTTAAAAATATGCGAATAATTCAGTTAGTCTTTTATAGATGATTATTTTCCCTTCTATTATTTAAAAGACATTTTTAAATAAAATTATTACTGATGCCAGTTTATCCCAGTGTTATGAAATGTGTATGCAAAACTTTTAATTCTAATTTTCACATTTTATTATTTCAAATTATTGTTTTCAAGTTGTACTAAAATTTGGAAAAAAATATTTAATTTTCATGCATAATTAAATTGAAATACTTTAATAATAAAGACACATTTAACATTGTATACTCACCTAATCCAACACTTTCACAAATACACGTCCGACTCGCTCCAAGGTTTAGGAAGAAATGAGAGATTCAAAGTCCTTATCAGAAAATGTTATCAGATAGTCTTATCTTAAGATAAGTGACGTCAGAGAACATATGTCATCAACTGGTCACGTGATGTATATCACATTTAAATTATTTTGTTTCTATAACTAATGTAGAATAAATAAATTTTTAAATATTTTCTTTTATGTAGGACTGTTTTATTGTTTTTACTAGATTTACAGAGATTTACACACGAGAATAAAGATATTGAAATCTTCTTTAACTGTGACATTTATCATCTCTCTTATGTTAATGAGACATATAATTAATGAAAATTTAGACATTATCACACAGAAAAATTAGTGACACAAAAAACAAATCGGTGAAATATAGAACAGCATAAAAAGAAAAAAAATTGCAACATTATTGTATAATTATATATATATATATATTTAATATTGTTATTAATATTGTTTTTTTATGAAAACACTTTTTTGCTATACATAATAAATAATCATGATGTGAATTCTGTAACTCAACGATCTTGTCATAGACTAAAATATGCACAACTTTGAAAACAGATACATAAAAAAATAAACATTACACAAAAACTGCACAGCGAATTTTTGACTAAAGAAAGAATTTCTTTCTATATATTAACCCACAGAGACACATTACACAAATTAATTAATTACTCGACAAAAGAAGTAATAATAATAATAATAATAATAATAATAATAATAATAATAATAATAATAATAATAATAATAATAAACTTAATTTCGAGGTTCAGATCAAAATTTCTTTATTTTTAATTGAAATTCGGAAGATATTAGCACACCTGAAAAAGTAAAATATTTAAAAAGATAATTTCATGTGGATAGATGATTTCATGTGTGCATATGGATATTTAAAATAAAAGATTTCTTTTCATTTCATATAGTTTCATTTCTACTCCTCATCATAATAAACAACTAAAAAGATAAATAAATAGATAAATGTACACCATAAAATAAATAATAACTCTGCTAAAATTTCACTATTTAGAAAAAATAATTTCCCTTATTTGAATCAGATTAAAATGCGAATAAATGCGAATTGTTCAAAATATTTTGTCCGTTCCTATTAAATGCCCATCTGAACAAATTTACTTCGTGATATTTTACATTTTATAAAATTTCATAAAACCATTTCCCAAAATTACATATTCTTTAAATTTTCTTAAATTTTATTTTATTTTAAACCCAAGACATTTTTTTTCTGTTTATAATATTGATTTTGAACAGAATTTTTAGATACGCTGTTGTAGAATATTTCATTTTAACCACAATAAGAAAATTAGATATTGTATTTTGCAGGATTAGGAAGAAATGGTTCATAAAAAGTGTCTTAAGGCTTAGAAATATGATGGTTTCAATTTCGAAACAGAAGAAGAACTTTTGTAGAAATGTGCAGTTTTGATATTGTTTGAGGGAAAATAAATTTAGAATTCCTCTGAAATAGTTGAAAAAAAAAGTAAATTTTTGAACAGAATAGTTTAAAAACCTGCAAATCACTATTTAAATAATGCATGTGAAAAATATATAATGCATATATTTGTTCTTTTATTTTTTAAATGAAAATTTTTTTCTTATTTTTCAATGCAGATGAAATAAATATCATCAGAAAATTACAGTTATTTCACTAATAAAAAAAAATACCTACAACATTAAGAAAGAAAATAATAGGCCAAACGCATGTGCCACTCGCATACAGAGAATTCCGCACAATAAATATACGAATTAGAAACTTCACATTGTTTTGTATAAATGTATTATTATAAATTGTTATCTATGCCTTAAAAACCTATGTCGCACATAGTATGCCCCTATGTCTTTAAGTATGTCCAAACCGTGAGTGTCGTGAAGTGTTAATATCTCGACTAATTACCGAAACTTTAAAAAATAAGAATTATTCAACAATCCTTTTATATTTCCTTTTATACTACAGTCATTCCTTATTTTTTTTCTGAATTTCTGCAAATCGAAATTTGTGTGTAATGGAAAAAGTTGCGATTTTCTTAAAAACTATGCGATCTAAAGTAATTACTATAGTTTTCTTGCAAGGTTTAAGTTAACTTCTACGACCTCTAGTTTTTTCATAATTTTAGTTTCAGTAAATTCGGAAATAGAGAGAAGGGGGCATATTGCTGCATTACATTTGTGACGATATCTCGGAAAATATAAGATCCAAAATTTAAATAAATGCAATTTTGAGTTTGGTGTTATAAAAGATTTCACATGATACCTCACACGTTATACAAAGAAAATATTATTTTTCAAGTTATTAAATTAGTCCTGTGAATAGTTAATAATCTGTAAATATGTAGGTCAATAGCCTTTAATACTTCAGCTAATTTGAACTTTCCACGTTCCATAGTTTACGAGTAAAATGGCTATGACAGACAAACAGGTACAGGAGTGATCTTATCATGGTTCTTTTTAAGGTGCATTCGTAATTTTGTAAATGCGTAGCACTTATAGTCGTCGTTCAGTCCGTCCGTCTGTCCGCATATAACAACGCAAAAAATATCCAACTGAATCATTTAAAATTTAAAACATGTAATTATTAAATAATTTTGTAGAGTCATTTTAAATTTTATGAAAATCGGATGCACAGTTCAATTACTGGGTTTCCCAGTTCCTAGTTCGAGTGTGAGTTCTCCGTAGCCTGGATGCTCTTTCTGGGCAGGCGGGTCTAGTGTTGTGGACAGCGGAGACGAATTTGAACCGAGCCCAAAGCGTCCAAAATAGCCTTGGAGATGAGGTGCACCGCAAAGGGTAAAGTGTCAATTTTTTTAATGAGCCTGCTAAATCAAAAATTGTAATTAGTCGCACATGCTATCTTACATGCGACTCAAGCCTGCTTTTTTCCGGAAAAAAATTCATGTTTATACAGCTTTATATTGTAAATACTTTGTACATAATTCCAATTGCCAATGGGAAAAAATAGTTTTAAGTGATGATGTTACATTCTTCCGAACATAATAAAAATTGCATGCATATGTGGAATATATACTAAAACATATATTCTGTACAATGTGTTGTGGAAAGAATATTTCTTATTATAAATTTACAGGGCCACACAAAAGTATCCTATTACGTAATTCTGTAGGGGGGAACTTTGTTTGGGGTGCATTTTAATTATATTAAATTATTTCACATTTTATGAAATTGTTGCACGTTTTGGAGGTTTACGATTTTCCTGCATAATAGAAAGCATTTAGTATTTACAGGGACCCACGAAAGATTTCGGCTACTGTAATGTTTCCGAAGTACTGTATATTTTTTAAATGTTCGTTATAGTACGAACGCACCTCATTTGCTACGTTTGACGTGCAATTTCCGACTTGTTACTTTTTAAGTATGGAACTCTAAAAAGAGAGGGAATTATTTCAGAAATAAGCACACATTTACTTCAAAATCTGGGAAAATAAAACAAGTATTCTATCTTATAAAATTCAAATTATTTTTTAAATATTTTATGCACTATAGTATGCTTATTATTTATTTTAAATACTTTATGAAACTTCTTTTCAGTGTATAATGCATCTAATTTTTAAGTTAAAACAGGTACATAATACAGGTACATAATGTGCATACTTAATTTAAAAAGAATAAATTTACCCATAAAAATAATAACATTTCATTTAATTTCACTGTTTAGAGGAAAGTATTCCTTTTATTTGAAACAGATTAAAATGCGAATAAATACTATTTGTTTGTGATATTTTCCCCCTTCCTATTAAATGCCCATGGGAACAAATTTATTTGTCGATATTTTAAATTTCATAAAATTTCATAAAGCCATTTCTTAAAAGTACGTATAGTTTAAATTTTCTTAAAATTTCATTTTATTCCCAAATTAGATATTTCTTCTGTATACAATATAGAATTTGAAGAGAATTTTCAGATACGCTTGTGTAGAATGTTTCATTTTAACCACAATAAGAAAATTAGATATTGTATTTTGCAGGGTTAGGAAGAAATAGTTCATAAGAAATGTCTTAAGACTCTAAAATATGATAGTTTCAATTTTGAAATAGAAGAAATACTTTTGCAGAAACGTGCAATTTTGATATTGTTTGAAGGAAATACTTTTAAAGTTTCTGTAAAATTATTGGATTTTTTTTTTTTTTTTTTTTTTTTTTTTTGATCACAGTGTTTTAAAACATGAAATCGATATTTAAATAATGGATGTGAGGAACATACGATTTCATTTGATACTGTACATTTTTAATTAAAGGTATTTTTATTATTATTTAAAGGGAAAAGGAACTTTCAAAGTTTTTATTCTATTTTTTAAAATTATACTTTACATACTAATTAACGGCACATTATATGCACTATAACACAGATTTATCTTAGGAAAAAAAAAGTCGATAAAAATAATTAATCTTCCTGAACATTTTAAGCGTATCGTTTTTTTTTTTTTTTTTTTTTTTTTTTTTTTTTTTTTTTTTTTTTTTTTTCAAATACTACATGTGCATCTCATATTAATTAAAATCCTCAAAAAATCTGATGCAGATTGGTTTATATATTACAATTGAAAATGTGCATTGTATTTTGTATAATTGATTATAAAAATCAGAAATAAAATGTTTTTGAAAATTTATGAAATTTTCAGATTGTGGCATCATATTTCTGCAATTAACCACCTTTTACTTTTCACAATTATAATAAATAAATAAATAAATAAATAAAAAGTGCACAGTTTTATTTGTATATGTAAAGCAAATTCGCATAAAAAATACTGGAGATTTATTTTTAAGTTAAAATATATACTTGATACCACATGTACATACCTTATTTAAAAATAACAAAAGTACGCCATAAAAATAAGAATAACATTGCATTTAATTTCACTATTAAGAGGAAAGAATTTCTATTAGTTGAAGCAGATTAAAAATGCATATTAATACGATTTCTTTGAGATATTTTCCCCATTCATTTAAATGTCCACGAAAACAAATTTATTTGGCAATATTTTACATTTCGTGAAATTTCGTAAAATCATTTCTAAAAATTACATATACTTTAAATTTTCTTAAATTTCATTTTATTCCCAACTCAGACATTTTTTTTCTGTTTATAATATTGAATTTGAAGAGAATTTTTAGATTCGCTTGTGTAAAATGTTTCATTTTAACCACAATAAGAAAATTAGATGCTGAATATTAGAAGGTTAGGAAGAAATGGTGCATAAGAAATGTCTTAAGGCTAAGAAGAAATACTTTTACAGAAATGTGCAATTTTGATATTGTTTGGAGGACATATTTTTAAAATTTCTATGAAGTGGTTGGATATTTTTTATTATTTTTTTTTTAAATCACAGTGTTTAAACATGAGATCGATATCTAAATAATGGTTGTGCGAAACATATGATTTCAATTGTTATCTGACATTTTCAATTAAAGATATTTTTATTACTATTTAAAGGGACAAGGAACATTCGATCTTTTTTATTTTATTTTTAAAAAATTTTCTTTACATATAACTCAACGGCACAGTATATGCATAATCACAGAGATTTATCTCACAAAAAAAATTAAAAAAAAATCGATAAAAATAATTAATTTTCCTGACTATTTTAAGCGTTATCGAGTATTTTTTCAAATACTGCATACGCATCTCATACTAAATAAAATCTCTAAAACTTTTGATGCAAATTTGGTTAATGTATTACAAATGAAAATGCTCATCGAATTTCGTATAGTTGATTATAAATTTAAGAAACAAAATATTTTCTAAATTTAATAAATGAATTCAGAATTTTGCGTCATATTTCAAAACATTATTCACATTCAAAACATTCATTAACTACTTCTTAACTTTTTACAACAATAATAATTTAAAAAAAATGGGCAGTTGATTTATTTGTGTATGTAAAGCAAACGCATAAAAAATATTGGGAATTTATTTTTAAGTTAAAGTTTATACTTGATACCATATGTACATACCTAATTAAAAAATAATAAAAGTGCGCCATAAGAATTATTATAACATTTCATTTAATTTCACTATTAAAAGAAAGAATTTCCCTTAGTTAAAACAGATTAAAATGAAAAAAAATAATAATAATACGATTTCTTTGGGATATTTTCCCATTCCTATTAAATGCCCATGGAAACAAATTTATTTGGCAATATTTTACATTTCGCGAAATTTCGTAAAACTATTTCTCAAAATTACATATTCTTTAAATTTTCTTAAATTTCATTTTATTCTCAACTCAGGCATTTTTTTCTGCTTATAATGTTGAATTTGAAGTGAATTTTTAGATACGCTGTTGTAGAATGTTTCATTTTAACCACAATAAGAAAATTAGATATTGTATTTTGCAGGGTTAGGAAGAAATGGTTCATATAAGAAATGTCTTGAGGCTCTAAAATATGATAGTTTCAGTTTTGAAATAGTAGAAATACTTTTTGCCGAAATGTGTAATTTTGATATTGTTTGGAGGGAATATTTTTGGAATGTCTGTAAATTGGTTGGGCGATAAAAGAAAAAAAAATGAAATGAAAAGAAAAAGTTTTTATTTAATTTTATTTTTTTAGACTGGTTTAAAATGTTATATGTATAATGGATGTGGAAAATATGTAATGCATTCATTTTTTACGTACATTTTACATTAAAGTTATTTTTTCTTATTTATGGTGATAAGGAACTCTTACATTCCTTATTTTATTACTTTTCTAAATTTTACTTTACATATTAGTTCATGCAGTTTCTTTACATGCAGTTTCCTGGTTCAAATTCCGTGGGGAATAAGTGTTGTTTCTTCACTGCTGTTTGAATTAAATACAGATCTTCTAACCTCGATATTAAATTGTCCTTGAAAAGTTAAGAATAAAAATCATTAAAATGCCTCCCCCCCCTTTTTTTTTACAGACAGAAATTTTTAAATACGGAAGTATGAGGAAAAAGAGATCAGAAGTAATTTGTGAAACAACGGATACTTTTCTGGAATTCACGGGAAATTTTTTTTTCTTTTAAAAAGCGGAAACAATACTGTCGTGTCAATTGCCAGTATAGTTTCTGTATTGTAACTGAAATTTTGTTCTGTAATGTATAACTAATATGGACTTAAAAAAGCTCATCATTTTACTTAAAATAGATTGGTTGTATTTGTGACTGCAAGTTATCAGCACGAGGGATATAGGCTTTGAGGTGGGGGGGGGAGGAAGTGCCCGTCTTATAGGGTCTTTCTAAGGGAACCGTATTTACACAAGGAAATCCAAGGGTCGAAGAAAACCACGGAAGACTGCGAATGATTAGGCTGACGGCGACGATTGAGTTCGAACCCAGCACATGCCGTCTACCAGTTTCGAGAGGAATACCTTTCAGTCATTGATAGAGCAATAAAATAGATTAGGGATGGTAACTTTCTAGAATGGTACTGGATTATAAGGATCGACCGTGGTAATCTTTTTTTACTATTTGAATCGTCTTTTTAATGAAATAGTGATCTTTTTAATGTTCAAATTAGGTAAGGTATCCTGGGGTAATAACGCTACGTTAAGGTTCTACCAATTTTCAGGGCTCAGTTTTAGATTGTATTTTTCAAATAAATATTGGATTTGATACAACAACTCATTGACTATCTATATGAAAAAAATAATTTAACAGATATGTGTTCATAAAGTGTACTGGCGTGATTTCTTGACCAATGCTATTTGGCCTTATTACCCACCTATATGGGTAATAACGCCATTCAAACAAATCTATGAAATAAGATGGAATAATGGCAGGTAGATTGCCCAATTCTAAAAATACAAACTCTACAAACTTAGAAATTGACAAATTGCATTCTAAGCTATTGAAAATGTTCAATTTTTTGTGAAAGTGTCAGAAAAATAAAGGTGTGGTGTGGGGGGGGGGGGGGGAGAGGAGGCAAAAGAATATCAGACCGTGAGCTTCTTTTTGCTTAAAAAGGACCGTTTAAATAGAATTATTAGAAACATTGTACAGTTTTAACTGTGTTTTTCTGAAACAGTATTTAGAATGTAGCTCGGCCACTGATGGGAATCAACCGGGGTATTAATGCCAAGGATTGGTGTTATTACCCCGGTATAGTGATTGCGCAGTTCGTTTTAAACTACAAGTTATCTAGAGAAGATATCCAAAATCTTCTACAACATTTTGAATGTACATGAAATGCAGTACAAATTTATGTAATTAACAAAGTATTTCCGGATAAAAAACATAGTTTTCAAATCATAAAACGTATCTAGCAAATTTTAGATCAAGCGTTAATTTTAGTTACTTGTAAAAGCAATAAGACCTACAAATGGAACAAATCAACTTGAAGCTGTTTTTTGCGATTTATATGACTTAAATCCCTTCTGCGCAGAGCACATGGGTGTCATTTACCTGATTATTTCATAATTATTCATAATATTAGCACTTGGCGTTATTACCCCGCCTGGCGTTATTACACCAGACCACCTTATTTTCGTTTGTTCGTTTTTATTGAAGTTTTAACAAATTTATGATCCATCTGGTACTTTCCATAATCCTTTGTAACAATAATATCCTGCGTAATGTGTCTAAACTGCAAAAAGGATATGCAGGTTAAGTTTAAATTATTGTGTCATAAAACAAATATGTTAAATAAATGAATAAGTGAAGACTGACAAATATAAATATTAATCTTTGTTAAATAAATAAAATATCTTATTTTCTGTTTTTTGTTTTAAATTTATCTTATTTAAATGTATTAATCTTTATTAATAAATCTTAATAAATCTTTTTTAAATATATCTTATATCTTATCTATATAACATACTTTATTTAAATTTTTATTTAAATAAATTTTATCTTAATTATTCTTAGTCAAAACAACATTTTCTTACATTTTTAATATAAAAAAAGCATTTAAATTGTTGTTAGTTTTTTTATGTACTAATACGTTTGGATTAATAATGAGCACAGAAATAAAATTAATATATTTTTTTATTTTTTCGCGATTACTATTTCTAAAACACGGTTAACCTCCATGAAAAATAAAATACGTTATTTAAAATTTCTTTGATAAATCTAATTTTTAGTTTATTAAAAATTATCTTTTCTCAAAATATGCTAATACAAGAAAACGCATAACTACTAAATTCTCTATACCCGAAAAAAAAAAAAAACGCATTCCATATTTAATTAGAAATTTTGATCTTTCACATTTATAATAATTATTTTTTAGCACTTTAAAGAATGCTTTGAAGAAAAATTTTTAAATATATTATATATCGTGGTTAACATAATTACGAGAATGTAGTCTATATCAATCCTCCATTTTTCTCTGTTTTCAAAGTTTTGATGAAAATAAACACAAAAAACAGAAAGATAATTAATGACTTTACAATAGCTTGCTTGGACAGATGAGTAATTTCAAAACTTAGCTTAGTAATTAAGAGCAAGAAAAAGAAAATATTTAAACTGTTTTCAAAATTTATTTAAAGAAATAAAAATATACTTAAAATTTGTTCACAGTTTCTCGTGGCTTGTTTAAAATTAACCACCAGAGATGCTATTTTTGAATAATTAAGCTTATAATAATATAAAAATAGATCTTAATTTTGACATTGATGAATTAAATAATACATCATTAAAATGCCTGCAATTTGTGTCAAATTGATATAGGAAGCAAAACTTTAACGAATGAAAAAAAAAAACTATATATATATATATATATATATATATATATAGTACCTCCAGACGCTAATAACGAATAACAGCGAGAAGTGCATACTTCTCTTAGAAAATTTTTAAGGTAACCATAACTAAAAAAACAGGGGCCCTCAGATTTTATATTGAATTAAATCCATTCTGAAATTCTAATTTCTTTACAAAATTATTAACTGATTTAAATCAATTAATAATTTTGGAAAATTAAAATCACAACATTACTAGATGGTGCACAAATTGTTTTAAAGTCTAAAAACTATAAAAACAATAAAATAAATTGTACACTGTAAAAACCACAGGTTGCATATGGCACTCCTTGGGGTGAAAAGCTTGTCTCGTGAGCGCCACCCCCCCCCCCCCTTAGGAGAGCCAGAATTGCATCCCTAGGGCACCCCACGGCACCCCCGCGGCATGGTTCTATGGGGGTGTCACGGAGTGCCATAGGAGTGCAATTGGGCTGCATGGGGTGTCCTAAGGTGCCTTAGGGGTGCAAATCTGGCTCCCCTAGGGGCGTCGCTCACAAAACAAGAGATTCACCCCTAAGAGGGTATTTTGCAACCTGTGGTTTTAACAGTGTAAATTCTGAATGGTTTTGTACCACGTGAATTTTTATTCTAATTTTTATTAGATAAATGTTGGTAAAACATGTTTTCGTGCTTGTGATTGGTTACAGCAATAATTGACTTGTAAAGTTATGAATTTTCAAATTTCAAGACGGTTTTGTTCTGTTTTGGAAGTAATTTGACAGTGTTTCCTGATGAAAATCTCAGAAGAAGATCTAAACATTGAGTATCTATAATTTATTTTATTGTTTGTATGGTTTTTAGACTTTATAAAATGTTTTAAACCCTTTTGTAAAGTTTTGATTTTTATTTTCATGTTTATTTGCAACTTTTCATGGCGTAAATGGCCAGCTCTTTCACTGATTTTTGTATATATTTTTAATGTATTACAAAAGCAGCTAAATGTTTTAGCACTCTTATATATATAATGCACTAAGATAATTGCTGCCTTTCGCATAACCTTAGTATATTATCATTGAGATATCTACTTGTACATCATCCTTAAACATCAATTTATTTTTCTTCTAACCGATTTCGCTTTCGATTACAATAAATGTTATTCTGGAAGGATTTCTGGAAGGATTTTTACAACAATTAATATAATATTTACATATCATTTTAAATAAAATTTATTATTGCATATTTTAATGACTATTTGATCGATGATATACTTTAAGGCGCAACACTAGTCACAGAGAAAGACCCGGATGATAATGTAAAGTCTGTGGGGACATTCTTTTCAAATATCTCACTTAAATTTTAATATTTTTACATGATTTTTTTGCACAAGATAGCTGAAGACGATCCACAACCGGCCTAGTTTTTACTTTTTCAATTTTGGTTTCAGATTTTTTTAAATTACTTTAAATTTAAAACCGGTTTAAACTAGTTGTGGCTTTTTTTTTTTTTTTTTTTTTTGATTAAATCTCGAGTACTTATTGCAAATTAGCATGCAATATTTTCTTCTTCAATTATTTTAAATAAGATTTGCAGAGTGCTTAAACTTTTGAGACGGACTAGAGTAGGCATTTTAACGATGCATAGTTCGATCCATCAAAGTCAGAATCAGGAAAATATATTTCTTAAATTCTTACAACTGTAATCATTCAAGAATAAAATTTTTGGTAGTGCAAAACTTAAATTGGTCACAAGTAAAAGGAAATAGTTTGTAAGAGTAATAGTTTGATATAAAGATACCCTACAAAATAACCTTTGACTTAATTTTAAAACTTTTGTAGAGATGAGAAGGATTGATAAGATTTCGAATTTTTTCTGGGTGACTTTAAGGCCCCACAATAGTCACTGAAAAAACCCGGATGATAATGTTATGTCTATGGGAGCGTTCTTTTAAAATACCTCGCTCAAATTTTAATATTTTTACATGATTTCTTTGCAAAAGATAGCTGAAGACGATCCACAACCGGCCTAGTTTTTATTTTTTCAATTTTAGTTTCAGATTTAAAAAAAAAAAAAAAAAAAAAAAAAAAAAAAAAAAAAAAAAAAAAAACCTTAATTTTCAAAATATGTTGAAATTGGTTCTGAAATTGAAACTATCTTAATATAAAAAGTATACAAGCAAAATCGAAAAAGTAAAAACTAGGCCGGTTGTAGATCGTCCTCAGCTAGCCTATGAAAAAAAAATCATGTAAAAATATTAAAATTTGTGCGAGATATTTGAAAAGAACGTCCCCATAGACTTAGCATTATAATCCGTGTCTTTTTCTGTGACTAGTGTGGGACTTTAAAAATTGCATGAAAGTTTTAAATCTTATCAATTCTTCTCTTCCTTACAAAATCTTTAAAATTAAGTCAAAGGTTTAGTTTGTAGGGTACCTTTATATTATCCTTTACAACCTACTCTCGTTTCCTCGAGATCAGTTCAAGTTTTGTACTACCAAAAGCTTTATTCTTGAATGATTACAGTTATAATAATTTAAAAGTACATTTTTGTGATTCTGACTTTGATGGATTGAAATATGCATCTTTAAAATGCCTATTATTAGCGTCAAAATGATGTATGAAGTAAAATTTTGACTTGTGAAAACATTATTGTAGGTTTTCGTTTTCTTTCTTTCTTTTTTCTATTTTTGTAAAATTATTAATTTTTTTTTTTTTTAACGAAGTATGAAATTGAAATTGTTCAGAAAAAAAGAGTCTGAAAGTTATAAAAAAAGGGTTTAAAATTTCTTTTTAAGCATTTGATATCTAATTATGCTAGTGGATTAAGGATTCGTTAATATAAAATTTGTATCCACAATTCGGTAATGATTTAATATATATATATACAGGGTGTCCCCTCTCAACGGTGGCCAATGGCTAATTTCTAAACCGTTAGTCATAGACATATAATTCCAATTGTAAAAATGCTTTAAAAAAGGTAAAGAATTGTTTTTCAAGCGATTTAGCTCAAAATAAAATTTTATTAAAAAATTACGAAAATTAACTTTTTATACGGTCCCCCGGTCCTATAAGTGATATTTAGTAAATTTTTCCCACTACTCTAACAAGTAAGAGAAAAAAGGTCCCATTCACATAACATTAAAATTGACAGAGTTATAAAGCTTTAAATTTCATGACTTAAACCACTTTTCTGTAGCTAAATACGGATGAATTGGACTGAGCTTTAAGGGAACGTTCACTGAGTGCTTAAAGTATTATAAAGGGCGTCTATTTTCAGCGCTGTCTAATAGCTAATTCCTAAACCATTTGCCACAGACATATAGTTCCAATTTCTAAAAGGTTTTAAATGAGATAAATAAATATTTTAAAAGCAATTTAACGGAAGGTGCTACCACCGTATAAGTTTTACGGTAATGTTAATTTTTATTATTTAACTTCTAGATTGGTTAAAATTGTTGAAGACGTGAGTTTTAAAATTTTCTTTATCGTGAAAATCAAATTTCGGGAAATCGCAATTTTATTTTAAAAGGTGTGGTATTTTGATAAGCATTTATTTTGCTTAAAACGTTCGTACTTATTTTTCCCTTGCTCAAAATTTCTATTAAAATTTTAACTCACTTCCAAATATCCGATCAAGTTTCAATTTCCACACTTATTTATATCCAATGACAGTATAATATTAATACAATTTTAAGTGCGTACCATTTATTTATTTGATAGGATTACATCAAATTCTGTTAGGTTAAGTAATCTAATAGAATAGTAAATATATGTCATTTTGTAACGGTTTGTGACTGTTGCTTTTCATAAATTAAATTAACAAACTTTCTGTAATTTTTTAACTTATAATTTTAGTACAAATTCTGCTTTAATATGTAATCATCAACATAAATTTAAAAATAATATTGTAAATATTATTTTACTCTCAATGTTTAATGTGAAATTTTATATCTTGCGTTTATTTTTATTTCCAGTAAATTTGTGACTGACCCCTAAATTGCAGCAAAAAAGATGCTTCAACTTTAAACAGCTATTACTCCGTCAGTTTTAATCGCAGAGGAATGGGACTTTTTTTGTATTATTTGTTACAGTAGTGGGAAAAGTTTACTAAATATCACTTACAGGACCGGGGGACCGATTAAAAAGTTAATTTTCGTAATTTTTTAATAAAATTTTATTTTGAGCTAAATCGCTTGAAAAACAATTCTTTACCTTTTTTAAAGCACTTTTGCAATTGGAACTATATGTCTATGACTAACGGTTTTGAAATTAGCCATTGGCCACCGATGAGAGGGGACACCCTGTATAGTTAAAAGATAAATAATATTTATAATTTTCCGTTTCTGTGTATATATTTCACACACACACATCTATATATATTTATAAAATATATTTCTAATTATCAATAAATGAGTTTTATTTCTTTGATAATAAAATCTGTACAATAAGTTGCTGTAGTATCGATATTTATAATCATTTTTATAACAAACACATAACATTTGCATAGAATTTCAAAAACATCTTTTATTTCGTATTTTAAATGACTAATTGATCAATGATATAATAAAAATGTACATAAAGTTCTCAAAATTGTCACAGAAAAAGACCCGGATGATAATGTAAAGTCTATGCGAGGGTTCTTTTCAAATATCTCGGTAAAATTTTAATATTTTTACACAATTTGTTTTTTTTTTTTTTCTTTTCTGCGTATGATGATTAAGGACGATCCACAACCGGCCCAGTTTTTTTACTTTTTCAATTTTGGTTTCAGATTTTTTTTTTTTTAGTTACTTAAAATTTTAAAACGGGTTTAAACTGGTTCTGAAAGTGAAACTATCATATTATAAAAAAGATATACGCAAAATTGAAAAAATAAAAAACTAGGCCGGTTGTAGATCCCTCGCCAGCTATCCTATGGAGAAAAAAAAATATATAAATATATTAAAATTTGAGGGAGGTATTTTAAAAGAACGCTCCCATAGATTTTACATTATCATCCGGGTCTTTTTCAGTGACTATTGTGGGGCCTTAAAGTCACCCAGAAAAAAATTTGAAATCTTATCAATCCTTCTCATCTCTACAAAAGTTTTAAAATTAAGTCAAAGGTCATTTTGTAGGGTATCTTATATCAAATTATTACTCTTACAAACTATTTCCTTTCACTTGTGACCAATTTAAGCCAACTATAGTCTGTCTCAAAAGTTTAAGCACTCTGCAAATCTTGTATAAAATAATTGAAGAAGAAAATATTGTATGCTAATTTGCAATAAGTACTCGAGATTTAATCAAAAAAAAAAAAAAAAGCCATTTTAATTGATTAAAATATAAAATGTATTTATTTTTATTTTATTTTTATTTTTTCTTGAAGAAACGCTGTCTAAAACGTTTAAGCACTTTAAGCAAATTTTTTTTTAGAATCATGGATTGGCCTTATCCAGTGATGTTGTATAACATCATATTGCACTTTTATAAAAGTTTGAAAGGTATAGAAATTATTTCCTCTCGTTTTAAAAATGCCAAAGGGTAAAGAATTCACAAAATGTGAGATTTTGAAAGTTTTAAAATTGAAATCGCAAAATAAAACTCTTTCTGAAATTGCAAAAGTTTTAAATCTATCAAAACGAGGTATACATCAAGTACTCCCTAGAAATAATAATTTTAAGTGGAAACCAAGATGTGGACGACCATGTATGACGACTGTTCAGACTGATCGGAGAATACGGAAACTGGTATCTAGACAAAATATGCCCTAGACGGCAAATTAAAAATAATCTCAGTGTGTACAGGTATCCCAAGACACTGTACACAGATGTATTAAAGAGTGTGATTACATCATAAACTAAAGAAATGGGCTCGCAAACCGTCTCTTAAATTATATAACAAAAAGGCAAAAATGGACTGGGCTAAAATATAAATGTCCTTCGGAGACAAATGGCTTACTGTTATATTCAGTGATGAGAAAAAGTGGAACTTAGATGTACTTGACGGTTGGAACGCATATTGGCATGATTTACGAAAAGAACCAAGGGCATTTTTAAGCGGGCAGCAAGACGGTAAATCTATTATAGTTTTTGGAGCATTTGGATTTAATGACCAAACTTATCTGGCTTTTCTAAAAGGAAGACAAGATTAAAAAAAAATATCAAGAGTCTCTAAACTAACATTTGCTTCCATTCGGTGACATTTTGAGGGTACCTCAATGGAATTTTCAACAAGACAATGCCTCAATCCATGTATCACTATCTGCAAAACTTTGGCTTTTTCAGAAAATTTTAAAAGTTCTTGACTGGCCAGCTTTAAATTCAGACTTAAACTCGATTGAGAATGTCTGGGGTATTTTAACTCGTCAAGTTTATGGCAATGGAAAGCAGTATGACTCTATTAAAGAAGCCCAACAGGCCATTGAGAAAGCATGGTCTCTGTGCCATCAAAAACCCTACAAAAACTAATAATGCCGATGAACACACGTTTATTTGAACTAAGTCGAAATCACGGAAAAATAATTTGTATGTAAATGTTCTGTAAAAATTTTAAATCTGTTTTTTTTTTTTTTTTTTCTTTTGTGCATAAACTTTTGAGACAGTTTTACAATTACGTAATTTATTTTTTTCTACTTTTGATATCATTTATTTGTATAATGTTGCAAAATCTGTAAATAAAAAAATGTTATTCATTCTGACATTTTATAGTTTTTTAATAATCGACATTTTATGCTTGTGCTTAAACTTTTGAGACAGACTATATTAGTGTCAAAATGATGTATGATGCAACATTTTGAGAAATAGATGCTTATTGTAATATATATATACATATTTTTTTTTTCTTATCTTTTTATTTCTTTTATTTTTTATTTTTTTTTTTTTTATAAAGTATGAAATTGAAATTTAAAAAATATTTCAATCTCAAACCAACAAAAAATGGTTAAAAATATTTAATCGCTTTAATAAAAAAATCTGGCTATTAGCCAGATTTTCGCTTTAATAAAAAATTTGGATTAAAAAACAAGAATTAAATTTATTCTTTAAAAAGTTACTATAATTTAGCATATTGATTCTGGGATTACAGGTTAATTTTATGCCGTATTTTCATACTCATGATTGGTCCGTTTTTTACTAGTTTCCTTTTTCTTGTGACCAAATTAAGTTTTGGTCTTAAGACTTAATTTACTTAATTTATTTTATTTACTTATTAGTTTTTAAATGTTATTCTTGAATTATTTCATTGATAATAATTTACGAAACACATTTTCTTGATTTTGATGCTTAGCGATTGAATTATGCATAATTAAAATGCCTACTATTAAGTATCATAATGACACATGAAGTAAAATTTTGACAAATTAAGAAATATTTTTTAATTCTTTCTTTATTTATTTATTAAACGAAAAATTAATATTTACTTATTTATTTTTGAGAAAGTATGAAACTGAAATTTTAAAAATATATAAGTCAGAATGTTACAAAAAATGTTAAAAAATATCTTTTTAATCATTTGATGTTTGTTTATGCTAGTAGTTTAAGCAATCATTAAACTTTAAAATAAAGTTCGTACACACAATTTCTTAAAGACCGATGGGAAAAAAAAAGAAAAATAAATTTAGGATTTTCCGTTTGTGTATATTTATTTTCTGCATTTTTTTTTATATTTATAAAATACATTTCTCCATATTATATACATGATATTGTATACATATGTAATACGCATTTCTTTTATAACAATATATAAACTAAGTTACTATGGTGTCAATTTATAATCATTTTTATAACGAATGCATAACATTAACATAGCGTTTTAAAAATCATTTCTCATTGTGTATTTTAAAGGACTGATTGATCGATGATATACTTTTAAAAATACACGAATGTGACAGAGGCAAGTTTTAAAACCTTATGTATCCTTTTCTTCTTCAAATTTTTGAAAATTAAGTCAAAGATCATTTTGTAGGGTACCTTTATATCCTCTTTCACAATCAATTTCTCTTTTCCGGGCATCGATTTAAGTTTTGCAGTACAAAAAATGTTATTTTTGAATGATTACAGTTATAATAATTTAAGAAATATATTTTCGTTATTCTGACTTTGATAGATTGAATTATGTATCATTAAAATGCCTATTATTATTGTCAAAATGATGTATGACGCAACATTTTCAGAAACAGATGCTAATTATATTATATCTGTTTTTAAAATTATTCTTTATTTATTAAGGAAAAGTATGAAATTGAAAATTTTAAGATGTTTGAATTTCTAAGCAAAAAAATATGGTTAAAAATATTTAATGATATTTGCTTTATTAAAGGTCTGAATTAAAAATTGAAAAATTAAATTTATTCTTAAAAAAATTATATAACTTACAAGGAAGGTCTCCATTGGTGGCATACACAGAATTTTTTGAAAAAAAATACGAATTAAACTACTCATGTAGGTAATAAAGGATCAGTGAAAATTAGCGGCGGAATTACATTATTAGATATGTAAAAAAATAAAATAATTTGGAATAATTGGCGTGAAAAGCTGAAAGCGACGCGGGATTTGGCGAGCAGTGCATTTCCTCGCCAAAAGCAGACGATTTTAACGAATCTGAAAATTGATTTTAATTGACTTCACTGTTAAAAATCTGCAGCATTTACTGCAGCGTCATCGACTACTTTTATAGAATATCTCTCTTCTGACCAATGAGAATGCTCCATAGCACGGTGAATTGACCGTGTCATACACTGTTAAAAATCTGCTGCATTTTGTTGCAACGCACTTCACCGCTTGTATATAATATCTCTATTCCAACCAATGAGAAAGCCCCATTTCACGGCCAAGTAACCGTTTTCTATACAAGCAAGGGAGTGCGTTGCAACAAAATGCAGCAGATTTTTAACAGTGTTTTTCAATTTTGAACAATTTTAATCAATTTAAATTGTGTTTTAAATGATAAAATATATTAATTTCATTTTGTTATAAGTACATATAAACGTATATGACAAAATTACACTTATATTAAAGTAAAAATGCAAAACTAAAATTACTTAAACTAAACTTATTAAAATAAATTGAACATAGAAAGTTTTTTCTTTAAAAGTAGTCGAAGCGTAAAAGCGTATTGTTCAAAATTTCGTTTTTTTTTTTTTTTTTTTTTTTTTTTTTTTTTTTTTTTTTTTTTTGCCAACCGGAGATAAATTGCCAAATAAACGAAATTTTATTATTTTTTTTACGGACGTTATAAGGAGTTTCCGCCGAATTTTTTTTTATAAACATATATAACTATATGAGAAGAACATTCTGTAATTTTTTCAGATTTTTCTGAGTATGCCCGTATGGAGACCTTCTTTGTTAGTAAGATGAATCTGCGATTACAGGGTAATTTTTTGTCGTGTTTTCATTATCAGGATTTGAAATTTTTTATCAACTTCCTTTTTCTCTTGACCAAATTAAATTTTGACAAAACAAATATTATTCTTTAATGATTTCATTAATAATTATTTAAGAAATACATTTACGTTTTTTTTTTTTTTTTTTTTTTTTGATAATGTTGGATTAAATTATGTGAAATTAAAATATCTACTATTAAACGTCAAAATGACACATGAAGTAAAATTTTGACTATTAAAAACATATTCTCAACCGCCTCCCCTCCCCCCTAATTTTTTTAAAAAATGTTATTTATTTATTTATTTTTTGACAAAATATGTAATTAAAATTTTAAAGCTATATGAGTTTGAAAAAATGATTAAAAATATCTTTGTAAGCATTTGATATCTGTTTATGCTATTAGTTTAAGAATTCATTAAACATTAAAATAGCATTCGTACACAAAATATGGTAATGACTGTTTGGTAATGACTGATGGGAAAAAAAAAAAAAAAAAAAAAAAAAAAAAAGATAAATAAACTTATGATTTTACGTTTCTATGTATTTATTTTATAATTTTTCTATATTTATAAAGTATATTTCTATACTATCAGTACATGAGTTATATTTATTTGATAGCAATATATAAACAAAGTTAGCATTGTATCAATTTATAATTATTTTTGTAACGAACACGCATAACATTTATATAGAGTTTTAAAAATAATTCTTTATTTTTAAATGCGCGTATTTTAAATGACTAATAGATCGATGATATGCTTTAAAAAATACACGAATGTCACAGGGGCAAATTTTGAAAACTTGTCAATCCTTCTCTTTTTCTACAAAATTTTGAAAATTAAGTAAAAGATCCTTTTGCAGGGTACATTTATATCATCTTCTACGACCTAGTTCTCTTTTCTGGACATCAATTTAAGTTTTGCACTACAAGAAATGTTATTCTTGAATGATTTCAGTTGCAATAATTTAAGAACTGCATTTTTGTGATTCTGACTTTGATGGATTGAATTATGCATCATTAAAATGTCTACTATTAGTGTCGAAATGATGTATGAAGCAACATTTTGACGAATAAAACCTTATATTGATACTTCTTTTTCTTTATTATTATTATTATTATTATTATTATTATTATTATTATTTATTTATTTATTTATTTATTTATTTTGAAAGTATGAAGCTGAAATTTTTAGAATATTTAAATCTCAAAAGTACAAAAACTGGTTAAAGATGTTTAATGATATTAGCTTAACCCTTTCCGGCGCGGTGTCCCTTAAAAAGGACACCTAATTTTAATTATACTGGCACCAAGAATATTTAATTAAAATTTTCCTTTGATAAAATGCCTGAAAATAAGCACGTTCGTATTCTCTAATAAATTCGTTTATAAATTCTGGTGGCAGCTAATTATTTCAATTAAAGTTACTCCGCGCCGGAAAGGGTTAAATAAAAAATTTGAATTAAAAATAAAATAATTATTTTTCTTCTTAAAAAGATTAATATAATTTAGTATATTGAATCTGATGTCACGGAGTATTTTTATGTAGTATTGTCATTATAAGGGTTGGAAATTTTTTACCAATTTCCCTTTTCTTGTGACCAAATTAAGTTTTGACAAAACAAATGTTATTGTTTCATGATGTCATTTATAATAATTTAAGAAATATATTTTCGTGATTTTGACGCTGTAGGATTGAATTATGTATCATTAAAATGGCTACTATTAAGTGTCAAAATAACACAGGAAGTAAACTTTTGATAAATAAAAGTCTTTGACAAATAGAATCCTCCATTTTTTATTATTAATTATTTATTTTTTGACAAATTATGAAACTGAAATTTATAAAATGTATGAGTCTGAAAGTTGCAAAAAATGGTTAAAAATATTTTTATAAGCATTTGTTATATATTTATGCTAGTAGTTTAAGCATTCATTAAACATTAAAATAAAATTTGTACACTTAATTTGGTAGTGACTGGTTTACAAAAAATGAATAAAATAAAGATAAATAAATTTATGATTTTCCAAGATTTTTTTTGTATCTATTTTTTTATATTTATAAAATACATTTCTATACTATCATTACATGAGTGATATTTCTTTGATAGTAATATGTAAACAAATTTAGTATGTATCAATTTATAATCATTTTCATAACGAACATATAAGATTTATATAGAGTTTTAAAAATATTCCTTTATTGCGTATTTTAAATTATTAATAGATCGATGATATACTTTTAAAAATACACGAATGTCACAGGGGCAAATTTTGAAAATTTATCAATCCTTCTTTTCTCAACAAAATTTTGAAAACTAAGCCAACGATCATTTGGTAGGGTATTTTTACATCCTCTTTTGCAACCTACTTCTCTTTTCTGGGCATCGATTTAAGTTTTGCACTGCAAGAAATGTTATTCTTGAATGATTACAGTTATAATAATTTAAGAATTACATTTTCGTGATTCTGACTTTAATGGATTGAATTATGCATCATTAAAATGTGTACAATGTGTGTCAAAATGATGTATGAAGCAACATTTTGACGTATAACAATATATTATGGATTTTTTCTTTTCTTTTCTTTTTTTCTTTTTCTTTCTTTTCTTTTCTTTTTTCTTTTTCTTTCTTTTCTTTTGTTTTCTTTCTTTCTTTCTTTCTTTCTTTCTTTTTTGAAAAATTATTATTTTTTTATTTGCTTGTTTATTTCTGATAAAGTATGAAATTGATATTTTAAAGATATATATATGTATAAGTTACAAAAATTAGTTAAAAATATTTAATGATATTCACATTAATAGTCTGGATTAAAACCAAACAACTAAACCTGTTCAAAAAGATAACAGAATAGTAATACAAAATATGAAATGAGTTTAAAGAAGATTGTCACATTCACCTTAATTTAAATAAAGTAATTATTGATTTACTAAAAAGGGGCTTAAAATGTATTAAAACCATTCCTTTATTTATAAACTGGACATAAAATCTTAAAAAGCATTGATATTTAAAATATAAGTAAAACCATTTTACATTAACCACGAGATCTTTCAATCACAAACGTGACCATTTTCAAGACTATATATTCGAGAATATTTTCATTGTTGAAATTAGTCTTTTTTTTTTTTACATATTTTTTTTAACACCAAGGATTTTAAGAGCAGTTTATATGTAATGAAATGGTTTTAATAATTTTTAAGTAGCATTTTAGTAAATTAGTAATAATTTTATCTATATTAAAAAGAATAATAATATAGTTCAGTACATCTAAACATGGGTTACAAGGGCAATTTCATTATTAATAGTGGTCATTTTCTAATGACTCTCGTGTTTTTCGTAAGCGATTCATACAATCTAGTAGCAAGGCTATCACTTTAGAAACAATACTATTATAATGATTTAAAACTTCCTTTTTTAAAAATTCCTTTTTTCTTCTGATGTTCAAAGTTAAACAACTTTTCATTAAAATGATTATTATTTGAGTCAATTATTGAATTAAACTTTATTATTATTATTATTATTATTATTATTATTATTATTATTATTATTATTATTATTATTATTATTATTATTATTATTATTATTATTATTATTATTATTGTATTTTTTATATATTTTTAAAGTAAAAAATATAAAAACATATAATATTACTATTTTTTGGTAAAATTTTTATTAATTTTTGATAAATTATGAAATTTAAATTTTTAAGCTATATGAATAGGAAAATTTAAAAAATAGTTAAAAATAATTAATGATTCACTTTAATAAAAAATTCAAATAAAAAATTCAATAATTATAATTTTTTAATACAATTTAGTAAATTAAATTTAAGGTTACAGGGTAATTTTATGTGCTTTTCATTATTATAATTGGTCAGTTTATAATAAAATTCCTGTTTTTCTCAAGCGATTTCAAATTTCACACAATGAATGATAACATTCTCAAAATAATACGATTATAATAACTCAGAAATTTAAAATTTTTATTCTGATGTTGAAACTTGAATTAAATTTCACGAAACTGTCAAGTATTTGTGTCAAAATGTTGAATAAACCGAATTTTTGTCCTAGGGAAAAAAACTACATATTGATCATATTACACATTAAAGTTATTGTTTATGAAACTGAACAATAGCATTTAAAAATTTATACTTCTAATAATTTTAAAATCTTTCTTATTAATTTTGGTACTTATGGATTGAGCATTTCATCACATAAAACTATTTATGAACAAACATTTTTATATTTAAAATGTATTAAGCTATATTATTAAAGAATGTTATTAATGTACATTGTTAATGCACATTATTAAATCATATTATTAAGTATACTATTTTACTAAACAACGGAATCAAATTTTAAAATGCATAGGTGTTCGAAAATATAAAATTCAGTTTAAAAAGGAAATTTTCTAAAATAATTTAAAAGTAAGACACAAATTACCCTAGTAGCAAACCATCATTGGTCCAACGTTGCACCAATATTTCATTAATTGGAAATATTGCTAATAAAACGTCAATATTGCTTCAATATTGGGATGTATACATTTTGCCATTATTTAGCCAATATTATGCCAATATTGGGATTTTATTTTAAATATAGTCAATAAAACACCAATATTATAGAAATTTTGGCGTTACTTTGGAAATATTTCCAATGAAATCCCATTATTTAACCAATATTGGCGTTTTTGGCAATATATCCAATGAAACCACAATATTGGCATAATATTGGCTGCAAATATTAGCTAAATAAGGGCAAAATGTAAACACTGCAATATTGGAGCAATATTTCATGCCAGTATTACGCCAATGTGAAAATATTGCTCCAAGATGTAGCCATTATTGGCCCAATATTGTTTGGCTACTGGGGTAATGTCTACATTTTTTATGTTATTTACCATTTAAAACTTATTCGTTGCCACTTTACTATAAACTTTATGCTTATCGTGAGCAATTTAACTTTTATATTATCAGAGCTATTACACGAAGAAGATTAAGGTTATAATAATTTAAGAAACAGAATTGCGTAATTTTGACATTGATGGATTGGACCACGCATCATTAAAATGTCTACTATTAGTATCAAAATAACATAGGAAGCAAAAATGTGACATATGAAAACATCTTATGACAGATTTAAAGTTATTTTTTGCTATCGTAAACCATGAAATTGAAATTTTGAAGGCACATGAGTTGAAATTACGGAGGACTGAGTTAAAAGAGAAATTTCACGATAATATTATATGTATAAAACTATTGAATGGAAAATAAGATAGTGAAAAATATTTTCAAGAAATTGAGTATTGTTTAGTAAATTTAAAATTGATGTTCAAGAGAAATTTAATATATCACATTTATGTCAGTGTTTTTCTTTCATCTCTTATAACTCGCATATTAGATTGCAAGTAAAATTTTGTTACTTTAAGGTTTAAAAAAAAACTTTAATAAATATGTACACACTCAGAATTTTTTTCTTAAATTCACAGAAATACAACTGGTAGCAATGTTTCCAGGATTTTTCCGTTATTTGACGGATTCCGGTTACTTTTCTTCCGTTACTGAAGGTAAAATATACGTGAATTGGTGGCAAAAAAAAGTTGTTGACTTGGAATCGAACCAGGTACCTTCGCAATATGGGACCAGTACATTAACCATTATGTTATAGTTGCACAGTAATATAATGCTTTGAAATAAATATGTTTGCTTCTAATACGTATGGATTCATTGGTTTATTTAAAAAACTTTTAATTTTTAAGTTAATTTTTGATTTCATCTTTAATAAGATTGTGCCTGGTGTTTTAATACTTTAATATTAGTGTATGATAAAAGTGAATAATAAATAATTTTTAGTAGACTCCCAGATGTAAAATATGAATGATTTTTTTCCTCTCTTTTTTCTTTGTTTTTTTCTTTTATGAGTGAAATTTTTTTTTTTTTTTTTTTTTTTTTTTTTTTTTTTTTTTTTTTTCATTTAATATTTAAGATACAATATCTTTTAAATCGGTTCATTTAAAATAATATAATATTAATGATAATATTTTTTTTTGTAAACAATTTTATAAATTCAACTTAATTTAATTATATTCAACTTTTAAAAGATAAATTAGGAATATTTCTGAATGCAGAGACAAGTGAATAAGATAAGTAACTGTTCAATTTTAAATTAAATTATTTTTTAATTTTTAATAAAATTAGAAATTTTAATGTATAGAATTTTTTGTTTTTCATTTTTAAAATGAATTCTGATTTAGATTTAATAGAGCACATTCGTGTTAGAAATGAACAGAATTTCATTCTCTTTTTAAGATTTTTAGGAAGAAATCACTGATAAAACATGTACTCTAGGAATACAAGTATATTTGTTAAAACAATCAGAAATAATTTCGTAAAAATTGACAAGTTTTTCTGACAGTGTGTTCAAATAAACACATTTTAATATAGTGTTTCAGGGTACATAGTGTTAGGTCCTAAAATAAGACACAATGTTATTTCTGTTTGTTACAATCTTTTATTTAACTTCATGTGATTTTTTTTTATTTAAAGGCCCCACCAGAGGCCACAAGGTTCTGTTCTCGAAGTTGGAAGGTGCTGGGTTCGAACCTAATCGCGACCGTTGATTTAACCGCTTGGAGTTTTTTCGTGTTTTCTTCGAACCTTGGATTTCCTTGCGTTAATGAGGGCTAGGTTCCTTTAGAAAGACCTCCACGGAGGACATCCCAAACATTAGAGCCTATATCTCAAGCGTAGATAATTGGCTGTCATAAACAAAAACAAACCAAATTTTTATATAAAGATATTTCGTTTTCGACTTTTTACTTATTTCTTGATAGGCTAAGGTCAGGCTCTTGTCAACATTTTTCATTTCAGAATATCCTCATTACTCACAAACATGTTTACCTCCCTCACCTTTACACAAGGACTAGGTAATGCAATTTTTTTTTTGTATTAGTACACTGTTAAAAATTCTGCTCCAGTTTGAACCAAATTTTGGTGCTCAGTAGCTGCCACCATAAGATGGTGAAATCTCGTACCGACATTTGAAGCTTCCTATTTCAACCTGTTTCTATGCTTCAACAGGAGTTCCAAATATTGGTTCAAGATTTCACTATCTTACAGTATAAGCTACTGAGCACCAAAATTTGGTTCAAACAAGGACACGATTTTTAATAGTGTGATATTCTTATCAGAATCTTAAAAAAAATCAATACAAATTACATTGTCTTTTCAAAAATATTTGTGACTTTAGTAGCCAATTTTGTGATTTCTGACATTACCGATACTATTTTGACGTACCCCTAACACGCTCGCCATGTACCCTAGGGGTATTAATATCTCAGATTGGGAACTGCTGCGCTAGATCATAAAAAATATGTTCACAGTTATGTTTCTGATAACAATACAACGCTGAAACATATTTTTAGAACATAATTACGAATTATTAAATTTATTTTAAGGCATTTTTTATTAGCCTGACTCAGAGAATAACATCATATATTTTTTAAGGTTGAAATTTACACGAAATTCAATATTTATGGATATGTAATAATACACGCATATAAAAATAAAACAACTGATTATGAAATTGAGATAATGAAATCTTTTAAACATTAAAAGATAGAAAATATAAATAAAAATTTGACAATGCACTATAATTTCTCCAAAATATGCTTTAATTAATATACAATTTCATAAAAATTAAATTATGACTTTGCATATAGAAATCAGTTTAGAGATTCTGAAAAAATAGTTTAAATAATGCTTTTTTATTCTTTTATCTTATCATATCTTAAAAAAGAAACAGAGCAAAATTTATGTGTACATTATAATAAATTCACTAGCTCGAGCTTTCTATAAAACGCAAATAAAAGGTGAATTGACTGCAATCAGTCTTCAAGTCAAATAAACGTATTATAATTTTTTTTGTTTCTTTGTTTGGGAGGGGGGGGGGGTAAAAACATGACTATAAAATTTAAAAATTTATATAATAAAATTAGGATTTTTTTCTATTTAATGATTATAAAACAGTGTTTAAAAAAGAAAAAAAAAATGAATTTTATACTTGTTTATCTTGATAAACTGTTTAAAGATAAACACAGTTGTTTTGTTTCTGTGTAGAAAAAGCTATGTATTAATTCTGAAATGATTTTCTTTTAAATAATTGTTTTGCATATAATTTTTACATTTACTAACTAATAATTATAAATAATTTTTAATTTTCTCATATTGATCGTTAAATTGCATTGCTTAAATAAATATTTAATCTTCAATGTATAGTAATTTTAATTTCTTTATGAAATATGAGATGTAAATATAAATAAGTGATTCAGATATAAGTATATATTAAACATAAATGATTTCGCACAAGATTAATAAAGCAAGTCATATATTTATTACAGCATACCATGTAATACACCTTTGTAATTTTTATGCTTAGCGCAATTATAGTTCAGAACATTGAAAATATTCAGGATAACATCTGAAAACAACAGAATATTGAAAGAAGACAAATGAGACTTAGAAAAGAGTGGCGCGGTTGCAATGTTAATTAATTTATTTTGTGTAATCTTTATCTTTAAATTGCTTTTGTATAATGAACCGTGTATAAATTTACTTGAATAATAAATAAAAAGATGAATACACAGAATTTCTACGCCGGAAAACAATCTTTGAAGAACCCGTAAACAATACCCAAAGAAAAGGCATCCAAAAATATGTGGATAAGAGTAATAACGATGTTTATACAGCTGATAAACAGATGAACATATTTTGAGCAATTTATCAGGTTGTAACGAAGATAATTATCGTTTTGCTTTTAAATATTAAATCATTGAGCTTGTAATTGAAACATTCTTAGATTATTTTCTTAATTAAAATGGGAAAAAAATATATATTATCTTCTTTTACGAAAGAAATTCTAAACTTTCCATTTTCTTCATTGTTAACAATGCATGCAGTGTTACTGCGATAGTGATGTATTAATGATTCAAGATTTTCTAGGAAATCATTTATGAATACAGATGTGATAAACAAGTTATATATTTATAACGATGTTATTGTACAAAGATAAGTGCTATTTATTCAGAGTTTCATTACATTCTGTTGGTAATGTTTTCTTCAAGAGATAACTACATCCAATTTGTCTTATTTTACACCAATTTATTGATATACAATTAAATACATTATTAAGAAAAATGGTTTGATGAAGTATAAATGAAATTTTTGCGGTAAAATTTGTAACAAGATTATTATAAAAAGAATTTTCGAAACGACATTTCTATAATTTTCAATTCCTGAATTCCAAATTAAAAGCAATTACTGATCGTATTGATACTCCCGGTAATGCAGCTATTAGATGTGTGATGACATTGCTAATGGTCACAAATCTCAAATCCTAAAAAAGATAAATTTCAAGTTAGTCACATAATGATTCTCAAGTGACCACCGACTGGTGAATCCAGCGTGAAATAATGCTCTTTCTTTTTAACAGGGTATCATGTGACGCCATATGGGAAACAAAATTTGGGTATTTTATAGAGAAAAAAGCATTTTTCATTTGTGATCTAATAACGTAAGACATTCATTCTTTATTTTACATCAGTGACACCGCAAATGATCACAAATCTTACAACCTAAACGAGAGAAATTTCTTAGTTAGTCACATAATGGATTTCAAGTGACCGTCGCCAGGTGATTCCAGCGTGAAAGATTGCACTTTCTTTTAAACGGGGCATCATTTGACGCCATAAGGGAAACTAAATTTGGTTATTTTATTAAAGAGAAATGTATTTTTTATTTTTTATCTAATATCGTAGGATATTCTTTCTCTATTTTACGACAGTGTTATTGCTAATGGTCACAAATCTCATAACCTGAAAGAACAAATTTCTTTGAGAATCACATAACGATTCTCAAGTGACCACAGACTGGTGATTTCAGCGTTAAATTATGCTCTTTTGTTAACGAAGTATCATATGACGTAATATAGGAAAACAATTTGAACATTTTAAAGAAAACAAAACATTTTTCATTTGTCATCTACTAACGTAAGACATTCATTCTCTCTTTTACTCCAGTGACATTGTTAATGATCACAAATCTCACAACCTGAAAGAGACAAATTTCTTAGTTAATCACATAAAGTATCTCAAGTGACCATTGCCTTGTGATTCCAGCGTGAAATAATGCTCTTTCATTTTAACGGGGTATCATGTGACGCCACAAGAGAAACAAAATTTTGGCATTTTAAAGCGAAAAAGTATTTTTCATCTGTGATCAAATAACGTAAGACTCAAGTAAGATCAAATAAAGTTCTCAATTTTACGTCACTGAATTACTTATGTGACATTGCTAATAGTCACAAATCTCACATTCTGAAAGAGACAAATTTCTTTCATAGTCACAAAAGGAATCTCAAGTAACCACCGACTGGTAATTCCAGCGTGGAATAATGTTCTTTATTTAACAGGATATCACCTAACACCATACGGGAAACAATATTTGAGCATTTTAAAGAGAAAAACGTATTTTTTATGTGTGATCTCCTAACGTAATACATTCATTCCCTATTTTATGTCAGTTGTGACTCGACACAACATGGAATATATCAGTGTCACAATGATAAGGATAGGAGTTACGTGCCATGTACCATAACGATAAATGAGTTTGTAACGACACGTTTCTATCGTAGCATTATTCATTATAGGGAAAATTGATAGGCCCAAGAATAAATATTCGTCAGCATCCCATGAAGTGTGATCCACGATAGTTAAATGACCCAATAAGATGAATTGTCTTCCAAAACTCTTTGCATATGACTAATAGGAATACGTTTAATTGACAATAGGAATGATGAAATATCGATGAAAGAGCTGAGTTGCTGAGGATATATTTGTATAATAATAAATATCCTCTAAATTATATCAGAAAACAAGATCGTTGCGATCTCACTTTGTGGTGACAATTTCTTCATCAGACAGTGCATGTTAGAAAAAGCTCCAAGATTGCAGTATTTAGGCACTTAAGTTAAGGATTAGAAGAATGGTTATGCATTAAAGTTGTACGATGAGCTGCTATTCAGGATGATGTCAGTTAAGTTTTTAATATTGCTCTTAAATTTATTATTTTCTTTCTTATTGTTATTTTCTTTGTTGTTAAAAGTATTTAAAAAATAGCTCTGAATACAAAAACGTTATGAATCTTCATATACAGTGGCGGTCAAAAGATTCCGGCCAGCAAAAATATTTCAGTTAATTTGTAAATATACCCATATGAAGAGGAATCTCAAAGCGATACTTATACATTTTATTGACATATTAGTTAGGAACTTACTTATGGAAGAACGTGTAAATATCAATTAATTTAATTGAAAAAATAAAGTATAAAAGACAAGGCATGTTCTCAAAAGTTTCCGGCCACTTATCACTCTTTAGTTTTTTTCAATCCGTAAAGTGTTTTTTGGTTGATTTTATGAATGAATCAACGTGTATAGCATAGTTTGAATTAAAATTTGAAAAGTTCAACAATTATTGTTCATAAATGAGTGATTAGTTTGTCGCTAAAATGGAAATCTTCCTAAGGTATTGCGGCTAAGTTATCGATCGGTAAAATCGACAGTAAACGATATTTAAAAATTGTATACAGATGGCCATGGCTCTCAGAACTTTCAGAGGTTCGGGAGATGCCGGAAAATTACTATTCCTGTGGGCAGAATTATCAGGAGAAAAACCATTGATAATCCGCATGAAAATTCTGCTGCAATATACTGCGATTTACGGAATGAAAATATTGTTGTAATATGTCTGTCTACCGTGCTATGATGCTGACGTGATACAGAGCTTTATGGAAGAGTCGGTGTTAACAAATTTTCAGAGGTAAAAAAAAAAATACCGACGTACCCTACTGGCATTTTCCAAGGAACAGAAAGTCTGGTCAAGTGAAAACTGGACAAACGTTCTATTTTTCCATTAATCGAATTCAAAACAGTTTTGGAAGTGATGGCAGACAAAACGTCCGATGATCTAACAACAAAACATATCATTCGCCCTATGTTATTCCTACGATGAAGCATGGCGGAGGACACGTTATGCTGTGGGGAGTATTTTCTTCAAAAAATGTCGGTCCGTTATTTGAAATCCACAGCCAAGTGAATGATACAATGTATAAGGATATCTAGCAAAACCATTTTCTGCCTTATTAGAGAAAAAAATTTGGTCGCAACTATTTTTCTTAAAATGATAACGACATAAATAATGTATACAAGCCTCGATAAATAATGGTTTTCACACAAAAAATTTCGTTTTTGAAATGGGCAGCCCAAACGCCCAACATGAATCCAATAGAAAATCTTTGGAAAGAAGTTGGCAAAAGTCTGCAGAACTATAAATATTCCAACACGGTCGAAATTTCGCCAAAAATGCAAGAAATGTGGAAAAAACGTACCATAGACGATCTTTAACTGTTGATTGTATGAATGTCACGTTGCTGCACCGCAGTACTTATTTTTAAAGCTAATAAAATAGTAAAACGATAAAATACTAATTGTAAATGTTGTTGATCACTGTAATTTTTTATTACAATACCACTTTTTTACAAACATGTGAAGGTGGCCGGAAACTTTTGAGAACATACGTTTTCCTTTATACTTAAATTTTTTAATTAAATTTATTGATATTTACACGTTATTCTATAAGTAAGTTTCTAATTATTATTTCAATAAAATATATAAGTATCACTTTGAGATTCCTCTTCATATGGGTATACTTACAAATAAATTGAAAATTTTTTGCTGGTCGAAACTTTTGACCGCCCCTGTACATTGTAAATCTTATAAAACAGTATACATCACTCATTTTGTATGTACATAAATAATACTACGATAATTTATAATTTTGTTTCTGTATCAAGAAAAAAAAACTATTTTCCAATGTGAGCTGAAGTACATTTACAAATGTTTCCGCATTGCATAATATTTAAAGACGTATTTTTCTCTGTTCAGCATTTAATAATATATCATAATTTTATATTACTTTTATTCAACAAAAAACTTTAATTTTGCAAGTTAAATTTTTCAGAATGCTTTTTTCAAACAAAGCCATTTATCTCGAATATATTCCATTATGGTTTCATCACGATTATTGCCTTTTCTCAATAGAATAAATAAATTTAAAACTACAGTTTTCGATATTCATAATAATATAAAAATGAGTTGCCATAAACTCCCTTTATTATAGATTTTTTTATTACTTTTATGACTATGAAAAGGGGAAAAAAATCTAAACCTTTCATAATTCACGTCTTTTTTTAAATGGTGTTATGCGTGGTTCTTCTTCGGTATCTTTAAATTGTTATACTCAAAATAATACACTGAATAAATCACCGGGGTACATATCCTTTATCAAAAATGGATTTTTCCTTTACTTTCTAGTGAGTCTTATATTTATGAGAAATGTACTTATATTTTTCATCAATTTAAATAAATACAATTTAAATATTTTATGTTACTTAAATGCATATATATATATATATATATATATATATATATATATATATATATATATATATATATATATATATATATATATATACACTAGTGTCCAAAAGTTAAGCATAATTGGTAATTAAGTAATTATTTTTAAGTAATGAAATAAATATAAATCGGAATGTGCTGAAACTCCAAGTGTGTAAACAAAATAGTACGCGTCATATAATTTCGCGAAGAGTTTTCCCCGAAATCGAACAGGGGACCGTCAACAAATTGAAAAAGAACGAAGATCTTTTGGATAACCCTGTCAAAACTAATGAAGCAAAAGCGTTCAAACTGCACATTATGATTAATTGGCTTATTGTAATGTACTGTGTTAATTTTTACAAGGATAGCATGTATACTCGTAGAGAAATTAAGGTTTTTATAAAAACAGTCCTAAATTTTTCCAAGTTTTTTGCTTATAATTTGCAGAGTTCTTATTATAAAAACATGGTCTTTTCTGAACATATGACAAACATCATTGTACACAACACCCTGTCATCAGAATTTAAAAATAATAAAAATTTTATGAAAAATGAGTATGTTTAGTAAATAATTTTTCATTGCGCATGCGTCAACGATATCAAAATGTCATTTGCATATTGTGTTAGCTAAATGTATAGAGCAACTTCTGTAAAAGTTTCAAAAACATAAACTGAAAATTCTGAAAATGGGAGCCTATAGAATCAACTCAAAATCCGTTATTCCTAAAGGAAGCAAAAAAATCAGGGGTTTTACCTAAATATAGTTGTACGTGCAATATTGTGTAAGCACTAAACAATGGAATATGGATACAGCCCCTCATCTTTTTGCATCATTTAGGGAATAAAGGATTTTGAGTTGATTCTATAGGCTCCCATTTTCAGAATTTTCAAGCTATGTTTTTGAAACTTTTACAGAAGTTGCTCTATACATTTAGCTATCTATACATGCTATACATGCTATCCTTGTAAAAATTAACACAGTACATTACAATAAGCCAATTAATCATAATGTGCAGTTTGAACACTTTTGCTACATTAGTTTTGACAGGGTTATCCAAAAGATCTTCGTTCTTTTTCAATTTGTGGACGGTCCCCTGTTCAATTTCGGGGAGAACTCTTCGCGAAAATATGTGACGCGTACTATTTTGTTTACACACCTGGAGTTTCAGCACATTCCGATTCATATTTCTTTCATTACTTAAAAATAATTACTTAATTACCAATTATGCTTAACTTTTGGACACCAGTGTATATATATCTACCGGGTGTCCCAAAAATGACTGATGGATTTTAAAATTCAATAACTTGCAAACGGTGACAGCTATTTAAAAAAATTTTGCAGGAGGGTTATGTACAATCTCAGGAGTTTTTTTACCGTAATTTTTTATTTTAGTTCGCATCTCAAACAGAAGGTGGCGCTGACGGCGATTGAAGGCCAGGTGATCAGTGCTGAGTGAAGTGTCGACATGGCCTACAATCGCCGTCAGCGCCACCTATTGTTTGAGATGCGAACTAAAATAAAAAAGTTTGGTAAAAAAAACTCCTGACATTATATATAACCCTCCTGCAAAAATTTTTTAAATAGGTGTCACTGTTTGCAAGTTATTGAATTTTAAAATCCATCAGTCATTTTTGGGACACCCGGTATATATATATATATATATATATATATCCGAAATTAGCTATTTAAATAATGATTGAAATAGAGAAAAAATATGGGATACATACATACATATATATATATATATATATATATATATTGCTACATAATTTTAGGGGTAACTTAGTAAAATCTCCTAACAAGGATTGTCTCCATACTTGGCATACTCAGAATTTTTTGAAAAAAAAATATTAATTAAACTGCTCATGTAGGTAATAAAGGATCAATCAAATTTAGCGGCGGAATTGCAATAGGAAATATGTAAAAAAAAAAAAAAATACTTTCGAATATTTGGCGTGGAAAGACCAAGTGGCGCGCGATTTGGCGAACAGCACTTTTCCCCACCAGCAGCAAATGATTTTAATGTAACTGAAAATTGTTTCTTAATAGATTTTTTAAATGCATCTAAATTGTATTTAATGAATTTAGCAATAAACAATAAGAGAATTTATTATACTCTCTCTATATATATTGTATTCCGTATGTATATTGTTTATTGCTGTAGTTATTTAATTTACGTCTGGAAAAACTTATTTTCATAAATGAAAAATTCATCTTGAGAAACAATAGTTTCATAGATTCAAGCGTATTCAAAAATAAAAGTCAGCTGTTTCCATGGCAACAAAACCAAGTCGACAATGTTCAATTGGACTTTGAGCTTGAAAATATTTTAGTTAATTTAAATTATGAATTTCGATTTAAATCGCAAATTTTGATGATTAAATTTGAATATAAATACATATAAATATCGATATAACAAAATTATACTTAAATGAAACTAAAACTGTCAAAACTAAAATTATTTAAATTAAATTTATCTAAACAAGGTCAGCATGACACTTTTTTCCCTTTAAATGTATTTGATGTGGAAAAGTATTTTTTCAAATTGCATTCTGTCGCCAACCGAGGATAAATCGCCAAATAATGAAATTTTCATTAATTTTTTACGGGCACTGCTATGAGGTTCCGCCGAAATTTTTTTTAAAACATATATAGCCTCATGAGAAGAACATTCTGTATTTTTTTCAGATTTTTCGGAGTATGCCCGTATGGAGACCTTCCTTGTAAGTAATAAAACGCCTCGACTACAGCGGTTGACTCGTAGGTTCATCATTGTGTTTTCCTGCACCGAAAAGTATGACAACATGGAGGACTGGGAACAAGAAAAAACAATGGTAAATCTGTGAGTCAGGCGCTAAAATCAGGTTTTCTGGTGTTTCCACCAAGATATGAGTTGGCAGACCAATTGAATTTACCAATATAAAAGTCGACTTTTAACTAATTCGAAAATTTCCACCGTGAACTCGATGAAATGATTGCATGTGCTGCCGTCTCCATGTCTAAAGCCGCTATCATATTCACCAACATTTAGTAAGACTTTTGAGCCAACACTCGATTTCCTCCAACTTTTCGGGAAATATCCTCCCAACATCCAGTGTAATAGCAAACTGCAATGTCTCCCAGACTTTTTTCCACACGTTCAAAAAAATCTGGCCTAGCTTAGATTTTCACCCAACATCGAACGTTTCAACGAATCAGAGATAAGCGATTGATACGAGTAGGCGAGAAATGTTAACGTCTGGCACGAGTGGAAACTGGTTTTACGGCTTTTCCTCCGAATTTTTCAAAGACAATTGCAAACATTTGTCCCTCTTTGAACGGGAAAATGTTGGAGTTAAAATCCGCTGAAAAGTTTGTCTCGCCTAAAGTCCGTGAGTCTAATAGCAGCTTTAGAGGATTCTTTCATATTTGTGTTTTGCCTCTTGGACGGCTGTTTTATCTTTTAAAAAAAGGAAAAAAAACAACCATTGTCAAAACAATACGTTATAAATAAGTTAAATCATTGATAAACACATTATTGTATTGCCTACTTGTTTTATTGAAAAAGTAACACATAAACCAAATTACTTTTTTTTTTTTTTTTTTTTTTTTTTTTTTTTTTACAGAAATTGCATAATTTATATTGGATCATCAAATAAGAACAAAAATAAATATTCTGACGGCCTTTTGAAATTTCCTTTTAAATTCAATGCATTTTGCTTTTTTATCAATCTTTTAAATTATGCTTAATTCTTAACTAAGTTTAACACTTTTCAACATTTAACATATCCCTTCAAAATTAATTTTCTAAATAGAGAGCAATAAAAATTCCCATTCTCTTTCAATAAAAAGAAACCATGTAAATAAAATAAGTAGTAAAATCAAATTTGGGGAAATGTGCAAGTCCCAGCAGTTTATTCAGAGAATTCTATTGAGAGATGGATTAACGTTTAGGGGTTTTTCAAGGCAACTCATGCGAAATAGTATGATTTAAAGAGCACTTGACTTATGAGTAGATTTGCAATTTTTTTTTTTTTTAATGCTTTCACTTTCCAAAAAGGGGAAATAAGTGTTCCTATGAAGAGGATGTTTTATTACCACTCATTTTTGCGTATTACGAATTGCAAAAGCAGCATTTATAAATGTTTATGCTTGTGTAGTTATGTTTCTTGAGCGAATGTTTAAACACTATTGAATCAGTTTCATTTGATGCGATAGGATTTTAATAGATCAGTTAAATTTTATTTATTAGCAGATTGTTTAATTTAAATCTAATTTTTTAAGAAGTTATTTATTACCCCCATTTATACATCATTCATAAGTTTTTTATTTTATATTCTTTGTTCCTACTTATTGATGTTTTCGAAATTAATTTCCATTGATGTAAATTTTACATTATATGTATTAAATTTCTTTTTTGGCTTTTTTTTAAAAATCAGATATATATATATATATATATATATATATATATATATATATATATATATATATATACCAGTATATACATATACTATGTATACCAGTATATATATATATATATATATATATATACAGGGCGTCCAGCCAATATAACCCTGATTTCAAAATTTAATTTCTCAAAAACAAAGATCAATAGAATTATGCAGTAAACGGTTTGTTGATCAGGTAAGCTGTAAAAATCTTATACAAAAGTTTCGAACGGTAAATACTTTGAAAAGATTGCGTTCTGATTGCAAAGAATGTTTGGATTTGACATTTTCCTTGCTTTAGATTGCTGCCAGAGAATGTGTTTTTCGGCTTAAAGTTTTTTTCATAGTTTTTTTAAATTAAGTTTTTGAAATTTCGAAGTTCAAAAAATTTACTTCGAAAAATCTTTAAAATATTGCACTGTAAGATGAAAAACTATTTCTCTGCAGAAAATCTAAAACAAGAAAAATGTCAAATCAAAGCATTCTATGCAATCAGAATGCAATTTTTTCAAAATATTCACTGTTTGAAATTTCTGTATAAGATTTTTACAGTTTACCTAATGAAAAAACCGTTTACCGCATATTACTATCGATCTTTGTTTTTGAGAAATTTAATTTTGAAATCAGGGTGTTATTTGCTGGACACCCTGTATATATATATATATATATATATATATATATATATATATATATGTGTGTGTGTGTGTGTGGTATTAATATCTCTTATCGATATTTAAGCATTGTAATTATTGTCTTTTTGTATTTATTTTTGGAATTTTTTATATTAATTTTTTAAATATTAATTATTTTCTTGAGTTTGAATCATTTATATGTGTTACATCGCAGACAATTATTACTACAGTGTTGTCTTTCGTTTTAATTTTCATTACACACATATTCTTCATGAATTTTTGCCTGTGTTTAATGTAAGTTAAACTTCATATTAAAACAATTCATTTTTTAAATAATTAAATTATATTAATGACTCTAATTAATTTAATTTTTAATAAAATTAACGTTTATGTACGTAATTTATTTCCACGCAAATTATTATTTTGGTAATAATATACGCATGTAACTGTATGCTTATTTTATGAACTGTGAAAAGTAAATTTATGTAATTTTCTAAAAAAGTATCTAACAGTCTTACGTATGTAAAACTGTTGATTATTTTTTGGAAGATTTTTTTAAAGTCTTTTATCTATCATAAATTTTGAAAGAGGCAATGCTAATAAAGTAGTATGAGACCTTCTAAAATTTTAGCAGTTTTAAGCAGTTTGTTTTCTAACCCTACACCAGAATATGATTTAAATTTTGAAAGCTCCAAAACAATGTTTTTTTAAATGAAATTGTATAAGAATTGTAGTAGCAGTAGTTCTCTCTCTCTCTTTTTTAATCGGGTGATCCAGGAAAAATTCTTCACATGACTTTCTCATTGCTTTTTTCTGCCTCTTCTTTCATTGATGACATGGCATTTCACAGATAACAAAATTATTTCCTGAAATACAAGGTTTCCAAAAATTTCTAAACACATTTTGAAATTCGATCTAAAATAAAGTAACTGCCGTACAAGGAATTAAAATAAAATGTTTCTAAAAAAAAAAAAAAAAAAAAAAAAAAAAAAAAAAAAATTAAAGGAATGAGTTGAATTAATTCAAATTTCGATCATAGATGGACCGTCTAAGTGTTTTCTTTCAAACTTGCTTTTCTCCCTGATTTTCAGATTAATCTGAATTGATTAATCAGAAATGACGACTACCAGCGCAGCGGACGTCACAGCAATAAAATAAATCTAAGAATCAGGTTAAAATAAAAATAAAAAAAATATATAAATAACATGTTTTAGAGTAAACATACGGACAAGTGGTGCCATCTGTGATCGAAATTTTGAACCAATTTTTTTCTTCGCTTAAAAAAAACTTTTCATTCTGAGAAACATTTTAGTCCAAACCGCACTCTTGTACGATAATTACTTGATTTTTTATTGAATTTTTAAACGTGTCCGGGAATTTTCGGGCTCCCTGTATACTGCAAAAATATTTTAGTTGCCGCCATGAATAAAAATCCGGGTGTAGATCGGCCTGAGATACTCTTACTAGGCTAGTGGATTATTTACATCATATGTAATTTAAAATTAATCTAATATGAAATTATTTTAAAAAAGTCCTCAACTTAAGTAACTTAATAAGTAGCTTATTTTATGCTAACTCTCAACATTAAAAAAATAATAATAACAATAAAAGTATTTAGTCGTAACTACAAGGAATTTATTATGCATAATAAATGAAAAAACATAATACTCAAAGTTTGGATTTATTATTATTAGATTATAATGAATTACATACGTATATGTACTCGTACTGATTCAATTGAAGTTTAAAATTATGTATTCAATTTGGGAATATTTTTCATAATTTCAATGACTTATGTTTTTTTATAACAATTATTTTACAACAAATAAAAATAAAAGTTACTCTATCGCTAATTTCAGTAAAATCCTACTAGGATTTCACTGAATTCAAAACAATGTTTTTTGTTTTTAATGAAACAAACCTTGGTAAAAAACATACGTATTTAAAATTAAAAATACTTTTCAGTTTGTGCATGATTGTATTAGACTGAAATCCAAAAGATGGGAGAATAATTGTTTATTTATATTATTTTTTCCCACAACATTTTTTTTCTTCACTTATACAGATAAAATTTCCGCTAGTCAGAACTGGTATAGATTTTACTTGCTTCCAATTAGCAGAGTTTTGTAGAATTTATTGAGAAATGGATTAGATTACTTACCATTTTTTTAATGAAACAATACTTGGTAAAGAAAACACAATATTAAAAATTAACAATACATTTCAGTTTGTGTATTATTCTATTAGATTGAAAACCAAAAGAAGAAAGAATCATTATTTATTCTTATATTATTTTTACACATATTATTTTTGCCTAGATATTCAGATAAAATATCCGCTAATCCGAACAGGTAGAAGGGTCAGTTATTTCTAATTAGCAGAGTGAAATTTATGTAAAATGGATTAGATTAGTTACTACATTTTTTTTAATAAAAGAACAAATATAACTATACTTGTTAAATAAAATATAGTATTAATATAAACAATGCATTTCAGTTTGTGCATTATTCTATTAGATTGAAAAAAAGAGAAAGATCATTATTTATTCATATATTATTTTTACACGCCGAATTTTCTTATTATTATGCAGATAAAATATCTGCTAATCCGAATTGGCAGCTGTTTTACATATTTCTAATTAGCACAGTTCTACGGAATTTACCGTGAAATTCGTTGGATTAGTTACTATATTTAATTCATTTTTGGACTCAAAAATTAAAAATAATTAATATTACCATACTATGAAGAATTACCCATAACAACTAAGATCGTAAAAGAAATTTCATGTCGACCTTATATAGTCGAAGTAAATTACCATTACAAAAATGGCTACAAATTCTGTTCTTTCCCTTTTTATACAATAATAGGCCATTGTTGTAACACACGTGAAACTTATATCCTTATGTCTTCTAAGAATTATAGGCTGAAACTTTATGACGTTTGAAGTCTTTTACATGGAATGAAAAACGATGTCAGTTTTTATTTCAACACCTCAAAATTTATTGCAGTAAAGATACGACGGAAAAGTTATAGGATATCACTTTAAAAACCGCGTTGGAACATAAATTACAAGCGACGAGAGGAAGGAGTTTTTGTAAAAAAAAAACTGAAAACGGGAGTGTGTAAATTTTTAGGGAATTATAATTTAATAGCACTGTTTTAAAAATGCAATTTCTCCTATAACAGAATTAGAAATTTTGTTGTTATTGTTGTTGATTACGAAACAGATTGGATACTTATTTTGTTTTATGTAATTTGAACCATAACGATTGTAAGATGTATCAGAAGTAAGTTGTAAGATGTATGACGGTTGTATGACAAAAATATACAGGGTGTTCCGATATTCAACCGATTAATGCAGAGGGGTGATAGTAGTCATTAAAATCACGAAAAATTCGAAATCACCAAGTATAATGTATTTTGATAAACTATTATAAATGTATGATGATTTGTAAAAAAGCATGCGATGATTACAAGTATTTTTTTATGTAGGATGTTCCAAAATTTGTCCGGCAAATAAAGAGAAGAGATAGAAAGCATCAATAAGGATAAAAAATTACCGTAGAACATGGGGTTGAAAACCAATTATTTAATCACGAATATAGGGTGTTTCAGCCTAACTGAACTCGGATTGACGGTAATAATTTCGAGAAAAATTAAAATATTGCAATAATAATGCAACAATAGGTAATTTAATTTGTGTGAAATGTGATAACGTCACGAAAAGATCTGTAAAAATATGTTTCTCAGGCAATAGATGTTACCGTATGAACAGATAGTCACAGTCTAAAATGCGGGGCGTCAAATGTATACTATTTTCGCGTATAATTCAAACTTTCACCCCTTTGGTTTGGTGTGATCACATTTACAACACTAATGGGGTGAAGGGCTTATAAAAGATTGGGAACCACCGCTTTTTTGTGTCATTTGCAATAGATTTTTCTGATAATACTATCAAAATGGGCATTTTGTATTGAATTCCTGCGTGAAAGAAGAATAATCACTCAAAAGGGCTGAAAAATCTGTTTCCACGTGATCAAAATTGGTTCGAACTCAATAGGTAGCTTATTAATAAAAAAATGGAAAATAAAGTTCAATTCCAAATCCCGTCCATAATCAGGTCTTCCATTTAATATATTTTCGTTAAGAAATGAATTTGTAAATGTGTAAAAACGTTCTGCGCTTTCTGTGCCCGATTTTGAGAAAAGCCTTAAAATGATGATGCCATCGCCTAACGACGTAACTATATAACGTCGCATTAGTGACGAACAAAATTTTTGCTTTACAAAAGTTAAAATTTTATTAAACGCTTACAATATGCTTATTCAGCTTCAAGAGAAAAACATAACATTTAAATAAATTAGATTTTCTCTCTCTATAAGAAAATGTATTACGAGTTTCAAGAGTTTTTTTCTATTTATTTCAATGTTTTTTAAAAATTAAAATGATAATGTATTGCTGATATAATTTAAATATGAAAAACTTATTATTTATGTTATTAATGACTTACTTCATAAATGCATTTTTTATGTATATATATATATATTTTTCATTTTATGGTAATTATTAAAATTGATTCAAAAATCAACATGAATTTAAAACCTTCAGTTGATTTTATTAAAGAAACAGCATTGTAATAGCCATTAAAAGATAGATTTAAAAAAAAAGCCTCATTACATAAAAGTTTTCTCTAAATGATGGAAACATTTTTATTAAAACTAATGAATATCGTGTAACGCAAAGGTATTTTTGTAATACGATTTATATCATTTCAAGTAAAAATAATTGAAATTATGCAATTTTTTATAAAGATAGATTTTACCACGAGTTAATATATGTATATATAAAGTAATTACTAAAATTGTTTTGAACATCGATGTAAAATAAAACTTCCGATAGATTTTATTCGAAATAGTAACATTTTATGAACTATTAAAAAGCAGTTTATAAAAACATTAATTAATAAATAAATTTCGCTAAATAATGAAACAGACAAAATGTTATAATGTCATATCGTGTGTCATACAATGAAACAGAATATTTATAATGTGTTCTGTGACATTTCGAAAAAAAAAATCATTAGCTTATTATTTTATTTATTTATTTATTTTTATAGAAGTAATTTTGCTGTGATTTTTTTTAGGCATTTTCTATTATTAGTAAAATGTTTAAAAAAGCAAGACAAATTAAAAAAAAAGGATTGAATTCAAACTAACGCTCTTTGTATAATGATCTAAATATGAATATTTTTATCACTAATGACATTTTTTTTAGCTTAGTTAGATTTAATGCAATCATTAAGGTATCTCATACAAAATAATTTTTATGAAATATTTATATATGTATAACCATCATAAATTAGCACAAGTAATCATTTACAATTGTGAATAGGCAAATTAAAATCTAGGATTAGTTAAATCTTCATTCACATATTAAAACCCAATCGATCTGCCAAGTCTTAACTTGGTGAAAAACACCTAAGAATCCGGTTTTAGCAGTTGACTATAGGGTTACCATTATGTTTTCTTACTCGCAATCCGCCAAGCTTTCATACATTTGGGTGCAGAAAAGAACAATTGTAAACCTATGAGTCAGTCACTAAAATCAAATTTTTGGGTCTTTTTCACCAAGAAATGACTTGGCAGACAGATTAAGTTTTAATATGTAAATCGAGATTTAACTAATCCTCGATTTTTATCCGTGAACTCGATGAGATGATTATCTCTGCTGCCATTTTCTAATGTCTGCTAACCTTTGTAAAATAATAATAATAATAATAATAATAATAATAATAATAATAATAATAATAATAATAATAATAATAATAATAATAAAAGTTATTATATCAAGCCAGACAAGGGATAGAAAATACATTAAAGCATTCTATAGCACATAAGTATAGGAAATATTTAAAAACTGAAAACATTTGCGAAATCAAAGCAGAATAATCAGGCTTTCAGTTAAGTATTTAACTTTTACAATTTCATCCTTGCATTAGCCATAACAAGATATAATATTCAAAATCTGGGCTATAGTGCACGTAAATCTAGTAAAAAGAAACCAAAACTAGCAAGACATAAAATAATAAAAATAAAGAATACTGCCCAGTTAAACTGATGGCATTGAGCTCACAGGCTACAAATACTAATTGTACATTAAAGCTTATATTTTCAAGGGTCAATTCCGTTCAAAAAAAAAAATGAGAAGGGGAAACAGCTCTCCCCTTTCCTCTTTTTAATACTTAATCACTGAACCTCCTGTACTAGCAAAGACATGCTTTATCATATAAAAAATCTATATCCAAAATTCAGAGCAAATGAGATAATTCATAATAAAAACCCATTTAGCATTTATATAATTTAAAAGGAGTTATCCCCCTCTTTTATACTTAACCATTAAACTTCAAAAACTATTCAGAGATTTGAACGAAATCTGAAAATTCTGCTTGAAAAACCCATTTATATAAATTAAGGGGGGGGGGGGGCATTAGAACCCCTGTTTCTCCTATTTATACTTATTCAATGAACACCTAATAACAGTCACGGAATCGCCTCACCAGAATGATCCTAATCTAAATTTTGAACGAAAACTTAATTCTGCATGAAAATCCCATTTATATCAACTAAGGGAAGGGGCATGAGTCCCCCGTTCCCCCTCTTATACATATCCAATGAACTCCAAAAACTAATCAGGGAAGTGCCTTGTCAGGATATACCTACATACAAAACTTCAAGTGGATCGGATATTTTTATCACGAGTTATCGCGTTACGCACGAACGAACATGCAGAACGGACGGGCACATAATAGAGCGGGCGGCGGCGACACTAATGACTACGTCATCGAGTTACGGGATGAAATCATGATGTAGGACAAGATTATTGGGTGTAGATTAATGAATGACTGGTCTGCCTCGTCATTTCTTGGTACGATATGAATAACAGCGGGCGCCAACTGGCCATTTTGGCGTCACTTTCACGTCATCGAGTTACGGGATGAAATTGGTGCCAAATTAAAGCTAAAATAAAGTAATTTAAGAATATTTCGGTCTGCCTGCGCATATCCTGGTACAAACCCTCGGCAGACTGAAATTTATAACAAAAAATGACATTATAATGTAAAATTCAATATGACTACGTCATCGAGTTACGGGATGGAATCATGATGTAGGACAAGATTATTGGGTGTAGATTAAAGAATGACTGGTCTACCTCGTCATTTCTTGGTACGATATGAGTAACAGCGGGCGCCAACTGGCCATTTTGGCGTCACTTTCACGTCATCGAGTTACGGGATGAAATTGGCGCCAAATTAAAGCTAAAATAAAGTATTTTAAGAATATTTCGGTCTGCCTGAGCATATCCTGGTACAAACCCTCGGCAGACAGAAATTTATAACAAAAAATGACGTTATAATGTAAAATTCAACATCACTATGTCATCGAGTTACGGGATGAAATCATGATGTAGGACAAGATTATTGGGTGTAGATTAAGGAATGACTGGTCTGCCTCGTCATTTCTTGGTACAATATGAGTAACAGCGGGCGCCAACTCGCCATTTTGGCGTCACTTTCACGTCATCGAGTTACGGGATGAAATTGGTGCCAAATTAAAGCTAAAATAAAGTATTTTAAGAATATTTCGGTCTGCATGAGCATATCCTGGTACAAACCCTCGGCAGACTGAAATTTATAACAAAAAATGATGTTATAATGTAAAAATCAACATGACTAGTTCATCGAGTTACGATATGAAATCATGATGTAGGACAAGATTATTGGGTGTAGATTAAGGAATGACTGGTCTGCCTCGTTATTCCAGAAAAATTAGACAAATGAAAGATATTGAAACTCGGTTAGTGGGTGGGCGGGGCTCTGAAGCTAGCGATTTCTCTTGCCTTCAGCCCAAATATGTATGTCTCGGACGGCGGTGGGGGGTGGGTGAGTGGGTCAACCGTCGCGTTGAGCGACCAATTTTCGTCGACGACCCCTACCTACAACCCAAACAGACCTAGTCTCTTGCGTGACAGCGGTGTCGCCGGCAGGCGACCACGGATAGCGCCAAAATCCTTTACTTACGACCCGAATAGCCTTGCACTTTTAATAAAAAAGAAAAAAGTGGAATTGAAACCGGACAAATTTAACAGAAAAATTAGACAAATTAAAGATATTGAAACTCGGTTAGTGGGTGGGCGGGGCTCTGAAGCTAGCGATTTCTCTTGCCTTCATCCCGAATATATATGTGCCAGGATATATGCAGACAAACCGAAATATTCTTAAAATACTTTATTTTAGCTTTAATTTGGCACCAATTTCATCCCGTAACTCGATGACGTAAAAGTGACGCCAAAATGGCGAGTTGGCGCCCGCTGTTACTCAAATCGTACCAAGAAATGACGAGGCAGACCAGTCATTCCTTAATCTGAACCCAATAATCTTGTCCTACATCATGATTTCATCCCGTAACTCGATGACGTAGTCATGTTGAATATTACATTATAACGTCATTTTTTGTTATAAATTTCAGTCTGCCGAGTGTTTGTACCAGGATATGCTCAGGCAGACCGAAATATTCTTAAAATACTTTATTTTAGCTTTAATTTGGCACCAATTTCAACCCGTAACTCGATGACGTGAAAGTGACGCCAAAATGGCGAGTTGGCGCCCGCTGTTACTCATATCGTACCAAGAAATGACGAGGCAGACCAGTCATTCCTTAATCTGCACCCAATAATCTTGTCCTACATCATGATTTCATCCCGTCACTCGATGACGTAGTCATGTTGAATTTTACATTATAACGTCATTTTTTGTTTTTCAGTCTGCCGAGGATTTGTACCAGGATATGCTCAGGCAGACCGAAATATTCTTAAAATACTTTATTTTAGCTTTAATTTGGCACCAATTTCATCCCGTAACTCGATGACGTGAAAGTGACGCCAAAATGGCGAGTTGGCGCCCGCTGTTACTCATATCGTACCAAGAAATGACGAGGCAGACCAGTCATTCCTTAATCTACACCCAATAATCTTGTCCTACATCATGATTTCATCCCGTAACTCGATGACGTAGTCATGTTGAATTTTACATTATAACGTCATTTTTTGTTATAAATTTCAGTCTGCCGAGGGTTTGTACCAGGATATGCTCAGGCAGACCGGAATATTCTTAAAATACTTTATTTTAGCTTTAATTTGGCACCAATTTCATCCCGTAACTCGATGACGTGAAAGTGACGCCAAAATGGCGAGTTGGCGCCCGCTGTTACTCATATCGTACCAAGAAATGACGAGGCAGACCAGTCATTCCTTAATCTACACCCAATAATCTTGTCCTACATCATGATTTCATCCCGTAACTCGATGACATAGTGATGTTGAATTTTACATTATAACGTCATTTTTTGTTATAAATTTCAGTCTGCCGAGGGTTTGTACCAGGATATACGCAGGCAGACCGAAATATTCTTAAAATACTTTATTTTAGCTTTAATTTGGCACCGATTTCATCCCGTAACTCGATGACGTGAAAGTGACGCCAAAATGGCAGTTGGCGCCCGCTGTTATTCATATCGTACCAAGAAATGACGAGGCAGACCAGTCATTCCTTTATCTACACCCAATAATCTTGTCCTACATCATGATTTCATCCCGTAACTCGATGACGTAGTCATTCGTGTCGCCGCCGCCCGGTCTATAAGTTCTCAGGCTATGATAACCTGTGTACTAATAATTGAAAGGAAGAATTTAATTCTTGTGGAATGCAATGCTAACGGTCATCGTTTGAATTCAGGACTGGACATTTTTTGCACTCTGTTGGTTGCAAACAGAAAAGCAAAAACAAGTGAATAAATATGATCGCAGATGGCACAGAAGGTTTAATATTTATTTGAGCGTTTAATATTTATTTGAAAACAACTTATCTTTAATCAATAAATCCAAAATGTTAATTTATAATTATTAAATCCTTGCATTGATGGGAGCATAATTAAATTTAATTTAAAAATATCAAAGGAAGCTATTTATTTTAATCAAATTAAAAATGTTTAAATAAAATTATTTAAATAAAATTCAGTATTACAATTTTTTTGTAGCTTAAATGTTTTTCGAGTTTTTTTAATTTTATGTTTACGAGTAAGATGCGTCAGCTTCAAGCTATGATGTCGACATAAATAATGTTGAAATTAAGATTCTCATTTAATATTTAAATCGCAAAAAAAAAGGTGGCATTAAAACACACACACACACACACACATATATATATATATATAATAAACATTTTTAAAATTTTATGATTTCTCGTGTGACACGAAGTAACCAGCTATAAGTACACAAATTTTGAAGTCTCTGCCTAATACAGTTTTTGCATAAGGAATCTATGACGGATGGACGGACAAAAGACAGAGACGAATATTGTTTCGTCAGATGAATGAAAATCTAAAAATCATTGAAAAAATATAAATAAATAAATAAACAACTATACAAATTAATTTTTTAAAATATCTTTTTTAATGTGGAATAAAACCTACATAAATATAATATAAATGCAAGTGTAAAAATAATGGAGTTTTTAAAACAAATCATGGTTAAAAGAGAAAAAAACAGTAATAAAATATTTTTAAAATTCATAAATATCGCAAATTCATCTTCTTTCATAGAATTTAATTATACACGAAAAAGAATGCATTAAAATAATCGTATGAATTAAAAACAATTCCTATTTTAAACCCACCAGTGCTTTCACTTTAAATATTCTATTGAAGTTTCAAATATGTAATTCGCCAGAAAATATATCAATCGTATGAAAAAGGTATGTTACATTTTTAAATTTTAATAGCTGAGTAGGTATAATTTAATTAGGTGAACTACAGTTTTAAATGTGCTGATTACAGAACGCATCTTTAAGCTTGTGGGCTGAGCCAGCATTTTACATCGATATTTCAAATTATCGAATAGATCACTGGTTTTCATCTCCATTCTACCAAATATGGGTCAAACGCTACAAATATCAACCGAACATTCCTGTGATCATCAGAAAAACTACACTATGGAAGTTACAAAACAATGAATTTTAATGTAGATTTATTCGTAATTCACATGAGATAAAATCATTTTATTTATGAATTACGTTTCGGATTTTTTGGTTGCAATGATTAACACGTAAAATATTCATTAGTAAAAATATTTTATAATATCAGGAATGAGAATTACACATAGGAATCTCATGCTTTTAATATTTTAATGCCACCTATTGATAGTATTTTTTAAAATGGTGTTTAATAGTTTAATTTCTGTAGTTAAATATGTTGAAAAAAATCATTTATAAAAAGTGGTATTGAAATAAAAACAATTATATGATTAAAATGCGATGAATATGATTAAAAATCAATCAATGTGATGAAAATATGATCAATGTGATCAAAACTCTTTATTATAAAATGAAAAAATAGTATTTAACTTTCTTTTCCCTGTGTACTCTTCTTTAATGAAGTCTCTTTTTGTTATATCTATAATATAAAGGCCAAACGTATCTGTGCGTAACGCATACGTCATTTTGCGACTGGCAACACTTTCCTCCGCAATTTCGGTTTTACAATAGAGAAAAAATGTACTTTTAAATGCAATTCGTTTGAAATATGTATCTCAATTTATTTTTGAGGTATTAATATTTTATAGTTTTTAGTACCAATTTTGTAATTGTGGCAGCAGAATCACTACATTTTCTGACAAAATTGAAAAAAAAAAAGTAGAAATTAAAGTGTGCAACACGTTCTCAGGCATTTTCGGTTTTGCAATTTTCGGTACTGATAATTTTACACTTCTAAACATCGTAAATTTTAAATTTTTACTCCGTCGTATAGAGAAAAATGTATTTTTTAAATGCAATTAATTTGAAAGCTGTATCTCAATTTATTTTTAATATATTTATTTTTTTTTATAATTTTTAGTACCAATTTTGTAATTGTGGCAACAAAATCACTCCATTTTCTCTCAAAATGAAAAAAAAAAAATAAAATGCATCTGTTATAAAATCCGGTGAATTTCGGTTTTATTTCGTTTAATAATTTGAATAATTTAGTTTTATAGTATTTTGTTAATTTTAGCTTAAAATGATATTTACTTGAGAGTTAGAATGACCAATATAGGATGCATTTTTTACTGTAACTAATTTTGTAGATTTAATATGAATAGATAAAGCAGTTCTTTTTTAAAGATTTTATTCCGTCGAATTTCTACAGGTTCCACTTCGTTTAAAATAATTCTGAAATCTAAGCTTCATTTTATGTGATGTATTAATATTTTATCCTCAGTTTGTCATCATTTGAAGCATAAATAACGGAACTAAGAAATAATTTTGAAATAACTTGAGAATTAAAAAAAAAAAGACATCCTTTAAGAAAAAAAAAAAAAAAAAAACTGAAGGAAGAAGTTAAAAATATTAATTTTCTGAGACGACATTTTGAATATAAAAATGCATCAAACGCCCATAGACTTAACATTACGAAATTCAGCTTCCAGCTATGGAAGCTTCCACCCTTAATTCTTAGTCTTTCTAAAGGATGCTATTCTTTTTTTTTTTTTTTTTTTTTTTTTTTTTTTTTTCAGATAAAAGCTACACCAAAAGCCAAATGTGATTTCAAAATTGGATATTCTTTTTGAAAATTATATAATTTGGAACAATTTTACTATAAAGACGACCTCTGAAGGTTATTATTTGAATAAAAAGGAGGATGTGAGTTTCAAAACTCACCTTATCTACAATGACAAAAATCGAGTATTCTCCATCAATCTAGTGTGTTAGTGAAGAAGCATCTAGGAAACACAACAATCTGTGAAAAGAAAATGCTCTGCTGTGTATTGACATTGCACATCTACGTTTACAATGAAAACCAATGGACATACTCAGAATTTTTTCAAGATTTCAAAATTATTTTATTTACTAGACAAGGCGAGTTTTGAAATTTACGTCTTCAAATATAAACAATACATAATCTCCAATGAAACGAGTCTTTTGTGTTCTTATTTAGGTGTGTCCGTAATTATACAAATGCGCATCATAATGATACAGGGGAAAAAATTGTTTGGGGCCCGTTTTTATTATATGAAACTGTTTCACATTTTATTTTTTCAAAATACATTGCTCAGCTTTACTAAAGGTTACTTCCTGTATAATAGAGAAAATAGAGTATTTACAGAGATACACAAGATTTCGGACAGAAAAGACTTACAATACTATATGTTATCCAAGTACTATGTACACGAAGATCTGAATATTTTTAAAACTTCGTTGCAGTACGAACTACAAAAGCATTTCATTTACTATTTTGAAGTGCAATTTTCAACTTGTTATTCTTCTCACGACAGTAATACTTTTTAAAATTTGTTCATAAAACTTTTAATGAAGGCAATCTTTTTCTAATACTTTACTAGAATTTTAGACTTCTAAATAAAATCACTGTTTTTAAAGTTAAACTTTAAAAAACTCAATACTTTGTTTTTCTTTAACTGTATATTCTCCAAACTATTGTTTGCATGATGCTAAAAGCATTTATTTGGATAAACAGTATTGCGTGCAGCACATCATTATACCGAAACATTGACTTTAAATAGCTCACCCCTCTGAATCTGATTAGAAGAACGTGAATTTATATTTTGATATATTGGTGGAGTTTTTCAAAATGTTTATGATTTTCTAAAATTCAAACAGCCGAAAAATATAAATGTATGCTTGCAATAAGTTATTCAGAATAACAACATATCATTTATATAATACCTAATACGATTATCTTTGCCTGTGATGGTTCACAGATGTTATATGTTTTATCTTCGACAAAGAGAAATTAAACGTTGTGATACATTTATTTAAATAATGCTTTTAAACATAATCTTCTAATGTGTATTTTTTTATTTAAATAATGTCTTAAATTCCCATTTTATTTGGAAAGTAGTTTAAAAATCTCTTGAAAAGAACGTATTAAAATTTATTATGAGGAAATCTGGCATAAACAATAATAATTATTTAATTTAATGCTCTAAATTCCATTTTGTTTTTTGTTATATTATTATTCCGGTTCGGAAAAATGCGACAGACTGCATACAGTAAACATTTCCCTACTAGGATATCAATATTGGTCGAACGTTCCGCCAATGTTTCATCTATTGGAAATATTGCCAATACACCGTCAATATTGCACCAATATTGCGATGTTTACATTTTGCCCTTATTTAGCCAATTTTGGAGTCAATATTATGCCAATATTAGGGGTTTGTTGGAAATATTGCCAATAAAACGCCGATATTGTACAAATGTTGGCGTTTCATTGGAAATATTTCCAACGAAATTCCAATATTTAACCAATATTGGCGTTTTATTGACAATATTTTCAATGAAACCCCAATATTGGCATAATATTGGTTGCAAATTTTGGTTAAATAAAGGCAAAAGGTAAACATTTCAGTAATGGAGCTATATTTCATGCCAATATTGTGCTTATGTGCCAATATTTCTCCAAGATGTAGCCAATATTGGTCCAATATTGTTTGTCTTCTGGGGTTTTATCTGTCACTCGTTTTTTATGCTTCGTGTTTTACAGAAATGAAAAATTAGCTGTTTGTTTAATTTTCTGGATTTTACTTTGTTTTCACAAAAACTACTTTAGCTATTTGAATATTGATATAAACTGCAGACTGTAGCTACAAACTTTCTATATCTGCATGTGATACATTTTGCGCTTGTTATGTAACTGTTTGTAAGCTTACTTCAAAGAAACAGGCAGATAGACCAAAATTTAAGTGTTATTTTAATCAAGTCATCTGAATAGTTGAATGACCTTAGAAATAAATATTTCTTTTAAAAATCACAGACAAACATCTCAATCATCATCTCTCATTAATATATGCATAGTATAGATTCAGAATTGAAAATATATTAAAATAAATTATAAGATTATAAGAAATTTAATCTTGATAATAATTTTTCAACTACCAGTTCAATCATTTAATTGAGTAAATGATTTCTTTCTGTAATTGATCTGTTCTTTATTTTTATTATGCATTCATTAATTTTTTTCTGTTTTTACAGTTATTGTTGGACTTCGACTTTCAAGATTAGATGTTCCAGCAGCTGTAATACGAGGGGAGCCCGCTTGGCTTAATTGTACATACGATTTGGAAAAAGATGAATTGTATTCAGTAAAATGGTACAAAAATAATGTAGAATTCTACAGATATTTGCCAACTGATAGACCTCCTGGGCAGAAATATGATCTACAAGGAGTTTATGTCGATGTAAGTAAATAAATGAATCTTTTTCTTTGTTCAATTACATTGGTACACCCTCCCTTGAAAAGTTGGCTAACACGCTGATACAAAAAAAGGGGCTTTTATATGCAGATTTGTAGTATTTGTAGGGATCCTTGAATTTCTAAATCAGCATTTTAAAAAATTATGCTTCGACTTATTGAATCTCTGAAAGATGAAAAAAAATAATACTTTTAGGAAATACTGCGATCTAAATCCTGAAGTTCGCTAAAAATTTCCATTTGCAATAGACGTCATTTTTGTGTCAGCCCGCGTAGCTAATACTCAGTAGAGATGGTTAGTGGTACATAGAGTGTGTATGTAAAATTATGGTGCACTTTTGACCTGTAATAGGAAATCAGCAAAATAAGGGAAATCTTCATCAAATAAAAAGAAAAGTCTCCAAATATGATCAGTGAAGTTCAATGTGACCTCCATTTGTTGACCTACACATATCTAAACGATATTCAAGATCTTTCCACACCCGATTAAGGGCTCCTGGTGAAAAAGAGTGAATAACGTCTGTGATTCTCTTTTTTAAATAGAGACAGCATAGAACTGAATTGAACAGATATGTAAGTTGGAGAGTTTTTCCTTTATTGGAGAAGGTTAAAAATTTTCATTTTGTTTCGTCGGTTTTCTGTAATCGGTCAAAAGTGAACCATGGCTTTGCGGACACACTATATAAAATGCCACAAGATAAAAGACTGTATAATTTATTGTAATTGCAAAGTTCTTGTTTTCATAGCTGTTTCTAGAAATAAATAAGGATTTTTCTAGTGCTATAATATAACCAAGAAAGTTCGTGCGGTATTGAGAGCAGTTAATGTTGTTGAATAGCTGAGGTCAAATGGATTCTGATGATGGCATTTTTGCACATTCCCTTGAAGAATTCTTCAGTCAAGAGATATTTTGTGCATCGTATGCTTCTCTATCAATTTTGTAGGAAGTACAATCTTTGAAAGAACACGTCGTTAGCAAAAGGGATTTTGAGACCTATTTTTCTCTAGGAGTTCGAATTCGTAAACGAAGCTGAATGGGCCGCTAGAAGAATATGCTTCACGTTTAAAAGGACTTTGGTTATTGAATGGACTGATCAATAATGGTTCAGCTGGTTTTCGTTCGTAGACAAGAACTTGGAAGTTAAGCTCATTGTTGGTCATCCATTTCCCTTAACAAAGTCCAGATATAGGAGGAAATGGCATAGAATCTTCATGAAACCTGACAGAATTTATCATACACGTTTGGAGTATATGATGAAATTATCCAATTGCATCTGCATAAATTTAGGAGCACTTGCGTTCTCAACAAGTACGTTCTTCATGTTCTGTCCGACAGAAATAAATTCTTCTGGTTGAATATCTGATTGTTATTTCTTTTACGCCGCAATAAAGTTTCGTTTTAGGACTAAATAGCGACATGTGACGCAAATTGGGTCATACATGTAATCATAAAAGAAAACAACCTTGGTCAACATTTGGTTCCGCTTCATTAGCTGCCAACCCAGATATTCGTAAAAAAAGCTAATCCTATAAGTTTGGCAGACCAACGCTGATATAGTTCACTATAAAATTTAGCGGGAATATATTTCGCAGCCGACGTCTATTTTTCACATTTGCAAAAAGTTTCATTTGCTGTACTATAAAAGCAGGAGAGCACTGGTCAGCATGAGAAGAGTTCACCTTCTCCAGGATAATGCAGCTGTAATAAACTTAAAAAAAAAAAAAAAAGTTAAGTTTGCGGCAAAAACTGCTGGCAGCAATGTTGCCAGCAGTTTTTGTCGTAAAAGTTGCAGTAAAGTTAGATTTCATTAAAATTAGAAAAAAATTACATCTAATTTTACTGCGAACTTTGCAGCAAAAACTGCTGGCAACATTGCGACCAGCAGTTTTTGCCATAAATTTAGCGGATTTTTTTTTTTTTTTTACAGTGTACAATGAAAGCGACCAATTTTTATCTGATTTTGCACAGAAATAATTAATAATTAACTCTGAGAACAGCAATTCCAAAACCGAGACGCAGTCACAAAGGCTTTGCCGCGAATTTTTCTACTCTAAATAAAAAGAGTTTTACAAAAAGAGCATTTATAAGCTTCTGTCTCATTGGGAAAATACGATTGCAGACAATTTTAATTATATTTAATGATAAAATAAGTATTTAAAAATTTCGTGGGTTGTTTTTTATATGTGATGAAAACCACACGAACTTTCTTCATTACTTAATATATAATAGATATATACATATATTAAATCTTTGCAATGTTTTCGATGTGTCAAACTTCATAGCTTCCAATTTAAAGCACCGGAGAAATAATTTTAATTAGCTTTAAGATATCTATATGTGTGTGTGTGTTTAAATACATAATAAAAAGGAAATCACAAACGTAAAAAATAAACTGGGAAAGAGAATAGGAAACTATGAATACTTATGAAGTCGTTAGAGAAGCTATGCAAGCATAATTCATATGGAAGATATGTTATTTCGTCGAATATTGTCGGCAACGTGCCTAAAATGACAATATTAGCGCTTCTTAGCCTATCAGTAAACTCAAACAGTTGAAAGAAACGATGACGTCTAAGCAAACAACATACGCATAAAATATGCAATATATATATAAATGAAATGACTGAAATTGAAAAAAAAAATATATGCACGCAACATACCAGAGAAATGAAACTCACCAAAGATGCAGAATGATATAGCTTTCATCATGCAGCACGCGAAATCAGTAGATAAATACGATGACTTAAGGGAGACCCGTAAGAAAAAACCCAAAATTTTTATTATTGATTTTAAAGTAATGAATTTTGGTGTACTATTTAAGAATCTTTTTGTAAGGAATAATTAGCAAAAAACTTCACTTTTTATTAAAAAATATATTTTTTATGTCGATTTTTATTATTTTTTGTGGAAAAATACACTTTTTAAAATTACTACTCCTCATACAATTTTCAATATTTTGGTATTACTAAAATTTCTTAAATAGTGTTATAGTATATGGAAACGACCCAAGGAGAGATATTTTTAATTTTCTGTTTTAATCAGCTAAAAAAAGAAAGAAATTACGCATGGTAAATTTCCTTACATTCGTTATAATTTTCATGTTTACCAATTTATGTAAAATTTTCAGAAATAGTTAAAAAAATATATCTCTCCTTACTTTTGTTGCAATTTTTTTAAGATTCTAAAAACATAAACACTTTCTTTCTAAACCACTTTACCACTGAGCCTTAGTACTTTGAACTTAGGCAAAATATGGAAAAGTCATTTTCAGGAAAACACATTTTAAATGGCCGCTAGTCCTTTAAACTCTAGTGACTACAATTTAAAAAAGCTCATTTGCTACCTGTTCCAAGTGTCCCCGAGTTCTGAAATTTTGCATGGATATTCGCAAATATGTATTTTATCGTTTTCCGAGATAATTTTTTTTTTGAACTTTTGATGATTTTTAGCCGAAAATGGGGTCCGGGTCTCCCTTAATAGAAAATAAGTCTAATAACTATCTAGAAAAAAAAAAAAAAAAAAAAAAAAAAAAAAAAAAAAAAAAAAAAAAAAAACGAAATATTGGTGCTGGCATCTATCAGCAAAGGTAAAAATGAAGTGCTATAAAAGTAATCAATGTAAAAAATAGAGATTTGCACATGGTGGCTCAAAAGACACTGACACATTTTACGAGAAAATAAACAGATACGAATTGAGGACATATCAACTGCGAAAACTGTTAGCTGGAATCGCCTTAAAGTGTTGGGTATAGCACTGTTGTTCATTCAAATAATCAGTTCTTTTCTTGCTCATCAATATATAATTTTCAATAATTATGATTAATTTTTATCTTTCCTTTTTTCGTACCCATCGTATAACGAAAATCTGAAATAATTTAAAAAGTTTCATTCTTCAAAATTCTTAATAAAAAGTAAGTACTAACAACCATCTAAAAATAAAGAAAACGAAATGTTGGTTCTGCCATCTATCAGCAAGGGGGGAAACGAATTGTTATAAAAATCCTTAGTGTAAAAAAATAGAGATTTGCACATGGTGACTTAAAAAAAAACGAGACATTTTACAAGAAAATAAGCCAATGCGAATTGAGGACATATCAACTGCAAAATCTGTTAGCTTGTATCGCCTTTAATGTGTTTGCTATCGCATTGTCGTTCATTCAAATAATCAGTCTTTTTCTTGCTCATCAATACATAATTCTCAATAATTATGATTAAATTTTATCTTTCCCTTTTTCGTACCCGTATTATAATGGGAATGTGTAATATTTTGAAAATTTTCATGCTTCAAAATTTTGGCTTATACGCCGAAATAAATGATCATCCCGTTGGTTTTTATTTCTTTTCTTTTCTTATCTTCTGTTTTTGTTGTATATAAAAAGTAATTTGATAATCAGTATGAAGACAAATATTGCAATTTTTTATAATTATTGTTATTAAACATTTGAATACACAATTTTATTTTACTTGAGAGAGGTGTAACGAAAAATTAAAAAAAAAATATTATTGGCATGTTTCAATTCCATCTAATAAGAACCCTAATCACAATAAAATTAAAATTAAAATACATACGGTCAATACAAACGGCCCGTGACAATGAGATGTAAATTAAAAACTACGCGCTATATTGTAAAAATAATAAAATAAAAATAGACCATGATAAAAATTAATTATCAACTGGGTTCATCCTATTCAAGATTTCACGAGGAATTTATTTATAAACTCTAACCATAACTTAGGAATATTGAAAGAAAAATTATTATTGCAAACAAAATTTTTATGTGTATAAATTTCTATAGACTCCCTCATAATTTTTAATTTATCCTTTAAATATTTTTTAACTTTACCCTTTTTAATTTTTCGTTACACTTTTCTCAAATAAAATAAAATTGTGTGTTCAAATGTTCATACGTAAAAGGTAAATTTCTTAAAATCTTTTGATTTAAAAATCTAAAAGATTTAATAATTTTTTTTGTGATTATTGTTATTATATTTCAGCTTGCTCAGTCGGCGTTAGGTGATGTGTACCTCACGCGGACAGATTTAAATACAGAAGGTGTCTACAGATGCGAGGTATCTGCAGAATCACCATCTTTTCAGACAGTTAGAGAAGAAAAAGAAGTTAGGGTGTATGGTAAGTACAGCATTTATAAATCCAAAGAAAATATTCTAAATTGTCTTACATTGTAAAGAAAAATCTGTAAAGTTTCTAAAGATTTTCAAGGAGAATGGGATTTTTAGAACTTTCTATGTAACGGCAAAAATCCACATAACATATACACGTTCGCACTGAAAAAAAAATCTGTAAGGTTTCTAGGAATTTTTTCGGAAACTGAATGGGAAAGGCTTTTTATGTAACTACAACTCTAGTTACAGATAAAGTTTTAGTAGGATTACTTCAATTTTAGAAGGATCTATTTTAATCTACAGATATCTGTAGCTTTACAGCAATTATTTTTGTAGATTTACATTTTTCTTGTACAGTGTAATAATAAAATTTTAGTAAGCATACATATTTTGTAATTTTAATTCTGTAAAGTTACAAATACAATGGCTAATATGCAGATGAAACTACACACTTCATTTGTAGTTCCAAAGTATTTGGGGTCTGAGAATTCTGCTTTGGTTCTGTAAATTCCATTTATATTCAGTTATTTAATTTTTTTTCCTCCCTCATATAAAGATGGTATTTTTCTTTTAAATTCAATAGTTCATATATTGTAATGCAATTAATGGATTTTTATCTGTGTATATATATAGAGAGAGACTGAGATAATTTTTTTACATTTTTGTCATATACCAAAATGCAACTGGGATACAAAGTCATACTTTGATTGAAAACTCCTTCGGTCGCTATTTTAGTGCACTATAGTTGAATTATAATTATGTGTTCTTTTACCCAGAGTTAGGAAAACATGAAGGAATGAGAGCAGAGAAACTCAATGGTAAATATATCAATCAACTACTAAATTCGGATTTACAAGTGTTTTCCTCTGAAGTATAACTTGTCAGAGAAGTCATTTTAATATGTGGATCAAGTTTGAACTAATGCTGGAATTTAAGCTACCATTTCGATGAGGTGGTGGTCTGTACAGCCAGCCCACTACGAAGTTACCGTTACGAGGTATGTAAACATGAAGTCCTGAGAGCACAAATCTACCTTTCAACTACTACAATGGGATCTGGAGGCGTTTTAATCCAAGATATAACTTGGCAGACCGATTATTGTAATATGCTGATCAAATTTAAAACTAATCCTGGAGTTTCAACCATTAATTTGATGAGGTCGTGGTCTGTGCAATCACTTCACAGTCTATTAGCCCTCTATGACATTACCTTTATGAATCATGAGCACATAAACGACAGAGAACAGAGAAAACTCAATGATAAATCTATAAGTGAACTACTGAAATCGGATTTACAGGTGTTTTCCTCCAAGATATATTTGGACAGACCAGGCATTTCAATATGCGGACCAAATTTGAACTAATACTGGCATTTTAGCCGTTAATTCGATGAGGTGATGGCCTGTATAACTGCCTCACGATCTATTAGGCCACTAAGAAATTACTTTTATAAGTTATGAAAACATGAAAGCCTAAGAGCAGGGTAACTTAATGATAAATCTATAAGTCGATTCTAAAATTGCATTTGCAGATGCCCTTCTCTAAAATATAATTTGGTAGACCAGTTATTTTAATTTGCTAATCAAGCTTGAACTAATCCTGGAATTTCAGCCATTGATTCTTTGAGATGTTGGTCTGCGCAGCAGCCTCAGTGTCTATTAGGCCACAATGAATTTATTAACTTAATAGCAAATCTATCGGTCAACTATTAAATTCTTATTTTCGGGTGTTTTCCTCCATGATGTAACATGACAGACCAGGTATTTTAATATGCTAATCAAGTTTGAACTAATCCTGAAATTTCAGCCAATAACGCAATGTGGTGGTGATCTATGCAGCCGCCTCAAAGTCTATAAGGCCTCTGCGAAATTACTTTTACGAGTTATGGAAACATGATGACCTGAGAGCACGAGAACTTGGTAGTAAATCTAACAGTCAACAACTAAAATTTGATTTTCGGGTGTTTTCCTCCAAGACATAACATGACAGACCAGGTATTTTAATATGTGGATTAAGTTTGAACTAATTCAGGAATTTCAGCCAATAACCCGATGTGGTGGTAATCTATGCAGCCGCCTCGGCGTCTATTAGGACGCTGCGAAATTACCTTTATGAGTTATGAAAATATGAAGGCCTGAGACCACGAGAGCTTAGTAGTAAATGTAACAATCAACTACTAAAATTGGATTTTCGGGTGTTTTCCTCTACGATATAACATGACAGACCAGTTATTTTAATATGCGGATTAAGTTTGAACTAATCCTGGAATTTCAGTCATTAACTCTCTGTATAGCTGAATACATAGCATAAAAAATTTTCTTTGTGATAAATGTGCAGTAATAATTTAATTGAATATTTGAATATAACTATGATTTAAAATTATAACAAACAAAGTATAATGCCATTAAATTATCATAATTAAGTAATTAAAATACAGAACAGCTAAAATTTAAAAATATGTATATACATGGCTTGAATATTGATTTGGAGTTACATATGATAATACATCTTGCAATACACCTTGTAACTTTATCTCTGTTGAAAATGATAAACGCTAAGCAATGTTTTAACCGCATAAAATATGAAGGCGTTCACAGAGATATTTTCAGCTTTTCTCAGAAAAATACTCTGAAAGTTATTCTCTCGAATAATGAGTCATTATCATCAATTTCTTTGTAATGTGTTTTGAATGCAAATTTTGTAACATAACTGCTGTCATTTAAATTTATGGCTATCTGATAAATTTAAGTAGAATATTTTATTTCACAATATCATTAAATTGTTATCGCCGTTAAAGTTAGAATGCTGTGGCGATTTAAAAATAATCATTTTTAAGATTTTACAAAGAAAATTTTGCTAAAAACTGTGACTCCTGGAAGAGAAGAAATCTACTGATCATAAAATGATTTTTTTAATATAATTTTAATTAAAAAAAATCCAATGTTAAATTTAAACGGAAACAAACAAAGAAACAAGTAAAAACAAGCAAATAATAATAATAATAAAAAAATGCGGTATATTAAATACTTCATATACGTACACATATAAGTTATGGATTCTAATGATTTCTCTGATGATTTTTCGTGAATTGCTTGCTGGAGATAAGCATAAGTAAGAGTTAATTTATTTAGGTTTGGATGATATTAAATAGTGACTAATCAAGTAATATTTTCTACATTTAACTGCAAATATTTGATCGAAATAATAAAAATTATAATAAGAAAAATACTTTCACATGATTCTATACGAAATTGCGAATAGAGATTTTAACCTTATATTATTGTTGAAAAAAAAATACAAATGTTGTAACTAATTTGAAAAAAAAAAATGTCTTCATAAAAATAAACAAATAAATAAATAAATAAATAAGGTAATGTTCTCCGATTTGATAAGGCGAAAGAAAACTTATCTTCTTTTGGCTAAATGATATCTTAAGGGGGTAGTAAGGTTAATTCGAGGGAAAAAAAGCATATTTTCTATCATTTTTTGTAAGGATACAATTAATATTTATTTATTTGTATGGTTATAGTATAATTATATATCATTTAAAGAGTATTCTGTGAAATTTTCATTAAGAAATATTAAAAAATGAGCCGATGACAGCGAATCTTCGAAGACGTCCCAAAAAAAAGTTGATTCGCGGTGAACCGCATAACTCATGACTGGATCAACTGAAATTAAAAAACCAAATTGATTTAATTAGTTGATAAGTTTCCTCGGGGAACGCTGTCGAGTTTTTCTTTTATTATTGATTTTTCAATTTTTTACAAGGCTCGGAAGTCAAAATACTGATTTTTCATCAAAAAAAATCTGATATTTTGTTTTTAAAAGTAAGTTAAAATTAAAAAAAAAAAAAAAAAAAAAAAAAAAAAAAAACTCGACAGCGTTATCTCGTAATTTATATAAAGAAAGAGTGAGTAAAATTTTAAAAAGATCGGTTCAGTAAATTTTGAGCTACGGAGTTCACCGGCTTCGAAAAAGCGAAGTGTTAGAAAAACACGTTTAAAGTTTCACAGACGTTTTTGTCGAAACAGATATTTGTAAATTACTGCTTTTTTCATATACTTACACAGAATCATCAATGCACCGTGTACACACGTGTACGTGTACCTTCGGAAAGGTCCATTATTTTGGCAGTATGCCAGGACAGGCCTTTGAAACCTGGTCAAGCAGTAGCAGCTACTTGGTAGCTGATTGTTGCGGCCACATTCCTCAGTGTGAAATCGGAGGGCGGAGACTTACAAGTGTATATCTCCGTCAGTTTTACTTCAATTGCTTTCAAATTTTCACAGAATAATCTTAAGATGTTGTGCTTAATATAAAATAAAAATTAAAAAATGCAAAAAAAAAAAAAAAAATACCTTACTACCCCCTTAAAGAAACTAGTCGTTGGGGGCCACAGTAATACTTACCCATTATGGATATGCATAATATAATATATGGAAATAAAACATGTAAAAACTATTTATACAATGCGTTGCAATTCCAAAACAAAATTCAAACGTATATTTAAATATAGTTATAGTAATGCTCTATTAATAAATCGATGATGAACCAATTTCGACAAATTATATAAAATGCCAAACTACTCAAGTAGTACCGAACTACGTAAAAAAAAGACATCCTTTTAACTCCAAAAATAATAACCATATTAACTAATAGTTTACTGCGTCGGATTAAGCGTCTCATTTCCAATTAAAATATATCTCTGAATTGAAATTTGAAGGAAATACAGGGTCATGAAAAATCGAAGAATGTGGAAAACATGATTAAAATATCTAGGCAACTAATAATCCGATTGACTTCGTTTTTTATGCAAAATTTGTGTTATTTTATTGCTTTTTATGTCCACTCCTTAAAATAAAAAAATAAAAAAAATTTACATACCTTTCATCAGAACGAAATTTTCGAAAGCCCGAAAAAAATAGTTCCGGATAATCGAGGTTACTAATATTAAATAGGCTTCGTCCCATTCTTACATACTAAATACAAACAAAATTTCAAGTGTCTATCTCCATTTTTTCATAAGATATAGGGCGTTTACGGACACATAGACGGACAGACAGACTGACGGACGGCAATTTTTTTTTCTAAAAGTATTCTTTTTGGAATCTCCACTATCTGAAACGTGTAAATACGCCAAGATTTTTTTTTTCGATTTTCAAAACGATTGCAAGACTTACCCTATACTACGTATGATGGGTAAGTAAAACACCTAAAAATCCGATTTTAGTGGTTGACTCGTAGCTTTACCATTGTGTTTTCCTGCATCGAAAGGACTGAAAACATGGAGGACTGGGAACGGAAAAACACAAGTGAAAACTTATGAGTCAACCTCTACAATCCGGTTTTCAGGTGTATTTAAACCAACATATGACTTAAACCCAGACCGCTTGCCATTTAATATGTGAATCGAGTTTTAATTAATTATCCCACATAGCATGCATAGTCACAGTGACGTCACTGTGAGTCATTTTGGTCACATCACATCTGTGACCAAAATGCCACCACTCAGTGACGTCACATTGTGACTGAGATGTGACTTTTTAAAAAATTATTAGAAAATTATAAAAAATTCTTCAAAACATGTTATTTACTTTAAAAAACATGTTTCTGGCAATTTAAATATTGTCGCTTTTGTCACAATTCCGTCACAATGTTAATATCAAAGTAGTCACAAATGACACATTTTTCACAAATTTGTCACATTGTGACCACTTTGTGAAGTGGTCACAAACGCGATCTAAAACGGCATAACGACTTCACATTTTAGTCACATTGACACAGTGACGATCGATGGTCAAAATGTCACAATGTGACTTCGCAACGACGTCACAGTGACGTCACCATGCCTTACGGGTTTGGAATTTCAGCCATGAAATCGATGAGGTGATTGTATGCGTGTGCCGGCGTTTGGCCTCTAGTTCGTAAATCAGTGATTGACATAATTAATAAAAAAATAAACACACATATAAATGTAATAAAAAATGTAAATTTAAAGTATAATTTCCAAACGAATAGTTAAAAAATAATTAAACTCGTATTTTAACTTTTTTACGAGTCTTTATTTTTTAAATAAATTTCTATTCTTTAAGTAAAATTAATGAAATCTAAATTTTCTTTAATATATATTTTCGAGTATTGAAAAAATGTGAAACTATATACGCTTCAAAAATATAACTGAGGGGAAATGTTCATAATTTAACATAACTAACGCATAAAAAAAAAAAATCGAAAAAAAAAAAAAAAGCAAAATGCATATTCCAGATTATGATTTGTAGTTAAATGGGATATTTATGATTGCAAAATTTTAAACATTTACAATTAATATATATTGAAAAAGATAAACAGTAACAAATGCTTTCACAAACACATAAAATCTGAAATTGTTCAAAAGAGGTCTTTCAAATATTTCTCAGAAAAAAATGCTGTTTAAATTGGCTTCAATAATGATTCATTATCATCACCCTCTTAGTAATGTGCTTTGGATGTAAATTTTGTAACAGAATTGCCTGTCATTTAAATTTATAGAAATCTGATAAAGTTCAGAAAGGCATTTTATTTCACGATATCATTATAACGTTATCATAGTTAGTTAGAATGTAGTTTAAAATCCTTAATGCATGCAATTTCATGTTATCTTTACTGGAAAATTTGAGAAAAACTTTGGCTTGAGGCTAAAAAAGAAACCGATTAATCATATAAAATTATATATTTTAAATGTAATTTTCTATCGATAAAAATTACAAATAAGGTGTCTATATATGTAATTTTTTAACTATCAGTTACGATACATATAATATGTATACTAATATGCATACAAATTAGAATGAATGTGGAATATTTAAATCAATTCCAGTTCGATGATGACATTTTAATGTTCAGTAATACATTTCAAGAAGTGGAAAACGTGCTAAAAGTTTTGACAGAAGTGATTTGACATTACTGTGAGATTAAGAATATCGTCCACAGCAATACTGAGTTTAAAGAATTGCGAAGTTATTTGTACAATCGTCGTAAAAAAGGTAACAAGCCCCCACTAACTCCTCAACAAATTATCGTAGTAGAAAGTTACTGGTACCGAACGATTGAGAATAAAGTCTACTTTTAAATGATCTACATAAAATTAGCTCAGGGGGCCATCTACATATTAAAATGAACCCAAATTTCTTTTTTATTTAATAGCAATACCAAATTTAATAAGATATGTCTTATTAAATTCGAACTATGCGTAGATACAAAATTTCAAATGATTGGGATGATAAGTTTTTGAATTATAAACATTCGAAATTTAGTGCTTCTAATGTTAAATTGCATTTTCATATTTTTATTAATATCGCCTGAAATTATACTCCTAATGGGCTATTTTTTTATCTGTAGAAATAATACAAAATAACCAAGCATAAATAGGTTGAATTTGCAATTTTTATAATTTTATTATATGAATTATGAAATTAATATTCGAACAAATTATGAACTGGAACCTCAATTTAACTGATGGATTTAGATTTCTTAAGTTCTGCTGGGTGTATTTCGATTCAAACTGCCTATTTTCCGATTTATTTTTGAATTCCTTTTTGCTCTCAAATACACCAAATTTTCAAAATCTCTTATTTGGGAAGTACACAAGGTGCCGTAATTGTCGATATTTTGATAAATGCAGAAAATATTGCAGAAAAAGCAATCAAAAACGGCATTTCGAACCGATTTTTCCCTAGCGGGAGATTTGGGAACGAAAAAAAGGGTCCTTCTGATAAGGTAAATGTTTATAACTCAAATTGTAATGAATTGAGCGTAAAAAGACATCACACGGCACCTCATACGTCCCTTCAAGAATCTCCTCAGCAAGTTTCGTGTTTCTACTTTTAAAAATGTGTCTGAAATTGTATCGAAAAATTTCGAGCTGTTGAAGGTGGAAAAGCGTTTTTTTCGAATACACCCTTAAAGGACCGTATACGATAGAAGTGACTAGATATTTTGAAACTTCTAATGCTACCTTGAAATATAGTAGTCTAAAATGACTGCTTGTGTGGCACCTAAGATGCCTCGATCAAGATAGGGGATGTCTCGGACAACAATCGATTACCGAATTTCAATTTTGGATTCAACCCCTAAAGTATGCTCGTTTTAAAAATAATTAATTTCTCAAAAACTCATTGCATCAATTGCAATGAAAATTTCCTTTTAGGCAAATTGAAGTGTTTAGAGTTCAGTTATGCTGTAAGAATTGGGTGCTGCTATTGAAAAAAAAAGTTAGGTTCCGTTTTAACATATACATGGGCCCCATAGCAAATGTTACATATATCGTTTAAAACTAGATTTTATTTCCAATCGTTTGGTACCAGTATCTTTCTTCTGCGATAATTTTTTGCAGAATTTGTATGGGGTGTTTATTTTTTCTTTTTTCCCCACAACTATAGCTTGCACAGGATATATCATCAGATAATAAAACAATGAGTGAAATCAATAGGAATTAATTAAAAAAATAAATGGAGTGCTTTGCAGAAACACAACATTATTCTGAAGAGCAAAATGCCTCTTTCTTTGAAAAGAAAGGCTTTTAACATATGTGTTTTGTCTGCGCTAACTTTTGAAGCAGAAACGTGGACATTAACAAACTGGGTGGTACAAAGATTACAAACAACACAACGTAGTATGCGGTGTGTAACTAGAAGAGACAGAAAGACAATAACCTAGATAAGTAATCAGACGGATTTTCATAAAATTGAAAATGACTCGACAAAATTACGCTAAAATTATCTATTTTAAATCTCAAGCGATTTGGTTGGACAGTTTTTGCTTTGTTATATGCAGGCAGACAGACGGAAATGAATTGCAAAAATTATTGGAATGCTTTGCAGAAGAACAATATTATTCTGAAGATAATATTGTACTTTAACACAAACTTTTTAAGCAGAAACCTGGAAACTAACAAAACGAATGGTACAAAGAAACAAACAACACAGCAAATTATGGAAAGATGTATGCGAGGCATAATAGAAGAGACAGAAAGGTAATGACCTAGATAAGAAGCCAGACGGAAATTTAGACATCATTACAAGAACTTCACGTCTAAAATAAAATCGGCTGGGTACATTTCAAGAAGACTAGTTCATACATGGAACACAAAAACCAAACAGTATTATTCCAGACATGTAAAACGACCAAAAAGATGACCTCAAGTAAGTTGGAGTGACGAAATCAGAAAAGTTGCTAACGTTAATTGGATGACTGAAGCACAAGGCAGGAAACATTAGAAATATCTTGGTTAGACCTACATGCAGCTGTATATTAAATATGATTGAAGATGATAATGATGATATATTACATTAATTATTTTAAAGTGTTTGCATCTTATAAATTATAACATATTAAAACTTACAAACTGTAAAAGTTTCTTTTTAATCATTCTACTGTTAAGAAAATGAACTTTATCTGTGTATTTATAAAAGAGTAAAAGTGCCACGTTATGCCACCTTTCGCAAAATGAAGAACTTATTACAATATTGCTTTTTTAGCATTACAATAAAAAACTTACACACACACACACACACACACACACAAAAAAAAAAAAAAAAAAAAAAAAACTTAGAGAAAAATTGAACATTTTACTATAGATTGAGGTTTGAATAATAATTATATTTACACATAAACTTGATCAAAGGTAGACACATTAAAGAACTTTTTTGGAACATGAATAAATAAAATTATAGATAGCGTATTATACCGACGTTTTGAACTGTTTTTGCAGTCGTCTTCAAGATAAATATGATGCTGAAATGCTTAAAAGTCTAGATAGGAACGCTTCATGTCGAGTCTTTATCGGTTATATGAACTATAAAGATTATTTATATAATGATTACAGACTCGACAAGTATCAAGCTATCATTTCTAGACTAAAGCATTTCAACATCATATGCTGAAGCAGTTCGAAATATCGAGTCTATACTATGCTTTATCTTAAGGAAAAAAAACTGTACATGTTTATGTGAAAATAAAATGAACAATAAATCATAATATCGACGTTTTCAACTGGATCTGTAATCGTCTTCAGGATAAATATGATGTTGAAATGTTTAAAAATATAGAGGCGAAAGCTTCTTTCCGAGTCTTGATCGATTCTATGAACGATAACGATCATTCGTATAATGATCAAGAGTCGTCAAGAAGCTACCGTATCTGGGCTTTTAAGCATTTCAATATTTTATTGAGAAGCAGATCGAAACATCGCGTCGATACTATGCGTTATTTTTTTCCTTAAGAATAGTGTACAAGCTCCCATAAAAGTTGTTAATGTGTGTCATTGACCCATTTTTGTGTTTTTAACATATACATGTCATTTATCATATTTTATGGTGCAATTGTCCTAAATATGTTAATTATAATCCCTTAGAACCTTCAAATCACGTTTTAAGGGTGTATTTCAATTCAAACTGCTTATTTCCCGATTTATTTTTGAAATCACTTTTGCTCTCAAACGCACCAAACTCGCAGATTCTCTTATTTATAAACTTTATAAGATGTCGTGTCTGTCAATATTTTGATAAATGTAGGAAATATTACAAAAAATGCAGTCAAAGTTGGCCTTTTGAATCGAATTTTCTGAAGCCGGAGATCTGGGAACGAAAAAAGGGTTATACTGAGAAGATAATTGTTTATAAATCAAATTCTAATGAATTGAGCGCAAAATGACATCAAGTGGCACATTATACGTCTCTTCGAAAATCCCCTCAGCCAGTTTCATGTCTTTATTTTAAAAAATGCGTCTGAAATTGTATCAAAAAATTTCGAGCTGTTGAAGGTGGAAAAGTATTTTTTCGAATACACCCTTAAATGCATAATTTCCTTTGTGCTCAATGTGGGAGAAATAATCAAATATTTGAATGTAACTAGGCTTCAAAATTATAACTGAAGAATAATATCGTTTAATTATCACAAAGAATTAATTAGAATGAATAATAATAATTTGTTTTTAAATGTGATCTTAAAGCACGTAGGTAATTAAATCTATGCATTAATAACGATTGAAAAAGGGTAACGGTAAGCAATATTTTCACAACCGCATCAAATCCAAAGGCGTTCAAACAGCTATTTTCAACTTTTCTGAAGGAAAAAAAATGCTCAGTAAATTATTCCCTCGAATAATGAATCATTATCATCAAATTCTTTGTAACGTGTTCCGAATGTAAATTTTGTAACGTAATTGCCATCATTTAAATTTATGGAAATCTGATAAAGTTAAGAACGACATTTTATTTCATGATACCATTAAAAAGTTATCATGGTTTAAGTTAGAATGCAATTGTGATTTAAAAACCGTCATTTCTTTGATTTCATATTGTGATTAATGAAAATTGTGTGAAAGACTGTAGGTTCGGGCTAAAGAGAAAGATGATTTAACATATCACGTTTTAGTTCTTTAAAACACAAATTTTAAAATGTAAATATTTAAATTAGTTTTTAAATAATATATTGCGACATTTTAAACAATACAAGGTACCCAAAATTAATTTATATTTTGCAGCATATTGATAGTTTTTTTTTAATTATGTAAATCGTTAGTTGTAAATTTCCAAATAGTTAAAAAAAATCGGGAACAGGATTTGAACCAGGGATATGTAGCATGACGCCGCCCATGCTGTAACAACCGAGTTGTCCCGTACGAGTTTGGAGGACTAATTTACAATTCATTTGACTTATTTTTAAAAAGAAACATTTTAAAATTATTTGTTATTCAAATTATTAATTTTTTTTTTTTGAACTTCAGATTGGAAATGCACCATATAATTAAAGGGGGAATTTTCAAATAAATAAATAAATAAATAAATAAATAAATGTATAGTTTGCCTTTAACTTGATATATTATTTGTTATAAATAGTCTAAATTAATCTATTGTAATATACCTTTGAAATTGGGGCCTTATTTTTCAACACCCTGTACTTTCTTTTAATCTCGCCAACATCTATATGAAGTGCAAAAAAAATTCGCCTCAATCGAGCAAAGCACAAAATATCGTACATTTATGGCGACGAATAAAATTATGCCACAAAAATATTTCACAGAATATTTCTCCTTAAAAAAAAAGTAATAATGTCTCATTTTCGCTCGAAAAATATGCTTGTGATCTTTAATAATTAATTAGAAACGAAATTTTCTTCTTCCTCCGCTACAAGTAATTAGAGTTATTGCAAGAATAAGAATTAAAGAAAGGGGATTATAAATCACTTTATCTTATGCTATAAAAGACACGAGCTCGTATCAATTTTACCAAAATAATCTGATGTGAAATTAATACAGAAGAACAATATAAAATTACTTTTCATGCGCAGTGTGAAAATAAAGATTTTCTGTTTAAAAAGAAATAATAATCTTGGGGTACACTGTAAAAAAAAATTCAAGAGGTTACTAAAAATTCTTTAGTAAATTTGTATTCCACAGTATTTTTTAGTAACCATTACAAACTTTTTTTTTTGCAAGTGAAACAAGCATTTCTTTTGTAACCTGAACAAAATAATTTTTTGTATAACTAACTTAAAAATTTTTAGTATGAGCCACCAAGAAAATTTTAGTAATAGCTCCAAAATTGTTTTTAATAACCTTTACGTGCACCCGAAGGATAGGAGCTGCATCGAAACTTTTGAAGCGATAGATTTTCGGTAAAACCGCAATAGATGGCAGCACCAAAAATGCTACCTGATCTGACAGGATTTTCATAATCCCTTTATTAACGAGTACTCACACTACATACATTCGGGACGTATTTGACGGCACCCGGTATCGAACCCGGGACCTCTTAGCCTGGAATCCGTTACTATAACTACTATGCTATCAAGGCCACACCAAGTGAGATTTAGTAATAGCTATTAAAAATGTAAAACTATTAACTCTATCTATTGCTAACTTTTTTCTAGTAATTCTTACAGATTTTCTTGTAACCGACTAAGATTACTAAAAATTTTTTAGTAATTACACGGATCACTAAAGTTTTTTTAGTAGACCGACCCTTTTTTTTTACAGTGTAGTTTGCTTTTAATTCGATACATAATTTGTTGTAAATAGCCAAATTAAACTGTTCTAACATACCATTGAAACTCGGACCCTCTTTTGTGAAACCCTGTATTTTGTGAAAAATTACCCATTATCTATATAAATTGTAAAATATTGACATTAATCGGACAAAACACAAAACATTGCACTTTTTGGGGGCAAGCAAAATTTTGTCCCAAAAATATTTCATAGAATATTTCTTCTTTAAGAAATAATAATAAAAAAAAAGATAAATAATAATGTTTTATTTTCTGAAGAAAACTACTCGTGTGATCTTTAATAATTAATTAGGTAAGAAATTTTCTTCTTCCTCCGCTACAAGTAATTAGAGTTTTTGCAGAGTAAGAATTAAAGAAAAGGGATTATGGGGGTTATAAATCATGTTATCTTATGCTATAAAAGACACGAGTTCTTATCAATTTTACTAAAATAATCTGTCATGAAGTTAATACAGAATAACAATATAAAATTACTTTTCATGCGCAGTGTGAAAATAAAGATTTTCTGTTTAAAAAGAAATAATAATCTTGGGGTAGTTTGCTTTTAATTCGATATATAATTTGTTGTAAATAGCCAAATTAAACTGTTCTAACATACCATTGAAACTTGGATCCTCTTTTGTGAAACCCTGTATTTTGTGAAAAATTACCCATTATCTATATAAATTGTAAAATATTGACATTAATCGGACAAAACACAAAACATTGCACTTTTTGGGGGCAAGCAAAATTTTGTCCCAAAAATATTTCATAGAATATTTCTTCTTTAAGAAATAATAATAATAAAAAAGATAAATAATAATGTTTTATTTTCTAAAGAAAACTACTCGTATGATCTTTAATAATTAATTAGGTAAGAAATTTTCTTCTTCCTCCGCTACAAGTAATTAGAGTTATTGCAAGAGTAAGATTTAAAGAAAATGGATTATGGGGGTTTTAAATCATGTTATCTTATGCTATAAAAGACACGAGTTCGTATCAATTTTAATAAAATAATCTGACATGAAGTTAATACAGAATAACAATATAAAATTACTTTTCACGCGCAATGTAAAAATTAAGTTTCTGTGTTAAAAAAGTGAAAAGTGTAAAGGTTAATAAAAGTTTCTTGTCGAAAATTTCACATATAAATTGTTAAGATGAATCCGAATTAGATTTTTATAGTGAATAAAAAATGGAGACATCATATAATATGGATTAATATGAAATAAATTGATTTAAGAATCATTTCTTTGGAACATCTATGATATATTTCATAGACATTTTGCTCAGTTATATAGATATATAGATCAGTTGAATTTTTTTCCGCTTTTTTAAATATCTGTACTAAAAACACAATTGTGAAATATTAGTTTAATGCTATTATATTATTAGGGGCTAGTTAAGGATGAAATTGCATCCTTTAAAGATCCCCTCACAGAACTGCTTATCTTAAAACAGGACCATTTTCAAAAATCTGCACTTATGAACAAGACCCTTCATAAAACTTTTCACCAAAAGAAAAAAAAAAAAAAAGAGAACTTTTCGCAAAACCTTTCCCCGAAAAAGAAAGAGAATATTTTATCTTAAATAATAATAATAATAATAATAATAATAATAATAATAATAATAATAATAATAATAAAGCATGATATCTCATGCTATAAAAGACACTATAGTTCGTATCAATTTCACCAAAATGATCTGACATGAAGTTAATACAGAACAATATAAAATTACATTTCACGCGCAGTGTGAAAATTAAGTTTCTCTGTAACAAAAACATTATTAAAAAGATTAATAAAAGTTTCTTGTTGAAAATTTCACATACTAATTCTTAAGATGAGTCAAAATTAGATTTTTATAGTGAATATAAAGAGAGATATAATATAATGTAAAGATTTTTTACAGAGATAAAGATTTTATTATTGTGTCTAAATACGCACAGGCGCGAGTACTTATTTCTTATTTACTACCTGGCAAAGCCACATATGCAAAATTGCGACTTCTGCGCGGAAAGCCTATTGTTGGACTGAAAATTTAAAAGGCATTAGAGATGTGAGATTATTTCCTTTGAAGATTTTTTATAAAAGATCGTGTCTAAGATTCCTCCACGAATTAATGATTTACCAGTTATGAAGAAGCTATTACTTTCATTAGTCCGGACTTGTTAACCGAAGAGTAGGAAGAATTGAATTCCACGTTAGAAATGTGCCGTATAACTAAAGGTGCAGATATTGAACAACTGCAGAAAAGACTGGGGTACATAACCTTTAATTTGATACATGATTTCTTTTAAATAGTCTAGATTATACTAGTATAATAAACCATTAAAATTTGGACCTTCTTTTGTTTCACCCTGTATTTTGTGAAAAATCTATAAAATTAGGTGCAATATAATAAGTATAAAGTAATGTAATATAAAGTAATAATATATATAAATGTGCAAAATAATCGCATTAATCGCACAAAGCAAAAAATATCATAAAAAATCATTTTATGGTGGCGAATAAAATTATGTCACAAAAATATTTCATAGAATATTTCTCTTATAAAAAAAAAGAAAAAAAAAGTGTTTTACGCGTGTGATATTTAATAATTAATTACATACGAAATTTTCTTCTTCCACCGCTACAAGTAATTAGAGTTATTGCAGAGTAAGAATTAAAGAAAAGGGATTATGGGGGTTATAAATCACATTGTCTTATGCTATAAAAGACACGAGTTCGTATCAATTTTACCTAAATGATCTGACATGAAGTTAATACAGAATAACAATATAAAATTACTTTTCACGCGCAGTCTGAAAATTATGATTTAATTTAAGTTATGATTTAATTAAGTTTCTGAGTAAAATAACATTAGTAAAAAGGTTAATAAAAGTTTCTGGTTGAAAATTTCACGTATAAATTGTTAAAATGACTCCAAATTAGATTTTCATAGCGAATAAAAAAGGGAGACATAATATAATATGGATAAATGTGAAATAAATTGATTTATGAATGATTCCTTTGGAACTTCTGTGGTATATTTCATTAGATATTTTGATTAGCTATACAGATATATAGATCAGTTGAATTTTTCTTTCGCTTTTTTAATATCTATACTAAGAACAGACAATTTTAAAATATTTGTTTTAATATTATTATATTATTAGGGACTGTTAAGTATGAAGATCCTTTAAAAAAACTCCATACAAAATAGTTTATCTGAAAACAAGACCAATAACAAAAATCTGCACTTAAGAGCAACATTTTTCATAAAACTTTTCACTTAAAAAAAAGAGAACCCTTTACAAAACATTTCACCGAAAAACAGAATTCTTCACAAAATTCTTTGTCTTAAATATAGACATTTTCTAAAATTTTCCAGTCAAATTTATTTAAAAGTAAAAGTCTGAAGTAAAAATAGTTGTTAATACCAGCCCTGCTAATATAGTGTTCGAAAAGTGTTTAGAAAAAAGTTTGACACTATATTTTTTCTTTAAGAAATTTTATTTTTGGATATCAGACAGGAAATCATTTGGTGCAGTAATTTGGCATACATACAGATATAATGTTTGGAATTTATAATTCTGTACAGGAAAAAAGCTCTACATTTCTGAAAATTTTTGACTTCCGGTTTTCGATAGATTTATACGTTTTAGATGGTCCTGAACACAATTAGATGGTCTTTATAAAATGTCTGTCTGTCACTCTTTGAGTTTGTACACTGTTAAAAAATTTGTGCTACTTTAAACCGAAATTTTGTGCTTAGTAGCTGCCAACATAAGATGGTGAAATCTTGTTCCAAGATTTGGAACTTCGGTTGAACCATAGTACCATTTTCCCAAATAATATGGTGTAAACTCGTTCCAAGATTTGGAGCTTCGATTGAACCATCCTATGGTGGCAGCTGGTAATAACTGCGAGCACCAAATCTTGATTCAAAGTAGCACGAAATTTTTAACAGTGTATGTGACAAAAATTTTGTGGGCACTCTATCTCAAGAACTAAGGAATGAAATTCCACAAAATTTAGATTCTATTATACCTTGATTGAAACTGAAGCATGATTAGACTTTAGTGTATATCACTCATCAGATGGCGCTGATATGCTGCATTATTAACAATTTCCATAATAGTTGTACCTTAAGGACAACTTATTGTTTTATTACGCGGATTTTTATAAAACGTTAGAGTCAGTTAGTCCTTAACCCTCTAAACGTTTGGCCCGTAATATTCCGTACACTAAGCTTCAGGTTTCACTGCAATATAAGCAATGATTAAGATATCATAATTCTATAAATTTAATGAATTTTCGAAGCATTGAAGAATGATTAAGACTCTCAAGGATTACATTTATATTCCTAAATAAGATTTTTTATGTAATATTGAAAGAATAATATTTTATTAGCATTTTAAACAAAATGCAGAGAAAACAACATTACAATTTTACCCATTTGGAAGACGCTTGGAGGGTTAATATAATTTGGTGCTGATTCCTTGTTGGTGCAAACCCTATGGCTGTGGCCCTTCTGTGGTAAATTATTCATGAATATCGCAATAATTCTATCTCAAGGACCAATACATGAATTGTCATCAAACTTCATGTTCAGTTTGTCCCTACTATTGAATAGTGTTGTTTCGTTTTTTGTTGTAAATTGTCTGACAGATAGCGTTGCTTATGCTGCATTTTTCACAATGTAGTACCTGTAATTCAGTAGTACCTGATAAAAGTTGACAATTGATTCGTTTACAAGTAAAGTACATCAAGCAAAAGGTGGTGCTATATAGAATTTTTCAAGATTTCCGCAACAGCCCTATCTCAGAAACTGTTGCACTAATTTTCATAAAATTTCAGATTCAGTTAGAATTTGACATAAGTTAATGCTGACTGGATTTTGGTGTAAATCATTTTGCCGGTAGCGCAGCTATGCTGTATTTTTCAGGAAGTATTAGCATGTAGAAGATAGAATAGTTTTGGGATTGCCAACTGTGACTAGTTAATATTTTTCCAAAACAAATTGCAATACAGGTATTTTTTAACATAGCTTAACTAATTTGATGGAATTAGCCACAATTTTCGATTCACATGTTTGGGACTTCTAGAAATCAGTGTCTGTAGTAAAAAATATAGGTTAAATTTCAAAGTGTATTTTAAATATTAATAATATTTGCCTATATTTTGGGTGGGAAATTTAATTTTGCGCTTCTGTATTTCCAAAATAATAGTCTATGAAGATTTTCCATAGTAATGTTTGTGTTAAGTGGGCTAGTTTCACATAGATTTGTATACTTTCACTTTAAAGACAATTTCACTATTCAACAATGCAGATGACGCAGAAAGCATCTATAATTGTAAAATATACTATGAGTTTCTTTGATTGTCTAAGAGAAACGTTCAGACAAGGAAGCCAAGTCAATAGAGCATAGTATCCCCCCGGTAGCCATTATATGTTAGAAAAAACACAGATTTGGGCCAGACCTTAAGCCAGCAGAATTGATACAAGTCTATTTGTTTTTAATCATATAGTGTAATTAAAAAGATAAATTAATTTATTATGATTCAATAATTTATCCAGTTTTAAAGATCAGTGACATATAAAACGCCAAAAATATGAAATATTAAAGATTATTTGAAAGTGAAAATGCATTAAAAATATTTATATAAGTTATTCCCAATTTTTCACAATGTACTTGAAATAAATTTGAATTTAGTTTTATATGCTTGTATCTGTTGCATTTTCAAGTTATGCTTGAAGAATCCTTCAGTTTAGGCAAAATACGAAAATTTCATTGTGTTGAAACAGCGAAATGTTTGACATTATATTATTATTCTTATTTTTCAAATCTAGATCTTGATATAAATACTCTGATTCTCTTCTTTCTTGAATATTATTATAATTTTGAGTATTATTTTTTTGGTTCAAAATTAAAAAAAAAGTAATATTTATTTATTTATTTATTATTGAAAATACAATCAATCTCTTTTATTATTTGTATGCAATTATTTTTTTAATCCCCCTTAAACCATATTATTTAAACTGAAATAATATAAATATAATATTATATATTTTGAAATAACACATTTTTTAGAATTAGAGTTTGTGATAAATTTTAATCATTCAGCGTGGTTAAAAATTTAAATGAAATTTATTCATTATTATATAACATGCCCTACCTTCATTTATAAAGATAATTGATATGTAAAATTGCAACATTATGAAAGTTAATGATTATAATAAAGCGAAAATATATTGAAATCAAAGCTTTAAGTGATCTTCAAGGAGTTAATGCTCTTAAAGTAAGATTATAAAGCCACATCTTAATGTAAAATTGATTACCTTGGAGTTCCACAAAGCATTTCCTCTTAAAGCTGGTGATTAATAAAGCTTTCTCAAAAGATATGATTAATTTCCAATGTCACCAAGAACACTTAATAATTTCTATAATTATATATCCATCAAAATATCGTGCAATTATTAATTATATATATTAAATATTCTTTATATGATTTACCAAAAAAAAAAAAAAAAAAAAAAAAAAAAAAAAAAAAAAAAAAAGGAACGCTACATATCTGTGAAAAATAAATAATTTTTTTTTTTGCTTTCGAATTAAAAAAAAAAAATTAAATCAAATAAAAATTTCGAAATTTAATTGTTTAATTTTTAGAATGTATATAATGTACCGAATTGAATCACTGTCAAAAAAGCAACAACCTGTTACTGATGCAAATATTAATTTTTTTCCTTGATAGAATATTAAAAATTTTGATAAGATATTCCCCATTGTTCTTGCCTATATTTTAAAATATCGATGTTGAAAATACTAATAAATTCCATTTTTTAAAAGTTTTTAAACATTTTACATAAGTATTAACTAAATGTATCCATGAAATAAAATAAAAATTAATACTTAGCATTTTATTACATATTTCTAGTTATTCAGCACAGTTAAAATATAAAGTACATTTATTCAATGTAATTCAATATTTTTTATATTTATAAAGATCTACGGATCAGTGATATATGAATATCTGAAAACTATGAATCCTTAATGGTTATAAAAAAGTGAAAATATATTGAAATTAAAGCTTTTGGAGTGATCTTCAAAGAACTAGTGCTCTAAACAGAGATTATAAAGCCACATTTTAATGTAAAATAAATTACTTCGAAATCTCACAAAGCAATTTCTCTTAAATCTCATGATTAAGAAAGCTTTCTCCATGAACATCATTAATCTGCAAAGTCACCTAAAACACTTAATAATTTCTAAAATTATATACCGTTCTGAAAACATTAAGAGAGAATTAAATGCTTGTCATCTGATTTACATTTAAAAATTACACAATGAAACATTTATAAATAAATAAAATATATATATATTCTCTTTTGGCAATTTTTAAAGATGCTAATAACTTACATGCAAATTAAATTTCTCAAATTTTGTTACTGAATTAATTTTATAATACATACAAAGCACAGAAAAAAGTTAGATATATGTATATATAATGAATTTTATTTGTTGTTGATGATTAATATACATATACAGGGATATGATTAGGAAAATTTTAGGTCTTTTAAAGAACCCTTCACAAAATAATTTATCTTAAAACAAGACCCTTCACAAATTTTTTTATTCCCAAACAAGACCCTTTACAAAACATTTTATCCCAAAACAGGACCCTTCACAAAGTTATTTGTCTCTTAAATAGACGTTTCACAGAATTCTTTAACCTTCAAATTGAACTTTTCACAAATTACTCATTTGATAATAAAATCTGCCTTGTAAATAAGCAGTTGAACTCCCTAAAGTGCATACATAGTACTTAGCATTTCATATATAAAAAATAGAACCTAAAGACATCGAAAATTTAAAATTCACAAAATTTTGACTAGAATTTTCACAAATATAAGAAAAAAGTTCACAATTTCACAAAAACTGGACCCTGTGAGAAAAATCCGGACAGACCCCTGATATAGCATACATACATGCATACATACATACATACATATATATATATATATAATCCATAAATTGACTATACAAAATAAAAAGAAAAAATGGTTTTTTTTATGTTTTGCATAAAACGTTTTTTATCTGATACATCCACGAACACAGTTAGCACGGGTCCTGGAATTTGATCAGGAAGAAATTCTTCGGTACCAGTACTTTCTCATAGAAAACCTCTGATTAAATATGACAAAATTTTGTGCTTTTGAATTATATTTTTGCATAAAGAAATATTGAAAATGCTACCTGAAAAATAAAGGCACCGTACTTACCGGGATGAAATCTTTTAAAGAATAATGTTAAAATTACATATCATATTTCTAATTATTCAGGGCGGTTCTATCACAATGTACATTAATTCATTGTAATTCAATATTATTTCCATCTATTAGGATCAACTATATAAAAATTCCTGAAAATTATGAGAACTTAATGGTTATAATAAAGTGAAAATAGATTGAAATTAAAGCTTTTAAGTGATCTCCAGAGAACCAGGGCTATTAAGGGTGTATTCGAAAAAATGTCTTTCCACCTTCAGCAGCTCAAAATTTAAAAAAGTGGAAACATGAAATTTGCTGAGGTGATTTTTGAAGAGATGTGTAAGGTGCCATGTGATGTCATTTTGAGCTCAATTCGTTAGAATTTGATTTATGAACAATTAATTTCTCAATATGACCCCTTTTTTCGTTCTCAGATCTCCTGCTTCAAAAAAAAAAAAAAAAAAAAAAAAAAAAAAAAGGTTCAAAAAGCCAACTTTGATTGCATTTTTTGCAATATTTTCTGCATTTATCAAAATATGGATAATCACGGCACCTTATGTACTTTCTAAATAAGATAATTTGCCAGTTTAATGCGTTTGAGAACCAAAATATATTTAAAAATAAATCGAAAGATAAGCAATTTGAATCGAAATACACCCTTAAAGAGAGATTATAAAGCCACATTTTAATGTAAAATAGGTTACCTTGAAATCGCACAAAGCAATTTCGCTAAAAGCTAGTGATTAAGAAAGCTTTCTATAATTTGCCAGTTTAATGCGTTTGAGAACCAAAATATATTTAAAAATAAATCGAAAGATAAGCAATTTGAATCGAAATACACCCTTAAAGAGAGATTATAAAGCCACATTTTAATGTAAAATAGGTTACCTTGAAATCGCACAAAGCAATTTCGCTAAAAGCTAGTGATTAAGAAAGCTTTCTCAAGGGACATTATTAATTTGCAAAGTCACCAAGAACATTTGATAATTTCTAAGATTATATACCTTTCTGATAACATTGAGAAAGAATTAAATGTTTTCATCTGATTTACATAAAAAAATACACACTGAAACAGTGATAAATAAATAAATAAATAAAAATTGGTTATTTTCTCTTTGGAGAATTATTAAAAACAATTAATGTTTAATAAAGAAGTAAAATTTATTTAATTTTGTTATTGTTTTAGTTTTGTAATACGTACAATGCAAAGAATTACATTATATATATAAGTATATATTTATATTATACATATAATATATATATATATATATAATAAATAAATAAAAACGTTGTAATATAATAAATAAATACGAACTACGAACGTTTATGTTCTTTTTTGACATAACATTAATAATTTTGAAAAGATTTTTTCCTCTATCTTTACATGCATTTAAAATTTTTGAAAAATACCCATAAATTGGCCATAAAAAAATTAAAAATTGTTTACGAATTTTATATTTATTTATAAAAAGGGTTTTTTTAGTTGATATATCCATGAAATAAAGTAAAAAATGATATTAAAAATTACATAACAAATTTCCAATTATTCAGCTCAGTTAAATCGTACAGTACTTTAATTCATTGTAATTCAATAATTTTTCCATTTATTAGGATCAATGATATGTAAATCTCTGAAAATTATGAAGACTTAGTGGATATAATAAAGTGAAAATGTATTGAAATTAAAGCTTTTGAGAGATCATCAAAGAACTAGTGCTCTTAAACAAAGATTATAAAGCCGCATTTTAATGTAAAATAGATTACCTTGAAATCTCACAAAGCAATTTCGCTTAAAGCTTAGTGATTAAGAAAGCTTTCTTAAGGGATATCATTAATCTGCACAGTCATCAAGAAAACTTAATAATTTCTAAAATTATATACCTTTTTGGAAACATTAAGAAAGAATTAAATGCTTGTCGTCTGATTTACATAAAAAAATACACAATAAAACAGAGATAAATAATAAAAAAAAATAATAAATGGTTATTTTATCTTTAGACAATTGCTAAAAACAGGTAATAGCTGATAAAAAATTAAAATTACTCAATCTTTGTTATTGTTTTAGTTTTGTAATATGTACAATACAAAGAATTACATTATATATATAAGTATATATATTATAAAGATAATGAATAAATAATAAAAACGTTGCATATACGAACTACGAACGTTCATGTTTTTTCTTGATAGAGTATTAATAATTTTGAAACATTTTTTTCCTTTAATCTTACGTACATTTTAAATTTTTGATATGAAAATTACCCATAAATTAGCCACAAAAAAATTTAAAATTGTTTACGAATTGTATCTTTTTTTATATATTTTTTTTGTTTATATATCCATGAAATAAAATAAAGAATTATATTCAAAATTATATAACAAATTTATAATTATTCAGCGCAGTTAAATCATAAAGCACATTAATTCATTGTAATTCAATAATTTTTCCATTTATTAGGATAAATGATATATAAATCTCTGAAAATTATGAAGACTTAATGGCTATAATAAAGTGAAAATATATTGAAATTAAAGCTTTTGAATGATCTTCAAAGAACTAGTGTTCTTAAACAGAGATTATAAAGCCGCATTTTAATGTAAAATAGATTACCTTGAAATCTCACAAAGCAATTTCTCTTAAAGCTAGTGATAAAGAAGAAAGCAGTCTCAAGGGACATCATTAATCTTCAAAGTCATCAAGAACATTTAATAATTTCTAAAATAATTCCTCTGTTAAGAAACATTAAATTAAGGTATAATTGAAAAAAAGCTATAAAAATTTAATATTATGTCATCTGATTTATATAAAAAGGTATACCGATGAAATAGTTATTAATGACAGCCTGAATTCAAATAATAAATTTGAAATATTCACAAAAGTACGAAATGTACTGTTTTGATAAATTTTAAAAAGTACAAATTTCAAGAGAAGACTTTGAAGAAGTGGATTTTATGTATTACACTGTAAAAGAAAAAAACCCGTAATTTTACAGATGTAAAGTTACCAAAATCTGTATGTTTCTGAGCACTGCACAAGAAAAGGTGTAGATCTACAAAACTAATTTTTGTAAAGCTACAGAAATCTGTAACTTTATAAATTTATTTACTAAAATTTCAGTTATATTACTAAAATTTTATCTGTAACCTGGGTTTCCGTTACATGAAAAATTCTCAGAATCCCAGTTTCCTAAAAAATTCTTAGTAACCTTACAGATTTTTTGATTTTCAGTGCAAATCTGTATCTGTTACTGTATCTATTATATAGTTGCCTTTATACATAAAATGTTCAAGGAATCCCAGTTTCCTAGAAAATTTTTAGTAACTTTACAGTTTGTTTACAGTGTAGTTAATCTCACTTATTTAAAATCACAAGAATAAAACGATGTATTCTTGAATATTTTATTTCTGCTATTCTTTGGGAAAAAAAAGGTATTGACTTGATGATTGACTGTTGATATGATGATTATTGAAATTCATAATAATCATTGACTGATTCATTATCACAGTAAATTAATCTTTAATTATTATCAGTAATATGACACATTGATTATTTTAATCAAAAAGTATCAATGATTATTTCTTTGAAGTATTTAATCCATAAGAGTGCTGGGATGGTGATGTGGGAGGAAAAAAAATTCTACATTACATTTGAAAACTAAATTATGCAAGGTCACTTAAAATCGTAACTGTATATTCATAAATATTTAATTTATTTAATTCAAATGCGAAGAAGAAGCACTGGTCATTGACTCATTTATTATATAGTAATTAATTACTAATTATTTCATTCAATAAGTCATTAATTATTAAACAAAATGACATTCATTATTATACTTAAAAAGTGATTATTATTACCATTATTGTCTTTAGTCAGTTTATTGGTCATTTCTCATCCGATTCATATTGGTAGTGGAGGTGGTGGTACAGGTGGGAAAAATCCACAACGCATTTGGAAATTAAATGCAAAATCGATAAACTATATTGTGGCGGTTGTATGCAGCTTTGTAAAATTCTATCAAATGTTTTGTTTGTACGCATGACAAACATAGAAAAAAGTATTAAAACTCCAGAAGTCGACTATGGAGCAATTTTCTTTTTTGTTGTATTTCATATTAAAAAAATTGTGTGACTTTTGTTCAAAGACAGCTTTTTGTATTCAAACATGGTAAGGAACATTAAACGCATAAAAGACTTGATTACATGTATAACCGATGAAGGATAAAAGAAGATTCCATCGACAAAAATCTGCAATTGTTTATCACAAAAATAATAAACGACAAATAAATGCTCTGAAACTAATTTGCTTACGTTTTATTTACCCATCATACGTAGTATGGGGTAATTCTTGCAATCATTTTGAAAATCAAAAGATAAGTTTTGACGGATTTGCAAGTTTTAGACACTGGAGATTCCGAAAAACATATTTTTAGAAAAAAAAAGAAAGAAAATTACCGTCCGTTTATCTGTGTGTCAATAACGCTCTATCTCCCGAAAAAATTGAGATAGAAAATTTAAATTTTGTACATACTTAGTATTTAAGAATAGAAAGAAGTCCATTTAATAGTAGTAACCTCGATTTTTCGGAACTATTTTTTTCGGACTCTCGAAAATTTTGTTCTGTGTAAAGGTAAATAAAATTTTTCGAACATTTTTAGTTTAAAGAATAAATGTAAAAAACATTTAAAAAACATATATTTTGCATAAAGAATGAAGCCAATTGAATAATTAGTTATTTATAACCATATCCGATATATTTATAATTATATTTTTCACACTCTTCGACTTTTCATGACTCTGTATTTAATTCAAATTAAAAAAAAAGATGTATTTTAATTGGAAATGGGACATTAAATCCAACGCAGCAAACTATTAGTCAATATAATTATTATTTTTGGAGTTATAAGGATTCTTCTTTTACGCAATTCGGTGTTACTTGATTACACGGTCGATCAAAAAACTATCGCCGAACTTTAAGATTAAATGCCACTAATGGCTTATCTTAAATGTTAATTCACTTAACATTAAACACGTTACATGAGTTTGTTACGTCATCAAGTGATTTTTAAATCGGCGTTTTGTTTGTTCAATCTTTTACAAATTTGTTTGCTATTTCATTATTTAAAATAAAAATTATGCCAATTTTTATAATTTACGAATATTTTGGCGATTTATATTATTTGTCGAAATTGGTCCCCAAAATTCCATAATAACAGGTTTTAAAAATATTTAAATATACCTTTAAATTTTATTTTGGTATTGCATTTCATAAATAGTTTTCACGTGATTTATTTTCATACTTTATAATATGCATATCCATGATCGGCAAATATTACGATGGGTCCCAACGACTAGTTTTATAATATTTTTATTTCCCTACATATCAACAGAACATTGAATTGTCTTTTCTTGTTTTCTGAAAAAAAAAAATCAATATTTGAAGCCTTTTATTGGAAACCGTATGCTAAATACATGATTAAGTTTTGAGTTTTAAAAAGTTTTTTGATATTTTTCCATACCGATCAAGTTTCGAAATGCGCCAGTATATTTACGTTGTTTTTCGGTTATATTCATTGATAAAAGCTGTTTGTTCTGATGTATAATATCACCTTATAGATTTTTGTCCATCCTTCATGAAACTTTCTACATATCGTAGGTTTGGCGATAATGCAATTTTTGTTTTTAAAATTCAATAAAAAATTGAAAATATATACAATGTATAACTGCAAATACTCATGCATTTTAACCATACACTTACATGTGTATATAATAAGGAATGCAACTATAAGTGTCAAAAATACAAATATAACGTAAATATTAGTTAAAACACTTAATCTTAGTTTTCAAAGTTCTCAGTACTACATTTAACTAAATAGTGTTTGTCTTTAGATTAAAATGTTTTACTATTCCAGATTTTAAAGCAAATTACTCTTACAAAAGTTTCTTAAAATTTATGACCTTTTTCTAAAAATACGTGTATTGTTTAGACTGTAAATTCTGTTCCATTATTTTTTTGTACTTTGAAAATAGTTGTTAATTATTATCTGTACATTTTAAGTGTTAAGTAATTAGTTAAAGAGAAAATCCCTGAAAAACATAAAACACTTTTTTAAGTAAAAGCGGCTTTGTAGTGTCGTCAATTATCATTTCTTAAAATTGAGCAAACTGTAAAATAACTTCTAAGTGGTTAAATATTTATATATATGCAATATAAATGTATATATCTGTGAAATGAAACAAAATGCTTACAAGTTTTTGATATTAAAAGTTACAGAATCATCTATTTATAAAGCCAAGCTATATACAGGGGATTCATAAAGATAAAAACAAAAGGCTATTTGTTTAAATATTGCCCATAGATGCATATTTCCAATTTAAAAGTTTAAAAATGGTGCAAAATCTAATGATATAAGTTGAATCTTCATTAGAGATCTATTTGAAAAAAATACAGAACAATAATAATAAAAAATTTTATACGATCTTCGTTAAATAAAATTTCCAACTAGGAATTTTTCCTTATCTATTCCTGAATTTCACCCAAAAAAATTCATCTCGTGATTTGCAAAACTTGCAGAGGCATTAAAATTTCGTGTCTTACACCGTTTACCCAGCCTCTGAGCGGCGAGTTATTAACTCATTTTGAATGCAATATAGATTTCATCCACAAATTGTACGTTATTAAAAGTCGATTAAGACAGTGCCTATCATTTGGACATAAAATTGCTAAGCATAATTTTTGCGTAAAACTTGCTTCAAAAATACGTGGAGGTCTTTACTAGAGGCTTGCACGGGTCGAAATATCCAGACCCTGTACCGGACTGACTCATATTAAAAAAATATTCTGACCGCCTTGGAAAAAAGTTAACATTCTAGTCAGAGATCGATCGACCTGACTGAATTTCCACAAAGCATAGATTTTTTTATGTCGATATAGTTAAAAATTGTTTCATTTGGAAAAGTTCTGACCAAAAATATTTATTGAAATCGAAATAGTGATTTGAATAAGAATACGCTTAGATCTCAGTTACAGGGGGGTTACACCCAAATTAGATATGATGACGTAAGTTATGAAATTTGCCTTGTCCAGAAAGAAGGATTTGGTATACGAAATTTTAGCAGGGGAGTTTTGAAAGTATGCATAAAATTTTACATTGTCAGATTAAACAATATAACTAGTTGTGCGATTGATTTTAGTGGGGGTTTTATGCAGACTTATGAACGAATAAATGAATAAAGAAAGCGGGATTTTTATTTCTTGTGAAACTCACTTGCTCGTATACACATAAAAACATGTATGAGCCAGTTCAAAATCAAGGCGCATACAAATCCATTTTTTGTATTTAAAAAAAAAAATGTCTATTTAGAATGTGCATAAAATCTCTTTTATCCACTCCCACCGTAAAGCAAGTCTATAAACAGTTGACTACATAAAAATGTATATGAAAACAACGTTTTTCATTGTGGGAGTGCATAAAACAGATTTTTTGCGCCTTCTAAATAGAACAAAATATATTTAGTCTAAAAACAGGAAAAAAACATTACAAAATACTTCATTATGCAAAATATTTTACTATATAGGTATAATTAAAATACAAGTATTTAAAAAAATTAAAACATTAGATATTAAAATAAAAAAACGCTCCAAGTGCTTTCGGCTTGACATAAGCCTTTTTCAAGAAGAAAAAATCAATGGGGGAAAATTACTCGACACTCAAATAATTCCACAAATTTCTTCCATTGATTGTTCTCCTCTAAAAGTGCTTGGAGTTATTTATTATTTTAACTTGGAGTTATTTATTAATCTATTTTTTTAAACATTTGTATTTTTATTATACGTGTATAATAAAACATTTTGTATGATGAACCATACTTGTAGTCTTTTTCATGTATTTATATTGTGGATAAAAGTGGATCTAAAGTTCCTAAAATGTAGACTGTTTCGTATAATAAATTTATTAATGAATATAGTCTACCATGGTTGTAAATCCTTCATATGTGAAAGTGCATGACTAATCATTCTCAATTACCACTTTATATACAACATTATTAAACTTTTTTGAGCATCATTTTTTTTCTTACAATGGATGTCATATTTTGTAAAGTTCAAGGACAAAAAGAACATTTCAGAAGTATATTCTAGAAATAAATTTTAAAAAGAGATTTACTGAAGCATGCCGGATTAACTTCCCTTTGATATGAGAAAAGCATTTTCCTATAATCACTTGATGGCTCTGACAAAGATAAACAAGTATCTGCTAGTAACATTGAATTTAGCATCTTAACTTAGCATATATAGCTTTTAAACGATAAAGGAGGAAAATGGATTTAGAAATTTAAATTTCTCTTTTTGTTACTTTTCTCCAGACAAAAAAAAAAAAAAAAAAAAAAAAAAAAAAGATTATGAATAATGATTCATCAAAAAATCAGACTTCACATCAAAAAGAAGAGGTTTCTATAAATTGAAATCGAAAGTTCTTTTTTTTTTAATTTTTTTCCTTTTTTTTTTTCTTTATTTCCACGGGGAATTTTATTCAAATATAAAATCCTCTGATTAGTTTCTCTTCTTGCAAATAAGGAAATTAGCCTAATAATAAACTCAAAGCTCTCTCAAACATATTCTTGAATGACCTTTGAAAATTTTCTTTTTGCCATGAATAAAAGAATTTGAATAATAATACTAATAATAAAAAGAATAGATAACTAATACAATAGATCAGGAGAAGCCTTTTTAAATTGCATACCGTATTTACTCTTATAGTTTGTTCACTGGAATGGAAAATGTTGAGCAATTTTATCGAAGTAAAATAATAACGAGAAATGAATATTTTCTTAAATATTGCAGATAAAGAGGATGCTTTAAGTACGGTCTCTAAACTTTTTCTTCAGGGAGAATTTGGATCGAGATGGATCACCAAAGTTTTTATTGTTCTTATTTGCGGTTCGTATTCTTTGAAATTCTCCTTTGAAGGGAAAGAATGTGTCTTGATGTGAACGAGGTATATGCTTCTCGATCTGTTAAGCAATTTGAAATAGGATTTTTAGTTATATATTATGCAATATATATATGTGTGTATAAATATATATATATATATATATATATATATATATATATATATATTAATCATTTTATTTGAATTTTAACAAAATGCTTAATTTCACTGTAGGTTAAAAAATATTAATGTTATAGAAATCTATTAAAAGAAGCTATAAGCTGAAAATTCTAATATTTAAAAATTATTCACAAGAATTCATTTTGATAAAAATGAAAAGATATTAAATGTTATACAGAGTGCATTATAAACATTAAAAAAGTACAGACTTTAAAAAATTCTTGATGAAAAAAGTTATTCTTGGAAAAAATTACTATTTCCACGAATATGATGAAAAACACATCAAATATTTTTCCATGGATAAAAAAAAAAAAAAAAAAAAAAAAAAAAAAAAAAAAAAAAGAGGGTGCTCACAATCCCTTCTGACGAGTTTATGTACATCATATGAGATACAAAACACCTCTTTGGAGAAATAAATATTTCCTTAGATATTGCAAATAAAGGGATGCGTTAAATACGGTTTCGAAACTTTTTCTTCAGGAAGATTTTCGATCACAATTGTTCTCCACAATTTTTATTGCTCTACTTTGTGGTTCGGGCACTTTGAAATTCTCCTTTGGAGTGAAGAATTATGTCTTGATGTGGACGGGATATATGTTTCTAGATTTGTTAAGCAATTTCCAATAGGAGTTTTAATTATAAATTACGAAATATGTATTTTTTTGTGGAAATCATTTTATTTAAATTTTAACAAAATGCTTTATTTTACTTGTAGGCATGAATATATTAATGTTACAGGCATCTAAGAAACAAGCGACACGCTGAAAGTGCTAATATTTAAAAATTATTCAGGTAAATTAATTTTCATAGAAATGAAAATATGTATGAAATCATCACATATAATTACTTACAGGATGCGTTATAATTTCGAACAAACTAAAATAATCATAATAAAAAAAAGTAATGCTCGGAAAAAAATTTAAAAAATGTTTTTAAACTAACCAAAAAATGATGCTCACAAACCATACTGAAGCGTTTTATGAAAATAAGATTAAAAATAAAACACCAGCCAGGAAATAAATATAAACTGTTTCGTATAGAATTAATATATTTCCTCTACTATGGTAGTGAATCCTTCATATGCTCATGTGTATGACTAATCATTATCAATTACCAATTTATATGCAACAATATTTAACTTTTCCGAGCTTCATTGTTTTTTTTTCAATGGATATCATATTTTGTAAAGTTCAAGGATAAAAAGGTCATTTGAGAAATGCATTCTAGAAATAAATTTTAAAAGGACAAATACTGAAGCATACAGGATTAATATTTCTTAGATATTAGCAAAGCATTTTCCAATAATCACTTGATCATTTTGACAAAGTTAAAAGTAAACAAGAATCTACTCGTAACATTGACTACAGCATCTTAACTTAGCATTTATAGCTTTTAAACGATAAAGGAGAAAAATTGGTTTAGAAATTTAAATTTCTCCCGTTTTTTCACTTCCCAAGATCGAAAAAAAAAAAGATTATGAATAATGATTCATCAGAAAATCAGACTTCACATCAAAAAGGAAAGGTTTTTGTAAATTAACATCGAAAGTCTTTTGTTTTAATTTTTTTCTTTTCTTTTTTTATTGTTTACGATGAAGATTATTCAAATATAAGTTCCTCTTATTAGTTTCTCTTCTAGCAAATCAGGAAATTTTCCGTATAATAAACTCAAAGCCCTCTTAAATATATTATTGGATGAACCTTTGAAAATTTCCTTTTTGCCATGAATAAAAGAAGGCGAACAATAATAATAAGAATAATAAAAAGAATAGAGAACTAATCCAATGGATCAGGAGATACGTTTTTAACCCCTTTACTGCCCCGGGCGTATATATACGTCTCTCTCAAATAAATGCATATTTCTGAAATTAATTAACGAACAACCACTTTGAGTTAAAAATTTTGCTTTATTAACAAAAAGAAGCTTTTACCTTTAAATAAAGGGAAGATTATTTTCTAAAATTTAGGGCGGCAAATTTCTCTTTATCAAAAAAGTTAGATTCTTTTCTTAAAGCTTCGGCAGTTAATGGGTTAAATTACATACTGTATTTACTCTTATAGTTTGTTCAATAGCATGGAAAATGTTGAGCAATTTTATCAAAGTAAAATAATAACGAGAAATGAATTTTTTCTTAAACATTGCAGATAAAAAGATGCGTTAAGTACGATCTCTAAACTTTTTCTTCAGGGAGATTTTAAATCACAATGGCTTCCCACTTTGTTGTTGTTGCTGTTTTTGTTGTTGTTCTTTGCGGTTCGTATTCTTTGAAATTCTGCTTTGAAGTGATGGATTATGTCTTGATGTGAATGAGTATATGCTTTTCGATGTATAAAGCAATATCCAATCGGATTTTTAAATAACAAATTATGGAAAATTTATTTATTTATTTTATTTAAAGAAAAAAAAAGGTTTTATTTCACTTGAAGGCATAAATATATTAATTTTATAAAATCAATTAGAAAAAGCCAAAACATGAAAATGCTAATATTTAAAGGTTATTCATCTGAATTCATTTAGATAAAAATGAAAAGATGTTTAAAATCATGACATAAATTTATGTACAGGTACGTTATAAGTTCGATAAAACTTAAAATAATTAAATATTAAAAAAAATTAATGCTCGAAAAAAAACTGTGTTCACGAATATGATGAAAACGACACCACGTATATATATATATATAAATGATTTCAGAAATAACCAAAAGAGGAGCTCACAATCCATACTGCTGCGTTTCATGAAAGTAAGATTAGCAATAAAACAAATGCCTGGAAATAAATATAGACTGGTTCGTATAGACAGTTTTTAATGCATTTATTCTACTATCGTAGTGAATCCTTCATATGCTTATGTGCGTGACTAATCATTATCATTTAACAATTTATATGCAACATTATTAAACTTTTCCGAGCTTCATTATCATTATTTTTTAATATATGTCATACTTTTTAAAGTTCAAGGATAAAAAGGATATTTAAGGAGCACATCTTGAAATATATTTTAAAAAAAATTACTGAAGCATACAGGATTAATTTCCCTTTGATATGAGCAAAGCATTTTACATTAATCACTTGATCACTCTGACAAAGTTAAAAGTAAACAAGTATCTGCTCGTAACATTGAATACAGCAATTTAACTTAGCATTTATAGTTTTTAAACGATAAAGGAGAAAAATGGATTTAGAAATTTAAATTTCTCCTTTTGTTTCACTTCTCCAAACCGAAAAAGAATTATGAATTCATCAGAAAATCAGACTTTCACATCAAAAAGTACAGGTTTTTATAAATTAAAATCGAAAGTGCTTTTTTTCCATTCTTTATTTTCAATTTTTTTTATTTCCACTATGAAGATTATTCAAATATAAATTCCTCTGGTTAGTTTCTCTTTTAGCAAATAACGAAATTTGCCGTATAATAAACTCAAAGCCATCTCAAACATATTCTTGAATAAACCTTTGAAAATTTCCTTTTTTGCCATGAATAAAAGAAGGCGAATAATAATAATAATAATAATAAAAGAATAGAGAACTAATACAATGGATCAGGAGATATGTTTTTAAATTGAATACTGTATTTACTCTTATAGTTTGTTCACTGGGATGGAAAATGTTGAGCAATTTATCAAAGTAAAATAATAATGGGAAATGAATATTTCTTAAATATAGAGATGCATTAAGTATGGTCGCTAAACTTTTTCTTCGGGGAGATTTTTGATCACAATTTTTATTGTTCTTCTTTGCGGTTCGTGTTTTTTGAAATTCTCCTTTGAAGTGAAGGATTATGTCTTGATGTGAACAAAATATATGCTTCTCGATCTGTTAAGCAATGTCCAATAAGATTTTAAGTATAAATTATGCAATCCATATTTAGTTTGGAAATCATTTTATTTAAATTTTAGCAAAATGCTTTATTTCACTTGTAGGCATAAATATATAAATGTTATAAAAATCATTTAAAAGAGGCCAAAACATGAAAATGCTAATATTTAATAGTATATATAATAGTAATATAATATATAAATATTAAAAAAAGTATGGCTCGAAAAAAAAACTGTTTGCATGAATATGATGAAAATGACATTGGATTTTTTTCCACGCATACAAAAAACGATTCCAAAAAATAACCAAAAGAGGGGGCTCAAAATCCACATTGAGGCATTTTATGAATGTAAGATAAATAACAAAACAAATTCCAGGAAATAAGTATAGATTGTTTCTTATAGTCTATTTTTTAGTGAATCCTTCATATGCTGATGTGTATGACTAATCATTATCAATTACCAATTTATATGCAACATTATTAAACTTTTCAAAGCTTCATTATTTTGTTTTCAATGGATATCATATTTTGTAACGTTCAAGGATGAAAAGGACATTTAAAAATTACATTAGAGAAATAAATTTTAAAAAGAGATTTACCGAAGCATGCCGCGCGGATTAGCTCATCTTTGATATCAGCAAAGCATTTTCCAATAATCACTTGATCACTCTGAGAAAGGCAAAAATAAATAGGCATCTGATCGTAACATTGAATTTAGTATCTTAACTTAGCATCTATAGCTTTTAAACGATAAAGAAGAAAAATGGATTTAAAAATTTAAATTTCTTCTTTTGTTTCACTTCTCCAGAACGAAATAAAAGATTATGAATAACGATTCATCAGTAAAACAGACTTCACATCAAAAAGGAGAGGTTTTTATAAATTAAAATCGAAAGCTCATTTTTTTAATTCTTTTCGTTTCTTTTTTATTTCCATGATAAAGATTTTTCAAATATAAGTTCCTCTGATAATTTTCTATTCTAGAAAATAAGGAAATTTGCCGCATAATAAACTCAAAGCCCTCTCAAACGTATTCTTGGATGAACTTTTGAAATTTTCCTTTTTGCCATGAATAAAAGAAGACGAATATTAATAATAATAATAATAAAAAGAATAGAGAACTAATACAATGGATCAGGATATACGTTTTTAAATTGCATACTGTATTTACTCTTATAGTTTGTTCACTGGGATGGAAAGTGTTGAGCAATTTTATCAAAGTAAAATTATAACGAGAAATGAATTTTTCCTTAAATATTTCAGGTAAAGGTCTGCGCTAAATACGGTCTCTAAAAATTTTTTTCAAGGAGAATTTTGATCACAATGGTTCCCCACAATTTTTTTTGTTTGTTTTTGTTTTTCTTTGCTGTTCGTGTTCTTTGAAATTCTCCTTTGAGGTGAAGGATTATGTCTTGATGTGAATGCATATATGGTTCTCGATTTCTTAAGCAATTTCCAATAGGTTTTTCTAATTATAAATTATGAATTTTTTGGAATTCATGATATTTAAATTTTAACAAAATGCTTTATTTTACTTGTAGGCATAAATATATTAATGCTATAGAAATCTATTAAAGAAGCTATAAGCTTAAAATGCTAATATTTAAAAGCTATTAATCTGAATTCATTTTGATAAAAATGAAAAGATTTATAAAATGATGAATATAATGTATGTACAGGGTGCATTATAAGTTCGTACAAACTTAAAAAAATATTCATAATGAAAAATGTAATGCTGGTAAAAAAAATTCTGTTTGCACGAATATGATGAAAAGGACATAGGATTTTTTTCCCCGTAGTTGAAAAAAAAATAATTAAAAATATAACCAAACAAGGGTGCTCACAATCCCTACTTTAGCGTTTTATGCAAATCAGATTAGCTACAAAACACCTACCTGGAGAAATAATTAATTCCTTAAATATTGCAGATAAAGTGAAGCGTAAAGTATGCTCCCTAAACTTTTTCTTCAGGGAAATTTTAGATCACAATTGTTCCCCAAAATTTTTATTGTTGTTCTTTGAATTTCTCTTTTGAAATGAAAGATTATGTCTTGATATGAACGAGATGTATGTATCCCGATCAGTTAGGTAATTTCCAATCGGATTTTTTAATTATAAATTATTATATATATACATATAATGATTGTAAAAATTCTGGTTTCATTGGTTTATTTTATGGTAATATCTGAATTACTTTGGTTATATTTATAAAAGTATTTATATATATATATATATATATATATCTTTTTGTGTAAATGATATTGTTTAAAATTTAACAAAATGCTTTATTTTACTTGTAGGCATAAATATATTAATTTACGAGAAATTTAATAAAGAAGCAATATGCTGAAAATGCTAATATATAAAAGTTATTCATATCATTCTTAATTCAGACCTCGATGCTGGAATTAGAAATTGCCATATTAAGATGTATTTAATAAGAATTTTTTTACTTTTGGCCAGTTTAAGCATTTATGTTATTATAGTTTAGTTCATCTATATTCATATTTTTTCTGGAATTAAATTTTTTTTCTTTTTAAAAAGCTTTCATGATCTACTAATGGTTCAACATTTGAAATTTAAGTATTTTTTCTTCGCTTTTATAAAGAAAAGTTTCAATTATATCTCCCATAATTTTTTACTGCATATTTTCAAGAAAAAAAAAAGAGAATACTTAACATTTTATTTAAATAGTTTTATTTGAACATTTTTAATTTGATTAAAATAAGTATTTTTCATTTATAATTATTATAAAATTAAAATTATTGATGCTAGCATTTATGGCAGAATTTAATAATTATAAATTAACAATTTGAATTTATTAATTAAAGGATAATAGAAATAGGAATTTTGGGAATAGGAATAGGAATTTTGAAAGAAATATTAAACAAAATATTTTGTGCAATATGCGTTCAAATGTACCCACTTGTTTTCAAAATGGATTTAGTCTACAATGGTTGTGAATAGTTCATATGGGCATCTATTGACTAATCATTATCAATTGCCAATTTATAATATTATACATTATTAAACCTATTCAAGAATCTTTTTTTCTTTTGTTGTTATGATATCATATATTCAAAATTTCAAGGATAAAAAGGACATTTCAGAAGTAGATATTAGAAATAAATTTTAAACAGAGATTTACTGAAGCATGCAGGATTAACTTCCCTTTGATATGAATAAAGCATTTTCCAATAATCATTAGTTCATTCTAACAACCCCACTAAAAATAATCTTAAGATTATCTGAAGAAATCGGCACTTTCTTCAGAAATTCTACAGAAATCTGAAGAAAATTTGCAGACTTAGTTTTATCTTTAAAACATATGCAGAATTTTTAAAGATATTCTTAAAAATATCTGCAAAATGGGCCTAATACCTTCGGATTTCCCACAAATTTTGGACCAAAAAGCTGTAGATTTTCTACAGATTTTTTTTTGTGAGGAAAGTTAAAAGTAAACAAGTATCTGCTCGTAGCATTGAATTTAGTATCTTAACTTAGCATATATAGCTTTTAAACGATAAAGTATAAAAATGAATTCAGAAATTTAAATTTCTCCTTTTGTTTCACTTCTCCAGACTGAATAACAGATTATGAATAATGATTCATCAGAAAATCAGACTTCACATCAAAAAGGAGAGGTTTTATAAATTAAAATCGAAAATTCTTTATTTCATTTTTTTTCTTTTTATGTTTTTTTATTTCCACGATAAAGATTTTTAAAAATAAGTTTTCTTTTATCCTCTGATTAGTTTCTCTTCTAGCAAATAAGGAAATTTGCCGTAATAAACTCAAAGCCCTCTCAAACTAATTCTTGGATGAACTTTGAAAATTTCCTTTTTTTGCCATGAATAAAAGAAAGCGAACAATAATAACTATAATAATAATAATAAATATAGAGAATTAATACAATGGATAAGGAGTTACAATTTTAAAATGCATGCTGTCTTTACTTTTATAGTTTGTTCACTGGAATGGAAAATGTTGTGCAATTTTATCAAAGTAAAATAATAACAAAAAATGAATATTTCCTTAAATATTGCAGATAAAGGGATGCGTTAAGTACGGTTTCTAAACTTTTTCTTCAGGGAGATTTTTGATCACAATGGTTCCCCACAATTTTTATTGTTCTTCTTTGGGGTCGTGTTTATTGAAATTCGCCTTTGAAGTAAAGGATTATGTCTTGATGTGAACGAGGTATATGCCTCTCGATCTGTTAAGCAATTTTTTTTCTTTCATTTTATTAAAATTTTAGTAAAATGCTTAATTTTACTTGTGTGCATAAATATGTTAATGTTATACAAATCTATTAAAGAAGCAATAATCTGAAAATCTAATATTTAAAAGTTATTCATCTGAATTGATTTCGATGAAAATGAAAAGATATATAGAAATTATGACATAAATTTACATATAGGGCGCGTTATAAGCTTGAACAAATACAGGGTGTCTATAAAAGAACTCCGGGGTTTTAAAAATTCATATCTCACTAACTATAAAATATAGCAAAATTTAGTCGATTTCTCTGAAAAGAGTAGCTCAAAAAGTTTTACTCATACGAATTGGGAATGTTTGCATCAACTGTTGGCGGCGCTGCAGGGCGTTGACCTTGAAATGATGGCGACTCCGCAACAAAAGGCTCAATGTGTTACTTGGCTCATAGAAACGATAGAAATTTCTTCTGGGGGCATATCAAGAATCTTGTGTATGCAGAGAAAATTCGTGATGTTCAACATCTCAGGGAACGAATAGTCAATTGTGTGGCAACCGTCCCCCCAAACATGCTCGCCAGGACATGGGAAGAGGTAGAATACCGTTTAAACGTCTGCCGTGCCACTAACGGGGCTCATATAGAACTTTACTAAGCGTTTAAAAAACTTGAAAATATAAGCTTTTCAGTCATGTGTAAAACATTTATGTATATATGTTTTTTATTTCATTAAAATATTTTGCCTCAAAACCCCGGAGTTCTTTTATAGACACCCTGTATAAATAATACATAATGAAAAAAGAAATGTTTGGAAAAAAACTTTTTGCACGATTATGATGAAAAAGACATCGTATTTTTTCCATAGATTAAAAAAAAAAATAACAATAACCAAAATTGGGCGCTGACAATCCTTACAGATGCATTTTATTGAAATCAGATTGACTACAAAACACCTGCCTGGAGAAAAATATATTTCCTTAATTACTGCAGATAAAAGGATGTGTTAAGCTATACCGTATTTACTCTTATAGTTTGCTCACTAGGATAGAAAATGTTGAGCAGTTTTATCAAAGTAAAATAATAAAGAGAAATGAATATTTTCTTAAATATTTCAGATAAAGGGATGCCTTAAGTACGGTCTCTAATTTTTTTTTTCTTCAGGGATATTTTCGATGACAATGGTTCCCCACAATTTTCATTGTTCTGTGTTGTACTTCGTATTCTTTGAAATTCTCCTTTGAAGTGAAGGATTATGCCATGGTGAAGGATGTGTATGGTTCTTGATCTGTTAAGTAATTTCTAATAGGAGTTCTTAATTATAAATTATGCTATACATTTATTTTTTTTGGAAATGATTTTACTTAAATTTTAAGAAAATGCTTTATTTTACTTGTAGGCATAAATATATTAATTTAGGAGAAATTTATTAAAGAAGCTATAAGCTGAAAATGCTGATATTGAAAAGTTATTCATATCATTCTTAGTGCAAACCCCGATGCTGGAATTAGAAATTTTCATATTAATATGAATTTAATACGAGTTTTTTTTTTTACTTTTGGACAATTTAAGGATTTATGTTATTACAGTTTAGTTCATCTAACATTCATATTTTTTTCTGGAATTCAGTTTTCTTTCTATTTAATAAACTTTCGAGATTCACTAATGATTCAGCATTTTTAATTTAATTTTAAGCATTTTTTTTTCTTTTAGAATAAAAGTTTTATTCATATCACCGAGTATTTTTTTTTTCAACTTCATATTTAAAAAAAATAATATTTTATTTGAATAATTTCATTTGAACATTTTTAATTTGATCAAAATAAGTATTTTCCTTTTATAATTATTTTAAAATTAAACTTATTGGTGTTAGCATTTATGTGAGAATTTAATAGTTATAAATTAACAAATTGAATTTTTAATTTAAAGGATAAATTGTTTTGAAAAATATATTAAACTAAATATTCTGTGCGATTTGCGATCACATGTACCCACGTTTTCAAAAGGGATTTAGTCTACTATGGTTGTAAATTCTTCATACGCGCATGTATTAACTAATCATTATGAATTACCAATTTTTAATATTATACATTATTAAACTTATTCAAGAGATTTTTTTTATTTGATGATATTATATTTTCTAAAGTTCAAGGATAAAAAGTACTTTTCGAAAGTGCATTCTAGAAATAAATTTTAAAAAGAGATTTACTGAAGTATGCCGGAATGACTTTTCTTTGACATCAGTAAAGCAATTTCCAATAATCACTTGATCTCTGTGACAAAGTTAAAAGTAAAGAAATGTCTGCTCTTAACATTGAACTTAGCGTCTTAACTTAGCATACATAGCTTTTAAACGATAAAGGAGAAAAATGGATTTAGAAATTTAAATTTCTCCTTTTGTTTCACTTATCCAGACCGAAAAAAAAAAGATTATTCATAATGATTCATCAGAAAATCAGACTTCACATCAAAAAGGAGAGGTTTTTATAAATTAAAATCGAATATACTTTTCTTTTTTCATTCTTTTCTTTTAATTTTTTTTATTTCCACGATGAAGATTATTGAAATATGAGTTCCTCTGATTAGTTTCTCTTCTAGCAAATAAAGAAATTTGCCGTATAGTAAACTCAAAGACCTCTCAAATATATTCTTGGATGAACTTTAAAAAATTTTCTTTTTACCATGAATAAAAAAGGTGAATAATAATAATAATAATAATAAAAGAATACAGAGCTTATAAAATGGATCGAAAGATACGTTTTAAAATTGCATGCTGTATTTATTTTTATAATTTGTACACTGGGATGGAAAATGTTGAGCAATTTTATCAAAGTAAAGTAATAACGAGAAATGAATATTTCCTTAAATATTGCAGATAAAGGTATGCGTTAAGTACCGTCTCTAAGCTTTTTCTTTAGGGAGATTTTTGATCAGAATGGTTCCCCACAATTTTTATTGTTCTTCTTTGTTGTTAGTGTTCTTTGAAATTCTCCTTTGAAGTGAAGGGTTGTGTCTTGATGTGAACGAGGCATATGCTTCTCGATCTGTTACGTGATTTCCAATAAGATATTTTAATTATAAATTATGCATTTCTTTCAATCATTTTATTTAAATTTTCGCAAAATGCTGTATTTCACTTGTAGGCATAAATATATTAATATCATAGAAGTCTATTAAAAGAATCTGTAAGATGAAAATGCTAATGTTTAAAAGTTATTCATCTGAAATCATTTTGATAAAAATGAAAAGATATATAAAATCATAACATAAATTTATGTATAGGGTGCGTTATGTTCGAACAAACTTAAAATATTTAAATATTAATAAAAGTAATGCTCAGAAAAAAAACTTTTTGCACGAATATGATGAAAATGGCATTGGATTTTTTTCCACGTATAAAAAAGTGATTCCAAAAATAACGAAAAGAGGGTGCTCGCAACCCATACTGAGGCGTTTTATTTAACATATTAACAATAAAACAAAATGCCGGAAAATAGGCACAGATTGTTAAGTATAGTCTATCTTTAATATAATTAGTCTACTATGGCAATGAATCCATTATATGCTGATGTGTTAAACTAATCATTATCATTTACCAATTTATATGCAACATTGTTAAAATTTTCGAAGTTTAATTATTAATTCTTTTCAATGGATATCATATTTTGTAAAGTTCAAGGATAAAAAGGACATTTCAGAAGTACATTCGAGAAACAAATTTTAAAAAAAGATTTACTGAAGCATGCCGGATTAGCTTTTCTTTGATATCAGTAAAGTATTTCCAATAATCACTTGATCACTCTGGCAAAGTTAAAGTAAACAAGTATCTGCTGGTAACATTGAATTTTGTATCTTAATTTAGCATACATAGCTTTTAAACGATAAATGGGAAAAAGGGATTTAGAAATTTAAATTTAACCTTTTTTTTGACTTCTCGAGACCGAAAAAAAAAGATTATGAATAATGATTCATCAGAAAATCAGACTTTCACCTCAAAATGGAGAGGTTTTTATAAATTAAAATCGAAAATACTTTTTTTTCCATTTTTTTCTTTTTATTACAACAATGAAGATTATTCAATCATAAGTTCCTCTCATTAGTTTCTCTTCTAGCAAATAAGGAAATTTGCCGTATAATAATCTCAAAGCCCTCTCAAACATATTCTTGGATCAACCTTGAACATTTTCTTTTTTGCCATGAATAAAAGAAGACGAATAATAATATAATAATAATACATAAAAGAATAGGGAACTAAAACAATGGATCAGGAATACGTTTTTAAATTGCACACTGTATTATATTTAAAAATTATAGTTAGTAAAAGTTATAACTCTTATAGTTTGTTCACTGGGATGGAAAATGTTGTGCAATTTTATCAAAGTAAAATAATAACGAGAAATGAATATTTCCTTAAATATTTCAGATAAAGGGATGCGTTAAGCACGGTCTCTAAACTTTTCCTTCAAGGATATCACAATGGTTCCCCAAAATTTTTATTGTTCTTATTTTCGGATCGTGTTCTTTCAAATTCTCCTTTGAAGTGCAGCATTATATCTTGATGTGAACAAGGTATATGCTTCTCGATCTGTTAAGCAATTTGAAATAGGATTTTTTAGTTATACATTATGCAATATATATAAATGTATAAATATGTGTATATATATATATTAATCATTTTATTTGAGTTTTTTAAAAAATGCTTAATTTCACTGTAGGCTTAAAAATATTAATGTTATAAAAATCTATTAAAAGAAACTTTAAGCTGAAAATTCTAATATTTAAAAGTTATTCACAAGAATTCATTTTGATAAAAATGGAAAGATATAAAATATTATACAGAGTGCATTATAAACATTAAAAATGTACAGACTTTAAAAAATTCTTGATGAAAAAAGTTATTCTTGGAAAAAATTACCATTTCCACGAATATGATAAAAAACACATCGAATTTTTTTCCATAAAAAAAAAAAAAAAAAAAAAAAAAAAAAAAAAATACAAAAATAACCAAAAGGGGGTGCTCACAATCCCTTCTGACGAGTTTATTTACATTATATTAGATACGAGAGGGTCTGACCTCTCAACTGGTAGACGGCAGGTGCTGGGTTCGAACCCAATCGCGGCCGTCGGCCTAACCGTTCGGAGTTTTCGTGGTTTTCTTCGAACCTTGCGTAAATACGGGTTGGGCTCCCTTAGAAAGACCCCCACGAAGGGCATATCTCCCCCTGGGCCTATATCCCTAGCGCAGATAATCGGCCGTCACAAAATACAACAACAATACAACAACAAAACACCTCTCTGGAGAAATAAATATTTCCTTAGATATTGCAAATAAAGGGATGCGTTAAATACGGTTTCGAAACTTTTTCTTCAGGAAGATTTTGGCTCACAATTGTTCTCCACAATTTTTATTGCTCGACTTTGTGGTTCGGACACTTTGAAATTCTCCTTTGGAGTGAAGGGTTATGTCTTGATGTGAACGAAGTATATGTTTCTCGATCTGTTAAGCAATTACCAATACAATTTTTTAATTATAAATTATGAAATATATATATATATACGTATTTTGTGAAAATTATTTTATTTAAATTTTAACAAAATGCTTTGTTTTACTTGTAGGCATAGATATATTAATATTACAGATATATATTAAAGAAGCTATACGCTGAAAATGCTTTGATTTAAAAAAAAAAATTCATCTGAATTCATTTTTATAAAAATGAAAAAATACATAAAATCATGACATAAATTGATATACAGGGTGCGTTATGAGATCGCGTTATAAGATCGTACAAACTAAAATAATCATAATGGAAAAAAGTAATTCTCGGAAAAAAGAGCTGTTTGAAGAATATAACGAAAATAACATTGGATATTTTTCCTCGTATAAAAAAAAGATTCCAAAAATAGCAAAAAGACGGTATTCATAATCCATATTGAGGCGTTTTCTGAAAATATGATTTAAGATAAAACATCAGAGAGGAAATAAATACAGTCCGTTTCGTATAGTCAAATTTTTAATGTATTTAATTCACTATGGTAGTGAATCCTTCATATGCTCATGTGTATGACTAATCATTATGAATTTTGAATTTATAAACAACATTATTAAACTTTTACGGACTTCATTATTATTTTTTTTAATGGATATTGAGTTTTGTGAAGTTCAAGGATAAAAAATTACATTTCAGAAGTACATTCTAGAAATAAATTTTCAAAAGAGATTTACTGAAGTTATTAACTTTTCTTTGATATCAGTAAAGCATTTTCCAATAATCACTTGATCACTCTGACAAAGTTAAAAGTAAGCAAGTATATGCTCTTAACATTGAATTTAACATCTTAACTTAGCATATATAGCTTTTAAACGATAAAGGAGAAAAATGGATTTAGAAATTTAATTTTCTCCTTTTGTTTCACTCCTCCAAACCCCAAAAGAGGATTTTGAATAATGATTCATCAGAAAATCAGACTTTCACATCAAAATAGAGAGGTTTTTATGTATTAAAATCGAAAGTTCTTTTCTTTTTTCATTCTTTTCTTTTCATTTTTTAATTTCCACAATGAAGATTATTTAAATATAAGTTCCTCTGATTAGTTTCTCTTCTAGCTAATAAGGAAATTTGCCGTATAATAAATTCAAAGCCCTCTCAAACATATTCGCTGATGAACCTTTAAATTTTCTCTTTTTGCCATGAACAGAAGAAGGCGAATAATAACAAATAAATAAAATAACAGAGAACTAATACAATGGATCAGGAGATACGTTTTTAAATTGCGTACTGTATTTACTCATATAGTTTGTCCACTGGGATGGAAAATGTCGAGCAATTTTATCACAGTAAAAGAAAATAACGAGAAATGAATATTTCCTTAAATATTTCAGATAAAGGGATGCGTTAAGTGCGGTTTCTAAACTTTTCCTTCAGGCAGATTTTTGATCACAATGGTTCCCCACAATTTTCATTTTCTTCTTTGAGGTTCGTATTCTTTGAAATTCTGCTTTGAAGTGGAGGATTATGTCTTCATGTGAACGAGGTTCTCGATCTCTTAAGAGATTTCCAATAGGATTTTTGAATTGTAAATCATGCAATTTTTTTAAATCATTCTATTTACATTTTAATAAAATGCTTTATTTTACTTGTAGACATAAGTACATTAATGTTATAAAAATCTATTAAAGAAACTGTAAGCTGAAAATGCTAACATTTAAAAGTTATTCATGTGAATTCATTTTGATAAAAAAGAAAAGATACATAAAAGCATAACATAAAGTTACATACAGGCTGCGTCCCCACAATTTTTATTGTTCTTTTTTGCTGTTCGTGTTCTTTGTAATTCTCCTTCAAAGTGAAGGATTATGTCTTGATGTGAACGAGGTATATGCTTCTAAATCTGTTATCAATTTCCAATAGGAGTTTTTAAAATAAAGTTTATGCTATATGTTTTTTTAGAAATGATTTTATTTAATTTTTATCAAAATGCTTTATTTTACTTGTAGGCATAAATATATTAATGTTACAGGCATCTATTAAAGAAGCTACACGCTAAAAATGCTAATATTTAAAAATTATTCAGGTAAATTAATTTTCATAAAAATGAAAATATATATGAAATCATCACATATAATTACGTACAGGGTGCGTTATAATTTCGAACAAACTAAAATAATCATAATAAAAAGAGTAATGCTCGAAAAAAAAGTTTTTAAACTAGCCAAAAAATGATGCTCAGAAACCATACTGAGAAGAATTTAGAATTTAGAGTAAATTTATTAAAGAAGCTATAAGCTGAAAATTCTAATGTTTAAAAGTTTTTCATTTAATTTTTAGTTCAGATCCCGATGCTGGAATTAGAAATTTTCACATTAAGATGGATTTAATAAGAAGACATTTTGTACTTTTGGCTAATTTAAGCATTTATATTATTAGAGTTTAGTACATCTGATATTCCTATTTTTTTTCTGGAATTCAATTTTCTTTCAATTTAGAAATCTTTCGTGATTTTACTATAATAATTCAACATTTTAAATTTAATTTAAAAAATTTTTTTCGCTTTTAGAAAAAAAAATATTTGTATCTCCAATTTTTTTTCAACTTCATATTTCCAAAAAAGAAAAAATAATAATATTTTTTTATTTAAATAATGTCATTTTAACATTTTTAATTTGATTAAAATAAGCAATTTCCATTTATAATTATTATAAAATTAAACTTTTTGATGCTACCACTTATGTGAGAATTTAATAAATATAAGTTAAAATTTAGAATTTATTAATCATAGGATAAATTGTTTTGGAAGTAATATTAAACGAAATCTTCTGTGCGATCCGCGATCACATGTATCCACCCGTTTTAAAAATGGATTTAGTATACTATAACTGTGAATTCTTCATATGCGCATGTGTAGAACAAATTATTCTCAATTACCAATCTATAATATTGTTGCAGCGTATATAGGGTTCTTTCGATGTTATGGTTAGACAACTTCAAACTCTTTTCTCTTAGAAAAGTAGAAAATAATTTATTTACAGATCTTCAGAACAACAGAGTCTTCGAAACTCACAAATATTACAAGATATTCCAAAATAACTGTTCAAATCTATCGAACAAGTACAAATATAGGTCGCAGAGACTCTTTATACAATGTCTCAACACTATATCACATTCAAAACAACGTAGATAAAACTCAATACATCAAGCAAACTTGCTTGGACAATCTCTAGTAGCTCACTCAATGACTGACTGGTAAATAATAACAACAGCTCGCATCGCTTCTCTTCTTATATAGGCTCGCAGCAGGTGCGGGAAATTTCTAGAACCATCTCGAAAAATCCACGGAACAACAAACAATGTATCAGTATACCTAAGGGGGGTTGCCATTGAGAGGGAAGGGTTACCATCGTCAACAATCACCAAGTTTGTCACCAACTTGGCGATATATTGCCAAATTTGGCGACCAAAATTAGTCGCCAAAAGTGACGCCAACTTGGCGATATCTTTATTATTTCGCCAATCTGCCGTAGACGTACACTGAAAATAATGGACAAGTTTGCTTGATAACAGAGACAATGTATCAAAAACTAATATTAGTAAAGGAATGGAGCTTAATAAGATTATTTACATTATTTTACAGTACAAACACTAACTATTTACAAAATTCGTAACAATATTATACATTATTAAATTTTTAATTTTTTTTTATGATATCATATTTTCTAAAGTTCAGGGATAAAAAGGACATTTCAGAAGTACATTCTAAAAATAAATTTTATTCTAGAATTAAAGAGAGGTAAAGAGTTAGGCAAAGAGAGTTACTGAAGCATGCCGGATTATCTTCCCTTTGTAAAGAGCAAAACATTTTCCAATAATCACTTACTCACTGTAAAAAAGTTAAAGTAAACAAGTATCAGCTCTTAACATTGAAAACAGCATCTTAACTTAGTATTTAGAGCTTTTAAACGATAAAGGGTCGAAATGGATTTAGAAATTTAAATTTATCCTTTTGTGTCAATTCTCCAGACCGAAAAACAGATTATGAAAAATGATTCATCAGAAAATCAGACTTTCACATCAAAAAACATTTATAAATTTAAATCGAAAGGTCTTTTTTTTAATTCTTTTCTTTTCACTTTTTATTTATTTCTACGATGAAGATTATTCAAATATAAGTTCCTCTGATTAGTATATCTTCTAGCAAATAAGGAAATTTCCCGTATAACCAACTCAAAGCCCTCTCAAACATATTCTTGGATGAATCTTTGAAAATTTCCTTTTTGCCATGGATAAAAGAAAGCGAACTATAATGATTATAATAATAATAATAAAAAGAATAGAGAACTAATACAATGGATCAGGAGATGCGTTTTTAAATTGCATATGGTATTTACTCTTATAGTTTGTTCACTGGGAGGGAAAATGTTGAGCAATTTTATCAAAGTAAAATAATAAGGAGGATAGATTATTTCCTTAGATATTGCAAATAAAGGGATGCGTTAAAAAGGGTCTCTAAACCTTTTCATTAGGGAGGTTTTTGATCACAATGGTTCCCCACAATTTTTATTGTTCTTCTTTTGCGGTTCTTGTTCTTTGAAATTCTCCTTTGAAGTGAAGGATTATGTCTTGATATGAACGAGGTATATGCTTCTCGATCTGTTAAGCAATTTCCAATAGGATTTTTAATTAGAAATTATGTCTTTTTTTTCAATTATTTTATTTAAATTTTAACAAAATGCTTTATGTTGCTTGTAGGCATAAATATATTAATGTTACAGAAATCTATTAAAGAAGCTGTAAGCTGAAAATTCTAAAATTTAAATTCATCTGAATTCATTTCGATGAAATTGAAAAGATATATAAAATGACATAAATTTATATACATTAAAAGCTGCGTTAAAAGCTTCTACAAACCTAAAATAATACATACTAAAAAAATAATGTTTGAAAAAAAAATACTGTTTGAACGAATATGATAAGAAAGACATCGGATTTTTTTTTCCATGGATAAAATTAAAAATATTCCAAAAATAACCAAAAGAGGGTGCTTACAATCCATACTGGGGCGTTTTTATGCGAATCAGATTAGCTATAAAACACCTGCTTTGCGATATCATTATTTTCTTAAATATTGCAGATAGAAGGATGTTTTAGGTGCGGTTACTAAACTTTTTTTTCCCGGTAGATCACAATGTTTCCCCACAATTTTTATTGTTCCTCTTTGCGAAACGTGTTCTTTGACATTCTCCTTTAACGCGTTCGCTGCCGCTTACGCGAAGATGTGATGACAGTCTATGCCGCATCGTAGTAGTGGGTTTTTCCCTGAAGCCGATATACTTTTTATAACAAAGAATCAGTAAAAGGTTTTCCCGCGCCAGCGCGTGACTGGCTATTGGACATCACACCACATCACGCGCTGGCGCGTGAGTGACCCCTTAACTTAGGCGCCATAACACGCACTCGTGCGTGAGCGGTAGCGAACGTGTTAAAGTGAAGGATTATGTCTTAATGTAAACGAGCTTTTGCCTTTTCTGTTAAACAATTTCGAAAAAGAGTTTTTTAATTTGTAAATTATGCTATGGAAAAATAATTAATAAAATAATTTTTGGAAATTGTTTTATTTAAATTTTTAAAAAATTCTTTATTTTACTTGTAGTTATGAATATGTTAATGTAGTAGAAAAATATTAAAGAAGCTATAAGCTGAAATTGATAATATTTAAAAGTTATTCATTACATTCTTAGTTCAAAATCCCATGCTGGAATTAGAACTTTTTATACAACAGAAATTTTGTACTTTTGGCCGATTTAAGGACTTTTGGTATTCGAATATAGGTCATCTGACATTCATATTTTTTTCCTGGAGTTAAATTTTCGTTCTATTTAAAAAAAATAAGTGATTTACTAATGATTTATTATTTTAAATTTAAATTTAAGCATTTTTTTCGTTTCTAGAAGAAAAGGTTTATTTATATCTCTTATAATTTTTTAACACAATTTTTATAAAAAAAATGAATATTTTATTTAAATAATTTCATTTGAATATTTTTAATTTGATTAAAATAAGTAATTTCCTTTTATAATTATTATAAAATTAAACTTATTGTTGCTTCCATTTATGCGAGAATATAATAATTATAATTTAACAGTTTGGATTTATTAATTAAAGGATTAATTGTTTTGAAAAGAAATATAATTTCGTACTTTATAAGTATAATTTCGTACTTTATAAGTATAATTTCGTACTTTATAAGTATAAAGTAAATTAAAGAAATATTAAACGAAACCTTCTGTGCGATATGCGATCACACGTGATCACTTGTTTTAAAATGGATTTAGTCTATTATGGTTGGGAATTCTTCATATTCGCATGTATTTACTAATAATTATCAATTAACAATGACATACATTATTACATTATGTTATACATTATTAAACTTATTCAAGCATCATTTCTTTTTTGGTTTATTCTTTGTGATGATATCATATTTTCTAAAGTTCAAGGATAAAAAGGACATTTCAGAAGTACACTCTAGAAATAAATAATAAAAAAAAAAAAGATTTACTGAAGCATGCCGTATTAACTTTTTAACTTTTCTTTGATCAGAGCAAAGCTTTTTCCAATAATCACTTGATCACTCTGACAGAGTTAAAAGTAAACAAGTATATGCTCGTAACATTGAATTTAGTATCTTAAATTAGCATACATAGCTTTTAAACGATAAAGGAGAAAAATGGATTTAGAAATTTAAATATCTCCTTTTGTTTCACTTCTCCAGATGTAAAAAAAAAAAAAAAAAAAAAAAGATTATGAATAATGATTTATCACAAAATCAGACTTCACATCAAAAAGGAAACGTCTTTATAAATTAAAATTGAAAGTTCTTTTTTTTTATACTTTTCATTTCATTTTTTTTTTATTTCCACGATGAAGATTATTCAAATATAAGTTTCTCTGTTTAGTTTCTGTACTATCAAAAGAAGCAATTTGCCGTATAATAAACTCAAAGCCCTCTCAAACATACTCTTGGATGAACCTTTGAAAATTTCCATTTGCCATGTATAATAATAATAATAATAAAAAGAATAGATAACTAATACAATGGATCAGGAGATACGTTTTTAAATTGCATACCGTATTTACTCTTTTAGTTTGTTCACTGGGATGGAAAATGTTGAGCAGTTTTATCAAAGTAAAATAATAACGAGAAATGGATATTTCCTTAAAAATTTCAGATAAAAGAATGCCTTAAGTACAGTCTCTAAACTTTTTTTTCAGGATGATTTTTGATCACAACGGTCCTCACAATTTTTATTGTTCTTCTTTTGCGGTTCGATTTCTTTGAAATTCTCCTTTGAAATGGAGGATTCTGTCTTGATGTAAATGAGGTATATGCTTCTCGATGTGTTAAGTAATTTCAATATAATTTTTTAAATATATATATAGTTTGAAAATCATTTTATTTAAATTTTATCAAGATGCTTTATTTCACTTGTAGGCATAAATATATTAATGGTATAAAAACATAAATATATTAATGGTATAAAAATCCGTTAAAAGAAACCAAAAGAGGAAAATGCTAATATTTAAAAGTTATTCATCTGAATTCATTTTGATAAAAATGAAAAGATATATAAAATCATTACATAAATTTACATACAGGATGCGTTATAGGTTCAAAGAAACTTAAAAATTTCATAGTGAAAAAAGTAATGCTCGGAAAAAAATGAAACTGTTTTCACGAATATAATGAAAAGGACATTGGATTTTTTCTATGTATATACATTTAAAAATGATTCGTAAAATAACCAAAAGACGGTGCTCACAATCCATATTTAGGCATCTTATGCAAATCAGATTAGCAAGAAAATATCTGCCTAAAACTAAATACATCATTTGATCGAAGCAGCATGCTGTCCTCACCATTGGTGTTTAAAAATTTCTACAAGAATTGTGCATGTAGAAAATCTCGCACTGAGAAATGACGGATGGTGAAAAAATAAATGTTGTTTATTGGTGATTTTATTTTTTATTGTTGAATTTAATACGACGTTTTCAGAAAACATGGAGTTTGAAAAATCATTCACGTTCCTGTTGGACATTTTTATTGAATACCAAGTGGTGATTCAAGGTCGTAAATTCGACTGCTCCTCACGATTTCCAGATTTGACCATGGTACGTTGAACATATTTCACTTTTAAACAAAGATACGGTGTCATGTGTTTGTTCCATAGTCTTTTTTGTTTTACCTACTTGCATAAAACTTCTCAGTATGACATTTGAACACCCTCTTCCGGTTACTTTTTGAAACATTTTATTTTACCATGAAAAAAAAAATCCCCATTCCTCTTAACATATCCTCACAAACCAAATTGTTTTTCGAACATTAACTTTACCTATTATGATTTTTTACACGAACTTGTGATGTATCGTATACACAGACATACATATATATAATATTATGCATTCACAAAGTACTATAACCGTAACAAATTACAGAATAAATAGGTATATCTTTACTTGAGAAAGATAGTCATGCGATATTTCTTTAAAATATCCTGAGAATATACAGCATATATGTACTTAAATTAATCCTCACTTTAGCCCAGTAGCCAAATCTTTTTAAAAACTCATACACTATGGAAGCAGTTGATTCTGTCGATATAAAAGAAGTGATTCACTAAGCAGAGTTATGTTGCATTGCTATTTTAGTGACCAGTACCACTTGAATTCAAATTGTTTTTGTCAAAACATAATTTAACTAGTTTTAACTAAACCTCATAGTCAAAACTATTTTACTTTGATTAGTTTGTTTATTTAAAAAAAAAAACATACCTTAAAATTAAATTAAAATACTTAAAATCGATACTTCGGTCGACTTCTATTACTAGCATCAGGAAGAAAAAAGGTGTTAAATTGTTTTGAAAATTAAATAAAAAATATCTAACCGTTTAGAATCTATAAAGTTCTTAAGGTTTCCAAATACATTCCATTTCAGAAAGTCATAAGTACCAAGTGCGCAGTGGCGGCATCTGTTTGTTATATCGTTTAATCCAATTTTATTTACATTATGTTTTTGTCTGATAGATTTATAACTGCATTCTATATTGTTCATTCGATTGAACTTTTATCTAACTTTTGTCAGATGGGTGCCGCTGCTGAATACGCTTTTTAAAATCGTTTATAATTGAAATGTCACAATAATCTTAGTTGCTTCTAGTTTTAACTGAGATATATTGACAGAAAAGTTTTGAATCCTCGCGTTTGCCACTGTTATTTAAACTTTCCCTTTTTAAACCTCACTTGATTAGTTTTTGTATTATACTAGTAAACGTGCTATTTGTATGACTAGGTAATGAAATAAAAAAAAATCATAGCTGACTCCCAAATGATAATCTGAATTCAATTTGATTTGTGTGATCATGATTATCCACATTTTCATGTTTACAACTGTAAGAATGTGAATTTGTACTTTCAACACTAATTTGTTTTATTCTGGCGGGAAAAATAATGAAGAATTTTTTAATTTTAATATAGTAAAATAACTATAAATATATATATTTATTCAATATTGCACTTTCTTTTAATGCTCAATGTAAAAGATACCTCACAGACAGGGAGGTGGCCGCACCGGCAATCACTTGAGTTCAGGGATGAAAATCTAGGATTAGTTTAATATCTATTCTCATATTAAAATACAGTCGGTCTGCCAAGTTATATCTTGGAGGAAAACACATAAGAATTTCGATTTTAAAGGTTGACTCATAGCTTTACATTATCTTTTCCTACAACCAATCCTCCATGGTCCCATCCCCTCCATGCCAATCCTCAGAGGCCGAGAGGTTCTGCTTTCAAAGCTGATAGACGACAGGTGCTGGATTCAAACACAATCGCAGGCTGTTGGCTTAACTTTCCGGAGTTTTCCGTGGTTTTGTTTAAATCTTGGATTTCCTTGCGTAAATACGGGTTAGGTTCCCTTAGAAAGTCCTCCAAGGAGGGCATCCTCCCTTCTTAGGGCTCATATACCTCGTATTGATAATTGGCCGTCATAAACACACTCAACTAACCACCCAATCCTCCATATTTCCGTACTTTTGGGCTCAGAAAAACACAATAATAAACCTACGAGTCAACCACAATAATCGGGTTTTTAGGTGTTTTCGACCAAGATATGAATTGGCAGATCCATTACATTTTAATATGCGAATCTAGATTAAATTTCATGCGTGGACTAGATGAGGGGATTTTCTGTGCTAGTCAGTCATTTACCTCCCAGTCTATTACAGATTTTGTAAAATACAGTTGAGTCTCTCTATAATGAAACTCCATACATCGAATTTCTCTATATAACGATTTTTTAGTAGGAACGGTCTCTTTTCACACGATTACATTAAAAACAGTCTCTGTATAGCGAAATATCTATCTCCATATAACGAATTTTTTCATAAATTGGTCATAATTTATTCAGTTTTAGAAAGCTTCGAAATCATATGCAATCAATTTTCCATCACATACTTTTGATTTATCGTCACTGCTGTGTTTTTTTATAATACTTCTCTCCTTGTTCTTTAAATCCAACGAATTCATCCCACCTCCCACACACCTTTCCACATCCTTCACAAAAGAGTGTCAATTGGATTGAAACACATGTAAGAGTGGAATCAATGAGAAGCCTTCGAAGGATGGGAAATGTTAATTACAATTTTTCATTCCTTGCTAAAATTTGAGCTTTTTTTTGAGAGCGTAACAACTTTAAAATAAAACAAACCAAAAATGACAGATTTCTTCGTCTGAAATTAATGCAAGTCTTTCTTATTTGATTGTCACTAAGCTTTCAAATAAATGTCTAGTCTCTTTTTTTAAACTATTTAAATAATTAAGAAATAAAATGTAAGGTTAATATTTACTTTTAAACATTTCAAATTCTTAATTCAAAAGATCAAAAATAATATTTGTTCAAATTTCACACATTAAATACGATTTTTAACATGATTCTCTATACATCGAATTTCTCTATATAACGAATTTTTTTACTGGAATGGTGGATTTCGTTATATAGAGACTCGACTGTACTTGAAAGTAAATATCTATGTATAGCTATGTATGTTTCTGTACACTTTTTTGTTTCTATAAAGTACTTATCAACAAATTATTATTTAATGTAAAAATGAGCCTCCCCTGGAAAAAAATTCCAAGGTCACTAAATGAATTTATATGCCAAAAATCCAAATGAAATTCTGTTCAAAAATCTAATTTAGTTGTGAGGCCCTTTCACAGTTTTGTAGAAATACTAAATTATAACCAAAATAAGTGTTTTAACACTCGCTCATCCTATTTGCACATATGAAGCTCTAGCATGATGTTTAATATAGCAGTAGTTATAATCACGAATTTTTTATTATTATATTCTTTCCTTAGCATAAAATGAAGTTATTACAACAGTTTAATAAGAAACATAGTACTTGCAATGTGAATATACACTAATTTATCTTTCTGCGTCAGGGAGAGGGAGAAAATATAAGCCGCTCCTCCTACTGTAGCAATGTCAATCTTTCCCTTCTTTCCGATGTGTAAGGCGCACGATGAATTCACACTTGCATGAGAATCATCTCCTTTATTTCAACACACGCATTAATAATTACACTATAAAATTTGACAACTACACACATACAAATCAAACCAGTAAAATAAACGTTAAAATCATCTTTAAAATCTAATCGCTTAAAAAAAAAAAGCTGAAAATATTTTTTAAATATCTTGCGTATACTATTATAAGATTCCATTTAAAAAAAATCAAAATGCTGTATGTAATTTATTTTTCTTTACTGGATTGTTTATTAATATTTAATATTCAGAAATATTTTTACGAATGCAATAATATTTTTCTACCGCTAATTATTCTCGTCTTAAATTTTTATATCAACACAACACATAATTAATTATTTTCTGCATGCACTGCATAAAAATCTCAGCAATAAATAAATGTTCAATATTAATTAAAATTTGAATTACGGTGTTTATTTTGCCATTACATATTTTTATATTATTATTAATTACGTTGTCTGTGAAAAAAAAAACAATTGTTGAATAACGAATTCATATATATTTTTTTTATTTTATTTCAACACTGTTTTCATAAATTGAAAAAAAAAATTGAAGGATTTTTTTTCATTTGAGTTTATTCGCTCATGTAAAAAAAAAAGCAGAAAAACCTTGCACTGTTTTTTTTTTCTTATACTTAAGCAATTTATTTCCACAAATGAAATAATAATTGAATCTTTGTGCATAAATATTGTAAAAAAATCTAAATTTATAAATTATAAAAAAATGTACTTTTCTTCATTGAATATCAATTAATTTTCTTTTTAAGTACTACATTAAAAATGGAGTTCATCGTGTGCAAAAGATAAAAAAAAAGAATAAAAATTAAAAATAGCAAAAGAATACGCAAGATTAAAAAAAAATTTGGAAAAAAAAGGAAAACTTCTACAATTTATGAAAAGATTTTTATTTTATTTTTCCGTTTTTATTTCTCTGATAGTGTGTGAAGCATTGTTATATGTGTAAGAAAAATTTAGCATTCTAAAAAATGTTCTATTATTTAAAAAATTTAACAGTTGTGTTTGAATTTTTCCCGAGCTTTTTTCCCTTTTTTGTCGCTTGAAAGATTCTAAAGGGAAGAGAGATATGTGTTTACCATGCACACATGTATGTATGTTAGAATGTATTGTATATATTATCCAGTTTTGTAATGCACCCTAATGCGAAATTTCATATCTAAGTTTTGAGTTAAAGAGTAACAAAGACAGACTATACAATTTGCGGTTTACTAATCACTTCTAATCTAATTTAACGAATCGCACGAAAAAAAAAAAAAAAAAAAAGGTTGGAAATTACACGACAAGTGTAGCAAATGTGGTGCATTCGTACGATAACAAAATTTTAAAAATATTTAGATCTTGGTGTAATAATTAACAGTATTTCGGACATAGAAGAGTGGACGAAATATTTTCTGTATCTCTGTAAATACTGTCTGCCTTCTAATGTACAGGAAGTAGCTTGTAGCTACTTGTAGCCTCGGCAACGTATATAATTTCCTTTGTGAAATAGTTTACAGTATTAAAACGCGCCCCAAACAATGTTCAGCCAATACCATTATGTAATGGAAATAATTTTACTTTTGTGTGGCCCTGCAAATGAATAATAAATATTCATTGCACCCCTGATTGTACAGAATGCATTTTGTAATATATACTTCATAGATTCATATCAATTCCATTATGTTCGAAAAAGTATATCACCACTAAAATCTCTTGAAATTATTTTTCCCAATGATCATAATGTAACGAGATGATTTGACTGACCCTGCAATTAAACTATACATCCGATTTTCATAAAATTTTAAATGACTCGACAGAATTAAGCAAAAATTATATATTTTAAATTTCAAATGATTCGGTTGCGTAGTTCTTGTTCTAATATCTACATATATCAGTCAGCCTGTATCACCCTTGATATATGCAGACAGATGGACGGATTAAACGACCACTATAGGTGCTGCGTATTTGTATAATTACGAAAGCAACCAAAAGACGAACGCACTTGGCCCCCGTCCTCCCGAGTTAATAACTTTATAATTGATATAATATGAGTTATTTAGATTTCACTTATAAAAAACTTATTTGAAATTAAATGTTTAAAATGTAAAGCACCACCCCCTTCTTCTCCGCCACCCAAAAAGTAAATATTCTTTCAAAAAAAAAAAAAAAAAAAAAAAAAAAGGATTTAACTATTTGAAATTATGCTAGACTACTTTTTAACTTTTAACTACTTCACAAAAGTTACACATGGGTAATTATTTCTTTTATTTTCAAATGAATCACCATCACTCAAAATGTTACTTAATATATATTTCATACTTAAAAGAAGAATTTCTTATCCTTAATCCAAGAAGATGCTCAAACAATTCATTTGATATAAGCTGCTTAAACACTCCCAGGGGATCGATGTGATATAAGAATTTTCCCCTCGATCAGATATTCCAACCACTGAAAATCCCACAATCACGTCATTTCTAATAAGAAATGAGACTCCTCGACTTTAAGGATGAAACTCCTATCCGTGGCAAAAGATTAATGTTTCGCAAGTGCCTAGGGAATTCATGAAGAGAATTGAATGGCATCTCTGAGAAAGCATGATTAATGTTGGTATACTGTCGTTGTTTGAACGCTTTCCCCTATTTGGAAATGTAAACTTCTGGGGAATTGTCAAGTCTTTGAATACATTTCGTTATTTGGATTCCAGGCTTGAATATGTTGGTTTATTGATTTTTAATTTTAAGGAATAAATATTTATTAAAATGATCTGAAGAATTTATACAATACCTTACTTTAGGAAATTCATTATCCACATTGTAAATAATTTATTAACTATTAATCTTTGTATATAGTCGAAACAAATGAGCCAGATTTGGGCAGCTTCGTATGATTAGAGATAAAAATTAGTACAGTTCTGAAGGCACAGCATTTTTTTTCGTATTTCTTATTTTTACATTTTAATTTAAAAAAAGCTTTACAAAATTTCTTCATAATTGTGAATTTTATTACTTCCATTGCTTCAAATAAAAAAAATAACGAAAATACGTGGCTTTTTTGAACAATTCTTTTTTCATTTTCAAGTTTTTACTTTCTGCACTGTAAAACATTTGTGTAACGTTACTCCATAAATCTGGTGGCAGCCTTGCTGCCTACAGTTTGGTGGAGTATTTTAACGATATAATCGGTGTAACATTGCAATGTTACACCAGTAATGCCTGTTTTTATTACACCATTATGCAAGTGAAAAATTACTCAATGAAGTGTAAAACGTAGCTGCCACAAATTTTATGGAGTAACGTTACCACAAATGTTTTACAGTGTGTTAAAGAAAAGAAAAATGGACATGTACTTTATTTTTATAAGCAACTAAAAATGCATATTTATTGCTACTTCACATGAATATTGTCTAAATAATGGTTTTAGTGGCTTATTTTACCGCTATGAATTATGCATTTTTCCTTGGATCAGATAGTCTAAATAATGAAAATTTCGCAATCACGTCATTTCTAATAAGAAATGATACTCCTCGACTTTAAGAATGAAACACGTTTCCGTCAGACCACTTGGAGCAAAAGATTAATGTTTCGCAAGTGCCTAGGGAATCCATGAAGAGGACTGAATGGCATCTCTGAGAAAGTAGATTAATGTCGGTATACTGTCGTTGTTTGAATGCTTTCCATTTATTTGGAAATGTAAACTTTTGGGGGATTGTCAATTCTTTGTAAACATTTCGTTGTTTGGATCGACACTCAGTAATGTTGGTTTATTGGTTTTTAATTTATTTTATTCATCCCAAAAATTTTAAAGAATGAAGATTTATGAATCATAATGTGAAAAATTTATCCATCACACATTATATCAAATTTTTTATGCATTTACCTACATAAATTCCAAGTATATGAACTTGTAGGTAATCACTCTTGGACAAATCCTGGCATCTTTTTATCTGGTAATCACATATTAAGTATTTTTTTAGAAAAAGAAAAAAATATTTAAAATCATTTTCTGATTACGTAATTAAATTAAAACATGCAACATATTACTATTAAGGAAAATGCTTTCTGGGGAAACATTCACATCCCCCCTTAAATATACAGCTGTTTATTTAAAAAGTTCTGGTGAATAGTTATAGCTTAAAATATAAATGTACATCACAGTTTACGGTAAATCTTATAATTTTATTCCAAGTAGCTGATAAAACAGGTTTTTTTTTTTTTTTTTTTTTTTTTTTTTGATAAAGGAATTAAAAAAAATCCCAAAGTACTGGTGTGATGTAATTTTTTTTCTTGATTTACATTTCTCAGGCACTGAAAATCTCCTAATAACAACTTCATAATTGATATATAAAATATTTAGATTTTAATAATGTAACTTACTAAAAATGTATAATCCCCTCCAGTGTTGCCAGACAACTGTCAAAATTTATTTCAAATACAACTATTTTCGTAGAGTATTAATTGGTAATTTCAATCGCTAAATTTCTATACGTCGTAAGTCGATTTTTTTTTCTATGATACAAATGGTATTCAAAATAGACTTGTATTATTTTCCTGGCAAATGCCATCACCCACCTCCTCTCCCAACCAAAATAAACAAATATATGTTTTCTTAAAAAATATAAAAAATACATTTAAAATTATTTGCAACCACCGCTGGACTACTTCTTAACTTTTAACTACGTCACGGAAATTTCACATGAGTAATTACTTCTTTTATTTTCAAGCGAATCACGATCTCTGAAAAAGTTACTTAATATATATTTAACGCTTAGAAGAAGAATTTCTTTTCCTTAGTACAAGAAGCTGCTCAAACAATTCATTCGTTATAAGCTGCTTAAACACTCCCAGGGGATCGATGTGACATAATAATTTTTCCCTCGATCAGATATTTGAACCACTGAAAATACCACAATCACGTCATTTCTAATAAGAAATGAGACTCCTCGACTTTAAGGATGAAACTCGTTTCCGTCAAACCACTTGGGGCAAAAGATTAATGTTTCGAAAGTGCTTAGGGAAGACATGAAGAGAACTGAACGGCATCCACGAGAAAGCATGATTAATGTTGGTATACTGTCGTTGTTTGAATGCTTTCTACCTATTTGGATATGTAAACTTTTCGGAGAAAAGATTTCTTTGAATACATTTCGTTGTTTGGATTCTACTCATTAGTATGTTGGTTTATTGGCTTTTAATTTATTTTATAAAACCCAGAAATTTTAAGGAAGAAATATTTATAAATAATAATCTTAACAATTGACCTTGCATACATTGTATTAAATTTTTTATGTAACTACTGGCATAAATTTCAAGTGTAGGAAAGTGTATGTAACCACTCTTGAACGAAGTATGATATCTCTTTATCTGGTTGTCACGCATTAAATATTAGTCAGAAGAAGAAAAAAATAGATTTAAAGTCATTTTCTAATTACTTAATAAATTAATACATGCAAAATAATATTATTAATAAAATTGTTTTCCGTCGAAGCACTCACATCCCTATTAAAAATACTGATGCTTATTTAAAATTTTCTAGTGAATCTTTATAGCTTAAAATACAAATGTAAACCACAGTTTAGGGTAAATAATTTTAATACAAGAAGCTGTTAGAACATTTTTTTCGATAAAAAGTAATTAAAAAAATCTCAAGTATTGGTGTGAAATATTTTTTTTTTCCATGTACCAAATTTTCCACCCACTGAAAATCTCTTAACAACTTCATTCCTAGTATCATATGAGACATTAAGATTTTAATTACAAATGACTTATTTAAAATAAAATCCCCCACTAAACTACTTATACGCTACAAAAATTACATATGTATAATTACTTCTTTTATTTTCAAATGAATCACGACCACTCAAAATATTACTTAACACTTATTTCACGCTTAAAAAAGAATTTCTTATCCTTGATTTAAGAAGATGTTCTAACAATTCATTCGAAATAAGCTGCTTAAACACTCTCAGGGGGATCGATGTGATATAAGAATTTTTCTCTCGATCACATATTCCAACCACGGAAAATCCCACAATCACGTCATTTCTAATAAGAAATGAGACTCCTCGACTTTAAGGATGAAACTGGTTTCAGTCAGATCACTTGGGGCAAAAGATTAATGTTTCGGAAGTGCCTAGGGAATCCATCAAGAGAATTGAATAGCATCTCTAAGAAAGCATGATTAATGTTGGTATACTGTCATTGTTTGAATGCTTCCCACCTATTTGGAAATGTATACTTTCGGGGCATTGTTAATTCTTTGAATGCATTTCGATGTTTGGATTTTATGCATTAGTATGTTGGTTTATAGGTTTTTGATTCATTTTATTCATCCAAGAAAATTTTAAGAATGAAAATTTATGAATGATAATCTGGACAATTTATCTATCACATATCATATCATTTTTATTGGGCATTTACTTGCATAAATTCCAGGTGTAGGAAGGTGTAGGTAATCACTCTTGGACAAACCGTGATTTCTTTTTACCTGGTTGTCACGTATTAAATATTAGTTAAATGTAGAAGAAATAAAGGAAATTTAAAGTAATTTTCTGGGTACTTAATAAATTAAAACACGCAAAATAATATTATTTACAAAAATAGTTTCCGTGGAAGTTCTCACGTCCTCCTTAAATATACTGATGTTTATTTAAACTTTCCCAGTGAATCATCGTAGCTTAAAATATTAATGTAGATCAAAATTTAAAGTAAATTTTGTAATTTTAATCTAAAAAGCTGATAGAATTTTTTTATTAAAATAATTTAATAAAAAGGTATTAGTTTGACATAAAATTTTTTCTTTAAAGAAATTTTCCAGCTATTGAAAATCTCACAATAACTTTATCCCTGATATGAAGTGCCATGTTTAGATTTTAATTATAAATTTCTTCTTTAAAATGAAATGCTTAAAATCTGAAGCTCCCCACATCTTCTTCTCCACCACAAATTTTAATATACTGTCTGCAAAAAAATGTATATAAAATATATTAAAAAATTTCCTGCAACGACCATTAGATTACTTCTCAACTTTTAACAACGACACAAAAATTACAGATGAGTAATTATTTCTTTTATTTTCAAGTGATTCACGATAACTCAAAACGTTACTTAATATATATTTCACGCTTAAAAGAAGTATTTCTTATCCTTAATACAGGAAGCTGCTCGAACAATTCATTCGAAATAAGATGCTTAAACACTCCCGGGATTGATGTGTTATAAAATTTTTTCCCTCGATCAGATATTTCAACCAATGAAAATCCCACAATCACGTCATTTCTAATGAGAAATGAGACTCCTCGACTTTAAGGATGAAACTCGTTTCCGTCAGATCATTTGGGGAAAGATTAATATTTCGCAAGTGCCTAAGGAATCCATAAAGAGAATTCGATGGCATATCTGTGAAAGCATAATTAATGTTGGTATACCGTCGTTGTTTAAATGCTTTCCACTTATTTGGAAATGTAAACTTTTGTATAATTGTCAATTCTTTGAATACATTTCGTTATTTAGACTCCACGCTTAGTTATCTTGGTTTTAATTTATTTGATTTATCCCAGAAACTTTTGAGACTAAATATTTTAAAAATATTCTGAACTATTTATAGCATATATTATTTTTGGAAATTATCCACATAGTATATAATATATTAATTACAGAGGGACTATCAATCTTGGTTTAATGTCGAATCAAATGAACCCGTTTCGGGACAATTTGCCATTAAGTTAATAACATAGAGATAAAAATTGGTACATTTGTGTCATCGACAACTTTTATTATAATAATTATTATTATTATTTTCTGTTTTTTTATTTTAATTTAAATAAACTTTTGTCAAATGTCTTCAAGATTTAGGATAATCTTATTACTTCCATCGCTTTAAAAATAAAAGAACAATAGCGAAAAATAAACAGACACGAGGCTTCTTGAAGTATTTTTTCAATTGGTAAATTAGTATTTAAAAAAAATCATGTGTAATTTATTTTTATAAACTACTAAAAATTCATATTTATTACTGCATCACGAGAATATTGTGTACATGAAGGTTTTAATGGTTTTATTTCATCTCTATGCATAATGCATTTTTCCCTCGATCAGTTATTCCAACCACTGAAAATCTCACAATCATGTCATTTCGCATATTTCAGATGTGTATATTGCTGGGACGATTACTGTTTCTAAACCAATAGGAGAGCGTCATTATCACGGTCAAGTACACGCCCACACAGTTTGATTGACAGGAACTCGTGGACAATTGACGGTGCTAATTATAACGATAATCTGTTGCGGATGAAAGTGAGCTGACTGGCTGAATGGTCAGAGCGTCGAGCTTGAAACAGGAGGAATGGGTTCGAGTCCATCGCGGGCCGAGAGTCCGTTGGTGATTTTTTTTTTAAATTATTGGAGGCTGTCTTTTATTAATAAATAAGACATTTAAAAAATATTTCAAACCCTTTTAATATTCTAAATATCGTTCCAAAATGATTTATATATATATTAAACAAATGGGAAAAAAAGTATTCTGCGAAAATATCCGTATAAGCAAAATTCTTACTTTAATTTTTATTTATTTATTTATTTATTTATTTCAGGATCAGAGGAAGTATAATTTCTAGTTGAAGTAAATAAAATTCAGTCATTTTGAAAAAAAAAAAAAAAATCCTTTCGTACCTTTAATTTTTAATTACCGAGTACAAATTCAAACAATCCGAGTACAAATAAATAATAAACACACACGATCAATTGTCCACGAGTTTCTGTCAATCAAACTGTGTGGGCGTGTACTTGACAGTGATAATGACGGTCTCCTATTGGTTTAGAAACAGTAATCGTCCCAGCAATATACACATCTGAAATATGCTGTCATTTCTAATAAGTAATGAGACTCCTCCACTTAATGTTGGTACTCTATCATAAATTTTGGTATACTGTCGTTGTTTGAATGCTTTCCACTTATTTGGAAATGTAATTTTTTAGGGGATTGTCAATTCTTTCTTTGAATACATTTTGTTGTTTGGATTCCACGCTTGATATGTTGGTTTATTGGTTTTTAATTTATTTTATTCATCCCAGAAATTTTAAGGATTGAATATTAATGAAGAATATTTCGAGCAATTTATCATAGTATACTACATCTGGAAATTCATTATCTGTCTTAAGGGGGGATTCTACATAAGACGAAAACCTGTGTAACTTGGAAAGATTTTTAATTCCTTGCAAATCCTTAGACATAGGGTAAAATTTTTCTAAGACGAAATATTTTGCCTATTATGGAAAATTATCTTGTTTCCGATCGATTCCGCCTTAGACAGAGTTTACGGAACTTACAATAAATGCAAGTGTAGGAAGATGAAGACAAGCATTCTTGGACGAACTATATATTTAAAACACAAAGCTGTTTTTTTAGTCATCTGTCCTAAACTTTCTACTGAACCGATTTTGTTAATTATTTTTTTAAATGAAAGTTGTTCATTTCTAGATGTGCTAATATTAACTATTTTTTTCATATTCCTATTTTTATATTTAAATTTTGACTTTAAATGTCATTTATCAAATTTCTTCAAAATGATAGCAATCAGATACTTCCACTCTTTCGGATAAAAGAGCATTAATGAAAAATACTAAGATACGCGGCTTTTAGGATTATTTTTTCATTCGTAAGTTATTTTTGGTATTTAAAAATTAAACACGTAGAATTTTGTTATTCTAATCAACCAAACATTCACATATTTATTGCTAAATTACGATAATATTGTCTATAGTGTTTTTTTTTTTTTAATCTCTGTACATTAACTATTATCTCCTAAATCAAATATTTCAACTTCCAACCACTGAAAATCCCACAATCACTTAATTTCTAATAAGAAATGAGACTCTTCCAATTTAACCCCTTGCGGCCGAGCGACAGTTATATGCGCAGCAAAAAGGCTTAAGAATCCATGTTTATACCAACCTGTAAAATTTTACTGCAAAATTTACCTTGTTTAAACGGCGCATTTTCCCGATTTAATAAGTCACAAATTTCTGCTTTTAAAAACCGGTGACAAAACATTAAAACTTACGTAAAACACTCCCGTCGCGTCGCGAAGGTGTTAAAGGTGCTCGTCACTCAGCTTTCTGATTATCCTTTGTAATGTTAAGTCTATGGGAGTTTGATTTATACTTATGTTTAAAATATCTCGTGAAGAAATTATTATTTTTAACTTCTTTTTTCTGTGGTTTCTTCTTTAAGGATATCTCTTTTTTTACTTCTCTCAAAATATCTCTAAAAACTACACTTAATTTTGTACAAATAGTCACAATTTTACTTCCAGTTCATTAGTTTTTAAAACATAAAATATTGAATTAAGCATGATTTTTTAATAATTTATAATTTACATTGAAAAAATTTATAAATTGCAAATTCAATATATTTATGATTGGGAGTTTTTACGATTATAACATCACAAAAAATTATCACATTAGGATTTTTAATTTAAAGAGATATTAATAAGAATATGAAATTGTAATTTAATATTCGAAAAACTTTTAATTTTGAAGGTTTATAACCCAAAAACTTGTCATCCAAATGACTTAAATTTTTGCTTCTAGGCGTTTTTTGAATGAAGATTTAAAATGCGTCATGAAAATGCAGTTGTCTTTGAAAAAAAAAAGTTTGATACGGTTTTGGTTTGTAGATGGCCTTTTAAGCAAAGTTTATGCACATCGTTTAAAAGTAGATTTTATTTTCAACCGTTTCGTACCGTTAACTCTTTCGTATCATTCTTTGGTAATTACTGTCACTGTTAGTAACTAGCTGGGATGTTCAAGTTTTTTAAGGACTTTACGTAGATTTAATGAGATGGGAACATTTATTTGTAAAGTATAATATTGTCCTTTATCTTAATAATTTAAAGATTGATAATTAAATGTAGAATAAAATGTATTACAATTAGCATTTAAACATGCAATTTTTATAAAGACACTCAGCTGAAACATACATTCTTAACATCGATTGTGCTGGATACCGGCATACATTACTTTAATCAGTTCGTAGAATACTTACGTATAAAAATAGCTTCTGCTTAGAGTACACATATTTAACATTTACTCCTATATTATTTAAATATAATTTTTTTTTTAGTTATTTCAACATGTAAATGCAGTTTCACCATAATGATTTTTAACGTTCGAATATCTTTGCTTTAGAAGTATTTTTGAAGCATTATCACTTAATAACTGTAAAAGAAGTTATTTACTGTAAACATATAATTAAGCGATGAAAACATGTATGCCGCAAATTTTAAGAAAAAAAAAAATATTTCACCCCCAAAAGTGGAAAAATTCTATATGACATGCATGTATTAAAGTATTAATGAGAAACCACCAGCTGTATTTATCAGATTTCTTCTTGCTTCCTACTAATTTTCTAGTCAAGTTTCATAGACAACAAAATATTTTGGGGTTCTGGGCACTATTATTACTTTTTCTAAAGTTTTTCATGTACAAACTTTTCTAGCTGTAAAACATACATTTTTCATCTCCCCGCTTTAAATCATGACATTATCAGATTTTCCCATTTTCTGAATCCTTAATTATACAGATTAAGCCCTTATCTATACACTCCATTAAAATAAACAAAATATTCACTCTTATTTTTTTCCTCTTTCGAATGTGAAATTTTACTAAAAGTAGTCATTTACACTTTGATTTATGACATAAAATTACTTCTGAAAGCGTAAAAGTTTGGTACATACTTTAGTGTTAAAGAAATTTAGAATTTTTTTCCTCTTTAATTTTGCCAACAAGTTTTCCTGCGTAAAAACAATGTTGTGGAAATCCCTTGTTAAATTATTTGGGAAACTAATGTTTAGCTTTATTTTGTTAATATTTTTTGTTTGTTTGCATGTTTTATTTAAATAAAAAGTTTTAAATTGCATTTTCTTCATCAAAATAAAATGCGAAAAAAAAGGTTTTTTATTAAAAAATAAAGCTAACAATTCAAGATTAAAAAAAATGTATAATTTCAAAATTCTGGTAACCACAAAAAATGTTTTAGAAGGGGAATGGTATCCCGATTTACGTCCACTCATATTACGCTGGACATAAATCGCAAGATCTGGAAATTATATTTATAGTTAGCTGATTTATTTAGAAATCGATCTATTGCAATTACTTTGTTTATGGTATATTATTAGATATAAGGTTTATCGGTACACGTTTGGTACAGGGTCACGTATACCCACTTGCTTTATTTCACAAACGATACAATATATGGTATCACTAATGAAAATAATAGAGCTCCCATGATGTATTGAAATGTAAAATGTTGTTTGCAATTAAAGAATAGCGGTATTTAGTTTAGAAAATCAACTGTTGTGATTTTTCAAAACACGCGTAAATTTTTAGTTTACATAATCTGTCATGCAGTGTTTGTTGTTTAATACTAAACTTTAAGTGTATTATATTCTGAAAGAGGATCATTTCCTCTATATGTTTTGCTATCTAATTGAATGAATACATTTGATAAAACGCTTCTAGGTTTATTTGTAAAATATAATGGCATCAGGTGCACTTTTACACAAAACCCTGGTGGCACATTTACACAATGTACAAACGTGTTCCAGTCCTGTAGGTCAGTTCGTATTGCCTTATGTTATGTTGTTTTATAAAATGGTATTTTAAACAAAAATGAAATAATATCAATAAATTTTATTTGTATAAAGACCTTTGGCGTTTTACAAAGTTTAACAATAATATCGATATTAATATGAAACTTAAATATGGCAATCTCTGCAAACAATATACTAGCACGTACTATCTAATATTACCGACACAATTCCAGGATGTTAATGAATTTTACGAATTTTAGAACAAATAAAAATATTTAACAAAGCGTAATTATTATGACTTTTTGATATCTTTATTAAAATAAACAAATTTCTTAAAAAAATAAAAATAAAAAATGTTATAGAAAATTTAAAGACGGAAAGAAAAAAAATTCCTCTCTAACAATTACTCAGATGAGGAAGACAATGCGTCTGTATTTATTGTTTAGGATTTTAAAATAATTCTTAATCAATAGAAGAGAGGGTAAAATGCACAAAATGTCAGAGGGGGGATGGGGCTCATGCAGAATGCATTCGAAGAGATTCTGCTTAGTTTGTCTACATCAACAGCAATAATGATTTTTTTTTCTGATCTATGAAAATGCATAAAAAGTATGAGGTGCGGGCTCATGCAGAATGCATCACTAGAAATTCTACTTACTTTGTTTTCTGACTGATGAAAATTTATAAATTGTATGACGTGTAGGATCATGCAGAATGCATCAGAGGAGATTATATTTACTTTTCCTACATCAACTGTAACAGTTATATAGATGATGATAGATGATGAATTTTGTTAAACTAAACATACTTAATTTTTAATGTAGACTTAACTTGTAGCCTATTACTTAACTGGATAGATATATTGTTCTTAATATATTTGTATTTTTATAATGTCTTCTTTGATCTAAATATCTGCATACACGTGCCTCGGTCACGGAGCACTTCTATATACGCGGCATAAATCTATATATTAAACTTACATAATGTTTGAAATGCCACAGAATTAAATTTGATGATGTCAAACTATACTCAGAGGATTATTTGTTGTATAAATGACAATACCTGTCTACACATTTCAAGGGTGATTAATAAAAAGCTTAAATTTCAAGGAAATGTGGATATTTGGAATGTAAAATCGGGATTATTACAAAACTTTTTGACCGGTATAAAAAAAGTATTGCAATAATTTACTAAAAAGTTATAAATGAATTGCTTTGTTTATTATTCGAATATCCATTTAATTTTTTTTTAAGATCAAGAAACATGATGTTAGATTTATCTCCTTCAAATAAACTTTAATAGTCATAATATAAAATAATGTAAACCAAATACAACAGCATTGATTTCACTACTGTTCAATATTGCAAATTAATAACTACTCATAACAATATTTTATTTACGAAAAAACAATGAATAAATATGAAATTCAAGTTTGATTTACTTATAAATGAGTATAATATCATGAAATAGCTGAAAAATACGTAAGTTGCAAATAAATGTGAAACAAATTAGATAAAGTAAATGTTTTTATATTTATTTTATCAGACTTTAATAGTATTTTTCCCCCTTAAACTAATAAAGAAATGTATAAAGAGGTTTTATAAAAACAATCAAATAAACAAACAACAATTATTTTATTATACTTAAGCATACACAATAATAATCAAGTTGTTAAAGCAAAACTTGACATTAAAAGTCTTTGATATTTTGAAAAATATTCTCAAATATTGTTCAAAAATAATATACAGCAATTTTTCTTATCATAAGATGGGTCACAATTTATTCTTCTGATTATAAAGTCTCATGAAGATATGTGCAGTATTTCCTTTATTAATCAAGTATTTGTACTACATATATTTCCACCAATCATATCCTCAAAACTTTAACTAGTGCTTTTATCTATTTTATCTTTAATTTCTCCAGGGAATTTAAATCTAATTCAAAATAATTTTAAAAGAAAAAATAATGGAGAAGACACAGGTCTAATACGTTTATAGCAATTTTAATATAAGTATCATAAACTAAATTGTTTATGTTATTTATTAAAAATAAACAAACAAACAAAGAAACAAACAAAAACCTATTTAAAACAATCTGTGATATTTTTCTACTAAAAAATGAATGTAAAAATGATATAATTATTACACACATTTTTTTAAAATTAAATATAAAAAAAACAGAAAAAGCTGTATTGTGTGTAATGTTTGTTTTAAAAATAATGTGAATCAAAATAGCATTTAAATAATCTAAAAATTTAATAATAATAATAATAATAATTATTATTATTATTATTAATACTATTATTATTATAAAAGAGCAGTGTGTAATACGTTTCTAACGATTTTTAAATAAATATCAGAAATTAAATTGCTCATAACATTTAACCAAACAATAAATAAATAAATACATTTAAAATAATATGTGTTTTTATAAAAATAAAAACAAATATAAAGAGTATATATTTACTACACACTTTATGCTTCATTAATTGGGAAAAGCTTTATTATGTGTAATGTTTGTTAAAAAATAATATGAATCAAAATAGCATTGGAAAAATCTATTGAAAATCCCTTTAAATTAAACATAAAATGGTATTTTAATTCACGAGTAGAGAAAATGACAATAACTTTTTTTTTTTTTACTTCCAATACAAATTTTGCTGCATATGTGTTTAATTTCACAAGTGTGAATTGATAAAAAACTGACACGGTCAAAATCAACATTAGATGTAATTTTTCGTGAAATATTTGATCATCTACGATCCATCTCTATATGTCCTGCTGAAAATTAACTTTCATGTGTGAATAATCCCGAAAAAGTTTTTTTTATAGCATGTAAACGGAGCATTTTTAGAGGCGTAAAAATACGCAACAATGCCAAAGCTTTCAGAACATAAATCCTTAAAAGTTACGCGCATAACTTCCTTCATTATCCAACTGAAATACTGCTTATTTCAGCACTAACCACATCCTTCCTGACATTAATTGCTGGCTTATTCTCTATTTACAAATCCCTCCAAACGGGTGGAACCTTCACCAGCCTTTTTTTTTTTTATGAACCTTTATGCTATATGAAGATCGAAAGTCACAGCGTTTATGAAGCAAATCTCTTCCACCCCTTTGCACTCAAGAGGTACTCAGCTTTTAGCGGGGGAATTTTTCAATTCATTTACCAAACTGAGAAGATCAGTGCAAACCTTTGGGAATCAATGATTCTGAGATTTTTTTTTTTTTTTTTTTTATATTTACGTTCTTTATCGATAAGTATCTTTTAAAAGAGAAAAGAGATTGCTGAGAGAGAAAATTTTGAACATTTAGTATCTTTTTTCTTACGTTTTTTTTTGGTAAAAATCTTAAACCAGGAAACGGCAATGTTTGAAGTCAATGAAATGTTTTTACTCCGTGTGTTTGTCTTAAACCGTTTTAGTTTGAATATTGAAATACTGAAATTTGGAAACATTTCTCCTTTTAGAATCAATAAGAAGTCTTTATTGTAAATTCTGTACATAAATTCACAAAAATGTTAATTCTTGATGGTGCATAAAAAATAACTGTTTAATTTATACTTGGTTTAAAATTTTACAAGTCGGATTAAGTGAAACCAGCTTTCGAAGTTTTAAAAATAATTTTATAAAGTAACTTAAAACGCATTTGATATAAAGCTTAAAAAGGAACAGAAATATAAATGTAATTTTTTAAGGATTTGTTTTCTACGTATTCTAATAAATATGTAATAAGAAAGTATTTTTTCAATTGCTTAAAAAGGTACAATACTAGGTTATATATAAATTACCACTTGCTAATATGCATGTATCATTAAATATCGTATATTAAAAATTCTTCATATTATTATAAAAATAACTACAATTAAATTGTAAACGAGTTGGATACTTCATTCATTTATTGGAAGGCAGATATGTTAAAATGTAAAAATTGCTAACTTTTCATTAATCTTTTTTTCTCTCTCTCATAGACCTGAAGGCAGCAGCATATACAATCACTTTATCAAGTTCGAGGCTGAAATTCCAGAATAAGCTAAAACCCGATTCCTATTTTAATACTCAATTGGTTTGCCAAGTCATATCTTGGTGGAAAACACATATAAAACTCGAATTTAGGGGTTGACTCGTAGATTTACCATTGTGTTTTACTGCTCCCAGTCCTCCATGTTTTCATAGCTTTGGATGCTGGAAAACACAACGATAAACCTACTAGTCACCCACTAAAGTCAGATCTGAAGGTATTTTTCCCCAAGATTTGACATATCAGTCAAATTAAATTTTAATATACTCTCTTAAAAAGTCAGCCACAAAATAGCTCAAGTTGATCTGAAATCCACCCATCTCAATGTTGAAAGGTAGCTTCTCAAAAAAGAGTTGAAATAACTCGAGTTTTAACCAATTTAAATGAAGTTGAGCTATTTAAAACACCAATTTAGATCAAGAAGATTTAATCGTTTGAAAAACAACTCTTTTATGATCGAAAAAATTACAGCTCTTTCATGAGGAGCCAAATCAGCTCTTTCGTTTTAAGAGTGTAGGAATCGAGTATAGCTAATTATGGAATTTCAGCTTTCAACTCCATGGGATGATTGACTGTACAGCCAGCTTTCGGTCTATCCCCTTTCTTATTTCCTTCCCCCTTCCTTTTTTTTGTTTATATGTTTATTTGAAAGTTAACAGCAAATAACAGCGTGAGGTTTATAATCTACACAGAAGACAACGGCGTATCGCTGAAACAAAATATTAGTCGACTAATAAAATAGGGTCTGAAGGTATTTTTCTTCAAGATATGACATATCAGTCCAATTCAGTTCTAATATGTAAATCGAATATTAGGAAATTATGGAGTTTCAGCTTTCAACTCGATGGGGCGATTGACTGTAGAGCTAATTCCCGGTCTATCCTCTTTCTTTTTTTCTTTTCTTTTCTTTTTTTTGTTTGTTTGCATGTTTATTTGAAAGTTTACAGCAATTATCTTTACAGCGTGAGGTTTATAATTTATGAAGAAGAACAACGTTTTGTTTCAACGGTGTACCGCTGAAACAAGATATGCAACTTAGGTGAGCACAGAACATTCTGATCAATGTCAAAGTAGATTTTTTCGGCAAAGGTGAAACAGTATAATCTAACAATTTGCGCTAAACATCCTGGAACATAGCTGAAAGAATGTGATCAAGATGTAAAATTTTTAACACATTTATTCTGCGGAGTATCAGATAGTATTTTTTAAATGGATAAATGTATGTTCATGCAATTCGAGTTAAATAATATTATTTTATGCCCATAAAAATTTGGTCACATCACATCTTTTTCAATAATTGCAATAGAATTCAACTCATATTCATGAAATTTTAAGGTATCATAAAAGCGTCATAAATTTATTGCAACGCTCATGATTTGCAGAGATTTTTCTGTGACATGTTTGTGATCATGAAAGTTTATTTAAACAAACGTAGAAAGTTATTTTAAATGAATTTTTTTTTAATACCATGTAATTTCTTGTACAGTACTAATAAATGAAATAAAAGAAGGATAAATACTCTGTAATACTCTGTAAATACTCTGTAAATACTCTGTAATGATCATATTTCAAATAAACTGGTAATCCGTATGAAGCTTTACCACTGCATTATTTGCAATAATTTGTTGATACGTTTTACCATTAACTTTTAATTAACTGTCATTTTTTTATGAAACAATATCTCTCAAGCGGGCACATGATCTTTGAATTTGTCGAAACAATGAAAGATGCAAAATTAATATTCAAAATTTAAATTTAAAAATTCATCTCATTAATGCTTGAATTAAAATTTAACTACTGCGCTAATCTTTTAAGTGATATGCGCATGATAAAACTCAAAATTGTGCATATGGAAAAATATTTTTGAACAAAAAAAAGCTCTAATCAACTAATTCTAAATTAAAATTGAAATATGCAATTAAACTTTTAATACACATTAAAAATAAATTACATTATCAAGTGAAAAAAAAATGTGAACTTTCTTTGAATTTATCATATAGACTATAATGAAACACATATTTATTTAATTTTTTTTAATTGTAACTTAATTATTTTCAGTGCGTTCAAACTCCAAATTAAGTAATCTGAGAAAACGCGTTATATTTTTTTATGGACCCATTTCTTGTTTTATAGATGAACATTCAATTATACTCATCGTCTAAGAATTAATATAACTCAAGAAATAATACATGTTTTTGAATGGTGTGTTTTGCATATTTTTGAGGAAAAAAACGAATAAAACAAAAACCGAAAACTGATTTTTCGAAAGTTTAAAGGTATCCTTTAAAAAATCGAGTTTACCTCGTTAAAAGTTTTTTTAAAAAAACATTTCGTCCAATTCCACATTCATTGTTATATATTTCATATGATATCTCATTCATTGTTATGGGTTTCGTATGCACGTAGAAATTGAAAAGTTGACATTAAAAATAATATGTATGATGATTCAATTCGTTTTTTATGATATTTTATAAAAAAATTCTCGAGAAGAATTGTATTTGTTGCTTTTGTAAAACGTTCTAAATATAAACATGCAAAAAACACAATATACAATCGACAGTTATTTATTTGTACATGCCATGTGAACAAAACTACTTTTGAAAAATAAAGTGAAATGATGCTATTTTTCTAAATTTATTAATATGTAAACTTAAATGAATTTATAATAATATGGTGTTTTTAAAATATAGATACATTACATTGATTGACAATTACACACGGTGTTACAAAATTCGACGACAACTTTAGAGGGGTGGGGTAACAGTAGGCATGGAGAGAATTAGAAATTGTCATAGAACATTGGGCCGCAATCTGCTTCTTTAGAAACACAAATACAGGGTATTTCATCCTAACTGAAATCATGTTCACTACAATAATTTCGAAAAAAAAAAAAATAAATAAAAACTTTAACTTTGAAAATGCAACGATATGGACCTTATTTTGTCTGAAATACATAATATCGCGAAAAGATCTGGAAAAACATGTTGCTCAAGCAATCAATGATACCGTGTCATATTATAATCAAATATGAGGTCTAAAATATGAGGCATCGAGTGCATGCTGATGACACATATAAAGTTGCTCCAAGAAAGCTCTGCATCACTCAACGCTTTTCATCATACCTGCTGGCTATCGCGAGGGGGCAAAAGCCTTAGTGAGCATTTCAAAAAACCCAAACTTCTCATCTTTCTCTCCGGCTCTGTTGCGAGGAGACAATCTGTTCCGAGTGGTCTGAGTTTCCTTGTTATTTTTTTTTTTTTCTGGCGGAAAATATAATGTTTTACAAAATTAATAAAGGCGACCGGAGGGACAGTATGCTCTACAGGCTTTGATTCCTTGTCTGAGCAGTCTCTCTTAAGAATTCAAACTTATATCCGTTTCCTTCGGTGTTATCCCATTTAAAAGAAAAGTGAGAATGTATGTTAAAGGTTTTATTATAGTATATTTTAGTTTTTCTGAAATTTACTATCGTAAACACAAATTGAGTTAGTATCAAACACTTGTACTTTTGATTAAATAATAGGTTTGCGACACCATATCCTACGGTAATTTTTCATTTTCTTGATGCCTATTATCACTTCTCTGAATATATTGGTCGAATTTTAGGAAACTATGCATATGTGAATCATCTTTTTCCAATCTTTTTAAATAGTTACTTAATAAAACCTATTTAGTTTATACGGAATTAAATTATTGTCATTTGCATTACAAAATAATTTCATAATATTAGAAATAACATTACCTAAGTACAACTAAACTTTTCTTTATGCAAATGAATATTGCATGCGTAACTTCAATATCCATAATTATGTCATATAATTCATTTGCATCGTACGGATCCAACTGATTACTTAATCAGTCAATGCATACATAGCATCATGTGGATGCGAAAAATTCCTTAAAAGATCGCAGTATAAAAATAAATTACTCGATTACAGTTCGATTAACTCCATCACATCTGGTAATTAATCGAATAACGGATACGTGTCTTCTGCTTAGTGTAGCATTTTTATTATGAAGATATGTTATGTTGACAAATTATTTTATCACCCAATATTTTTTTTTCTTTCCATGTCACTTATTCCTCAATTAAATTGCACTGAAGATTTTTCTAATTCAAAGTTATTATTGAAGTAGTTATTTGCATTTCCCTTGATGTCATTTTCTGAATAATAGCGCAGAGAGCTTCAATTAAACTCTATTCAATGAAAAAGACTTCATATTAGAAAAATTTTAACAATACAAAATCAATGCATTCATGTTTGTATTTTTTAGTGTTAAAGCCACAAAAAATATCCCTTTAGAATTAATTTCAAGAGATAAAATAAAAATGTGAAAATGTAATTTAACTTTAGAAGCTGTAAGATTTGAATATTTAAAACTCAAAAGCTTATCACCTAAATGATTTGAAATTTCGTTTTTAGGCATAGTTTAAACCGAAGATTTAAAATATATTGTCTAATTTAGGTACTGATATTAAAAAAACAAAAACAAAAATCATCTTAATTTTTTTTGTATATGTATTCATAAGCAAAATTTTTATAATCCATTTAAAAATAGACATTTTTTTCCAATCGTTTTGTACCAATAAATTTATTCTATTATAATTTCACAGATAGTAGTTGATGTTTACTTTCTTTTCCTACGGTTGTATCTTATTGCACTTACTGTAACCTTTTAAAACGGAGATCGCAGTGCTCCCATTCGATACTCAGATAGCGTTTACCTCTCATAGGAGAAGTCCACAAGGGCAGCTAACAGAAGACTAACAGTAAGTCTTAGAGTTTTCTATGGGAAGCACTCTTGAAGAAGTACTTGTATTGTATTTTATACTCTTTATAGAGTTTTTATATTAGAGAAGTGCTTGAGAATAAATCTTAATTACTTGGCTTCAACTTCAGTATGTTCTGTATTCATGCTATGCTAGACTTAAAAATTATAAATATTATCATGTAGTATATGCTATTTGTGATTATATCTCAGACCTTAAGTAAATAAGAAACTATATTTGATTACCGAGGTGTAGAATGCATGCTTAAACTTAAGAATAAATCTTAATTACTTGGCTTCAACTTCAGTATGTTCTGTATTTATGCTCTGCTAGACTTAAAAATTATAAATATTATCATGTGGTATATGCTATTTGTGATTATATCTCAGATCTTAAGTAAATAAGAAACTATATTTGATTACCGAGGTGTAGAATGCATGCTTAAACTTAAGATCCTAGGCCATCATTATTGTGATTTATATCTGCTTTGTGTTTCTAACTGTTTAAAGTGTTAATTTAAAATTGGTCTAGCGATTTATAAAAATACGTTAAGTGAATGGTTTCAGAAAAGGATTGAATAATAGTTTAGGAGCATCTTATCAACTTTTTAATGCATACATAAAGAAGCACATAAATTTACCAAATATGTTTTCAGAACTGCTCATATAATTGGGCAAAAATCGCATTCCGCAAATTGCACCAAGCTTTTTTTTTTTTTTTTTTTTTTTTTTTTAAGCGCCAACACTCTAGAAATATAAAAATATTAGATGGATTCATTCAAATTTGAATTAAAATATTCATTATATTCGATCACTGAAAAACTAAATCATAAAAATTCTGATTTTTTCATCTTTTTTAAAAATATAATAGCATTATTTTTAAACTCATTTTTAAGGTTTTGCCTTCAAAAGTTTCATTAATATTTAAACATTATTTATTAGATCAGTTTAACCTATACTTTTTTACTTACATCATCGAAAGCTGCTCGTAAAATAATGAACATTCCCCAAATTTCACTAAAAGTTACTTTTTTTTTTACATCACTCGAGGAATTATCATTTATCAACTTAAACCTTTATCAAACTTAATCTTTAAAGAAAATCATTTGCTTTCGCTTTTGACTCATTCAGGGGAAAATATTTTTCATCGCTAAATCCCCGATTCAAGAAGAACTACATTATTTAATATTCAGGCACCTCTAATAAAGTTTATGATTACTCTTCAAACAGCAATTTTTTTCCCTTGAACTAAAGGAAAAAAAGACAGTTATTAGGGCATCATCTTATTTACATATTTCTTCAAAATGATGAAAGCGATTTTACGTCCTCATTTCTACTTGCATAAAAGAGCGTTTGTCTCTTTCCTATGATTTATGTCATAGTCCTTTCCACTTAGGGAAAAAGAAGGATGAAATTTTCTGATAATATTTCAAAGAGGGAGCTTAGGGGTACCCTCGGAGCTTGATACAATCATTACTTCATTTTGGAAAAAGCCTGGATTTTGGAAAGTATATTATATATAAAAAAAGTTTTTGTGAACTTTATTTTCTTTATTTTGAATTTTGTCATTACATTGTTCATCGGCTACAATATAGGGAGAAGGTGGATTATACTTTAAAAATCTTCCCTGCTTTACGAGATTATGTAAGCTTCGAAAGGATAAAACAGTTTTTGCAATCTACTTTTTGCGTCGTTTTATATCACATCGTATAGGAAAATTAAAAAAATAATAATGCAATCAGTTTTGTAAGTTTTGGGAAAAATTCACAAATAAATTAAACTAAAGACTTGTAATAAAATTTTTCTTCTTTAATAAATAATAGTAATAAATAAATAAATAAAATGCTAAGAGATTTATACACACCCAAACACACACACATATATATATGTATATATATTTACCGGGTGCCCCAAAAATGACTGATGGATTTTAAAATTCAATAACTTGCAAACGGTGACAGCTATTAAAAATTTTTTTGCAGGAGGGCTATGTATAATGTCAGGAGTTTTTTTACCGCAATTCTTGATTTTAGTTCGAATTTCCAACAACAGATGGCGCTGATGGCGTTTGGCGGCCAGTCGACGCCGAGACTTACTTCATTCAGCTTTGACGCAAAAGAAGGAGATTAAGGCTATGGAGTACGTCTCATTCTACAGTACAGTCTTGCTCTCAGGCCCCGATTCTGGACTCATTCGATATGATTTCAATGGAATGCGGTTGCCATGGAAATAACAGATTGTTCGATAGTGGAATACAGCGTTCAGAAGTGGGCATAAATTTCGCAAGCAGTATTTGAATTTACAGAAGATTTTCGTTTAGGAAGATTTATTTTCCTGGATTAAATTACTTTTTTATGGCACGATTTAAAGAATATTTTATGCATCATATTTTAAAACTAGATAAAGAGATTTTTTTCAATTTGATGATTTTTGTTATATTCTTAAGAAATTTTAGATCTTTTAAGAAAATTCGTCAGTAGATTTTTATGAATGTTCAAAAAATAATCATGAAAACTGTTGATAGTACATTATTGTGTAAAATAACTACCAAAAACAAATATTATAAGTTGCTTTGTTTAGCCCTTTTCAATAAGATTAGTCTATCGTTGCATTAAAATAGAAAAAAATAAAATAAATGTGAGTTAATTAAAATTTATTTTCCCGGATTAAATTACTTTTTTAAGGCATGATTTAAGGAATATTTTAGGCACCGTATTTTAAAACTACACTTTTAAAAATTTGAAACCTTTGCTGCATCGTCACTCCTCCACTTTTATAGAAAGAGATTACTTCATTGTATTATGTAGCATTCTCATTAATCAAAATAGAGATATTCTATAATAGCAGTGGAGTGACGATGAAGCAAAAGTTTCCAATTTTTAACAGTGTAGGTGAAGATATCTTGCTACAATCTTGCTCTTACACTATAAAAATCTGCTACATTTTGTTGTATACGCACACCGCTTGTATAGAAACGGTTACTTGATTGTATTATGAAGCAGTGTTGTTGGCCGGAAAAGAGATATTATATACAAGTGGCGGAGTGCGTATGAAGCAAAAGGCAGCAGATTTTTAACACTGTGGGGCCTGATTCTGAACTCATTCGATATGATTTCAATGGAATGTGTTGTTGTCATGGAAATAACAAATTCTTCTATAGAAAAAAATATTCAAAATTGAGCATGAATATAACAATCTAAATCGATCTAAAATTTCTTACAATATAACAAAAATTATCAAATTAAAGAAATCCTTTATCTAGTTTTAAAATATGATGCATAAAATATTCTTTAAATCGTGCCATAAAAAAGCAATTTAATCCGGGAAAATAAAACTTCCTAAACGAAAATCTTCTGCAAATTCAAATACTGCTTGCGAAATTTATGCCCACTTCTGAACGCTGTATTCCACTATCGAACAATCTGTTTTTTCCATTGCAACAAAGCATTCCATTGAAATCATATCGAATGAGTCCAGAATCGGGGCCTGAGAGCAAGACTGTACTGTAGAATGAGACGTACTCCATAGCCTTAATCTCCTTCTTTTGCGTCAAAGCTGAATGAAGTAAGTCTCGGCGTCGATTAGCCGCCAACCGCCATCAGCGCCATCTGTTGTTTGAAATTCGAACTAAAATCAAGAATTGCTGTAAAAAAAACTCCTGACATTATACATAGCCCTCCTGCAAAATTTTTTTTTAATAGCTGTCACCGTTTGCAAGTTATTGAATTTTAAAATCCATCAGTCATTTTTGGTACATACATTTTAAATATCTAAACATTATGATATTAGTTAACAAATAATTATTATTATATTATTTACTTATTAAGTAATTATGATATGATATACGAATTATTCAATCATTGAGATATTATAATAAGGTACTGTTAATTATACAAATCATTATAATAATTCATCTATATCAGATTTTACATATTTTTAATATTTAATAAATTAATTGCTTATTATTTTTAATAATATTTTTCATTAAATAATAATCATTTTAATTTTGCCTAGATATCTACTAAGAGTATATGCTTATGACATATTCCAATAGATATATAATGCATTTAATTTATAATCATAACAGTCTTTTTTTATTTTTATTTATTTATTTTGATAAATCATTTTAGGGGTAACTATAATGTCGGGTATATTTTATCCTTTTCTATCCATTTTAATAATTCTATTATGATTTATTTTTAATGTTTTTCTTCAGTTCGTTTTGGACTTATGTGTGCTGGTAGCTCTAAATTCGTATTATTTCCTTTTGTCATGGCTAATACGGAGATGAAACCACACACTTTATTTGTAGTTCTAAAGTATATATGGGCTGGAGTGCTTTTGGAAATAACAATATTATTCTGAAGAGTAATGTGCCTCTTTCTAAGTGTTTAGAAAGTTGTTTAATGAATGTGTTTTGCCTGCACTAACTTGCGGAACAGAAATGTGTACACTATCAAAACGGATGATACAAAGACTACAAACAACACAGTGAAGTATGGGAAGATGTATGCGAGGCATAACTAGAAGAGACAGAAAAATGATAACCTGGGTAAGAAATCAGAAAAAAAGTTTTTGACATCATTGAAAGAACCAAACAGCTAAAATGGAAACGGGCTGGGCACATTGCAAGAAGACAAGATAATAGATGGAGCAAAAATATCCTATAGTGGTATCCCAGAGAGGTAAAACGTCCAAGAAGACGACCTCAAGTAAGGTGGAGTGACGAAATCAGAAAAGTAGCCGTTGTAAATTGGATGACGAAAGCAGTAGACAGGAAACACAGGAAAAATCTGGAGAAGACCTACAAGATATACATATAGGTAGATAGATAAATATTTTTCGCGATTTTAAAGGGGTTTTTTTAGTTAAATTATCTAAAACGGTAATTTTGTTACAAAAAAAGTTAATTTTGTAAAAGTTTCAATCCATAAAATTCATATGTCATATCTGACATAAAAGCAACATAATATAATGAGGAATAGTACAAGAAGTCTAAAATAAAAGAGAAATCTCGATTAAATCAGCATTAAAACTATATTTTAAAATATTACGCAACTATTTTGCTTCATTAATACATTTTTTTAGTTATATTAAATTCTAGAACACAAAATATTAATAAAGCGACACATTTTTAAAAGACATGTTTTTTTTAGTTTAATAAAAAATATATTAATATATTTATATATATATAACCATTAATTGTATTACAATATATGAAATATTGAAATTAATAACTCATACCACGTTGAACATGGAAGGGAAAAATAAATAATATTACAACATTAAAGAACTAATATTATCTTTAAATAGCATATTAAATCCCAATATTAGACGATATAGGGTTACTATTAATGGAAATTCCTAAAAAGTGGTATCAGAAAAAAATATGTATACATATAACCATTAATTGTAAAGCAATATATATCAATAAAACATGAAAAAATGAATTAAAAGGAATATTTAGAATTTGCAGAACCTTAATAGACTCTTCAGATCCCAAATATTATAAAACTTCAAATAAAGTATGTGGTTTCATGTTCGCATCAGCCAAGAAAAGCAAAATAATAAGAATTTGGGAATACCAGCACGTATAATACCAAAATAAAGTGAATATAAACGTTAAAGTAAATTCATTATACATGATGGAAATGGATAGAATGGGTATATATATACATATGTACATACTTATTAATACATGTTCGTCAAAAATCAAACTATATATTTGTATACTATTATTTTTTTTTAACACAATCAAACTGATTGGCAAAGATATCATAAGCATTGGCCTTGTAAGCCAAGTATCCGGGTTCGATTCCCGGCCTGGGCAATTTTTCGCTCAGTTGGAAATAACCAATTCGTATGATAACTTTACCAATCAGTTTGATTGTGTTAAAAAAAGTAATAGTATATCTAGGTATCCATCGTTCTATGGAGTTCCATTACCTGCGGTTTTTTCTGCCGAGCTGTCTAAATGACAGACCAGATGTTATGGCCAACAAGGTTATCTGAGCGAAAAATCCCTGCCGGTTATCGCCGGGTTAGCTTAACAGGTAAAGCATTGGCCTTGTAAGCCAAGTATCCGGGTTCGATTCCCGGCCTGGGCAATTTTTCGCTCAGTTGGAAATAATCAATTCCTATATATTTGTAATCATTTCTTTGATAATAGTAAACTTTAATATTGTTGAAGGCAGCACTAAATTTTATTTTGATCTCAAAAGAAAAAAAAAGTAATGTATTTTCTTTGGAGAATTTCGTGCTGATTAAGAAAAATTGATAAAGTTTTAATAATATATTGATCATAAATATTATTAAACAAAGTTTTTAATGAACGGTTTACATAAAAATTATAAAAAACCTTGAAACAAACAAACAAACAATATATTTATATAATATTAAAAGTATATATACCTTGCGTTAATTTTGTCAATTCCTACAATAATTTCAAATTTCAAGGCCGGTAATTTTTTTTTAAACGCGCGTAACTAGACAGAAAAAATAATAATTTTTTACATAGAATTTGTAATTCTATAATGGTTAGATATCACAAAAAATGTCTTAGAAAAATTCGGCAATCCAATGAATAAAAAAACTCAGGAAGAATTTCAGACTTTTATAAAATAAGTGAAAATTTTCAAGTGTCAACCCCGATACTCTTTTGAAAATACCTGTAAATAAGAAAAAAAAAACAAAATACTAAAAAAAGAGAGAAATAAAAAGACAAAAAAATACTGATCTTGATTTTTATTTATTTATTTACTTTTTATTTCTTTTAAGCGAAATTTCTAGAATTCATTATAACACTGTAAATAATAACAAATTTAGATTCTCAAAAGAAATAGAATTATGTAAACACTTACAGATTTCAAAAGTGGTACTTTTGCTAAAGCGCTAGTAATAAGGAAAAAATATAATAGTTTTTTCACGCAAAATTCCCGACCATTTATTTATATATTTTTTTATTGTTACAGAAAAGAAATCTAAATTTATTATAATAAAGAAAATACAAGCAGGAAGCGAAATTTTTGCTTTTTTCAGAACTTAGTGTTTCTCTCGATATGGGAATAAAATTATTATTATCACGAAGTAGAACCCTTCAAATTTTAACGAAAGAAAATGCTTAAGAAGGAACTGTAAGGAACTGTTTCATTGATTTATAATAAACCTACAAAAATATTTACAAGTGAAACTGCATCTTATATTGGTAAGTTTAACTCTCAGACAAATATTATTTTATAAAGACTTCTATTAGACTCTTCTATAAAAACAGTCTATTTTTTTTAACTTTGTGTTTCATCTATGCGTGATTTCAATTGGGTTATTTTCAAAAATGAAGTATATCACCTTTGAAGAATTCCAAAGCTACTGGATTAAAAATGATGCATTTCTACAACAATAATAATAAAAAAAAAAACTTTGGTTTTAAGACTAAAATACATGCTTTTAAATTTTATGTAAAGAATTCATTTGCAACTTTTAAAGAATTTTACATTTACGATCCTGCCTTAGACAGCACCTATAGAAAAGTATGCATATGACATCACTATCGCGAAATGATATTACAAACCCAGCAAAAAGTGACATTAAACTTGACAAAAAGTCAGTTAGCCTCATATGCCTTCAATTGTTTGTAAGAATAATATGAATACTGAAAATTAAATATAGCTTGTGATTGATTTATGTTTCATTAGAAACATCATATATATTTTTCAAAATAGCACGTATTTGAATATATTTTCAGTTTTTGTGAAGTAATAACAACAAAAAGATATAGTAGTCTACTGTTTTTCAGTCTTTCTTGTTTTTACCTTCTACAAAAATGGAGTGATTCAATTGCCATCACATAAATGGTATTAAAAACTACAAAAAATTTAATAAGTCAAAAATAAATTGAAATGCAATTTTCAAACAAATCGAACTTAAAGGTACTTTTTTCATTACATTGAGGTGTAAAAATCGAAAATGTTCAATGCTTAGAAGTTTTAAAAAAAATACAGTAGATATTATCAGAATTTGACTGTACAAAGATAAATCTGTTTTGTTTAGGAGGCTTATGTAATGTAACAGGTTTTGTACGATTCAGAGAATTTTCTAAAAAAATATATTAGTTTACATATATTTTTTGAAAAATAAATCAATGTCAAATGCTGGAAATTTCACCTAATTTCAATAGCGACTTTTGTAAGACAATACTGGTACCGAAGCGTTTTCTAGTCTGGAAATTTCAGAACACTTACGAATTCTTGTAACATTTTTTGCAAATTCTGGTAACTTTTATATACATAAGTAATAACCCTTTAATTGTCGCCTGAAAGAAATCACATATCAGGGACTAAAATACACAGAAAAAAAATTACACTTAAAATTTATTCATATTTTTTTTCATTCATTTCCTAAATGTCTTTTTTTTTTTTCTTTTCTTTCCACCTCGATAAAAAATTCAGCAAATTACCTTCAGCACAAAAGCAAAAATGAAGAGCTTTTCTTTCGAGGCGAAGTAAGGTGAAGAAAGCGGAAATGAAAAAACTGTCATAATCACGAAATTGCAGATGAAGTAAATCTATCCATCAAAAGGAGAGCAGAGGACTGACGTGACGTCTGCTATTACGGACTTGGATACATAAACCTATGATCACCAAATTCACCTTTGAGGTCTAATTTTTTTTAATGCAGTTGCACGAACTGCTCCAGTTTTTGAAATGATATTTCCTCTGACTTAACATAAAAATTATTTTAGATTTTCTATAAAGTTACATGTCAGAACACTTAACGGCAAAGTTACATACATGTATACACACATATTTCCTTGATCAAGTGCAAAAGTGATTTTTTTTTCTTTGATGGTTTTAACAAAGTTTTATTTAAAGTTGAAGGTCGCTTTTTTTATTGTGTAGAAAAATATCAAAATAAATTAAACTGAAAAAATTATTTTCACTTCAAAAGGAATTACAATTTCTTCCATATATAATGTAAAAGGGCGATATCGAAAAAAAAAATCATACACATGGTAAGCAATTAAAAAAAAAAATAAAAGGTAAATTAAGTTATGCGAATTTTAGAATTTTCTGATTTAAAAAAAATCACTTTAAATCAATGAAAACTAAAATAAAAATATACTAGTTCCGTCTAACTCGGATACATAAACCTATGATCACCAAATTCACCTTTGAGGTCCAATTTTTTTTAATGCAGTTGCACGAACTGCTCCAGTTTTTGAAATGATATTTCCTCTGACTAACATAAAAATTATTTTAGATTTTCTATAAAGTTACATGTCGAAACGCTTAACGACAAAGTTACATACATGCATACACACATATTTCCTTGATCAAGCTCAAAAGTGACTTTTTTGTATAGGTGTGTTCCAACAAAATTTTGTTTGAAGGTCGCTTTTTCTTTTTCTTTTTTTATCTTTCTGAAAATATGAAAATAAATTAAATAGGAAAGCCGATTTGCATTTACTGGAGAAATCTCATTTTTTCTATCTGTAGTATATAAAAAGAAAAAATGCATGCATATGCACGTAAAATAAAATAAAAAAAAAAACCAAGATGTAAATTATGTTTTGTGAAGAAAAATTCTTTTTTAAATTATGTTTCCTCTGATTAACATAGAAATTATTTTAGAAAATTACGTGTCAAAATGCTTAGCATTAAAGTTACATGTAATACACACATATTTCCTTGATCAAGCTCAAAAGTGACCTTTTTTGTGTGTGTGTTCCAAAATATTTTGTTTGAAGGTCGCTTTCTTTTTTTATAGTGCAGAAAATATCAAAATAAATGAAATAGAAAAACCGATTTGCATTTACAGAAGAAATCTCATTTTTTCTATCTGTAGTATATAAGAAGAAAAAAAAATTATGCATATATATGTAAAATTTAAAAAAATCTAAGAGGTAAATTATCTTTCGTGAAAAAAAATTCTTTTTGAAATTATGTTTCATCTTATTAATATAAAAATTATTTTAGAAAATTACATGTCAAAACGTTTAGTGGTAAAGTTACATGTATACACACATATTTCCTTGATCAAGCACAGAAAAGATTTTTTTTTTCACTAATAAAATTTTGTTGAAGCCCATTTTATCTTGCAGAAAATATGAAAATAAATTAAATAGAAAAGCTGATTTGTATTTACAAAGGAAACTGCATTTCTTTAGTCATCTCATTATATAAAATCCAAGTGTAGTAAACATTCCGAGGCGAATCATCTCATTTAAATATATATATTTTTTTAAAGGCTATTTCTTAGACATCTTTTTTGAATTGTCTAACGAACATATTTCTCTAATTATTTTTTTTTAAATGAAAGATTTGTTTTTTTTGTTTTGTTTTGTTTTTTTTTGGGGGGGGGGGTAGATGTTCCTGCAATAATTATTTTTAAATGTAATCGTATTTTTATATTTTAATTATAATTTTTTTTTTTTTTTTTTTACTTCCACAGCAGTTAACTGTATTGTTCCGGCATTTTTCAAAACTTATACACATGTTTCCTCTCCTTATTCGTGCCCTTTCTTTCTTGTCAATTGTGTCGTCACAACCGCGATAGGAAAACGTTTCCGACCATGTGTTTCTGTGCAAATCTTAATTCTTGTAATGTCCTCTATTTCCCCTTAAAAATTATTCCACCATTTCAGAGACACCTTGTTTATAAACATATACAATATGCATAATAGAAAAATGTAAAAAAATCATAAAATTTGTCAATTTTAGGTTTATCAAGTGAAGAAAAATTACATTGTATAAAACCTGTAAAGAATATATGCTAGTTTTTTCTTATAACAATTAATAAATTTATTATCGAATATATAGTAAGCAATCAGTATTTATTACATTTTACAGTGATATGATTTCTTTTTTCTATTTCATTTGTCATTTTTTTTCAAACATTTATTAAAAAGAACATCAATAAAATAACATTACTGATAACGCGAGTCTTAAAGTTTGTCAAGTTTAGCTATATCAAGTGAAGCAAAATTACATTATATAAAACCTGGAAAGAATATATACTAGCTTTTTCATAGCAATTAATAAATTTATTATCGAATATATGGCAAGTAATCTGTCTTTATTACATTTTATAGTGATACGATTTTTTTTTCTATGAAATTTGTCATTTTTTTCAAACATTTATTGGAAAGAACATCCATAAAATAACATTACAGAAGTCTTAAAATTTTTCAATTTTAGATATATCGAGGGAAGTAAAATTACATTATATATAAACTGGAATCAATGTACACTAGCTTTTTTCTAACATTTATTAAATTTATTGTCGAATATATAATAAATAATCAGTCTTAATTAACTTTTTCAGTGATATCATTTTTTTTTCTATGACACTTGTAATTTTTTTTCAAACATTCATTGGAAAGAACATCCATAAATAACATTACAGATGACATAAGTCTTAAAATTTGTCAATTTTAGCTATATCAGAGTGATGCAAAATTATATAAAAACTAGAATGAACATATACTAGCTTTTCTACAGCAATTATTAAATTTACTATCAAATATATAATAAGTAATCAGTCTTTATTACATTTTACAGCGATATGATTTTTTCTGTGACACTTGCAGTTTTTTTTTTCTAATCATCATCAGTAAAATAACATTACAAATGACATAAGTCTTAAAGTTTGTTAATTTTAGCTGTATCAGTGTGATGCAAAATTATATAAAAATTGGAATGAATGTAACTAGCTTTTTTATAACAATTTATAAATTTATTATCGAATATATAGTAAGTAATCAGTCTTTATTACATTTTAAAAGAAAAGATTTTTTTTTCTGTGACATTTGTCATTTTTTTCAAATATTTATTGGAAAGAACATCCATAAATAACATTACAGATGATGTAAGTCTTAAAATTTGACATTTTTAGCTATATCAAGGTGAAGCAATAATATATAAAAACTAGAATGAATATATACTAGCTTTTTTATAACAATTATTAAATTTACTATCGAATACATAATAAGTAATCAGTCTTTATTACATTTTAAAGCGATATGATTTTTTTTCTGTGACACTTACAGTTTTTTTTTCTAACATTCATTAGAAAGAACATCCATAAAATAACAATACAAATGACATAATTGTTAAAGTTTGTTAATTTTAGCTGTATCAGGGTGATGCAAAATTATATAAAAACTGGAATGAATGTAACTAACTTTTTTATAACAATTAATAAATTTATTATCGAATATATAGTAAGTAATCAGTCTTTATTACATTTTAAAAGATAAGATTTTTTTTCTGTGACATTTGTCATTTTTTTTTTCAACATTTATTGGAAAGAACATCCATAAAATAACATTACAGAAGTCTTAAAGTTTTTCAATTTTAGATATATCGAGGAAAGTAAAATTACATTACATAAAAACTGGTATCAATGTACACTAGCTTTTTTCTAACATTTATTAAATTTATTGTCGAATATATAATAAATAATCAGTCTTAATTACATTTTTCAGTGATATCATTTTTTTTTCTATGACGCTTGTAATTTTTTTTTCAAACATTCATTAGAAAGAACATTACAGATGGCGTAAGTCTTAAAGTTTGCCAATTTTAGCTATATCAGGGGGAAGCAAAATTATTTAAAAATTGGAATGAATATATACTAGCTTTTTTATAACAATTATTAAATTTACTATCGAATATATAATAAGTAATCAGTCTTTATTACATTTTACAGCGATATGATTTTTTTTCTGTGACACTTGCAGTTTTTTTTTCAAATATTCATTGGAAAGAACATCCATAAAATAACATTACAAATGACATAAGTCTTAAAATTTGTCAATTTTAGCTATATCAGAGTGATGCAAAATTTTATAAAAACTGGAATGAATGTAACAAACTTTTTTATAACAATTAATAAATTTATTATCGAATATATAGTAAGTAATCAGTCTTTATTACATTTTAAAAGATAAGACTTTTTTTTCTGTGACATTTGTCATTTTTTTTCAAATATTTATTGGAAAGAACATCCATAAATAACATTACAGATGACGTAAGTCTTAAAATTTGACAATTTTAGCTATATCAAGGTGAAGCAAAAATATATAAAAACTAGAATGAATATATACTAGCTTTTTCATAACAATTATTAAATTTATTATCGAATATATACTAAGTAATCAGTCTTTGTTACATTTTACAGCGATTTTTTTTTTCTTTCTTTTTATGACACTTGTTATATTTTTTTTCATAAATTCTTTGAAGTGAACATAGATAAAATAACATTACAGATGACGTAAATCTATCCATCAAAAAATCAGGTATTGACGTGACATATACTATTATACTAACATAGATACATAAACGCATGATCATCAAATTCATCTTTGAGTTCCATTTTTTAACGGAGTTGCACGAATTGCTCTTGTTTGAAATGATATTTCCTCCGACTGACATAAAAAAATACTTTAGATTTTAATAAAGCTACATGTAAAAAACAATTTTAGATATGTACCTCGTTCAACAATCTCAAAAGAGAATTTTTCTGCACAAATTTGTTCGAATAAAAGAAAAAAAAAGAAATCACTTTCAAAAATAATAAAAAAAATTACCGAAATTAAATTAAATGGAGAACTTGATGTATATACATAGAAAAGCATGAATATACGTGAATTCATGCAAAATTAAATGTATGTACATTTTTGAAAATTAACCCGATTTCCAGATAAGTTTATCTGAATTGTTATAATAATAATAATTATTTTTTATCTTTCCCTATAAATCAATTTAAAATATTTTAGTGACGGTGTTGCTATGATTTGAAATGAACACAATTTTTAAAATTTAAGACAACTTGCAACAAGTGCAAGAAATGTAAATAATGCCCGCTTAGAGATTTTATTATTGCTCAAGCTAAGTAAATTTTACTTTGTATTCCGGACAATAGGAGACTTCTTAAATATTAAAATTAAATTATTGCTAAAAGTTTTTCAGAGAACTTTCTTAACCTTTGTATAATAATCTAATATTTATCTTGAAAAGTTTCAGGATTATATAAATTATTTTACACTTAATAGACAGATAACATCCACGAGTGCAATATAATATATGACATTTTATTCATTTTACATATTTATATTGATTATTTTAAGTAAATAAGTAAACGATTTAAATGAGCTCGAAAAAAAATTAATAAATTAAGCATTTACACAAATTCTTATAGTTCAAAATATTTGCTTTTAACAAATACATTTTTTTAAAGAACACTTAAATTTTATTTTAAAAGGGCATTCTAAAAATAACACTTGTAACAAGTGCAAGAAATGTAAATAATGACCTCTTAGTGATTTTATTATTACTCCCTCTATGTAAATTTTTCATTATATTCCAGACAATAGACGACTTTTTAAATAAATAAAATTAAATTATTGCCAAGTAACTTTCAAAGAACTTTCGCATCCTTTGTATAATAATCTTATATTTATCTTGTAAAATTTCAGTGTTATATCAATTATTTTACACTTTAATAGACTGATAACACCCACGAGTGCAATATAACATATGACATTTTTCCATTTTGCATGTTTATTTAGATTATTGTAAATAAATAAATAAACATTTTAAATGAACTCTGAAAAAAAAATGTTAAATTAAGCATTGATGCAGATTCTTATAGTTAAAAATATTTGCTTTTAACAAAAAAAAATTTTCTAGATTTCTGTAAAACTGAATTTTTAAAGGGCATTCTGAAAATATCTCTTGTAACAAGTGAAGCTTTCAATAATGCCCGTTTAGAGACTTTATTATTGCTTAGTCTATGTAAATTTTATATTATCATTCAGACCATAGAAGACGTTTTAAATAAAAAAAAATTAATTGCACTGTCATTTTAAGAGACCTTTCGTATCCTTTATATACTAATCTAATAATTATCTTGAAAATTGTCAGTTTTGTATCAAATTTTTTATACTTTAATAGACTGATAACACCCACTAGTACTCCCACACCTGTCTATCTGATCTACACTTTTGAAATCATATATATTATAAAGCAGAAGTTCTGAAACTTCCAAACGAGTGTTTTCAAAAACTACCCGATGGATCTTTTTGCAGATTATATCATTCGATAGGAAATATTTTTGAGGAGGTTTATGATACAAATATACAGGGATAACTCTGATTTTTCGTACTAAATTTCGTATTTTTCGGTTATTTTTGACGAAAGGGTTGCAACAACTAATTTTTTGGCGATAATTATATTTCAAAATAGAAAATGAAATACTTTCTCTAATGGAAAATAATACAAACATTTCGAAAAAAACCCTGTTAATTCATTGATTTAAAATAAATAATGATAAAAAGAAAAAAATCCGTTTAATGGAAAATAATATTATGAAAGGAAAATATTTATCTTTAACAAAAAAAAAAAAAAAAATTATAATATTTAAAAAGTAACTCAATGTGAAAGAAAGTTTTGAAGTGACACAATATTTGGCTATTTATTTCTTTCGAGCAAGATTAAAAGAAAACAACATCTCAAAAATTTCATTAGGTAAAACATAAGTATTTTTTTCTTTCTTTTTTTAAAAATATTTTTAAATCTAATTTTCCCGTTATGTGTTTTACAGAAAAAACTCGCAGAATTAATTTTTTAAAAAAGGCTCTAATTGTTATTTGTATGTTGTTTGTTCAATTGGGTGTTTCAATCTACTTTTGTCGCCAATCAATGCGATTCTAAACCAAAAAAAAAAAAAAAAAAAAAAAAAAAAAAAAACATAAGACGGAGCGTTGTTCGCAAGAACTATTTTTTCTCTCTCTCTCTCTTTTAATGAGTGAGAGCATTTTTAGGAAAAAAAATTTACATTTAACTTAAATACATATATAGCAGTTAATACCACAAAAATGAATAATATTTAAATTTTAGGGTAAATGTCTTTCCACATACATAGATATTGTAAAATAATTTAACTGCAACTTTAAAAAAAAATTTTGGTACAGATATCTCATACGCACTACATTGGTGCGATTTGTCTCTTACGCCAATACCACATATACATGTGGGTAATTAACTGACGCCAAGGTGTCATTATTTTGCTTGATATGGCAACCCGGATGTTATCGTCTATTTATTAATAAATTGTCTATTTAAATTTTTTTTCTTGTCTTTTCCAGTTATATAAACTATTTTAATCTAGGCACATTTGTCATACATGCGCCACATTTGCGCGGCTACAATAAAATGGCGATTTTATGCCTCTCTTGGTAACCTGGCTGTTGTTTATTTATTAATAAATTTTTATTTTATTTTCTTTTATTTTTTAAAGGATATAAATAGTTTTGTTTTATAATTATTAACTAAACTTTTTAAAATGTATTGTTATTTTCTATTTAAAATAACAGAAAGTAATTGTAAACTATATATGTAACTGGTATTTGAAAACAAAATTTTCTCCGAATCGGCATCAGAAGAAAAAAAAACGCGCTAACGTGGTGCGTATATGTCATGTATTCCTTTTTTCCACTATACTACAAGTATTTAAACATGCTGTATAAATAACGATTATTGTTTTTTCCAAACATGTTTGGCACAGATATTATATACACACTGAGGTATATGACTCAATCCAAAACGGTGTTATTTTGCCTGATATGGTAACCCAGCAATAGTTGTTTCTGTATTAATAAATTGTTTATTTACTTTCAATTTCTTTTTAGAAATTCTATAAATTGTTTTGTGCTTTACTAACTTTTTTTTTATTTATTAATATTTTCGTTTTAAAATAACGAATTTTTTTAAAAAAATGCATTTTTCGCTATTCTAAAACGAGGATTTTGCCGCATTGTATTGGAAGGAAATCTTGCAAATCCGGGTTTGTGCCGGAGTTTTTTTTGTGAAATATGATATTTTCAAATGTAAATTGAGTGATACTTGATTAACACGTCGGCCAGTTTCGACAAATTATTCAAATTTACATAAATTCATTTTAAATAACGAAAGAACAATAAACATAAATAAAAAATACAAATTAAAAGTCGAATTAAAAAGCACTTATGACTAAAAAAATACGTGTATCATGTGTAATATCAATTGCTATCATACTTACGATCATCGATTATTGACATTTATTCCTATAATCTGCTATTAATTTTTTTCTCGACAGAATAATCAAGCGTACCGTACATTGCACAAACTTCAGTTAATAATACAAAAATAGAGCTAAATAACTAAATTTAGGTGCAAATGCACACACCCATGTTGTAAGAAAGAGGCACAAATGTCATATATGCACCACGCGGGATGATACATTTCTGGCGCCACTTTAACGGAAACTTCGTTTTCAAATGACAGATACATTTCTATTTTCTATTTTACTTTTCTCTGTATAGAGCATAACATTTTGCATCATTTTAAAACGCAAATGAAAGTAAATAGGTATATTAATTTCATTAATAAATTAAAAACAAAGCTGGATTACCATAAGAGGCATAAAATGTTCATTTTGTTTCAATCACACCAACGTGATGCGTATATGACATCTGTTTCAAAAACTGAATTTCACACATACAAAAAACATTCACCTTATTTTTCTAAGGAAAACTTTATTTAACTTTATTTATTCTGCTGCATTCAAAAAACGGAACACTGTAATAGATTTGTCAACAGCAAATGTACGTTGCGAAATATAATATAATATTGATAGAGGATGTATTAAGGTTTCCACAGATACCCATATCCTCAAGTTGAGGGGCTTAGAGTTCAAAAACTATCAAATGAAAATGAATAACTTGAAAATTGTTTAAATTCAATGGTCAATCTCTGCGATCATAATGCTCGCTATTTTAGAAGTATAGTGAATAGACAATATTTAAATTGCTCTTTTCATAATTGCCTCATTTATCTATCAAACTCTACAATAAATGGTCAACTGAAATATTTTTTTCTTAAAAGCCCGAATTTTATCGAATGCATAAGCTGATACAACAACATAACATTTTATTATTACTTTAATATATTTTGGCGTCAACGGGCCTTGATTCCATTGTTGTTGTTTTTATTTTTGGCTCAGTTTTGTTTTTTCTAGCTCGCTGAGTTTTGCACTGATGAAGAATCGCGACAGTAGATTTGAAACAGCTGTTTGCTAACTTTTAATGCATTTTTGGTGCATTTATAGTCGTTGGTTTTCTATCTTTAAATACAATGGCGTTTTGTATGATTTTCAGAAACGTGAAAGAGCATTCGAGGTGAAGTTGCTTTAAAAAATACAATCATATTCAATATTTTGTTTGATTCATTCTTTGTTTTGAAAAATAGACCAGCGCAGCGGGCTTAGCCTGCTGGTTCTTTGAATAAAAAAAAAAATATTTGCATAGTAAAACATATGGATATGCAGTAATGTAGAATAGAGCAGGAGAAAAAGTATAAAGTTACATTTTTATTACGTAATAGATATCTAACGTAAGAATATAATTTTTGTCTTTTTGGAGAGAGTGTATTTCGTCAGATTTTATAAAGTAAAAAAGAATGAGAAAAGAAGGATTATTTAGATAAATGTGAAAATGGAGTTTGTATATATAGAAGCTAAAACAAACGAATAAAATAAAAAATATATATTATAACAGTTTTCTGTTATTTATCTGTGTCACCCTTTTTCAGGTCACCTCACCTAGCAAAGTATAAGACTTTTAGATAGCTATAATATTTAAAATTAATTTTTTATTTTCTGGATTACTCACTTCTCTCACAATTAAAGAAAGTAATATATATATATATATGTAAATGTTTTTCAAGCATGATATTTTTGAAATGCAGACGATTACGAAAGATAAATTCGCTTCCACTTATATAATTGTCAACACTTTAACATTTGTTTGCTGCTTATATTCCAATAAGAAATTAAAATTTCATAAATAAATTAATAGCATAATAATGTAAGGAAAACAAAATTTACAAACACTTATTTGAACTATGCCCGTAAACCACTTACAATATCGTAATTAAAGTTTGTAAATAACAATCTCTTTGTCGATTTCTTCATCGATTAACATTTGACACGAGATCAATACAAAAATGTCGATAAAAAAATTTTAAACTTTATTTCAATTTATAATTGCTATTTTTTATGTAAAATGATTTTTGTTTGTGGCAAATCTATTGGGGTTTTCAATGGAGGGTTCAATTCCCTTTTTTAGGTGCGTTCGTAATTATATAATACGTAGCACCTATAGTGGTCGTTCAGTCCGTCCGTCTGTCCGTCTGTCTGTCCGCATATAACAACGCAAAATCTACCCAACCGAATCGTTTGAAATTTAAAATACATAATTATTACATAATTTTGTCGAGTCATTTCAAATTTTACGAAACTCGGTTGCATAGATCAATTACAGGGGCAATCAAAAGTATTCCATTACATTACGGTCAATGGGGAAAAAAGTTTCAAATGCATTTTAATCGTTTGAAATTTAAAATACGTAATTATTACATAATTCTGTCGAGTTATTTCAAATTTTTTGATAATCGTGTGCATAGATCAATTACAGGGGCAATCAAAACTATTCCATTACATTACGGTCAATGGGGAAAAAAGTTTCAAATGCATTTTATTCGTTTGAATTTTAAAATACGCAATTATTACATAATTCTGTGGAGTCATTTCAAATTTTTTGATAATCGTGTGCATAGATCAATTACAGGGGCAATCAAAAGTATTCAATTACATTATGGTCAATGGGGAAAAAGTTACAAATATATTCTATACGTTTGAAATTTAAAATACATAATTATTACAAAATTTTGTCGAGTTATTTCAAATTTTATGAAAATCGGATGCATAGATCAATTGCAGGGACAATCAAAAGTATTCCGTTACATTACGGTCAATGGGGAAAAATGTTTCAAATGCATTTTAATCGTGTTACACTCATGCGAACTTAATAAAATTTATATGAAACTATAAAGTACATATTATAATATACATCTTACATAATTTGCGTTGCAAAGAACATTTGTTATCGATTTACAAGGCCACAAAAAAGTATTCCATTACATAATGATATAGGGAAAACATTGTTTGATGAGCGTTTTAATTGTAATTCACTATTTACAATTTTATGAGATTGATATATGAAAGTAATATTTTTAAAACTTCGTTATCGTACGAACGCACCTAATTTGCTACGCTTCACGTGCAATTTACAACTTGTTGTATTTTAAAGGACAAAACTGTCTCTCTGTGCATAACGCGTTCTTTATTTTGCGAATGGTCATTGCAGATGATTAAATTTATTTTTATTGCATTTTATTGAAGTTTTGTAAATTTCTAAACACCACACATTTTCAATTTTTACATCGTCTGATAGAGAAGAAAATTCACTTTCAAATGTAATCTGTTTGAAAATTTTATCGCAGTTTGTTTGAAGACTGTGTTGCAATTTAATAAAACTTTATTGTTTTGAAAATAATTTTCAAACGGGATTTTTTTATCGACCCTTGTTGTCTATTACTTGCAGACAGACGATTATAAAAGATATAACTGTTTACTCTTAAACTAATATAAATAAAGTAGCCCAGCATTTGTTTCTGTCTTATATTCCATATTGATATTAAAATTTTATCAGGCCGTAAATAAAATAATTAAATATATATTAAACATAAATTTAACACAGGTGAACGAACTATGCAAAAACCACTGAAATTATGTGATGAAACAATGTTTTGCAATTACTTTGACTGTAAAATACTGGCATGAGACCGATACGAAATTACCGATTTTAATGAATTCCAAATTTTATCTTAATACACATTTGCTTTTTTTTCATATCAAAATGATTTAGTTGCTATTGTTAGTAAAAAAATCTAAAACTTTTTTTTCCCCAATTTTATTGTGGATTGCTCTTCCTAAATTCGTATCATTTTCTTTTTTATGACTAATACAAAGATGAAACCCCACACTTTATTTGTAGAGCCGAAGTAGTTAAGGCTTGATAATTCTACTTTGTAAAGGGAAATTTGTAAAATTCTACTTTGATTCCACATATTTCCATATTTTTTTTTTCTAAATGTTTATGTGATAATTTGTATTCTTGTTAATAGTATTACATACATATGTACAAGTAATACCGGTTATAACATATCTGGGATATAGCATATTTTCGCTTATAACGTACTTAGATGTTTGGATCCGATTGAAATCCTATACAAGCAACGATTTACAACTTCGGCTATAGCGGACTCTGAAAAAGCCTTAATCTGTTTGCAGCGTACTTTTTAGACGCGAACGAAAAATTAAATTTGGATGAGGGCTTTATAACGTACTTACATGCTTGGATCCGAATGAAATCCTATATAAGCAATGATTTACAATTTTGACTATAGAGGACTATGAAAAAGGCTTAGTCTGGTTACAGCGCACTTTTTAGACGCGAACGAAAAATAAAATTTGGATGTGGGCCTTGCATTTCTGGTTTGCAAATAACTAAGCTGTCTAAGACGAATTTCAAAAAAGATTTCCGTCTTTCAGAATGTTTCCTCAAAAGAAGTAAAAAATGAAGAGCACCAAGAAACTACAAAAAAAGGATGAACAGTTGATAAATACGTTTATTTACACATTCTAAGGTCTAAATAATCGTAAGATATCGGCGTTTTGTTGTGGTGAAGCGGTATCTTTCTTTTATTGTATCCTGAAGAAGAAAAAATAAAAAAAAAAGAAATAATACATTTTTTTTTTTTTTTTGAAAAACAAACATACAAAATGTAAAATGTTTTATTTTCATACTTTACTTTAATAAACTCATAAAATTTCGATTTTAAATCTCTATTACTCCGTACATTCTATGCACCTTAGTTTCACGTTATGCATTGCATTTTATTGATAATTGTTTATTGCGCACTTCGTTTATTACGTTATTATTCGTTGTGTTATTTCGCGTTGTTATTATTTTCTGGTCCCCTGAAAGTACGTTATAACCGGTGTCGGCTCCATATATATACATACAATAAAATATCTATTATCGTTTTCAACTGAAAAAATATAAACATGTATTACCTATATTTTATAACCCAGAAAGAACTCCTTATATATATTAATGCGGATGTTTATTTTAGGAATACATTATAAAAATAAATTTTTAAACGAAACAACACAAATACAAGGCTATTTTCAATTTCTTGATTTTCCAGAAGACGATTTTCTAAACAGACTACTAACCAAGCCTGCGAAAGAAAACTCCCCTTTTCTCGTTACTAGGGCGTGAAAGTTCTATTTTTCAACAAACATAAATTTCATTGCGGGATTTGTGATGTTATTCTTGACACATAAAGTCAGGTAAGGAAAGAAAAATAACTCTCTTATATTCGAAGATATATCTACAGAAACATCTGTGCGAGTACATTTCTATCGAAATATTTTCATGTTCTATTTAAATAATTCCTGCGTCTATATTTTTATACTTCTAACGGAATTTTGCGTGTTTCAAATTTCTCGTTTCAGTGGTTTTTACTTTATATTAGAAAGAATGATTTTTTTTTTTTTTTTTTTACACACATTTTTCATGTGATGAAAAAGTATTATTGCATAATTAACAGATCTTTGTAGAACATACGAAAAAGTATATAACTTCCCCCCAAAAAATTAAATCAAGATTAGAGATAAGACCAGTTTAGCAATTTTATCTAGACGCTTTTGAAGAGTTCTTAATTTCATTTTTAAATGTGTTCGTAATTATGTAAATACGAAGTACTAACTTATCCGCATATAAGAATGCAAAATCTGCCCAGTCAAATTATTTGAAATTTAAAATGCATAATTATTACTTAATTTTGTCGAGTCATTTTGAAATTTTATGAAAATCGGATGTATAGTTCAATTACAGAGGCAATCAAAAGCATCCCGTTACATTACAATCAATAAGAAAAGAAGTTTAAAGTGGACTTTAATGGTGTTTCACTTTTCCGAATATAATAAAATTTATATGCATCTATGAAGTATATATTATAGTGCACATTCTGTACAATATGTGGTGCAAAGGATATTTTTTATTAATTTACAGGGCAACACAAAAGTATTCCATTATATAATTGTATAGTGAGATTATTGCTTGGGGCGATTTAATTCTATTAAACTACTTAACACTTTATGGAATCGATATACGTCATTGAGAATTACTACAAGTTACTTCCTGTATAATAGATAGCAGATAGTATTTCAAGGGATGCACAACAGATTACGGCTACTATACTGTTTCCGAAATACTGTATACTATTACACCAAGATGTGAATATATTTTAAACTTGGTTATAGCACGAATACACCTCATTTGCTACACTTCACGTGCAATTTCCGACTTGTACTGTAAGAGGTTTTATCAAAATCATGTTAATAAGTTATTTTTTTTCCACCCCTTTTTTTCTGCCAGAGATGATCTTATCAAACACTTGCCAGTTTAAAAGTTGTAGATAGTACTTATAATAAAATAAATACATTTAAGCGGATTTGATATCTTGTGAATCGAAGAACATATAATTATTTTTTCTTTGTCACCCCCATCCCCGTCCTTTCAACTATTTTCTTGCTGTGAGAGTTAGTTCTATCAATATATATCTATCTATATATATATAAGTTGTACATAATATTAAGAAAATTTAGAATAAATGTAAATAAAATAAATGTAAACCTTGAGAATTAACGATGTTATAAAAGTTTATTTTTAAAGTGCTATTTTTTTTTTTTTTTTTTTTTTTTTTTTTTGGCTCCTTGGGCCCATTTTTAATGCTATCAAAAAACTGTCATACATAAGATGTTGTCTATTTTTCTAGATTTAATAATACTTTAAATTCATTATAAATCAGAAATTAAGAAGTTTTTTCTTTTTTTTATAAAAATTCATCGTAATTTTATCTCCTTGGTCTGATTTAGCTTATTAACGAACTTAAATGAAATTTTCTGATCTTTAATATTATTTATAAGTTTGAAAAAGATTTGTGCAGATTTATATATATAAAGTTTTAATCTGATGATGGTTTTGGATTGAAGAAGTCATGATCGGCGTAGACCTGCAAAATGTTTTCCGAAATTTCACTTCTGAAAGTGTGAATTGTCCTGAAAAACAATGGATTCATAAGTTAGCTCTCTATATTATTATGAAGCCTAGTTGTTTAGTGGTTTGAATCTTATATTAATTATTTTCTAAACATACAAATATATGTTCATTGTTTTAAATTAATTTTGCGTTACGTATAATTTTTTATGTACCCCAGTTTGATAGAACATTTCCCTTTTCAAATGAATAGTATTAATTTCAAAATTAGAATACTTTACACCGCTGAATATTTCAAGACAGTAATAATAATTCGACATATACTTTAATATGGATAAATTATTATTATTATTTTAAATTTATTATTGCTGGTTTTAAATATATGTGTGACATTAAACCCCAAATTTACTTATTAATATTATTTTTTCGGAGCTAATTTTAATAAAAACAGCAAACTCGATTAAAGATCACAGTCATTTGTTTAAAATATGAAATTATGTTTCAAGAATATAGCAGATAGAGATCCCAAAAAGCAAGTTTTTATAGAATGTCTGTCTGTGACTCTGTGACTTCGTCTCTCACCTGTATTCGACACGAATTTGTGGGTACAAAGTTAGGGGGTTGGCTGATACAGGCCCATATACGGTATTAACATGTATGGGAGCAAAGAAATTTTTGGTATTGACACATTTGACTAGTATTTATAAATTGTTAATCCTGGAATTTTAATATGTTAGCATGTGTTATTTTATAACACTACAAAATTCCTTAAAATGAGATCAAAGGTCTTACTTTTGTGTAGACTGCTGAAAATTTATTGAATATTATGAAAATTTGGTTCAATAATTAAATATTTGAATTTTATTAAATCCATTTTAGTTTGTTAATTTTGCATTATATTTGTTTTCTGTTGTTTGTTTTTATAATACATGCGTGACAATTATGTCATTAAAAAAATCGATATTTATCCACTTAAAATTTGTATTTTACAGTTTTACCCGAGGACGGACCAACGATCTCAGGTGTTAAACCGCAGTATCAAGTTGGTGATGACGTCAATGTTACATGTTCTGCAGGACCTTCAAAGCCAGCTGCATCTTTAAGGTGGTATATAAATGGCCATGAGGTGAGTATACATTTGTTTTTGCATTGTTAAAAATTTGGTTTATCATTTAAGGGGGCACGGAACTTTGTTTTAAAATGGTGAATAATACAGTAATATATGTGGTGGCTTACTCAAAATACTTAATTCTAAATTTAAAAAAAATCTTGTAGAACAACCTATTTTACTAAAAGTTCAATTTTTTTAAGTTATTTTTTTTTTAAATTCCTTTTACTTTTATAAATATAGATATTTTTGCTTCGATTCTCCTCCCCCATTTATTAGAGTATGTATACTACAATAAACTGTTCATGAATTTTTTGATGTATGAGATTTTACATTTAATATTGTTTTTTCGCTCGTGTATGCTAAAAAAATACGCAACAATCTTTCAATTTAAATATTTAAAAAATAACTATAAACTTGAATGGTGAAAAAATCTACACAAATGTTAAATACATCATGGAGAACATTTGAAAATTTTTCGAACCTCTATCTAAATTATAAAAAAAAACCTTAGTATTTATTGAACACGCAAGTTATAAAAACGTAAACAGGGACAAAAATCAGTTTAAATTTTCTTTTGTATGGGTAATTGTGCTGGATAAATTAACAAAATTCCCAATATCTGCCGATATAATTGCAGTATATGTAAAAATAAGGTTTCAAAATATTCACAATTAAAGAGACTTTCAGTTAATATTGAAAAAGAAAATCTATATTTTGACGAATTTCAGGGTACTGTGTCCCCTTAACCAAATCACAGTTCCAAAAAATAAATAAATAAATAAATAAATAAAATAAAATAAAATAAAATAAAGTTATGGTTTTCTCACTAAAAAATTATGTAAAAAATTCTGTAGGTAATTGGCCCAAAATTCAGTACAAAATCCGTAGGTATTTGGCGCATTCTGAAGATATTTTTAAGAATAGATTAAGAACTTCTATAGATATTATTAAGGTAAAGCTACATCTGCAAAATTTCTTCAAAATTCTTCAAAATTTATGAAGAAAGTGTAGATTTCTTCAGATAATCTTCAGATTATTTTTAGTGATCACAGTGTTCAATCATTTGGTGATTTGTTTGAATTATGCACTTTTACAGACCACGAATTCCTAAGATTATGAATTATGATTTGGCATATTGTTGAATCGAGCAACGCTAAAATGTTAAACAATGTATTAAGGACTATTATCGGAGGGAAATAAGGATTAATTGTACCGAGACTTCTATTTAAAGCACACGGTAAAAAAATATAGGTATCTTTAATTTAGGAAAGTGTATTCTAATCACGCACGGATAGATGCAATAATTTTTTCTGAGTCAAGGAAAATCTGAAAAACTTTCCGTTACCTTTAGAAACATTACACAAGAATTTGTCTTAGAAATTTATAGTAATATATATATATATATATATATAAAGAAAGAAAATATTAGCTGCCCGTAGTTTTCAAAAACGTTTTCAAATAGCTTTTAGAGTGCATTAATGAGTTTTCCCTGTCCTGGAAATTGTTTTTTTAGAAACTATGACGTGCCGAGTAAATATTTTTATGTTCAGTAAGCATGGTTAACTGATAAATACATAGAATTAACAGCATTAATGTTAAAATTAAAATTAACACTTCTCTATTGCAATTGTATGCACAACTTCAGTTATACAGATGAAAATGTTTAGTTGAGGTCTCACAGCCTACTAAAAATCAATTTACTGGGTAGCGAGAACTGAATAATGCATTATAAAAGCTACTCGAAAACGTTTTCGAAAGTTACTAGCTAATAATAAAAAATTATTTTCACAATTTCTTCTTTAAATGTTGAAAAAAAGTTGTTTTATGCGGTAGATATAAGGACACTTTTCGGAATATTGGGTGACTTGAAAGCGGTTATCGATTTTTTTTCTTTCGCGATTATACTAAATTTTTGCAAATTAAAAAATATCTGTCTTCTTTTTCAGTGTAGAACAAAACACATTAAGGATATCCAAAGCTGTATGGAGATTTATTCCTGGCAAGCTTTGACTTTACGGTGTATAATTTTTTAATAATTAGACGGCTGATAAAATCATACTTTGAGGAAATATACTGAGGACACGATTTAGTAGTTCGGATTGACGTTTATACATTGCCATAGAGTATAGAAGCAAACAATTGTTGGAATAGAGTTTCACGAAAGGAAAAACTTTGTAAAATCAAATATTTTGGCACTTACGCTTATTATTATTATTATTATTATTATTATTATTATTATTATTATTATTATTATTATTATTATTTTAAATGTATATGGTTAAAATTTAAAAGGATGTTTTCAGTTATGTTCTGATGCTAAAAATTTGTATGTAACTATGTATGTACCGGGTGTTTCAAAAGTTTGATGTGAAAAAAAAAAAAAAATTACCGATCAGGGAATCCTTGAACTTTTGGTGCGGCATGCATTTTCACCCCTTAATTGTGTCACCTTTTCAAAGCACAGTTTTAAAATTGAGTCTAGGCCTCTTCTCCTCGGATCAATGTCCTTTTATTGGCGCCCTTAGGCCTCTTATAATTATTTGCCTCAATTTTTTGCTCATTCCTTTAAAAGTTTATTCTAATGATGTTTAATTTTCACTAATTGAAAATCTAAAGCGGCAAATATCAGCACCTTAAAACATTTTTTCATCTTAGGAGCCTGCTTTCAACTATCAACTGGCCCTTTTTGTGCCCTTTATTATAGTACCCTTTAAATACCCTTAAAAATGTTCCAAGTCACTGTCTTTTTTAACAACTTTTCATACCATCTAACTAATTAACAAGAATTTTTTTTTAGATTTTAGTATTTATCAATTTTAAATACTAATGGCTCTTAGTACAGTTTCTTTAAAAACATTCAATTTTGTCACAATTTTTATCAAAACGATTCTAGAGTCCTCCAGCTACTTTATTAAGTTATTAAAATTTTCTTTATATATCCCAGCTACCAACTTTTTCGATTATTAATCTTTTTCTTCGGCATCTACTAACATTTTTCACTATAGCCGTAAATTAAAAATCACATTACTGTTCAAGGTATGTGGTTATCATTAGAGGGAGGAGGATTTCATGCGTAAATTAAATATCACGTTAATGTTAAAGATAAATCGTTAAATTTATCGGGAAGAGCATCATTTACTAATACAGGACATTGTCTTTCTCAGGTTCTATGGGCCCGATTGCTACGGAATTTGGCTGATTTAATTTGATTTTAGACTGATGTAGGCATGCATAGAGCACTTTTGATATAGGCTGCCTTAGGCAACGCGGATCCAGGTAATAGTGAAAAAAGATTTGTTCGGAACACACCAAACGCTGTAGAGGCCATTGGGGCCTCGGAAAATAAGACCACCTGAAACATTCTGTTATACTGGAGGCAGTGCGGCTCTCGAAACTATGTTCATTTAAAAAGATTTTCTGGAGGTATAAAATCATGCAAATTTGAAATTTGTTTAAGGTTATTATAACGAGCCCGAGCAACGTCGGGCAAGTCAGCTATACATACCATATTATATGTCTTTTGATATCCACAACCTCAATATATAATCTCTCGAAGGTATAATGCGGACATTGAATAGGCTGTTCAAGAAGAGCTAAAAAGTTGAAACCAATAAGCGTTCAATGGCGATTGAATGACGAAAGTCGATTACATTGAATCCGGATAGCTGTGTCTTTATTACAGTCTTATGTGAAGTTTTCGTTGAAAAGAGTTAAGAGATATAGCTGCGATTGACATTTATCGGCCTCATCTTTTAAACCACCTTTTAGAAAGTTACTCGAATGACCGATTATATCTTCTGCATGCTATTCTTAAGGTGTACGCGGTAATTTAGAAAACCCTAAAATAAATAGGAATTTTTTTTTCACTCAACAGTTTTTAATTTAATACCTGTATATTTTCAAGTTTTGCTGTTATAAACTGAGCAATAATTGAAATTAGCGGTCATTACAGGTCAAAAGCAACTCACGTACTGCATTTGGCGGCTGCAGAATTATTCTTGGTTGTCAAATTTGGTTGTCTTTTTTTATTATTAATGTTTATCTAATAGTTAGAAAAAAATGCACAAGTTTTATGTCCTTTGACTCAATTTTAGATTTACTATTAAGTTTTTATTTTGTTTCACATAATTAAGTACATTTTTCTATTAATTTCTAAATATAATGACAATTAAGACTGCTTTATAACAGTTTTACAATTTCTTCGATTATTTTAATTTTAGAGATTAAGATTTTCTATAATTTGAAATAAAAACTACTATTTGTGTTTTTCTAAAAAGTATCATACACTAGTATAGTATTGTAAAAATTAATTTTAGAAATTGACGCAGAAAATTCAATTTGACGCCTAAAATATTTTTACAGAAGCTATTATTTGACGCCTACCTTTCATTTTTACAATTTTCATCACAGAAAATGAATTATTCACACCTTCTTTTTATTATTAAAAAAATATGTATTTCTTTAAAATAAAATTATATAAAAAATAATATATATCATACATATATTATATAAATATGATATAATAAATAATAATAATATATATTTTATCTTATTAATTTTAATTCCAAAATTACTTCTACTTTCATCTGTAATAATTATTGGCTCCTTCATTTTCAAAACGAAATCATATATTTGTATAAATAAATAAAAGTATTCTCTGAGGAAGAGCCTGGTTTAAGGCTTGAAAGAACTAAGATGTTTTAAAACAAAATTAAATACAGTCGAATCTCTATATAACGAAACTCCATACATCGAATTTCTCCATATAACGAATTTTTAGTAAGAACGGTCCCCTTTTCGCATGATTACATTAAAAACTGACTCTATATAGCGAAATATCTATCTCCATATAACGAATTTTTTCATAAATTGATCTTAATTTATTCAGTTTTAAAAAAGCTTCGAAATCATATGGAATCAATTTTCCATCACTTATTTTTGATTTATCGTTCAGTGGAGAGGTTTTTTTTTTTTTATAAATATTACTTCTCTCCTTATTCTTTAAATCTAACAAGTTCATCCCACCTCCCACACACCTTTCAACATCCTTCTCAAAACACAGTCAATTGAATTGTTACACATATAAGAGAGGAATCAATGAGAGCACATAAGAGAGACCTTCAAATGGAGGAAAATATCAACTACAATTTTTCATTCCTTGCTAAAATTTGAGAATTTTTTTTGAGAGCGTAACAATTGTAATTTTAAAATCAAAACAACAAAAAATTACAGATTTCTTCCTCTGAAATTTATGTAAGTCTTCCTCATTTGATTTTCATTAAGCTTTCAAATAAATAATGTCTTTTCTCTTTTTTGAAACTGCTTAAATAAGTAAGAAATAAAATGTTAGGTTAATATATACTTTTAAGCATTTCAAATTCTTAATTAAAAAGATCAAAAATAATATTTGTTCAAAATTTACACATTAAATACTATTTTTAACATCATACTCTATACATCGAATTTCTCTATATAACGAATTTTTTACTGGAACGATGGATTTCGTTATATAGAGGCTCGACTGTATTAACATCTATATTTGATTAATTTAATCGTCTTTTAAGTAACCCTGAACATTTTAAAGTTCATATTATATATTTCATGTATTTTTTATTTATTTTTTATTTTTCTAGGCACCTAAGGAATTTGAAATTCGCTACCATCCAATTCGTCAGCCAGATCGACTATTAATTTCTACACTGGGACTTCGCTTCACGGCGGAACCTCGCCATTTCTGGCAAGGAGCGATGAAGCTTCGCTGTTCAGCTGTCATCTCACAGGCTTACTCGATGAGCAGCGAGGAGATAATTGTTGGAAACAAAGCTGTGGCCTCGGGTAAAGAACTCCATTAATTTACACAACTCGCAAAATGAAGTAAATTAGGGTCACGTGCTTGCAAATGCTGAGTTCATTATACAATAAAGCCATTGATAGATTTCAACAAGCGTAGAGACGACTTAATTAAATTAAGCTTGTTAAGGAAGTTGATGTTAGTAATATTTCGTTTAGAATAAATATACTTTTATGAAAAACAGGTTTTTATTCTAAAGAATGATTTATAGTTGAAGATGCTCAGTTATATGAAAATTGACGCTTTAACCTTATTTTCTCACTTTTGTGTTGCTATTCAAAAACAAATTAAGGAAGAGCAGGAAGTTAAGAACAAGACTAAGAAAATTTGAAAAATATAAAAGGCAACAGCTTTTTTATAATTTTTTTTTATATTTTTTAATAAAATATTTAAAAAAAATACGCATTTTTCAAAATAAAATCATCATTCAGAATTAGAATATATCATGCTTATTTATTATTTAAGTGACAATTTAGGATTTAAAAAATATATGGTATTTCTAATATTATGGATTATTTTTAAATTCTTTTTCATTTATTTGTCGAATGTTTAGAAAAAAAACCCGTCATGCTTTGAAACAGTATCATCATTTAGATGTAAAATATGTCTTGCTTATTTATTGTATTGGAATATGTTATTTGTTACCATCTAATTCGTCAGCCAGGTCGACTATTAATTTCTACACTGGGGCTTATTTCGTTTCACTTCAGAATCTCGCCATTTCTGGTAAGGAGATCACAGGCTCTCTCGATGAGCAGCGAGGAGATAATTGTTGGAAACAAAGCTGTGGCCTCGGGTAAAGCACTCCAATAGTTTTAATAACTCGCAAAACGAAGTAAATTAGGGTCACGTGCTTACAAATAGTCAATTCATTATACAATAAAGCCATTGATACGTTTCAACAAGCATAGAGACGACTTAATTAAATTAAGCTTGCTAAGGAAATTGATGTTAACTTCTATCAAAAGCAGGTTTTTATTCTAAAGCATAAATTTTACCAAACATTGCTCAATTGTATAAAAATCGACATTTTAATCTTATTTTGCTGACTTTAATATGCTTATTGAAAAACAAATTAAGAAAGAACAAGAAGTTGTTAATTACAAGACTCAGTAGCGTTCGAATAATATTAAATGTAACAGCTTTTTATTTATTTATCAAACAATTTAAAAAGAAATACTTTTTTGGAAATAAAATCATTATTCAGATTTAGAATATTTCATGCTTATGTAAATTTTAGTGGCAATTTAGGATTTAAAATATATATGATATTTCTATTATTTTGGATTTCTCTATATTTTTTATCAATTTATCAAATATTTAGAAAGGTAATACGTTATTTTTTAAAAATAATATAATCATTCTGATTTGGAATATATCATGATTACTTATTATTTTGATGACAATTTAGGATTTTATAAATATGTACGTGATTTTCCTAATATTTTGGATTTTTCATTGGTTAAAAATATTTAGAAAGAAAACAATGAAGCTCGCTGTTCAGCTGTCATCTCGCAAATAATATTATCATTCTGATTTGGAATATATCATGATTACTTATTATTTTGATGACAATTTAGGATTTTAAAAATATGTAAATGATTTTCCTATTATTTTGGATTTTTCATTGGTTAAAAATTTTTTTGTAATAATATTTAGAAAGAAAGCAATGAAGCTCCGCTGTTCAGCTGTCATCTCACAGGCTTTATCTATGAGCTGCGAGGAGATAATTGTTCTAAACAAAGCTGAGGCCTCGGGTAAAGCCCTCCATTAATTTAAAGAACTCGCAAAATGAAGTTAATTAGGGTCACGTGCCTACAAATGCTCAGCTCATTATACAATAAAGCCATTGATACATTTTTAACAAGCGTAGAGACGACTTAATTAAATTAAACTTGTTAAGGAAATTGATGTTAACTTTTATCAAAAGCAGGTTTTTACTCTAAAGCATAAATTTTACGAAACATTGCTAGATTGTATGAAAATCGACATTTTAATCTTATTTTCTGACTTTTATATACTTATTGAAAAACAAATTAAGAAAGAACAGGAAGTTGCTATGTACAAGACTCAGTAGTGTTCGAATAATATTAAAAGTAACTTCTTTTTATTTTATTTTTTTATATATTTATCAAAAAATTTAAAAAGAAATACCATTTTTTGGAGATAAAATCATCATTCAGATTTAGAATATGTCATGCTTATTTAAATTTTGGTGGCAATTTAGATTTTAAAAAATATACGATATTTCTATTATTTTGGATTTTTTTATTGTTTTTTATTTATTTGTCAAATGTTTAGAAAGAAAGTACTTCATGTTTTCAAATAGTGTAATCATTTAGATGTAGAATATGTCACGTTTTTTTATTTGATATTTATTGGATTGGATTAAAACTTTAAATTAGTTAGTTAGGCAGATCAACTATTAATTTCTACACTGGGACTTCTTTTCACAGAACCTCGCCATTTCTGGCAAGGGGCAATGAAGCTTCGCTGTTCAGCTGTCATCTCACAGGCTTAATCTATGAGCAGCGAGGACACAATTGTTCTAAACAAAGTTGTGGCCTCGGGTAAAGCACTTCATTAATTTAAACAACTCGCAAAATGAAGTTAATTAGGGTCACGCGCTTGCAAATGCTCAGCTCATTATACAATAAAGCCATTGATACATTTTCAACAAGCGTAGAGACGACTTAATTAAATTAAGCTTCTTAAGGAAGTTGATGTTAGTAATATTTCATTTAGAATAAATTTACTTTTGTGAAAAACATGTTTTTATCCTAAAGAATGATTTATAGTTAAACATGCTCAGTTATATGAAAATTGACGTTTTAACCTTATTTTCTAACTTTTGTGTTGCTATTTAAAAACAAATTAAGGAAGAACAGGAAGTTGTTAAGAACAAGACTAAGAAATATTTGAAAAAATATAAAAAGCAACAGCATTTTTTTATTATATTTTTTATCAAATATTTAAAAAAAATACGCTTTTTTCGAATTAAAATCATCATTCAGAATCAGAATATATCATGCTTATTTATTATTTAAGTGACAATTTAGGATTTAAAAAATATAAGGTATTTCTAATATTTTGGATTATTTTTAAATTCTTTTTCATTTATTTTTCGAATGTTTAGAAAAAAAACCCGCATACTTTGAAATAGTATCATCATTTAGATGTAGAGTTTGTCTTGCTTGTTTATTGGATTGGAATTTGTTATTTGTTACCATCTAATTCGTCAGCAATGTCGACTATTAATTTCTACACTGGGACTTATTTCGTTTCACGTCAGACCCTCGCCATTTCTGGTAAAGAGCTCACAGGCTTTCTCGATGAGCAGCGAGGAGATAATTGTTGGAAACAAAGCTGTGGCCTCGTGTAAAGCACTCCATTAGTTTAAACAACTCGCAAAACGAAGTAATTTAGGGTCACGTGCTTTCAAATGCTCAGTTCATTGTACAATAAAGCCAATGATACGTTTCAACAAACGTAGAGACGACTTAATAAAATTAAGCTTGTTAAGGAAATTGATGTTAACTTTTATCAAAAGCAGGTTTTTATTTTAAAGCATAAATTTTACCAATCATTACTCAATTGTATGCAAATCGACATTTTAATCTTATTTTGCTGACTTTGATATACTTATTGAAAAACAAATTAAAAAAGAATAGGAAGGTGTTAATTACAAGATTCAGTAGCGTTCGATTAATATTAAATGTAACAGCTTTTTATTTATTTATCGAACAATTTAAAAAGAAATACTTTTTTGGAAATCAATTTTTTGGAAAAGAAATACTTTTTTGAAAATCATTATTCAGATTTAGAATATTTTATGCTTATGTAAATTTTAGTGGCAATTTAGGATTTAAAATACATATGATATTTCTATTATTTTGGATTTCTCTATATTTTTTATCAACTTATCAAATATTTAGAAAGGTAATACTTTATTTTTCAAAAATAATATAATCATTCTGATTTGGAATATATCATGATTACTTATTATTTTGATGACAATTTAGGATTTTATATTAGGATTTTTAGGATTTTATGATTTTTCTATTATTTTGGATTTTTCATTGGTTAAAAACTTATTTGTAAAAATATTTACAAAGAAAGCAATGAAGCTCGCTGTTCAGCTGTCATCTCACAAATAATATTATCATTTTGATTTGGAATATATCATGATTACTTATTATTTTGATGACAATTTAGGATTTTAAAAATATGTACGTGATTTTCCTATTATTTTGGATTTTTCTTTGGTTAAAAATATATTTGTAAAAATATTTAGAAAGAAAGCAATGAAGCTCCGCTGATCAGCTGTCATCTCACAGGCTTACTCTATGAGCAGCGAGGAGATAATCGTTGGAAACAAAGCTGTGGCCTCGGATAAAGCACTCCATTAATTTAAATAACTCGCAAAACGAAGTAAATTAGGGTCACGTGCTTGCAAATGCTCAGCTCATTATACAATAAAGCCATTGATACATTGTCAACAAGCGTAGAGACAACTTAATTAAATGAAGCTTCTTAAGGAAGTTGATGTTAATAATATTTCGTTTACAAGAAATTTGTATTTATTAAAAGCAGGTTTTTATTCTAAAGCATTAAATTTACTAAACAATGCTCAATTGTATGAAAACAGACTTTTTAATCTTATTTTCTGATTTTTATATTGTTATTGAAAAACAAATTAAGTAAGAACAGGAAGTTGTTTAAAGTACAAGACTCTGTGGTATTTGATTAATGTTATATATAACAGTTAATTATTTTTTCAATCGTTTATATTTATTTGTAATTTTTATTAAAAAGAAAAATATGTTTTTAGAAATAATATCATCATTAGATTTAAATTAAGCCATGCCTATTTATCATTTTTCTTATATTTTCGGATTAAGAAAAGTGTTATTTCTAATATTTTGAATTTTTTTTTCGCCCTTTTTACTTATTAATCAAATGTTTAGAATGGAAATATATTATTTTTGAAAAAAATATATATATTGTCATTGAAATTTAAAATATTTCATGCTTACATATTATTTTGGTGACTAATTAGAATAAAAAATTTGATCTTTCTATTATTTTGGGTCTTTTATCATTCTTTTTTATGTATTTGTAAAGTTATGTTTTGTAATTAAAAAAGAAAGCACGGAAAAAATGATATCGACCTTCAGATTTAGACTATGTTATGCTTATTTATTATTTTGGTGACAAGTTAGGATAAAACAAATATGTGATCTCTCTATTATTTTTGACATTTCACTCTTCTTTATTTGTTTGTCAAATATTTCGGAAAAAAAATGCTATTTTTGAAAATTTATATCGTTATTAAAATTTAGATTATGGCATGCTTATTCATTATTTTAATGACAAACTATTTTTTTTTCTTTTGAAAAAAAGAAATATTTTTTTTTATTCGTTCACATTTTTTTTTCAAAAATAAATAAATAAATAAATAAATAAAAGTGATTTTTCTATTATTTTACATTTTTTCACTCTTTTTCATTTATTTGTCAACTATATTAATATAAATTCTAAGTATCATAAATCACTAATAATTTGCTTATTTATTATTTTTTTAACGTTTTATTTATTACAGCTTAGAGAATATTTTCTAAGTAAAATTAAAAGATGGCGGAGAGGGTCTAAAAAACAAAATTCCGAATTTATTTAGTAATATTACTAAAACAACTGTTTAAACATGAATAGATTTTAATGCGATGTAGAAAATTATTTCAATCACCTTTTATATAAAACAGTATACTTTGAAACTAGTATTGTTTAATTTGGTCAATGTTAAGAGTGAACATTCTAAAAAATAAACTTTTTAATTTATAAGATATTTGAATAACATATTGTTAATAATATCACTAATTAATATTGTAAATATTTCAGCTGTTGTTGGTGACGGGCCTGTGATAACTGGCGGGAAACCCAAATACCAGAAAGGTGACATAGTAGACGTTAATTGTACGGCGGCAAAATCAAATCCTGCTGCAGAACTTAAGTGGTATATCAACGATAAACTTGTAAGTCATTTTCTCTTTTGCAATTTGTTTTTATGAAAATCTCAATATTTTTGCACAATATTGCTTATATGTCTATCATATGAGGACCCCAGAAGCCAAGGGGTATAAGTGTCAAAATTGAAAAAAATAAACTATATACACAGACGACCTAAAAATATGCTTTTTTCATTTGAGGTAAAGAAATATAAGTGATTTTCTTATTATTTGCTGAGTTATAGAGGCAAATCACTTTTTTCGAAAAACAAACAATATTGATTAATTATACATTTAAAAAAAATTGTACTTTATTTTTTAACAGTTATTGAAATAAGAGTTCAAAGACCAGAATGCAACAAGCAGAAATTTCCTTTTTCAATTCACTCAATTGTTATTGATGTTCCAATTTAACATCAATTATCTTTAAACTAAATTTACTCCGAATCGAAATTTTGCCACTTGTAACCCTTGGCTTCTGGGGTCCTCATATATAAACAGCTGTGTGATCTAGCAGCTAATAAACATTTTTTTCAGATCGCGCCTTCCCATATCTCTCCTGAAATAACAATTTAAAGTGGCATAAATATAAAATTTTTAACATTTCATAATGACTAATGCGCTAAAGCTCTGAGTTTTTGCTGCTACAATTTTCAAATAAAAATATTAACTTTATTTAATCGCAGAAATCTTTCTAAAATAGTAGTATTGAAAAATTGTAAAATTTGGCAGCTAAAAAACATTTTTTTTCAGATTTTATTTTTTTCTATTCTTTATAAAGCAATTTAAAATGACGTAGATCCAAATCTGTAGCATCTCATAATTACATGATTACCAGTCATTAGTTTTTTTTTTTTTTTTTTTTTTTTTTTTTTTTTTTTTTTTTTTTTTTAGTACAATCATTTATGAATAGAAATGTATGTTTTATTTGACCGAAGAATTTCGCTAGTATATATTTTCTATTCATAAATAATAGCATTCAAAAACTGCGAGATTTGTGGACTCAGTAAACAACTAATATTTTTTCCTGAAATAAAACTCGCCTTAAATGCACTATTGCAAATAAAAATCAAATTTCAAATTGCTTAAGAGACGCAAATCCCAACCTAGTGAAAAAGTTTTTATGCGGGACTCGAACCCGAGCCGTTAGTATAGCCCACCGACGTTTTACCGACTAAACCGCATGGAACGACAGTCACCCAGAAACTTCTCACAATTCCATTTTGGCAAGGCTACAAATGCAGCATAAGATGGAATATTTTTCGTGAGCCACCGACATGGGGCAAACACGAAACTCAAATAAATCCAGCATGAATTGAATAGATTAATACATGGAATTTTTTTCCAGAGAGAAAATTCGCCTTACATACAACATTTCAAATGAAAATCAAATGTCAAATTTATAATTGCGTAATAGGCACAAATGCAGCACAAGATGAAATATTTTCCGTGAGTCAGCGACATGGGACAATCATGAAACTCAAATAAATCCATCATGAATTGAATAGATTAATACTTGGATATTTTTCCAGAAAGAAAATTCACATTGCATACAATATTTCAAATGAAAATCAAATTTCAAATTTTCAATTGCTTAAATGGCGCAAATGCCAGACGAGTGAAAAAGATGCAGGCTGGGTATTGCCTATGTGGTTTACTCGGTAGAACGTCAGCGCTCTATACTGATTGTCCCGACATGGGAACTTTTTAACTAGGTTGGCATTTGCGCCTCTTAGGCAATTTAAATTTGATTTTCATTTGAAATAATTGTAATGAGTGTTAAACCTTTTATGCACCGACGGTACTTTAAAAAACCACTCAAAAAAGCTCTGAAGTTTTTTTATTCTTTCCACACAAAACACTCTTCTCAATCAGCTTAAGATAGAATAGAGAAACAGTCGAAGCTAAATATTTTCAAAAACAGGTAGTTTTATTCTTCCTTTTTTAAATACTTCTTTTCTTTTTTTAAATAAAGTCTAACCTCGTTAACATGAGCCTCAATTGGAATCAAAATTTTGTTCGTGTTAACAGTAATTCATGTTATCAGCATCAAATCTTTATATTCGTCTTTATAGAAGACTGTGAAAAGAATTCATGTTAAAAGTGTTTATGTAACGAGGTTTGACTGTAAAATTATGTGAAACATATTCTTGCAAAAGCGTTTCAATTTATAGAGAGGATCATATTGCATTTAAACTCTTTTTTCATTTATTTAAATTGTGATACTTTCAAATGAGAAATTTTGGCTAATTATTCTGATTATTTTTGTAAATATTTCACAAAAAATATATATATCTACCGATATATTTATTCAGTTTTAATGAAAAAACATATCTAAATTTCACATTAGTATTATCAAAAAGTTACAGTATAACTCCAGATACTAATAAAAATAATTATTGAGGTGGATCAATTTCTTGATAAATAATTCGGTAGATAAAGGGTTAAAGGATTAACTCACATCCCTTTCGAAAAATTCAATTAAATAAAAGAAATATTTGTATTGGCAATTAGTAATATTAAAAAAGTGTGAAATCTGGTAGCTATGTAAAAAGTTTTTTATAGATCACTCACTACTTGCAAAAAAAAGCGTTTTAAATGAAAAAATAAAAATAAAAATAAAAATAAAAATAAATGAAACATTTCATAATCATATAGTTGTCAGATATTACCAGTTTTTAATATTGCTATTTAGGAATAGAATTATTTCCCTTTTTTAATTTCTGAAATTCTCTCTGAAATAAAGTGAATATTTCTATTTATAGTCGTAAATATTTATACTCGTATTCGTATAGCGGCATTAAAATATCTCGAGATCTTTCAGCTTTTTCTTCGGTGTTTTGCACATTTCGAACACCTAAATTTTCGCAGAGTTCCGCAATTAAATAAAGAAAATATTTATATTGGGAAGTAGTGTTATTGAAAAATTGAGAGATCTGGATTTCGATATCACCTCCACCCTTCCGAAAAATATGCTTAAAAGGGAGAGGGGGAAGAAATCTTGAAAATGTCATAATCATATATTTGTCAGATATCCCGCTTTTTTTAAAACAAAATTTACGAATAGAAATGTTTGTTTTATTTAAGTGTGTATTTGGAAAAGCATTTTTTCACCCTCAAAAGCTCGAAGTTTTCATATACATTTTTCAGACTCATTTTTAAAAGTCGAAACATTAAACTTGTGAGGTGATTTTTGAAGAGATTCATAAGATGATGTGTGATATCATTTCTCGCTCAATTCATTAGAATTTGATTTATAAACAATTATTTTCTCAGTATGAACATTTTTTTTCGCTCCCAGATCTCTTGATTTGGAACATTCGATTCAAAATGCCAAATTTGATATTATTAATATTTTTTTTTTTGCAATGTTTTCTCAATTTATCAGAAAATCAACAAGCATGGCACATTGTGTACTTTCTAAATAAGAGAGTTTGTCAATTTGATGCGTTTGAGAACAAAAAAAGAATTTAATAATAAATCACAAAAAAAGCAGCTTAAATTGGAATACAACCTTAATCATAAAATTTATAGACTAAATAAAAGAATATTTTAGTTTGTATATAAAAGCATTCAAAAATATCGATATCTATCAATGTATTTGTCAGGTTATTCCGACATTTATTAACACCATTGACGAATAGAAATATTTCTTTTATTTAATCACAGAATTTATAGACTAAACAAAAGGAATATATCTGTTTGTATATAAAAGCATTGAAAATCGCGAGATCTGTCTATTTTGTATTCTGTGTTTTGCGAATTCTCCACATTCTTTTTCTAAAAAGAAAGTCATTCAAAATGACTCGCTTAAAACTTAAAGTTATAAATCAAAATCTGTCATCCGCGCATTTTCTGCACCTAAATAACTCCAGAGCACCAGTCTTTTTTCTCTCATTATCATCCATTTCCAGTTTTCACCTAGAACTAAAGAAATAATTCTGCTCACTTAACGTTTTTTTATCGTTGTTTTGAGATATTTATAATGAACCAAAGAAAAATTAGTAATAAGCGATATTTCAGACAATCTATAACAACAGAATGTGATTGCAGACGTTTATTATTTATCAGTACTTAAATGTCTTAAATTAATTAGCATTCTATTATCAAAATATAAGAAGTTAGCAGCTCTTTTTTCTATTGTTCTTGGCTCCAGAAATGCGCTTAAAACTGGCCCTGACTAAGATGCCTGTTTAACTTTTCCAATCTTATCTTTTATCTTTATTTATTTATTCTTTCTTTTTATAACATTTCCGCTCGACATATTTGTCCTACAATGTACAATTTTCGCATGCTCAAAATACAGTTCTGTTAGATATTAAAATCTTTATTTTTTTTCAGATCTACAGAAAAAAAAAGTTTCCTAATCTTTTCGGGTCTGGTGTGTTATTAATAGTACATGTCTTTGAATGGAGTATTACTTTGTTTAACAAATACTTTTGTTTCTATTTGCATGTAGTAATGTTAGTATACGTCTACGCATTTACTGTATGACCATTATACAATACTACTATTCAACATCTACAATGAATACTTCATTTATGTTTAGGTAATTAGCAATAATAATAATTATTATTATTTGCTTAATTCTCTTTGCGCCGTTTGCGATTCTTTTATTTTAAACATATATTTAATTCTTTAAATTGAAAATAAAAGTTTTCCTGAAAGAATCATGTGCAATAAAGCGCAAAAATTATTTGAAAGTTGTAATATAAGCTAAATCTTATTGTATTACAATATTTTCTAAGCATCTTCCAAAATTTTTCCTGACATATTGTCATACGAATACGAATTGAAAAGTATGCAAAACAACAACATTTTCGTTATCTTTCAGACAATGAAATATTCGTTAAACACTAATTCATCTATTTAAATCGCTAATATTAATGTCATTAACGTAAATGTAGTTTTTTTCGATAAGCTGAAAAAAAAAATCGAACCCGGAAGCATTTCCAGAAAGAATCACGTTTTGAGCACCTTATCGCCAGAACAACGATTGGCGCGGAGATTAAGTCGATGCTACGCACCCTTTCTTATTTGTGACGCCAAACGCCTAGCGAATAGCAACCCTTCCTTCTGCAAAGAGATCGCGCATATTGTTCATTTGTTTTTTCCGTAAATGTTATGAAGCAAAGATTATAATATGAGGAAATGTTATTCACCGTTGTTTACGATTAAAACATAGCTTAAACCAAAGAGCTTTTTCAGATTAAAATGTTTTAAATTTCACGAAACATCTAAACATAAGGGTTTTTTGTTGTTGTTTTTTCTCAATTCAAATATATTATTTCCTTAACTTGCTATGTTCGAAGAAATTAAGAAGTTAATTAAAAACAGTAGTAAAGATTCTCTTGTAATAAATATAATTCTATTAATCATATGTTTTATGACACATTTGAACTTAGTTTATTTTGTGTTTGGCGATGCAGCTAGCTGAACATTCTCGCTTTCGCCAACTCGCCAAGACTGGTGCTCAAAACGTGATTCTTTCTAAAAATGCAACCCGGAAGAGTTAAAATGACAACCCTTAAACTTACAGTTATAAATCAAAATCCGTCATCGTTGCATTTACCGTACTCAAATACTTTCGAAGCACTGCTTTCTTTTTATTTCTTCTTTATCATCCATCTCCAGTTTTCAACTGGAACTTCTGAAAAAATTCTACTCATTTGGAACTTTTTTTTTTATGTGATGTTTTTTTGGTTTCTAATGAAACATAAAAATTAAAAACAAATTCAAAATGTAGAGAATTTATGTTTGTAGCTTAAATAAATAAATAAATAAATAAAAATATAAAAATGCATTTTATTTCCTTTTCTGTCGCTGAAGTGAATGCAAACATGCTTGGAATTCATTGCTACTTAGATTCCTTTTTTGATTTTTCTAAACTTTTTAACTTTTTTTGTAACATTTACGCGCAATATTTTTACTATATGACCTAAATTTTCTCATACTGAGAATACAAATCTGTAATACAATATTTTTATCATTTTATTTTATTTTATTTTATTTTATTTTATTTTATTTATTTATTTATTTGCAGATCTTGTATTAAAAAAAATATTCTAAAAGCGATGATCCTTAATCCTACGGTTATAAATCAAAATCCGTCAACGTTGCGTTTACCGTACTCAAATACCTCTAAAGCACTGCTTTCTTTTTATTTCTTCTTTATCATCCATCTCCAGTTTTCATCTAGAACTTCTGTAAAAATACTTCTCATTTAGAACGTTTTTTCTATTTCCTCTGATGTTTTGCTGAGTTTCTAATGAAAGAAAGAAAAATTAAGAACAAAACAAAATATCGACAATTTAATGTTATACGTCAAAAACACATAAAATCATTAAAAATAATATTAAAGGATTTGAACTTGTTTAAAGCTCCCCATAAATAATATAAATAAACGCAAATTTGTGTGAGATAACATAATTTAGCTTGCAGTTGAGAGCATGTGTCACAAACGAGTAAACACGGAGGTAATTATTTGAGTCAGGTTAAAATAGTATATTCTTCTGGAAGTGAACCAGCTTCATTGAGTGGAAATTTGGCCGTTCAAGTAAACCATGCTTCCAAGAAAATACTGTCTTATATACGTTGCAATTTAATTTAATAACCTTGACCACCTCAAAATCTGGAATTTTTATTTTGGTCGTATCATTATACGACCAAAATTTTCTCATATTCGAAATAAAAATCTGTAATATATTATTATTATTATTATTATTACTATTAATAATTGTAATAATAATAATAATAATATATTTTATTTTTGGAGATCTCGATTAAAAAAAAAAAATCTCTTAAACTGACGATCCTTAAACTTACGGTTATAAATCAAAATTTGCTATGACTGCATTTACCGTACTCAAATACCTCTAAAGCACTGCTTTCTTTTTATTTCTTCTTTATCATCCATCTCCAGTTTTCATGTAGAACTACTGAAAAAATGCTACTCATTTAAAACGTTTTTTCTTTTTTGGTCTGATATTTTGCCGAGTTTCTAATAAAAGAAAGGAAAATTAAAAACTAAACAAAATATCGACAATTTAATGTCATAACTTAAAAGCACATAAAATCATTAAAAATAATATTAAACGATACAAACTTGCTTAAAGCTCTACATCAATAACATAAATTAATACAAATTTAGGTGATATAACAATTTATCTTGCAGTTGAGAGCATGTGTCATAAACAATTAAACACGGAGGTAATTATTTGATTCAGGTTAAAGTAGTATATTCAGCTGGAAGTGAATCAGATTCATTGAGAAAATTTGGCCGTTCGAATAAACCGTGCTTCCCCTAAAATACGGCTCTTCTATACGCTTTAAGTTGATTTAATAACCTTGAACATGTCACAAACATTTAAACACGGAAGTAGTTATTTGAGTCAGGTTAAAATAGTATATTCAGCTGGAAGTGAATTTGCTTCATTGAGTGGAAATTTGGCCATCATAGTAAACCATCCTTTCAGGAAATTACGGCTCTTGTATACGTTGCAATTTGATTTCAAAACCTTGTCAATCTCAAAATCTTTAAAATGGTCGATTTCTATAGCGTGGCCTACAATTTTGCAGTTTAAGTGTCTTGAATTAAAAGCGTTTCGGTGTTCTTTTTATTGTATTGCAAAAGTACTACGAGTCAGTCCTGTGTTTATTACTTCATATTGTGTACATGGGATAGTACACAATATTTCTTTCTGCTGTGAACTGGGGGAATATATATTTAAAATTAAAGATGGAGTCTTGTAAAGATTTCTTAGTGACAAAAGATGTTTCCAAAAGATTTAAAAATATGCAAAATATTCTGTTAAAGATTTCTGTATTATGTTATGGACATGAATTGATCGGTATCATTGGATAAAAAAAGTAGATGCTTCGCTGTATAAAAATCACTATTAATCGATAAAAAATACGAGTGGATATATATATATATATATTTATAGATATAAGTCAAAACATAATTTACATAATACTTTCAAAGCATAAGAAATAAGACATGATTGTTTTTATCGTTGTTGTTCATCCTATAACGATGCTGAAGATTGTGTTAATTTGTCATTAAGATTCTTTTTTGACTTTACTAATCTTTTCCATCTTTCTTCCTGAATTCTACACAAATGATATCCTTTATACACGTTATATACTTTTTACATGACCGTAAATAAATTCTGTAATATCAATAAAAAATATAGTATTTATATTGGTATACAATACGATATTACAGTAAGATCGATACATAGTAAAATATTTTTCTACTTTTTGTGGCTTCAAAAAAAAAGTCTTTTAAAAAGGATTATTTTAAAGCTTAAAGTTTTAAATTAAAATCGATTGCAAACACTCGAGTAACTCAAGAGAACTAGTTATTTTTTATTTCTCATTCCTACATATATCAAATTTTCAACTAAAAAGGGAAAAAACATTTCTGTTTAGATACGATCTTCTTTTGTGTAATGTCTCGAAACATTTACAATGTATAAAACAAAAATTCACATAAACAATATTAATAATTAAAAAAAAAAGAAAAAAATCACGGAAGCAAATACTTTTTTATAGCGGTAATCAAAAGCTTTGAATAAAATTCATACACAATTTTCAAAACGGAAGAATTTAACGAGGTTGCTTCTCTTTTTCTCGTTGCTTGAATACAGATTCTGAAGATTGTGTTACTTTGTAATAATTTAGTTTATGTTTTGCCTTTTACCATATTATTATAGGTAATATTTATGTGTAAGATCTTTGTCACATGCCTGAAATTTTCGTCATTTTAAAAATTAATTTCTGAAATACCTTATAATCATTTTTTTAATTTTTTGCCTATCTCTAAGAAAAAAATCGCTTAAAATAACAATATTTAAAACATGCAGTTATTAATCACAATCCGTCATCTCAGCATTTAAGTAGCTTTAGAGAATCAGTTTCACATTTTCCCCATCCATCTTCCGTTTTCACTTAAAACTAGTGAAATAATGCTGCTCATTTAAAATGCTGTCTATTTTCGTATGATGTCTCTGGAGTTTTATAACTGACGAAATGTAAGTTTGTAAATGCCGATTTATGAATTTTGTACACTTTTTGATAAAATTAACGTGCTGCAATCTCGTGTTTTATCGCTTGATGTATCTTTATGTCAACAATAAATTACTTAAAAATAAATAAACAGATAAAGCATTGTAAGCCCTGAAGTCATCGGGCGACCGTTGCGGCTTCGCGCTTAATATTAATCTCGCCTGCACTTGGGGGCAAGCAGGTAGGACGACCAACGGGAAATTTCGGGATACAGGCGTTTACGCGAGTCCTCCCTACGTCTCTTTTGCCCTGACTCCATTATAAGACAAAAAGGAAAAAAAAAATTGAAATCTAACAAATTTTTTAATTTGTTGGATTTCAAATTTTTATTTTCCGTTTTTCAATTAAATTTTTTTTTCGGAATTCGTCAAACGAAAGACATTAAAAAGTTGCAAAGATCGGGGTCGGGAGCCTGTAGAAATTGGATAATCGTTAATCTTTTAGCTTAATATCCGTCTCGGTGGCAATTGGGCGCGAAAGGCAAGTCGACCGTTGCGAAATTCGTGTACGTTTCTGGACCATCATTGCAGTTTCGAGCTAAATATTCATCAAGTTGGCATTTTTGGATGGGAAGTTGCGCGGACCATGTTGGATTTCGCGCAGAGAGGTGGTTTTGCGTGTTTTATACCTATGACTTTTGTGCCAAGATTTTAGCAGAAGTCGGGAATTAATAAAAAAGAAAAAACCATGAATATGTCTTTTTATTAAATATGGAATCTTCTTACCTGAAAAATGCAACACGAGGGCTGAACATGTTTTTATCACACTTTTTGTTACATTCAGTTAATACAAAATGACGTTTGATGTGCACAGCTTGTTGAGATTTTGAAAATGAGTTTAATGACACATCTTGCTTTTTATGTCTTACGTATTTAAAAACATTTATTAATTTTTTGTATGTAAAAAGGCCTCTGGTTGAATGTGCCGCAAGAACTGAAGTAGATTTTTCGGAATTTTCCATTTTTAATTCCCAATTATCGTATTAAAACTATTTTAGATAACATCCGTATACTTATATTTAGCAATTTTTTGAAGTTACATTTTTGTCTTTGGGAGAGATGTTAATTTTCTTTTCAAAATAAAAAAAAATGCATTCGAGTGATTTAAATTCAATAGCAAACCTGAAATATTTGCTGTGCCTCAAAATTTTGTCAAGAATTCCACACATCATATTTGAAAGAATTAGATATGACAAACACGAACAGGAAGCAAAAATAATTACACACGTTTTAAACAGGAAGTGTTGAAATGGGCGATAACAGTTAAAGTTGCGAATGTATGAGAAGTAATCTAATTCATTTACTTTTAAGAGTTTCGTTTCCATCTTTCATGAAAGAGAATGAGTTCCTGAAAATTGCTAATTTGATTAACTTCGTAAAGTTTTTTCGGGAAATAAGAACTACTTAATTGGAAGTTATTTTACAACTGCTAAATAATGGATAATCAAGTTTAAAGCTACGAACATGTACTATATTTTTTAAGGTTAATTATTCAAAATTTATGTATAATTAATATCAATTACGTAAAGGGCGTTAATTAATCTTTTAAAATATTTTTTTTCAAAAAATGCTATCCATAAAGCGATATTCAAAATATTTAGTTGCTTGTATAATCATTACATTCTATTTTGATTCACATGTTTTTGAATTTCCAGCTGAAAAACTTCTTGATAGTTGAAATAATTCTCTAGTAACATTCAAGAAGTGATAATAATATTCGTCATTGTTACGTTTCTCGTTTATTTAAGCATGATGCGGTAGCGCCATTTCTTATTTTACTTCCAGCGTGACATTACTATGACCTTATGTATTTATTTACTGAAATCGTCTTCAATTTATGGCAAAAGTCACACGTTAATAACTCTTGATTCTTTACTATGTTATTGAATCATCATGCATTATTTAATATGAAAGGTTTACCCTAAATATTTTTAAACTTTTCAATAACAGAAATCTATAACGGGTAATTTTTTTGAATTATTGTTACATATCATGCTCATTAAATCATTATCATTCTTTAAGATTCAGTTTAGATTTAATCAAAGCATTTAAGATTATTTTTACAGTGCAAAATATTTTATAAAGTGGTTCTTAACATATCATTTTCTTTAAGGATTTTGTATCAATTTATATTAGATTTTTAAAAACATTTTGATATGTAGAAAATGCGTTGTTGAAACATATAGATCAATATTTAGGATATCTCAAAAGTTCTTGAAACATTTTAAAATTCAATATAAAATTAAGTAATTGCCGAGCAGGAGTGCGGTTCGCTAAGGTGACTGAAATGCTTCTTACGATGAAATTTTGTTTTAAGAGAATATTAAAAATAGTTCCAAACTTCGGTAACATATGACACAACATGTCCATGTGCTTGCTTTCAAATCATTGACTTCTAATATAACTGGACTAAGAATTAGCAACCTTTTATGAATCCATCATCAACCTCTCTACCAGCACGTGATGGTGGGAAGAATGGGCGTCAAACCGGTTTCTCCCGCCGATCCCACCAGCCACCAAGACCTTTTTCGACTGCGTTACGTTCTTTTATTATGAGAATGAAAGCAGAAAATTGCCAAGAAGTGATCATCGCCAAAAAAGACATCCTTTTGGCGAGAAAAACTGTCGCCAAATCTCGGCCATTCCGGTTTCAAGCATTCCTGATTGTCAGATAAATTTCAATTTCTTTTCGAAATATCAACCTCCGCAATCATCATTTTCGATGGGAGTCGTTATTACTATGGCACAAAAACAAAACTAATCTGAAAATTAGAAAAAAAAAAAATTACAAAAAACGCATATTTGATACCAATGTACGGACAAGTGGCTCCATCTATGATCGAAGTTTGGAACTAATCATTTTCATTCGCATGAAGAAATTGTTTCATCGAGCGAAGCAATCCAAACCACACTACCGTAAAAGAACTATTTCATACTATGCTAAATTTTAAAATGTGTCAGGACTTTTACGATACTCTGTATTTAACTGTATTTTTACGAAATTAATCTATTATATATTTCTTTAAATATTTCTAATCGATTTTTTTTTTAAATTTGTTTCAAAAATTTAGTTATACCTTACACATTTTTCTTGTTAACAAATTATTATTTTTTCCAAACAAAACTCGGCACAAAGTATAATAATTATTATTTTTTTTTTCACAAATGAAACTTTATTTTAATGAAAAATGTTTTTAGAACAAAAGAAATGAAATCTTTAAATGAAAAATGCTTTTAGAACAAAAGAAATAAAATATTTAAATGAAACAAAAAATATTACCCACTTCAAAAATGCACGTTTTATTTGATTTATAAAATAAGATTTACAACTTTGTGTTTATGTTATATTTTCAACAATTAACTGATCTTGTGAGGAATTTAAAGCACCGAAAATTTATTTTAATTTTGTCTTTGCTTGATAAAATTTGCTAAAAGTTGTAAAAAAAAAAATAAAAATAAAATAAAAATAAAATAAAATAAAAAAGGCGAGTACTTTTAAATGCGCGTTTTTTAGCATAAGTTTTGGCAAAGTTTATTCATTATAAGGTACTACTAGCTTAACCCGTTGACCAAAAAATTATCACCAAATTATAAGATTAAATGCCAATAATGGATGATCGTGAATGTCATTCAATGACATTAAATAAGATTCACTTGTTTAAAATGTCATTAAGTGATTTTTATTTCTTTTTTATTTGAATTTTAACTAACGTTCTACTAATTGTTTGTTTTTTCGTTATTTAAAATAAAAATTATGTCATTATGTATAATTCGGCAATTAGTTTGGCGATTTGTATATTTTGGCGAAAATGGTGGGCGGGATAACAGAGTACTACCCATTATAATTAAAGACTTTCTTTGGTGCTAAAACTATACTTTTCACTTATTATATTGTACTTGACTTATAATTTCATTTTTAATCTTTATGAAGAAAGGGGGGGGGGAATTCAAAAAACTTACATATTTGAATTTTGTTGGTTCTTGGATTTTTTACTTATTATTTATTAATAATCATAATTATTTCCACGAACAAACCAATTCGAACATGCAAATTTTTGGAACTTTTTTCTTTTCTTCGCTTGCTTCATGTGACGTCTCATGGCGTCACAACAAAGCGTGTTATAAAAAAAAAAAAAAAAAAAAAAAAAAAAAAAAAACTCTATGAATTTACGAAAAAGGCTTGAAGCAGAGTTGCCAGAATGTTTCCGTTTTTTAAGGAAAGTTCCGTCTTTGTAGTCTCCCTGTTTTGCAACAGTATTTTGAAGCGCATAAAAAGCATGCGTGGCGATCAAAAATTCAGCAATCTCATTGGATAATAGATTTTTTACAGTAATTTGAAATGTTGTAATTTTAAAATGGCAACCAATATACAGAAAAATTCCATTTTTCTAACAAAATGGGAAAAAAACTGCCAATCGGCAAAAAATTTTAACAGTATACTTTAACTAGGGATCGATGCTTTTGCCGGGCTTCGGTGTCTTCGTAAAATCAAAAACTATCCGCGTGTTTCCATCGATATACGTACTTGCTGACGCGTAATCACAGGAGCGTATATTTTGGTCATCATCATTGCTTCTCACTATCTGTCTGTTTCTTGTACAATCCAAATCTTGATCAATCCAAGTCTTTTATATTATTTTGTCTTACACAATAGAACGTTTCAAACAATAAAAATATGAATACAATCAGGGGTGTAATGGAGGATATACGAGGATATATACCGTATACCTTCTGGATTTTTTTAAGGAACACCGTATACCCTCTGTTTCTCAAGAAAGTATTAGTACATACATTCTAGGGTATATCCTCTGTTTTGAGCGTATACTTTTTGCTTAAAGTGCATACCTTCTGTTTTTTTTTTCGACTACACCACTGAATACAATGGTATTCATTTTAATCGCATAGATAAGATACATGTGTCCATGACTCACGAATGTAGATAATAATGCACCTATTAACAAAATACGTAAATAAAATAAAATTAATTAACAGTAATTTTCATTAGACATACGTCTCATTAATTTCAGAGACATGACAGTATTTTTTATTTAATTTTAACTCTATTAATATTTCTTACTTTAGTAAATAAAATTTATTCTTACTTCTTGTATTAAATATAGGAGTACGAGTTATTCGAAGATTGTTTTCACACTTTAAGAAAATCATTACATGACATACAAAACAACCCTTTCATCTTAGATTTAAATACATTTGTTTTGCATATTTTTTTGCTACTACTAACTTTTACGGTTCCGCACATAAAAAGTTAAAATGGAATCATGATAAAGATCATTCCTGAGTCTGTTTGTTCGACTGTCACAGCCATTTCCCTTGAAAACTATAGAATAGTGGAAAATTGAAATTGGTTGCAGTAATAAAAGCCAATTCACGTATTTACAGATTATTTACATTTGTTTTACTTATTTCTTTGCTACTATTAACTTTTACGGTTCCGCACATAAAAAGTTAAAATGGAATCATGATAAAGATCATTCCTGAGTCTGTTTGTTCGATTGTCACAGCCATTTTCCTTGAAAACCGTGAAACGTGAAAAATTGAAATTGGTTGCAGTAATAAAAGCCAATTCACATATTTATAGATTATTAACAATTCACAAACATATCTGTGAAAAATACTGATTCGATGCAAAACACCAGCTGCCATCTGTTGGCAATCCGCTCAACTACTTCACTCGCAAACGGTATACTTTACATTATAAGTCTTCTCCTATATATTCATAACACAATTAATGAAAATTGATTTGTTAATTTTAAAATTCTAAAATTACGAATAAATATATATATATTTTTAATGATTCTGTTTATAGAATGAGTGTCATTTTACAATGTTATAATACTATTCCAGATTTAAAGAAAAACTTGACATCTCAGACATAAAAATTTATCCACATATCATACAATTCAATACATATGTATTATCCACATATTTATAGATAATTATCCATGCTCAAATATGTTTGGGAAAAATCTATAAAGGTAATTAAGTTATTTAAAAAATAAATAAATAAACTAACAAATAAGATCATTTCTTTGTACATCGTGTGAAAACTTTTGTAACATGAACTCAAAAATGCATTTCTTTTAATTCTGGTATTATATTTTCACAGATATCGTCGAAAATGAAATGCAAAAATATGTTCTTAAACCCTCTCTATTTCTGAATCGAATGAAACTAAAATTAAAAAAAATAATAATAATAAGGCTAAAAGAAGTTACTTAAAAGTTGCAGAAAAACTTAAAGATTACCCGAGGTCATAAAGTTTTTAAGAAAATCGCATTTTCCGTTACACATAAATTCCGATTTGCGGGCATCCGATTTCCGAGCATTCTCAAGCATGAAGAGCATTAGATGCAACTTTCGTTGCAGAACTATAGAAAGGATTGTTGATAAAAATTAACAAGATGGAAATTGCACGTGAAGCGTAGCAAATAAGGTGCGTTCGTACGATAACCAAGTTTTAAAAATATTCAGATCTTGCTGATCTATATCAGTACTTCTGATACAGTGTCTTTGTGTTCCTGTAAATATACAGAAAGTAATTTTTATTACACCTCAGCAACGTATAAGATATTCATAAAATGGGAAACAGTTTAATATAATTAAAGCACGCCCCGAATAATGTTTCCCCGTATAGCATTAAGTAGTGGAATACTTTTGTGTGGCCCTGTAATTTAATAATAAATATTCTTTGTATCACAGATTGTACAGAATGTATATTTTAATATATATATATAATTAATAGGTTCATGTCAATTTCATTATGTTCAAATGAAAGTAAAATCATTAAAATGCATTTGAAACTTCCATTGACCGTAATGTAGCGGAATACTTTAGATTGTCCCTGTAATTAATCAATGTATCCGATTTTCATAAAATTTGAAATAACTCGACAAAATTATGTAATATTTATATGTTTTAAATTTCAAACGATTAAAATGCATTTGAAACTTTTTTTTCCCCATTGACCGTAATGTAATGGAATTTTTTTAATTGTCTCTGTAATTGATCTATGCATCGATTTTCATAAAATTTGAAATGACACGACAAAATTATGTAATAATTATGTATTTTAAATTTCAAACGATTTGGTTCGGTAGTCTTTGCGTTGTTACAAGCGGACAGACAGACGGACAGACAGACGGATGGACTGAACGACAACTATAAGTTCTACGTATTTACATAATTATGAACGCACATAAAATTAGTTGTTTTAGTAAATTAAATAAAAAAATAAGAATAAATTAAATTTATTCTTACGTCTGATATCACTAGGCAACAAAAAAAATATTTTTGTCAGTTTCCTGGTTCTAGATAGTCAATTCCTACTAATTTTGGGTTGAAAAAAACGAATATGTAAATGAAAAATTTTTATTGTCTCTTGTTTTCAAGATACAATACAGCCCACTTGAGAAAGATACACAATATCCCATACATTGATTTAAAAGCAAATTGATAAGAAAAAAATTCCTATGTAATAAATACAATACCAAAGGCATGTTTCACTGAACAATGTTCATTTTTCAGAAAGCAGTTGTTGTTTTAGCCTATTCTTGCAAACGTTTCCGTTTGAATTGCCTCTTGTATGTCAACGCCGGAACATCTCTTGTAACAGTTCAATAGTGGTCGGCCAGCATTGACTCATCCCAACGACCCTGATATCAGCGTTCTATTGCAGAGATATCTTTGTGAAACCTTTTACCGAGCTCATAGCTTACAACTCCACAGTTTTTAGGGAGAAAATCAAGATGGCAGTGGAGGAAATGACGTTTCAGAGACATTTCGTATCCAAGGTCACGGCATTTTAGTAGGAGTTCTTTCACCAACTGTTGATACTTCTAGGCTTTTCTGTTTTCTAAAAATCCTCATACCACATTTTTGAAGGCTTCCCAGGCTGCTTTCTCTTTCCCTTCCAAAACTTTATCAAAAGCAGGGTCCTTCATTATTGTGCAAATTCGATGGCCCACAAAGATTCCCTCTTTAACCCTTGATTCACTCATTCTTGGAAATTTTGCTCTAAGGTACTGGAAAGACTCTCCATCCTTGTTCATGGCTTTCACGAAGTTCATTAATCCCAGCTTAATGTGCAGTGGTGGAAGCAGAATGTTTTTTGGATTAACTAGAGGCTCTTTTTGGGCATTTCTCTCATCGGGATTTAGATTTCTTGAAAGGCATTTGTCTTTTATGTAGTGAAAGTTTCTATCTCGACTGTTCCACAAACGCAGAAAACAGCAGTACTTGGTATGCCCTAATTGCATTCCCAGGCGTAAAGATAATATTTTCAAGTCACCACAAACCTGTCATTTATGATCCTCATATTTGATTGACTCGAGAAGTAATTTCACATTCACATAAGTTTCCTGCGTGCGAACGGAATGTCCAATGGAAATGGAAGGAATAATGTTGGCGTTGTGTAGTAAGACTCTTTTCAAACTAAGTTTGGAAGCGTCTATAAATAACCTCCATTTCCGTGGATCATGAGTTATGTTCATTGAATTCATCAAACCATTTACATCAGTGCAAGCAACAACATGCTCTTTCTTCTCAAAGAAATGAAGAAGATTCTTGTGACGAACCCTGCATTCTTTGATCTTGATTTCGGGTTGGATTCTACACAGATAATTCAGTGAGGGGAATTACAGCTATTAGGAGTACCAATTTCCGAACATTCGATTTCCTATAAAATAGTGAGATTTCTCAAGTTGGTTCCTACCTCGAAAACAAGAGCTAATCTCAACTTTTTAGGTTGATTTTCGTGTTTAGCGAGACAAAATACTTCGGAAATAACTATTTTTGAGCCCGAAACATTTTTGATGTCGGGTAGTGTATCAAATAAGAGTATAAAGCGAAATATTTGACATTTTTAGAAAATTGTTGTGTAACACATAAAATAAGATTTTTATTTTATTTTTCAGCGTACTATTTTTAATTATACCAATAACAGTTTTTATTTTAGTAATTCAAATTCCTTACTTTCTGTATTCCGGAAATAAAAATGTGCTACATTTTGATAGTTGTGAGTTTGAGTACCGGTATTTTTGTAATTCAGTATTAATGTCATATACTTGCTGCCATATAATGTCATCTTTTTATTAAATTATAAATTTTCCCTCCTCATTTGTCTTTTTATCTTACGCTGAAAAATTGAAATCGTAACACTGATTGCTTTCTTCTATAAAATGAATCGAGCTCACGAATAACTTTATGGTGCGTTCTGAGTACATAAATAGGTGTTTGCTTGAGGAAAAAAATGGATTTCACTCATATACGATTTTATTTATTTATTTATTTATTTATTATTATTATTATTATTATTATTATTATTATTATTATTATTATTATTATTATTATTTTACAGTAACAAGCAAAATATTTTTGGGGACGGCGCTCCCACCGAATTACAGTACTGCAAAGTGTCTGAAAATGATATTTACACCTATGAAATTCATAAGATGGGGTGTTTCTAAATAAATATTTGTGTTTTAACGCTCGGCACTATTTATTACTTAAAACTTAAAATTAAAATTAATACAAAAATGTAAGAGCAACTCAAATAGTTTTACCTACAAGCGTACAATTGTTCAAAGTGAATACTTTTTCTCGTACGACATACAGGGTGATTATAACTAAAGTCCGAGCTTCAAAACGCTCTAAAAAGTGAACCACTCGTTAGAATGGCGTCAAAATTTAACAGCGTATTATTGAAGAAGGGGGAAAGAACATGAACCAAAAAAAAGTTACAAATTTGAGTGACAGATGGCGCTGTAAGAGTCAGTATATGTAAATTAGAATACCTGGCATGCGCACGACAATTTCAGGTGTTATAGAAGCGTTGGGTAAACGGCGTTTCCTCATTTCGCTTCTAAGACGTTGGCCATGAGTGTCTCAATGAAAGATCGTGCTCTGCTTGTAAAGCTTTATTACAAGAACGGTGATTCTGCACCAGTGGCTCTGCAGAAGTTCAGGACTCTCAAGGGTATGAAAAAAGGCGCTGGACCGATGACCGTCAGAGGTCTAGTGAAAATGATGCAAAAATTCGAAAATACAGGATCGTTTGATGTGCAGTCTGGTAGAGGAAGGAAAAGATGTGATTCGGCGGTAGTTGAAGAAGTGACCACAGCAGTTCAGGAATAGTCTAGCGGTGGTGAGCAACCATGCAGTGCACGGAGAATTGCCCGAACATTGAACAGGTCTGTGAGCACGGTACATAACATTCTACGAAACATCCTGCAATGCTATCTGTATAAAATTTGCCATGTGCAGGAGTTGTTCCCTTCTTACCTGCCAGCAAGAGAGCGTTTTGATTTGGAATTTCTCGCTCGCATGGAAGTGGACAATGATTGGCCGTGCAAAATTCTGTGGACAGACGAAGCCCATTTCCACCTGACGGGATATGTCAATACACAGAATTGCCGAATATGGGCAACAGAAAATCCACTCGCAACGAACCCAGTACCACTTCATCCTGCAAAGGTCACTGTGTGGTGCGGATTTACGGCATCATTTATCATAGGGGCGTATTTTTTCGAGGAGACGGGTGCTTTAGGTCCTGTTACCGTTACCGTCAATGGTCAGCGCTATGAGTCTCTTTTGCGTAATGACGTCATTCCAGCTCTGCAACAGCGTGAATGTCTGGATAGTATCATTTTTATGCAAGATGGCGCTCCTCCGCACATTGCAAATCGAGTGAAGCAGTTGTTGAGGCGGCATTTCGGAAATGCTAGAATTATCAGTCGTCATTTCCCTACAGCCTGGCCGGCCCGATCACCTGATCTTAATCCGTGCGATTTCTGGCTGTGGTGTTATCTGAAAGATATTGTGTTCAGTACTCCGATTGCCAACGTAGCTGAATTAAAGACACGCATTGCGCAACACATTCTGAACTTGACCCCGGATACACTTCGATCGGTTGTGGAACATGTTGTTTCCCGATTTAATCTTGTTGCCCACAACGGCGGACAGCATATTGAACATGTTTTGCGCCAGTCTCGCCAAACTTAAAAACCGATTAGATGGATGTTTTTTATGCGGTTTTTTGGCCTCAGGACAGTTAAAAACCGGCTAGATGGATGCTTTTTATGCGGTTTTTGGCCTCAGGACAATTAAAAACCGGTTAGATGGATGCTTTTTATGCGGTTTGGCCTCGGGACAATTAAAAACCGATTTTTCCCATCGGATGTGGTACGACCTTGCCGTCGTGGACGGGCTTACGTAACTAACAGTATCACACGCGTACAGACATGCACACTGAACAATACAGTTGGTTTATATCGTGTAACTTACGCCTTAGCCGTTGTTTTATGATTTGTTCTTTGTAGTCGAAATTCTGACGCTTACAGCGCCATCTGTCGCTAAAATTTGGAACTTTTTTGGTTCATGTTCTTCCCCACTTCTTCATTAATACGCTGTTAAATTTTGACGCCATTCTAACGAGTGGTTCGCTTTTTAGAGCGTTTTAAAACTCGGACTTTAATTATAACCTATCTAATCTAATCACCCTGTACATCAAGTCGATAGATCAGCTCTTCCCAAACGTTGAATACCAAGGAAGTTCTATTCAAACGCTCACTTTATATGAATTCGTGTGATTTCTACCTGTGGGGGTTCACAAAGTATCGTGTGTATTTGCCTCCACTACCTGATGAATGATCCCACAAACACTAATCAACGTTAGTGAAAAACTGAGCTATCGACTAGATGTGTGCCGAGTGACGAAAGATACTCATATCGAACATTTGTAACCCCGTAGACAAAACTGTTTGAGTTGCTGTTTCACTTTATGTATTAATTATAATTTTAAGTTTCATGTAATAAATACTACCAACCGTTAAATCCCCGATACTATTTTAGAAACTGCCCGTATAACAGATAATATAAAATTTTAATTTTACATTTAAGCATGTGGGGGTTTTTATTGATTCGCTGTTAATGATTTTTACTTTAGGAATTCAAATTCTACACTCTCTGTTTTCGGAAAATAAAAATATGCTACATACTCGTCCCTGTCAGTTTGAGTGCGAGTATTTTTATAATAAAGTATTGCTGTCGTGCATCATTCTTTTTATTAAATTATATTGTGGAAAATATTTCCTCCTCATTTGTCTTTTCATCATACTTTGAAAAAGTAAAATCGTAACAATAATTGTTTTATCCTAGAAAATGAACTGAGCCCACGAATAAGTTTATGATGCTTTCTGAATACATAAATAGATGTCAGCGAATCATAATATCATATAATTATACATTATTTCGAATATCATTTGCTGTTACCCGAATTTTCACATGATTGACAAAAGCTAATTGCTTTATTGCGTGAAATGAAGTTGAATTTGTTTCTAAGTTTGGAATGTGTGAGTACAATGCATTGAATTCAAATCATACACTTCTTGGTTTTTTGTCAAAGAAAAAGATAATTTGCTTTACAATTTAGTGAAAAATGTTTTTCACGAGTTATGCAGAAATCTTTGTTTGGGAATCAAAAACAAAATGATGAAAACTTATATTTAAGTCACTCATTTTAAATAGCAAATCAAGCATGTATAAGTAAAGGGATAATTTTCAATTAATTCTATACTGTTCATAAATTTTATTTTAACTAAAAACATATTATTACTTCTCTCATTAGATATATTAATAGCATGGGGTATCTAAAAAAATTATTTTCAATTTTGGAAAAATCATTTAATAACAGATAATAAGTCTTGAATTTTACATTTTAACGCAGCATATTTACTTATTTTTTGCTGTTAATCATTTTACTTTATTAATTAAAATTCCTTCCTTTCTAAATTCGAAAAAAAAAAAATGTTTCATCAAAACTTTTCAATTTTACATTTTACATTTAAATATAGTATTCTTACTTAATTTTATACTATTAATGTAAGTTTTTAGTAAAACAATTTTATTTTTACTGTTTTATTAAATATTGTCTTTATAGTTTTAGAACCATTACATAACACACAAAATAGCTTTTATGTTAGCACAGTATTTTATGTACTTTTTAATCTATTAATAATTTTTCTTTTCGTGAATTAAATTCCTACTTACTGTTTTAAATGTAGTATTGCAAGGTATATGAAAATTATATTTGCACATCCAGAAATTAGTAAACTACTGCATAGCATATAAAATAAACCTTTAATTTTACATATAAACATTTTGGTTTATTTATTTCTTTACTATTAATAATTTTCATTTTCATAATTAAATTCCTTACTCTCTGTATTCGAAAATTAAAAATCATCCTCTTCAATGTGTGTTTTAATGCGAGTATTTTTGTAATCAAGTATTTCTGTCATGTACCATTCTTTTTAAATTATATTGTGGAAACTGTTTCCTCCTCATTTGTCTTTTCATCTTACTATGAAAAAGCAAAGTCGTAAAATAATTGCTTTTCCCTATAAAATGATTCGAGCTCACGAATAACTTTATGGTGCTTTCTGAATACATAAATAGACGACAGCAAATCATAATATCATATAATTGTACACTTTTTCGAATATCATTTGCCTTTACCCGAATTTTCACATGATTGACAAAAGCTAATTGCTTTATTGCGTGAAATGAAGTTGAATTTTTTCTAAGTTTGGAATGTGTGAGTACAATGCACTGAATTCAAATCATACACTTCTTGGTTTTTTGTCAAAGAAAAAAGATAATTTGATTTATAACTTATTGAAAAATGTTTTCCATTAATTATGTAGAAATCTTTGTTAGGGAATGAAAAATAAAATGGTGAAAACTTACGTTTGTGTCGCTCATTTTAAATAGCAAACCGAGCATATATAATTAAAATGATTGTTTTTAATTAATTCTATACTATTTATTAATTTTATTTTAGTAGAAAAAATATTATTACTTCTGGCATTAAGTATATTAATAGTATTAAGTAGCTGAAAATTTTCTTTACACTTTTAGAAAATCATTAAATAACAGGTTAATAAGGCTTTAATTTTACAACTAAACATAGCATATTTACTTATTTCTTTTCTATTAATAATTTTTACTTTAGTAATTTACATTTTTTCCTCTCTATATTGAAAAAATGAAAATATGCTTCATCAAATATTTTTAATTTTACATTTTGCATTTAATGTAGAATTCTTACTTAATTTTATACTATTAATGTAATTTTTTTAGTGAAATAATTTTATTCTTAATCTTTGTATTAAGTATGGTATTTATAGTGTTAGAAAACCATTATATAACAAACAAAATATTTCATGCTAGTATATTACGTTATATTTATTTATAACTATTTTATTTATAACTATTAATAATTTTCATTTTCGTAATTTAAATTCCTTCTTACTTCTGTTTTAAAAGTGTTACTGCAAGGTATCTGAAAATTATATTTACGCATCCAGAAATTAGAAAACCATTGCATAACAGAAGGGAAATAAACCTTTAATTTTACATTTAAACGTATTAATTTTATTAATTTTTTGCTATTAATAATTTTCATTTTCATAAATTAAATTCCCTACTCTCAGTATTCGAAAATTAAAATCATCCTAATCAGCGGGAGTTGAATACGAGCATTTTTATAATCAAGTATTTCTGTCATGTACCATTCTTCTTATTAAATTATACTCTGGAAACTGCTTCCTCCTCATTTTTCCTTTCATCTTACGATGAAAAAGTGAAATCATAACACTAATTGCTTTTTTCGATAAAATGGATCGAGCTCACGAATAACTTTATGGTGCTTTCTGAATGCATAAATAGGTGTCAGCGAATCATAACATCTTGTAATTATACACTATTTCGAATATCATTTGCCTTTACCTGAATTTTCACATGACTGTCAAAAGCTAATTGCTTTATTGCGTGAAATGAAGTTGAATAGCTTCTAAGTTTGAAATGTATGTGAAAAAATACATTGAATTCAAATCATATGTTCTTTGGTTTTTCCGTTAACGAAAAAAGGTAATTTGATTTACAATTTAGTGAAAAATGTTTTCCATAAAGTATGCAGAATAATTTGCTTGAAATAAAAAAATACAGTGATAAAATCTTATGTTTATGTCATTGAATTTAAATAGCAAGCTGTGTATTTAGTTTATATGTACATAAAGGATTTTTTAATTAGTTGCTTAATATTAATATTTCTTCTTTATTAAAATATTTTTATGAATGATATTAAATATAGTAAATGTGCAAAGTATTTGATATCAGTCTTTGCATTTTTAGAAAATTATTAAAAATAGATAAAATAATGCTTTAATTTTATATCTAATTACAATATTTTTATTTACTTTATTGCTGTTCGTATATTTTACTTTAGTAATTCAAATTCCTTACTCCCTATATTTATAGCATAATTTTTTTAAATTTATTTTATACTATTAACAATTTTCCTTTTCATAATTTAAATTTATTTTTACTCCTATTATTAAATGTAATAGTGCAGCATATCTCAAAATTATATTTAGACCTGTCGACAGACAAAATAAGACATAATAGACGTAACCAAAAAAAATAAATCTTTTTTTTATATTTTAATATAGTATTTTATTTAATTGTATACTATAAATAGTTTTTACTTTAGTAATATAAATTCCTTAGGCTCTGTAATTGGAAAATAAATATAAACTACATTCTCATCGCTATGAGTTTGAGTACGATTTTTATAATCAAGTATTGCTGTCATGTACCATTCTTCTTATTAAATTATATTGTGGAAACTGTTTCCTCCTCATTTTTCTTTTCATCTTACGATGAAAAAGTAAAATCGTAACACTAATTGCTTTTTTCGATAAAATGGATCGAGCTCACGAATAACTTTATGATGCTTTCTGAATACATAAATAGGTGTCGGCGCATTATAATACCATGTAATTATACACTATTTCGAATATCATTTCCCTTTATCTGAATTTTCACATGACTTACAAAAGCTAAATGCTTTATTGTGTAAAATACATTTGAATTGTTTCTAGGTTTCGAATGTATGAACACAATGCATTAAATTCAAATCATACAGTTTTTTTTTTTTTTTTTAACAAAAAAAAAAAAAAAAAAAAAAAAAAAAAAAAAAAAAAAAAAAAAAAACACAAATTAGTGAATATTTTTTATGAATTATGCAGAAATATTTTGTTTGGAAATCGAAAACAAAATGATGTACATTTATATTGACATATAGCTTAATTTACGCTTTTTTCCTACTTCTATATTTAATTAGACACATTTATCTTATTTACTCATCGAAACAAAGAATTAAATAAGGAAAAATTTCCTGATAAAAAGTAGTAGTAGAAAGAAAAAGCATAAAAATTGGCAGCTATGTTTAGCTCATCTATTTTAAATAAAAAACTAAGCGCTTAGTTTAAGTTGATATGTAAATTTGGTACAGGCCTGTCGAACCTTTTATTAAACAGGGGCGCACCTCAGCTTTTGGCACTCAATAAAGGGTGCCATTAGTCATTCGACTGAAAACATGCGGCAATATTATCCACATTAGTATTCGTACACATGCGCGTCTTATCATAATGCAAGGGAATCTTTGAGCTGATGACAAAAGGCACCTACAATTTTGGAGTAAAATTGTTTAAATTTCAACTTATACATATTTCTATGATAGTTCTATCTCAAAACTGTTTGTAGGGTAAGATGCCAAAAACTTTAATCTGCACTGTAAAAAAAAATTCAAGAGGTTACTAAAAATTTCTTAGTAAATTTTATTCCACAGAATTTTTTAGTAACCATTACAAACTTTTTTTTTTGCAAGTGAAACAAGCATTTCTTTTGTAAACTGAACAAAAGAATTTTTTGTATAACTAACTTAAAAATTTTTAGTATGAGCCACAAAGCAAATTTTAGTAATAGCTCCAAAATTACTTTTAATAACCATTACGTGCAACCGAAGCGGATGAGCTTCCTTCGAGCTGCATCCAAAATTCTGAAGCGGAAGATTTTCGGCAAAACCGCAACAGATGGCAGCACTAAACATTCCTTACTGCTCCGATCGGATTTTCATAGTTCCTTTATTAACGAGACACTACAGACATTCGGGGTGCATTTGGCTGTGGCAAGTTTCGAACCCGGGTCCTTTTAGCCTGAAGTCCGTTACTAGAACCACTATGCTATCAGGGCCACACCAACTGAGTTTTAGTAAGAGCTATTAAAAATATAAAACTATTAACTCTATTCGTTGCTAACATTTTTCTAGTGATTCTTACAGATTTTCTAGTAACCGACTAAGATTACTAAAAATTTTTTAGTAATTACAAGAATCACTAAAGTTTTTTTAGTAGATCGACCTTTTTTTTTTACAGTGTGGCTTATTATAGCAATAGCAAATAAATTAATAAACATGGAAATCAGAGATATAGATAAATTTTTTGTAGAATGTGAAAATATGTTTTGACTTATTTTCAAGGCGTATATTTAGTTTTATAACGAAAACAAAAACAAAGGCATGTTAATGATCAATCTATATAGGTGATTCCAGGGAGATATATAGTCTGAAAGTGCTTTCATAGATGGAAATTATTCTCCACTGCTCTACTCATTCTTCTGTACTACTTATTGTTTTGAATATTTCTAAGGAATTTGAGAACAAACTCCCAAAATTTCAAAAGTCAAGAATGAAAAATTAAGTCCTTTTATTCTTCGTATAAAACAGCCAATGGCCAGCAAAAAGAAAAAAAAAATGTGACTTTCCAAGAGGCGGCGAATGTGGGAAAACGTTTTTTCCTGTTACTTATTAAGGTACTTCTCTGTTATCCCGTCGACCAATTTCGCCAAATTATACAAATCGCCAAACTAATAGCCAAATTATACATAATGACATAATTTTTATTTTAAATAACGAAAAAACAAATATTTAGTAGAATATTAATAAAAATCCAAATAAAAAAAGAAATAAAAATCACTTAATGACATTTTAAACAATTGAACGTGACATTCACGATCATCCATTATTGGCATTTAATCTTATAGTTTGGCGATAATTTTTTGGTCGACGGGATAACCTAGTAGTATCCTTATTAATTAATAAAAAGAGCTATTTCCAATTATTACCACTTTTAATCATCATAATCACACTTTAAAAATAACTAATAATCGCGAAAACATGCATGATTTAATTTTCAAAAGATGTTTCTGTTTTTTAATGGGTTTTCACATTTTTTGAAAATATCTCCGATGCAAATAGTAGCGATTTTGCAGAAAATACTCTTTTAAATTCAATTTTACTTCTAAAATGTCTAGTAACAAGAAATCTTCAAAAGGGCACCAAGAAAATATTTAAAGGACGCCGCGTTGGACAGCACTGATTTGGTAATTAAAATAATTTTTCTAATAATTCTACATTTTTGATGATTTTTGTTTCTATAAATTTAATTTATTCTCAATTCTGATAATAAATATTAGTATCCAAAAATAATCTTTACATTTTTAGAAAAAATAATTACATAACAGATAAAATGAGCTTTTTATTTTATATTTCAACGTAGTTTTTATAAACTTTATTCTATAATATTAATAGATTTTCCAGTAATTCAAAAATATACTTACTACAAATATTAATTGTAATATTACGGATATCTGAAAATTGCACTTTAAAAAAATCAGTATATAACAGATAAAATAAACCCTTTTTCACACTTCAAATTTTTTTTTATTTTATTCTATACTGTTAACAGTTATTATTTTAGTAATTTAAATTTATTCTTACGACTGTTATTAAATATAGTGGTTCGATTATCTGAAAATTGACTTTTACACCTTTTGAAAATCAATGCATAACAGACAAAATAACGTCGACAAAATAAAGACGTTTAAACATAGATTTCTTTATGTTTTGCGTGCCATAAATGTTTTCTATTGTAGTTATTTCAATCCATTCCTACTTCTGAAATATCGTAGTACAGAGTAAACATAAAAATATCGGACAAAGCTGTTAAGGGCAGGTAGGTCAACGCGTGATATATTTTAGAAATTTCACTTGACTAAGCCACTAAAATAAGGTGAAATTTTCTATTCAAACTTTTCTGGTCTACTGCTTAGATGGTAATCGGAGGCTGTTGATCCGATGTAAAACATCTGTCGCCATCTGGTGACAATCACCTCAGTTACTTCACTCGAAAATGGTAATTTCTACATTATACCGTATTTACTCGTGTATAAGGCGCACTTTTTTCCCCCAAAAATAGGGCAAAACTCCTAGGTGCGCCTTATACACGGAATAATTTTTTACTGTTGAATGCGGTCGAACGATATACATATGAAGCAAGAAATTATTCAAAGAAGATATTAAAACTCGGAATAACTTAATTGAAGTATTACTGCATATTTATTTCATTCCTTGCAGATTTTTATGCAACAGAGCTAGTGACATTATGTAAACGCTAATTAGCAATTCTCTTTACCGTCACTCATTCCTATTTCCCGTCATTCTCTTACAACCCGAAGTCTAAAAATGCATTTTCGTCTTGTTTTCTGGTCTGATGTAACGTTTGTTTCGACTTTTTTTTTATTTTACTGAAATTTATTTGGTCATTCTTCATTAGCGTATCAAATTTATGGTGCGCGTCATACACGAGTTTTTAAGAAATCGCCATTTTACTTGTAAAGTAGGGGTGCGCCTTATACACGCGTGCGCCCTATACACGAGTAAATACGGTATGTCTTTTTCTGTTTATTCATAGCCCCATTATTGAAAATTATTTTGTTAATATTAGAAGTTTAGAATTATAAATACTGCAGCGAACTGATATATACGTTCACTAGGCTGCAGGTTTCACTGCAACAGAAGCAATATTTAAATTAATATAATTCTAAATTAATGTAATTAATACTACTAGGAAACTTTTTCCAAATTATGGGAAGCTAAAAAAAAATATTTTTGAAAATTCTTCCTTAAATTTAAAAATAATATGTCTTCTGATGTTTCTACAGAAAAAGGAACCCTTTTCGGAATATTGGATAACTCGTAACAGGTTACAATATATTTGGATTCGCGAATATTGCATCGTAGCTTAAGAAACATTTCTGCTTTTTAATAGTGTAGGATGAATGTAATTTTGTAATGCAACATGTTAAAGTACTATTTAACATTTAACGCAAAACTTCATAAATTAAATGTACACGCTTAAAACGAAAGCGTGGATTTGGTTCTCAGGAAAGAGCTGTAATTTGATTGTGAATGAGTTTTTATTTAAATGTTTCACTCATCTTGAACTAAATTGCTTGTTTAAATTATTCTTCTTGATTTTAATTGCTTAATAATGAGAATTAATAATTATGAGAAACCGACTTTCATATCGCGATATGAGGGGATTTAACTCAACTTGGGTTATTATGTCGCTGAGGTTTTAAAAGAGAGCTCACAGTATAAAAATACATATGATTCTGAAACTACGAAAATACAGTAATAATCACGAATGAAAATATGCAATAACTGCTTCCAAGTCAGCCAATATTCCGTATAACGTCCTTTTCATTTTAATAAACCTCCGAAAATAATTTATTTTTGAAACTGAAAGTAGATTTTATAAAAAAAAAATATTAGCTGCCCTCAATTTTCAGAAACGTTTCCGAGCTTTTACAATGCATTAATCAGTTCTCTCCAAAAAAAATAAAAAAATCGGTTTTTCATAGGTTACGAGACCTTATCTAAACATTTTCAGCTTCATAACTGAAACTGTGCATGTAGTTGTAATAGAAAATTATAAATTCTAATTCGAATGTTAATGTTAATGCTGTTAATTTTATATGTGTTTCAGTCAAATATGTTTGCTAAATATAAAAAATATTTATTCGAGCCCTCATAGCACATAAATAACTCGCTTCCTGAGTATAGAAAATTCATTAATGCACTTAGAAGATACCCGGAAAAGTTTGTGAGAACAAATGGCAGCTAATAAAAATTAATTTTAATAATTTCTTTGTTAAATTTAAACGATAAATTCTGTTGTAAATTTCGAAAGATAAATGAGCGTTTTTTCTGAATTTTTGTGACTTGGACAAACTTATTTTATATTTTCGTCCGTGGTTATTTTCAAAAGTGGAACTTCCATAAAAGAGGTCGTCCACATACAGCGAATTATTTAACATTTCGTAAGCAAGAGGATGCGAAATTTTATATCTCTTAAGATGGGTTTTAATAGTCGCTGCCAAAACATACGGTGAACTGGTCATGCCAAAACAATGTCTATTAAAATGATACAGTACTACTGCTTGAGATTTGTCCCAATTTTTATAATACAAAAAACATAAGAAATTTCTGTCGCATTCTGAAACCTGTATTTGTAAAAAAGCTCTCGCTATATCTACGCAAAAACCTATTTTATGCTCTCGAAATTTCAAGATAACATCCAATAAATCAGCATTTAAATTTTCCCCCGAAAGAAGACATTTAAACTGTAATTAGATGTTTGTTTACTGCTAGCATCAAATACTACACGTGTTTTAGAACTGTGAAAAGATTCCTTAATTACTTCCCTGTGCGGCATTGTATACCTATTAGAACAATTATCATCGCACGTTTGAATTATTCCCTCTCGAAATTGTTCTCTCATGACCTCATTATATCTTTTAAATAATGTTTCATCCTTATTAAAACGTTTTTCCAGATACATAAATCTTGTCTTTGCAACATTAAAATTATCGCTTAAATTATTTCACAATAGTTTATAGTGCATTTTTTTTAAATTAATAAATATCTGTCTCTTTTTATCGTGTAGAGTAGATTTGTGTGAAATGTATAAGAATGTTTTACTTCCTAATACGCAATTTTAATGTGTTTCCAGAAGAACAGTTATTTGTCTTTGTCCAAAGAATTACAAAATGAAATGATTCTGTAGTTTCTTGTATCGGAATAACATACATTGATTCTCTAAATAGAAATACTGCAGTGGCATGAGCTAAAGTTATCAGCGGTCACGATTTTATATCGAAACATGGAATGGGAGCGGACAAACTTTCAGCTGCAATCGCACAATCTCCGCCCCTTTTACTTCACATGAAGTTAAATATCTGGAAATCTGCCCAGAAACTATGGTTTTTGGATGCGTTAACTATATACAATAGCTCGAAGTAATCAAATCGATTTGTAAACCATGTATAAGCCCCAATGCATTTCACTGTATCATAATTTTGTTGTTTTAATGAGCAAATTAATTTTCATTTTATTATTGCCGTCATTCGTAACTATAATTATGAACGAAACAGAAAAATATTTTCTAAACATTTTATTGGATTGATTTGTTTTGATACTGGAGAACATAGTTATTTTTTTAAATGAAAAATTTGAATTGAAAAATGAATTTTCGGAGTTCCGTAATCAAACAGTTAAAAACGAACGATTAAAGATCATTCCTGCATCTATCTGTCCGTCTGTCGGAGCCAGTTTACTCCTAAAATATGGAACGTGGAAAGTTCAAACTGGCTAATATTTAATAAAAGCTTTTGATCAACATATTTTTAGATTATTAACTAATCACACATATATTTTTGAAAAATGCTGATCCGATGTAAAACACCAGCTGCCATCTTGTGGTAAGCTTTTCAATTACTTCATCCTGCAAATGATATACTTTACATTATATTCCTTCTCCTACTTATTCATAGAACCATTATTGAAAATTGATTTGGGTTAATTTTAGAATTCGAAAATTATGAATAAATATTAAAAAGAAAAAATTCTTAGATTCTTAAATTCTTACTGTTTATAGAATGGGTGTTATTTTCCGAAGTTGAAATAATATTTCACATTTAAAGTAAAACTTCACATCTGAGATGTGGAACTATTATAAGATCATTCCTCTGTCTATCTAGCCGTCTGTCTGTCGCAGCCATTTTATCGTAAAATATGGAACGTGGAAGGTTCAATCTGGCTAAAGTAATAAAAGCTTTTGATCCTCAATTATTTTCATTCGCTAATTTGTATATTCTGCATTATATGTCTTCTTCTATTCATTCATAACTCCATTATTGAAAATTGAACTGTTAATTTTACAATTGTAAAATAACATATATACATTAAAAATAGAAATTCATAAATATGCTGTTTATAGAATGAGTGTTATTTTACAATATAAAAAACTATTCCACATTTAAGGCAAATTTTCTCCTCGTAGGTGTTAAGTATATTTTTTGTAGATTGTATAAGAATGTTTTACTTCCTAATACACAATTTTAATGTGTTTCCAGAAGAAAGATTATTTATATTTGCCCAAAGAATTACGAAACGAAATGTTTCTGTAGATACTTGTATCAGAATAATATACATTGAATCTCTAAACAGAAATACTGCAATGGCATGAGCTAAAGTTATCAGCGGTCACGATTTTACATTCAAACATGGAATGGGAGTGGACAAACTTTCAGTTGCGATCGCACAATCTCCGTCCCGTTTATTTCACATGAAGTTGAACATTTGGAAATTTGCCCAGATTCATGGTTTTTGGGTGCCTTAAATATATACATTTAGTTCGAAATAATTAAATCTACTTGCAAACGATGTCTAAGGCCCAAAGAATTTCGATGTATCATAATTTTGTAGTAATAGTGAGTAAATTAAGTTGTGTTTTATTCTTGCAGCCATTAGTTAACACAATTATTAACAAAATAAATAAGCCATTATGAACATTTATTGGATTGATTTGTTTGGATATTGGACGAAAGAGTTATTTTTTAAATTAAAAAAAAATAATATTAAAGTCAATTTTTATTGTTTCCGTACATAAAAAGTAAAAACAGTACAATTATAAGATCACTTCTGTGTCTGTCTTTCGCAGCCATTTTTCTCGTGAAATATGGAAAGCATACAAAATGGTATAATCAAATATGTTGGAGAGGAGGAAAGGGGAAATCGACCCGAACCTTAGTTCGACGCTGTAAGCCTGATGGAGTACTTACATACGGCCGGCCGAAATCCATTTGATTGTCTACCCTTTTGACAGCAGTTATACTATAAAAGGAAAATATAGTCTTTTTTTTCTTTATTGAACAATATTTAAATTTATATTTAAGTCACACACACAAAGCAAAATAAACAAAATAAAATAAATGTATAAATAAATAAATAAATAAATAAATAAATAAATAAATAAATAAAAACTTTAAGTTTCTTACCCCAGTTGCTTAATTTAAAACACGAAATTTTGTAATAAATAGTAATTAATAGTAACAAATGCACGAATAGATTATTAACTATTATGGAAAAAATAAGAATAATAATAAAGGCTACTGATCCACATGTTTATAGCTTATTAATCATTCTCAAATATATCTATGAAAAATACAGATTCGGTGCAAAACACCAATTGCCATCTTGTGGCAATTACCTCAATTATTCCACTCGCAAACGTTATTCTTTAAATTGTGTATCTTGTCCTATATATTCATAACACCATAATTTAAAATTGGTTTGTTAATTTTAGAATTCTAAAATTACGAATAAATAGTAAAAAGAATAAATCTTAATGATACTGTTTTTAGAATGAGTGTTATTTTACAATGTTAAAATTCTATTACACATTTTAAGTAAAACTCCTCATCTTAGATATAAAGTAGATTTTTTGTCGGATGTATACGAATTTCTTAATTCCTAATGCGCAATTTTAATTTTTTTGTAGAAGAGCAAATATTTGTATTTGACCCAAGAATTATTAAACGAAATGATTCTGTTGGTTCGTGTATCAGAATAATATACATTGATTTTCTAAATAGAAATACTGCAGTGGCATGAGCTAAAGTTATCAGCGGTCACGATTTAACATCGAAACATGGAATGGGAGTGGACAAACTTTCAGCTGCGATCACACAATTTCCGTCAGCTTTACTACACATGAAGTTCAACATTTGGAACTCTGTCCAGATTCTATGTTTTTTTGGGTGCCTTAACTATATACATTTAGCTCTAAATAATCAAATCGATTTGTAAACCATATCTAAGGCCCAATGTATTTCATTGTATCATAATTTTGTAGTTTTAGTGATTGAACTAAGTTGTGTTTTATGCTCGCAGTAATTTATTACCACAATTATAAACGAAATAAAGTATGTAATAAATACCCAGAAAAGTTTGCGAAAACAAATGGCAGCTAATAAAAATTTATTTTTATAATTTCTTCGTTAAATTTAAAAGATAAATTCTTCTGTAAATTTCTAAAGATAAATGAACGTTTTTCTGAATTTTGGTGTCTTGGACAAGCTTATTGTATATTTTTGTTCATGATTATAATGCATTTTTTAAAAATTAATAAATATCTGTCTTTTTTAATACGTAGCGTATACGTAGACGTGTGTCGAATGTATAAGAACGTTTAACTTTCTAATACGCAATTTTAATGTGTTTCCAGAAAAACAATTATTTGTGTCTGTCCAAAGAATTACGAAATGAAATGATTCTGTGGGTACTTGCATCAGAATAACATACATTGATCCTCTAAATAGAAGTACTGCAGTGGCATAAGTTAAAGTTATCAGCTGTTATGACATTATATGGAAACATGGAATGGGAGTGGACAAACTTTCAGCTGCAATTACACAATATCCGCCCTTTACTTCACCATAAGTTAAACATTTAGAAACCTGCCCAGATTCTATGGTTTTGGGGTGCCTTAACTATATACATTTACCTCGAAATAATCAAATCAATTTGTAATCCATGCCTAAGCATCAATGCATTTCACTGTATCATAATTTTGTCACCACAATTATGTTAAACATTTTGAAATCTGCCCAGATTCTATAACTTTTGGGCACTTTACTATACACATTTAACTCGAAATAATCAAATCGATTTCTAAACCATGTCTAAGCATCAATGCATTTCATTAAATCATAATTTTGTACTTTTAGTGGATAAATTGATTTATGTTTTATTCTTGCTGTCATTTGTTACCACAATTATGAGCGAAATAAAATAATATTTCATAAATATTTTATTGGACTGATTTGTTTTCATACTGGAGAACATATATTTTTTTTAATGAAAAATTTAACATTAAAGCAAATTTATAGAGTTCCGTACTTAAATAGTAAAAACGGAACCGTTATAAGATCATTCCTATGTCTGTCGAGCCGTCTGTCACAGCCATTATACTCGTGAAATATGGAACGTGGAAAGTTAAAAAATGGCTAAAGTAATAAAAGGTTTTGATCAACATATTTATAGATTATTAACTAATCACAAACATATTTATGAATAACGCTGATCTATGTAAAACATCAGCCGCCATCTTGTGATAATCTTTTCAGCTATTTCACTCACTAAAGGTGTACTCTATCATATATGACGACCCCAGAAGCCAAGGGGTATAAGTGACAAAATTGAAAAAAATTGAGTTAAGTGCACAGGGTATCTGGAAATATGCTTTTTTCATTTCAGGTGAAGAAATATAGGTCATTTTCTGATTATTTGGGGAGTTATAGAGATAAACCACTTTTTTCGAAAAACAAACAATATTGATTAATTATACATTTAAAGAAAATTGTACTCTATTTTTTTTAACAGTTATTGAAATGAGAGTTCAAAGATTAGAATGCAACAAGCAGATGTTTCCTATTTCAATTTAGTCAATTGTTATTGATGTTCCAATTTAACCTCAATTATCTTTAAACTCAATTTACTTCAAATCTGCATTTTGTCACTTGTACCCCTTGGCTTCTGGGCTCCTCATATGTCCTCTCCTATTTATTCATTGTTCTATTATTGAAAATTAAATTGTTAGTTTTACAACTGTAAAATAATAAATGTACATTAAAAAGAGAAATTATTAAATATACTGTTTATAGAATGAATGTTATTTTACAATGTTAAAATACTACTTCACATTTAAAGTAAACTTCATAACTTAGACGTAAAGTAGATTTTTTATAGGTTGTATACGAATGTTTTACTTCCTAATACGCAATTTTAATGTGTTTCCAGAGGAAAAATTCTTTGTGTTTGCCCAAAGAATTACGAAATGAAATGAATCTGTAGTTTCTTGTATCGGAATAATATACACTGATTCTCTAAATAGAAATACTGCAGTGGTATGAGCTAAAGTTATCAGCGGTCACGATTTAACATCGAAACATGGAATGGGAGTGGACAAACTTTCAGCTGCAATCACACAATCCCTTTTACTTCACATGAAGTTAAACATTTGGAAACATGCCCAAATTCTATGGTTTTTGGGTGCCTTAACTATATACATTTAGCTCGAAATAATCAAATCGATTTGTAAAACATGTATAAGCCTCAATGCATTTCACTGTATCATAATTTTGTAGTTTTAGTGATTGAATTAAGTTGTATTTTATTCTTGCAATCATTTGTTACCACAATTATGAACGAAACAAATTCAGGCATTATAAACATTTTATTGGATTGATTTATTTTTATAATGAAGAAAACAGAGTATTTTTTTTATCAAATAAAATAAAAATAGTATTAAGTCAATGTTTAAAATTCCGTACTTAAAAAAAAAAAAAAAAAAAAAAAAAAAAAAAAAAAAATGGAACCATTGTAAGATGAGATCGCTACACCTGACAATTCATGTTAGACAATTCTTTGGTTGAAATTTAAAAGGTTCTTGTGCATTATATTTACTATTTATTGCAATGATATATTTTGCCAAATTGGTTTATTGCATAAAGATGGCTCATACAGATTTTTTTTTTAAAACCTTTACTCAAATTTTTTTGCAAAAAGTTTTGCACTACACTGTATTTATATTGAGACGAATATTATTTAAATTAAGTAATAAAAATAATAATAATATCCGCTTCCAGATAAAATGAATAAAGATGCATTTTATTGAAGTTTTCGTTTTTATTTCTGGGGTTTTGAAACATTATGCATTCATATTGAGACAAATATCCTTATTATTTAAATTAAGTATTAGTATTAATAATAACTAATAATGACAGTAATGCCACTCAAGATAAAATCAATAAATTTACATTTTCTTGAAATTTTCGTTTCTATTTCTGTTACCACTTCACAAATTTAGAACTGTATTAATTTACGATTCATTGCGTTTTTTGCATTATTTTTTTATTTTTTAAATACATATATTTAAGACAATGCAATCAAAATTAAGACCCTATTTGCTCGATCATAAAATTCTTCATAAAATTTTTCTCTAGAAAGCAAAGTTCCCATTATACTCAATACGTTTACAAAGACTATTTGGAATTATGCATTCTTTCACTTACGAAACTGATTGGGCACTTCTAGAAAGGATATTTTTCCTGCTTTTAACGTTTTTTTATTTATAATTATAAGCAAGTGTGTCAATATCAAACTTTTGAGCTGTATTTCTCATTTTTTTAGCTTTAAATGTAATATAAATCAATGAGTAATATAATGGCGCTGGAAATTGCCCCCGCCCTCTCTATGCTATAGTAATTTCCCATTGTCTGAAAACAGAATAAATGCGAGCAAACATTGAAGAACCATTTTTTAGGGCTTCGTTCATTCGTTCGAGTCCGCACACAAAAAATGTACAAGTCAGACACTACAAATTTGATGTACCTATAGCTAGATACCCCGTGTCACACGACAAATCATAAATTTTTGAAAAAAAAAACTATTATTCAAATTAAATTAATTTTATCAATGTCATCCATTCATGTTTGCGATTTACATTTTAAAAGAGAACTTTAATTTGAGCGTTTTGCGTGTAGACATCATAGTTTGGAGGTAAAACGACTCGCTAGTAAGCAAGAGATTGTTCGTTCGATCGTCGGTGCAGCAAATTGGAATTTTCATATTAAAATGTATTTAATTAAAACAAATTTCGTATATTTTGCCACGTTAAGGGCAACTTTGTATTTTTCGCCAGCATTATGCGATGTTTTTATTATTAGGTTTTTGTTCATCTGACATTCAAAATATTTTTTGGAATTCAATTTTCTTTCTCTTTTAAAAACTATTATGATTTATTATTAATTTTTTGTTATTTTTTAAAAGAAATTTAAAATTTTATTTATACCTTCTCTAATTTTTTTTTTAATTTTATGTTTTCGAAAAATTTGGAATTTTGGATTTTATTTAAATTATTTGTTTTGAACAATTTTAATTTGATTAAAACATATAACTTCCTTTTATAATTATTTTAAATTAGTTGAAACCACCATCTATGTAAGAATTTATAATTTATAAATTTACAATTTGGACTTATTAATTAAAATATAAGTTGTTTTGAAAGAAACTTTAAATGAAACCCTATGTGCGATCTGCGATCAAACTTACCCACTTGTTTTATTTTATTTTTATTTATTTATTTATTTATTTTACAATCTGTAATAACCATTTTTATAATTACATTCTCGTCGTTAAATACCCTTTAACATACTTTGAAGGACAGTGGGATATATACATCGCAATTCATTTTAATTTCCAAATCTCATAATGACAACAGAATTTTACAAAAAATTTTGCATTTACAATGTATGTTAAAAAATGCTTTTACTAATGTTAAAATAAAATTTTTTTATCAAATCTGGGTTCATTGAATTACTTCAAAATTTAGCATTTGAAGTGTTTTATTTCCAAAAGGATTAAAACAAAGTTTATAATATGGGAAAGCAGAATACACTGTAGAAATTTTAATTTTACACGTATTTTATAAAATGGTTATATAAAAGAATAAATACGAAAACGTTGGTTTGAATTTCTTTTTATTTCTTTTTATTTTATTATCTTTTCATTTTCCTTTTTTTTTTTTTTTTCAAATCCAGATTTTTACATAATTTTTGTAATTATTTCAGTATATCTATCGTTAAAATGCTTGGTGCGTTATTTTATTATTAAATTGTGCGTTATTTTATTTTTTTTTTTTTTGTCAAATAATAAAACGGAGTTCGCTTTGTAAAATTAATAAAAATTGTTTTGTTTTAACCAGAACGATTTTTTATCAGCAATCAAGAACGATTTCTTATCAGCAAACCTATAAATATATAACAAATTAAGAGCTTGTAACAATATACTTTCTTTAATTGCTTTTTAAAAACAGTAAAATTCGCAGTTTATACTTTTACATATTTCGTTTATGTCCGAGCTTTTTACTAGATAAGTAAATAAGAGTAATCTTGAATTATTGGTTGATCGATGATGTGCTGATATGAAAAGAAATAATTATTTTTTTTCCTTGTTCTTTCATATTACTCAAGTTACTTTTAATTTTAAGTGGGATTTTTTTATCGTAATCGTAGCGATGGTGTAAGTCAAGCCACAATTTTGAAAATTTTATAAAAGACTGTTTCGTTACGTATTGAATTTTTACGTGTTCAGAAAAGTTCAATGTTAACGTTTCGAACTATTACACAATATATGTTACCACTTTAGAGCATTCTTATTTAGCTATTTTGAAGATGTGATATTGGGGGTGTTTTTTAATATGCAAACATTCTAATAAATTATTTTTACTTTTTCTAAAGTTTTATCTTCCACATTTTACGAACGTCCCGCTACAATCCCATAGTAACCATTTCTGAAGTTCAATTATTAGAAATGTTCATCAATTTACGATATAGACGATATATACTTCTCCAAAATTTATCATACATGAAAGAATTCTAAAATCCTGGTTAATTATATCACCAGTACACTAAATATTTCTGATTTATGGCTCCCATTTGTTCATTTCATTGTCTTCATCCCCCAGCGTTATTTTCTTTCTTTCTACTTCAGCTCTTCTAAAAAGACAAGGTGTTTCTCATTGACCTACCTGTGTACGCGAGAAAGATTGACTCCGCGATTGTTTATTAAAACACACCGCCATTTCGCCGTTGACCGCTGTGATTTGCACTCTCTCGCATATTTCTATGTTTCAAAGACTAGTTTTAATATTTATATTAGTGATAGTGCTTTAGGTGCTCCGAAATAGCTGTCATCGCCGTTATGAAAGTGTACACACATATTTGTTATTTGGGATTTTTTAACGTCACTCATTTATCCTCTTCAAACCTGAGGTACACAAATGTGTACCTCCATTCTTTTCCTCATAAAAACTAAGTTGTTCGAATTTTTTGCATTTTTACTTTACTTCTATGCAGCTGAATGTTTTCTGCTTTAAAACAAAACCAATAAATGTCATCACTGATGAATATTACCTCATAAAATAAATATTATCTTCATCCGAATTTCGAATATACCTTCAAGACAATGTGGCCAAGAAAGTAAGAAATATTCATGATTGTTTAACTTAAATGCTTTACAATAAAAATTTTCAAGGATTTGCTGATTATTTACTTGTTTTAAGACCTTTATTTTGTTATTGCGAAAATTTACATTACTTATAGTTAAACTGATGTTTTAAGGGAATTAGTACTTTTATAGCCATATTTATAAACCTAAATTACCAATCGCCTAAAGTACTGATTTCATAAAAATGATTCTTCCTGTCACTTATGATGTCATTTCGATTATGCAAAAGCCATAAATATATATTTGTATAGTTATTTTATGCTCAGGTGTGAAGAGGTTTTTTATTTAAATATTCTTCGTTTTCTGAACTATTTTAAGTTTATGAAATTTTAACACTCATTTTGTTTCTAGGTCCGACCTGAATTCCTCGTCAGGTATCACCCCATTCGACATCCGGACGGCCAGACAACGGCGGTTCTCGGGCTTCGATTCACCGTCCGCACACACCACTTCCTGCGGGAGGAAATGCGGCTCAAGTGTACAGCCACACTCTCAAAAGTGATCAACATGAGCAGCGAAGAAACTCTGGTGGGTAGTAGTCAACAGAGCTCAGGACTACACGTCTCCGAAAACACTGGTGCAGGTAAATTAGGTACCTCTTTAGATTTTACTTAAAAAATTAATTTCTTTAAGATATCTGTATATCTTTAAAATTTCAATTTCGATTAACTCTTTATCTACCAATGGTACTTATAAGTACCATTAAACTAACTTATTATAAAATTATTTTAATACGTCAGTTAGTTGTAATACTGTTTAGAATGAGTTACAGGTACATTATGGTATCTTGTTCCAAAAGCATTATTGGTTACACAAAACAAAAATATTTTTAAAAGGATGATTTTTTTTTGCCTTTGCATCTTTTCAGCTTTCTTGTCGCTGAGGGAAGGGGATTTTTCAATGCGAAAATATTTCTATATTTATATTGTAAGAACATCATATTTGTACATTTTATAATTCTACAAAATACTAAGAAAATAATTAAAAATAAAAGATTTGAGTGGGGTTATAAAAATTGCACAAAATCTCTGTAAATTCATATTTAATTATTCCTTCTAAATCCTTCAATCCTTCTAAAATTCTTTAAATACTTATTAAATGATTATGTAAATCTTTTAATTTAGTTTAAACAATTTGCGTAAAATGCTTTAGAATAAATATTTGCATGAATTCATAATGGGGTAGATAAAGGGTTAAGGGCACAAGTAAAATATCGGAGAATTTTGCAAAATATTTAGAAACATGCAATTTACTTAAAAACACAGATAGAAATGACTTTTTTACCACTGAAAATAATCTTTAGATTATTTGAAGAATTCGCCACTTTCTTCGAATTAGTCCTCACTTTCTTCAGGTAATCTGCAGAAATATGAAGGAATTTTGCAGATGTATTTTACCTCAATATTATCTGCAGAATTTTATAAGACATCTTAATTTAAAATGCTGCAGAAATTTTTTAAATGGTCCAATTGCCTACAGATTTTCCACAAGTAATTTTTAAGAATTTTTTTTTTTTTTTTGTAGCGTTAAATTGCAAGGCAACAAGGCGCAGTTTTAAATGACAGTTTAACGTTGCAAAATGTTCCTGATTAGAAAAAAAAACAAAAAAAAAAACAAAAAAAAACACTTTGCACATTTTTTGAGAAATTTCAGTGAGCAGGCAGACAGACCGATCGTTGGAACGACAACTTTGAAAAGACAGCCTGCAGCCTCTTTCTCCGACTCTGTACTGCGACTCTGTACAGCGTCCATTGTCGGCAAAATTTTTATCTAATTTTGAAACTCCTGTATTTTTGCGGCTTTTAAATAAAACATACCACTTATTCCTTCCTTCTATATATTTAATTTCCATGTTACTTAATTTTAAAATCAGGGAGCCTTTCCTATACACCTTATATAAGCAAAATACAAACAAACTATTGCCTTGTGAATCACATTTGAATAAGTACTGCTTTCCCTCCAAAATAATTTTTTAATTAAGAATGTAAACAAATTATTCCTCCTTTTGCTTTGCTTCTTTCCATCACAAGCAAGTAAAAGTTACATTAGGATCTTTTATAACATTGATTTCCACGCATGAAAGAAGTTAGGAAATGATGATTAAGTAGATTAATTATCTTCCATCTACTTCAATTTGAAATACGACCAACTCGGTTGATTTATTTCGCTGGGCGATACAAGAGAAAAACGAATTTGTTTTATTCTTTATGCTTACGTAAACTTGACAGGTTGTTAAACATTTAATGTATGATTAAGTGTTCAACACTTAACCAGTAATTTAACTGTCTTCATCTCGAAAAAAATAGGTTTTAATTATGAACTTATTAATATTCTTAAAATTCCAATGTTATTTGCACTTTGGTGTTTTGGAAGTTTATCTTTAAATTTTACATGATGTATAAGATTTTTTTTCAAGAATTACAATATAAACAGAGTGCATAATTTATGGTTACGGATTTCATCAAATTTATTAAATTTTTAATAGAAAAAAAAATATATGTACATTAAGAGACTACTTCAGTCACTTGCGACATCGCTACACTGTAAAACATTTGTGTAACGTTACTCCATAAAATTGGTGGCAGCTTTGCTGCCTCCAATTTTGTGGAGTACTTTAACCGATATAACTGGTGTAACATTGCGAAGTTACACCAGTAATATATGTTTAAATTACACCATTATATAAGTGAAAATTACTCTGTAAAAAGGAAGTCGTAGCTGTCACTAATTTTATGGAGTAACGTAACACAAATGTTTTACAGTGTATTACTCATTCTGTGGGAGAAATGCTTAAAGACTTCTTATTTGCATATCTGTATTTTTAAGCAATTGTTTTTTCATTTGCTTGTTAGATCTATCTATACAAAACCTTTTTTTTTTTTTTTTTTTTTTAATATTTTTAATTAGAACACTTTTACTTTTTGAGCGAATTTTAAAAATAAAAGTATCTCTTTCAAAAAAAAAAAAAAAAAAAAAAAAAAAAACACTGCAAACAATTTTGAAAGAATAAACAAGGGTAAATGTTTAGATTACTGTCTTTTGTCCAATGCAAAAAAGATCATTTAAAAATAGTAAACTTGAAACGAGATGTCTTAAAAAAATTCTTCCATAGAATTGGCATTAACGAGCGATGTCATTCCAGGTGGCTTAAGCAGTTCCTTAAGAATTTAGGGGGATTTCATAATAAAATATAATAAATAAGTTACATATGTGTAAAAAACACATAAACTATACTGTGTTTGTTTTCTCAATGGTACAAACAAGAACATTTGTATGGAACTTGCAGAAATAAATTAATGTTAAAACATAAAATGGACGATTCGAAATGCTTCTGCAATCGTCTTCAGGATAAATATGATGCTGAAGTGGTTAAAAGTCTAAAGACGAATCATGGTAATCCTGAAGACATAATTTATTAATATTATAAAAAGTAGTTACAATATTCATACTTTAGTATTATTAGTTCAAAACATTTTGAATTTTTAATTGTTTTAAATGTACTTTTAATACATTTTTAACATATTTTAAATAATCTTATATTATACATAAGCGCTGCAAGTATTTCTAGTACATTTATTTGTACTTTTGGTTATAAAATTTTAATTATGAAAATATTTAATAAAAATATATGCAATATATGATTGATATTAGACTAAATAATGCTTTCTTTCATAAACCAGGTTTATATTCAAAATATGTACAACATATTCTAGTTTCGTTTTGCTTCTTTTCATGCAAGCAAGGAAAAGTTACATTAGGATCTTTTATAACATTGATTTCCGCGCATGAAAGAAGCTAGGAAATGATGATTAAGTAGATTAATTATCTTGCATCTACTTCAGTTTGAAATATGACCAACTCGGTTGATTTATTTCGCTGTGCATTAGGAAAGAAAACTGAATGTGTTATATTCTTTATGCTTACGTAAACTTGACATGTTGTTAAACACTTAATGTATGATTACTATCGGCTTTTACAAAAAAAGTTAGGCATTAATTACGAGCTTATTACTGTCAATTCCAATGTTATTTATATTTTGTTGCTTTTAATGTTTTTTAATCAATTTTACATGATGCATTCGAATTTTTTCAAGGCGTAAAACATAAACAGAGTGCATAATTTACGGTTACGGATTTCATCGAATTTATTGCATTTTGAATGGATATTTTAAATAATAAAAGAAAATAAATAAATATTCATTTACATAGATAGGAAAATTGCGGCATGAAATATAATAAATAAGGCACATACACACAAAAAAACTCATAATTTTTCACAATAGTGCAGAAAAGCAAAATCATTTAAGGTACCCTGAGGTAATAACGCCACGATAAGGTTCTACCAATTTTCACGGCTCAGTTTTAGTTTGTATTTTTCAAACAAATATATGATTTGATACAGCAAATCATTGACTATCTATATATAAAAAATAATTTAACAGATATGTATTCATAAAATGTAATGGCGTGATTTCTTGACCAATGCTATTTGGCGTTAATACCCACCTATATGGGTAATAACGCCATGCAAACAAAACTATGAAATAAGATGGAATAATTGCATGTAGATTGCCAAATTCTAAAAATACAAACTCTACAAACTTAGAAATTGACAAATTGCATTCTAAGCTACTGAAAATGTTCAATTTTTTGTGAAAGGGTAAGAAAAAATAAAGGTGTGGCGTGGGCAAAAGAATATCAGACCGTGAGCTTCTTTTTACTTAAAAAAGACCGCTTAAATAGTATTAGAAACATTGCACAGTTTTAACTTTGTTTATTTGAATCAGTATTTAGGATGTAGCTCGGCCACTGTAGGGAATCAACCGGGCTATTAATGCCAAGGATTGGCATTATTACCCCGTTATATTTATTGCGCTGTACATTTTAAATTACAAATTATCTCGAGAAGATATCCAAAATATTCAACAACATTTTGAAAGTCCATGAAATGTACTACAAATTTATGTAATTAACAAAGTATTTCCGGATAAAAAAAAAAAAAAAAAAAAAAAAAAAAAAAAAAAAAAAATAGTTTTCACATCACAAAACGTATCTCGCAAATTTCAGATAAAGCGTTAATTTTAGTTGCTTGTAAAAACAATAAGACCTAAAAATGAAACAAATTAACTTGAAGCTGTTTTTTGCGATTTATATGACTCAAAACCCTTCTGCATAGAGCACATGGGTGTCATTTAACAGATTATTTCATAATTATGCATAATATTAGCACTTGGCGTTATTACCCCGCCTGGCGTTATTACACCAGACCACCTTATATGAACTTGTAGGAATAAAATAATTAAATATAAAGCTTAATATCGATGTTTCGAAATGCTTTTGCAATCGTCTTCAGGATGATGCTGAAGTTCTTAAAAGTCTAAAGACGAATCATAGTAATCCTGAAAACATAATTTATTAATATTTCAAAAAAGTAGTCACGTTATTCCTACTTTAGTATTAACAGTTTAAAACATTTTTGAATTAGAAATGTTTTAAATGTAATTTTAATATATTTGTAATGTATTTTAAACAACTTTATATTATACATATGCACCTGCAAGCATTTCTAGTACATTTATTTGTAGTTTTCATTATAAAATTTTAATTATGAAATTATAAAATATAAATATATGCAATCTATGATTGATATTAGACTAAATAATGCTTTCTTTCATAAACCAGGTTTATATTCAAAATATGTACAACATATTCTAGTTTCGTTTATCTCGTTTTCATAAAAGCAAGGAAAAGTTACATTAGGATTTTTTAACATTGATTTCCGCGCATGAAAGAAGCTAGGAAATGATGATTAAGTAGATTAATTATCTTCCATCTACTTGAATTTGAAATATGAAATATGAACACCTCAGTTGATTTATTTCCCTGTATGATGGGAAAGAAAATTGAACGTGTTACATTCTTTATGCTTACGTAAACTTGACATGTTGTTAAACACTTAATGTATGATTACTATCGGCATCTCGAAAAAAATTAGGCATTAATTACGGGCTTATTAGTGTCAATTCCAATGTTATTTAGATTTTGTTGCTTTTGTTGATTTTAAAGATTTTTTTTTTCCATTTTTCATGAAGCATTCGAATGTTTTTCAAGTTGTAAAACATAAACAGAGCGCATAATTTACGGTTATGGATTTTATAGAACTTATAACATTTTCGATGTAAATTTTAAACAATAAAAGAAAAAAAAAGAAATATTCACTAACATAAGTAGGAGAATTATGGCATGAGTTTTTTTTAATGAAGTTTTCTAATTCACTACACATGAATGTACTGTCAGTTTGATGATAAAAGTGTTCTAAAATGTTTTTATTTTTGTGTGTTGAGAATTTGCAGTGTAACAAAACATTATTATTTAGAGTAAATTTATAACAAATAAAAAAATTTTCGGGTAAAATCATTGTTACAATATGACAAAAAATAAAAATCTTAGTTTCTGAGAGTTTCTTTTCAAATAAAACCATATAAATATTACATTAAGAAAACCTTCTAACATTAATTTCGGCGCAAGAAAGATGTTAGGAAAATATATTTAAGTAGATTAATTATCACCATCGACTACAGTTCAAAATATTAACATCTCGGTTGATTTATTTTGTTGTGCGATAAAAGAGAAAAATTAATTTGTTATGTCTATGCTTACGAAAACTTGATAGGTTATTAGGTATTTAATGTATGATTGCCAGCATTACTTTTTTTAAAGTGCTAATTATGTGTTTCTAACAGTCAGTTTTAATTCTGTTTGCACTTTATTTATCATGAAATACGCTCAATTAAAAATTTGCACAACAAAATATTTATACGTAAGAGAATTGAGAATATTCAGTCTTAAGAATAAAGTCTGACTGTTGATCAAATACAACTTTTATCTTTTTTGATGTAGTGATGTAATATAATGATGTTTTGAAGATGATTTAATGTTTGTGCAACTTTTTTGATGTAGAAAATTCCCTTAAATGAAAAATTAATTGTTTTACACTATAGAATTTTACACTGTAGAATTAAAATGAAATTTACTTTTATTCTTTATCATTTTGCTTATTATTTATTTGGATTCTCAGAATCTTTCTTAGAAACTACTTATTAATATCGCAATTATTTTAAGAATTTCGTTATATGCATTTATTAATGACATTTTATTTAAAACTCATATATGCTGACTGCTTTGTATATCGTCATATGCTACCTTTCAAACTGATTTTTTAAAATAAAACTTAGAATATTATGAATGAATTAAGAGGAATAATCATAGTATAAGAACATTCCAAAAAATACAATATTTTTTTTGCAAAATATAATTCATTTCGTAAAATTTTAATATACTTTTTTTTATATTGGATGTAATGCATAATAAATGCAATCTTTATACATTAACTAAATACATACGTTTAAGTGATGTTGTTATGATACTAAAACAGCGCCCTAATTTTAGGCTTTTCTTTATACAAAAAATCTACCACTAATGCCAAATAGTAATCGACACTTTATTTAAATAGAAATATTCTGTAATTAGGCAGTGGTTATTATTCGTAAAAGAGACAGATATTTTGAATGAAAAACTCACTAAATTAGTAACACTGTCTCTTGATCAGGTATAATTATCGCGCTATAGATTGGATTGGTTCCTAATTGTAATTTTTTTTACCATCTTGTTTGTTACGACCTTCATTTCATTAAATACATTGGTCAAATTTTATAGCAATCAACAAGTTTCCAACTGAGCGAAAAACTGCCGAGGCCGGGAATCAAACCCAAATACTTGGCTTACAAGGCCAATGCTTTCGTATGATAAATTTACCAATCAATTTGATTGTGTTAAGATAATAGTATATCCACGTATCCATCGTTATGTGGAATTCCACTACCTGCGGTTTATTCTGCCGAGCTGTATAAATGACAGACCAGATGCTATGACCAATAAAGTTATCTGAGCGGAAAATCCAAAGCAATGGCCTTTAAGCCAAGTATCTGGGTTTTCGCTCAGTTGGAAATATTTAATTCGTGTGATAAATTTACCAATCAGTTTGATTGTGTTAAAATAATAGTAAATTAACAAGTTATTTAAAATCTCATAATTATTAGTAAATACATTTTTTTTTATTTTTTTTTTTTAGTTTGAAACAATTTTTAGTGCTACGGTAACTTGAATCATAAGATAGTGAAATCTTTCTTCAGCATTTGGAACTATGGTTCTGCAGAAGCTCCAAATGTTAGAATGAAGTTCACCATTTTATGTTTTGAGCTACGGAAATACCAAAAGGTTTTTCATACAAGCTCAGTTTTTTGACTGCGTAGCGTTAGATATATAGAATAAAATGCTGTTAAACTGTCAACACTTTGGCAACTAAATACTGAAAAGTAATTTTTCCTACAATATGCTAACATAAGCTAACATATACTAATATGTGCTAACATATGCTAACATAAGCGATATATTTTTCAGCTAAAATATTTAATTTTTATTTTATCTTTACAGTGATCAACCGTGGAAGCACAATAGGATGTCTTCTACAAACTCTATTTGTATCTACGTTCCTTGCTGCCCTGTTATAGCGGACATAACAACAAACTCTTCTTTCGAGCATTTGATGTACACATCATGGTGGTTGTGAATCTCACACTATGGATTGGGTTGATCCCGGAAAATAAATCCCTCGTTACGATCCAGTTTGGCATCAATGGTTTTTCTCATTGCATGCATGTGTACACTTGTACAGCAACCAACAAATTATCTAAGAGAACAAATTTGGTTGAATAGCTATCCAGATATACGCATATATAACCAAAGTTTTTAACAGAGTCGAAAAATAATTTATTATTTTGGAATGAACCATGACTGTAAAAGATTTATGCGAAGAAAAAGTTCCAAAGAAGCCATTCGCAACAAACACATCGTCAGCAACCGCTGCAGGGACATGTGAATATCTCTATAAGTGGAGTAAGAAATTTTATACCCTATTCAGGAAAGAGAAAATTAGTCAACCATTCTTGAATTTTCCTTCCAAAAATATATATATAACTGAAGAGCTTTAAGATGATATATGGACTAGTGTAAAATGATTTTAACACTCAGGCAGTGAATTATTCTTATTCATTTTATTTTACTTTCAATATTCTGGTGGATATTTCTGATATTAGATTGATTATGAAAAAACAATACACTGTGTAATAAATTGTGTAATGCCAGGGATCGACACAGTCATTTTTTCAGATACTAATATTCCCAAATTAAAGCTTTCTTTATAATGAGTTCTCTTGTAAATGTTACAGAATTTTTCTATAAAGTATAATTATCTTGAAAATTATGATGAAATCTACCCAGAAATATTTGAAACAGACGTAGAAATTGTGCGAAAATAGTGGTGACTGCGAAAGTGACTGTGGCGATTCCTTTTACATGCATATTATAATCACATATGATCTAAAATGCATTAAGTGCTATATAATATACATAATTTTTATCAATGTTTTAATATGTATTACTTGATGATGTTTTATATATTTCACAAACATTAATGCTTTTATAGCATTTTTTGTAAATTACAATTGAAATCTAAGACATATTGCTTGTTTTATAAAAGAGAACTGTTTTATAGAGATTTCTGATAATACAACGGAGAAAAATGTAAAACAAAAATTTTTGTTAAAAAAATTTAGTTTGTACTTTGATAAATCAATTTACATTAGAATATATTTAATTTAAATTGCAAAATTACGACAAACAACTTCAGCAGCTTTATTTTACAGTTGCAGTCTAACAGCTAAAAATTGCTCAATCTTTAATTAACCCTTTCGGCCTTGATTTCTTTTTTTAGAATTCCCCCCCTCCCCCTCCCCCCCCCCCCCCAAAAAAAAACTTTGCATTAACGACATTAAAAGTAGCTTATCGAAATCAGAGAAATTACGGTTTACTGAAATTCAACGAAAGTATTCTTTACAGAAACCTAACAAATATAACTATTAATTTTGCTTCCATATAAAAGAAATCTAAGGAAGAATCGTGTACGTCGCATTGCTAAATATTCTAGAAATTCTTTGCTTTTTAGAAAATATGTTTCAATGACTTAATGTATGTTTGCATGTTTATGAGAATATGTTTCAAAACAATTATGTATTTGAAGCTTTTTGTGTATCTCAAAGGAAAGAAATCTCTTAGAACAGTTCTCTTTTTAAACAATTATGGTGTAAATTTTATTTGAAAGTTTATTTTGTAAATAATATAAAAAATTTCTGAAATTTGATGCATTTTTCATTACCAAGAATCACAAACGTCAAAAGTATAAATATATTTTACTAATCAACATAAATGAAATTTTGTCTAATTAAGTTAGTGCTTGTTTTCTTTATGTAATTCTCGAAAGATTTATTTATAGATAACTGATCAAATAATTAATCGTTAAAATTTGTTATTTTTATTGATTAAATTAGTGAGTAAATATCGTGATGTATATGAGAATAAAAATGGTTGCTTTTGCAAAATTGTAAAGTTAATTATAAAAACTTATGTGTAAGCCACTAAATCTTTTTTGGTAATTTTTTAAAAGCATTTTCACAGTTATTGTTAATTAAGCAATATGTAGCATTTATTAGAAATTTTGGTATGTAATTTTAAGAATGAATAATAATATGTGTTACTGTTAAATGCATATGTGTTATAGTATGGGTAAAATTTTCATCTTGATACATGTTCTAATGTATTGGATATTATATTGTAAAAAAAAAATCTATAAATTTGAAAATATAACTATATCCATACTGTTTTGAAGAACAGTAATTGAAAAAATATTGAGCATTATTTTCCGAATTATTTTAATTCATAATTTTATTTTTTTAGCTTTTTTGAAATTTAATGTAACGTACAAAAAACAATTTGGATTTCAAATGTTGATCACAAATCTAAATAAAAACAAAAATATTTTGCTTCTCTTGGTAGAATTCTGCATTTAATAGGCAAAAAAAATGTTTTATTATTATTATTATTATTATACTGTATGCTATATTGTGTAATTTTATTTAGCATTTTTAGCCATTTTTTTTTAATTAGTTGCTCCACTGTTTCGAAATTGTAGTTTATGCTTGTTTTTGTCTAAAGAAATTTTGACAAGTTGTTCATTAAATGTAACAACGTCATAACACAAATGTATAAAAGTATCATTTATGTTAAAAAAAGTATAATTTTCTAAAAAAAATGTAATGATTTTTTAAAAAAGTAGTATTTTATATTTAGCTGGGGAACCACATTTTAAAAAGTACTCTTGATTCGGTAATCAATAGTAGCAGTACATAAAGATGTTACATTTACAAGTATTTAATTCTGCGATTTTCGACAGTTCACATTTATACCAAAGGTAATGCTTCACCAATCTTTGCCGATTGTGAAATCCATTTTAGCCAATAAGAAAACGAGAACAATAGGAATTAGCTGACAACTAATATCATTGGGATAATTAATTTTCAACAACAGAAAAACAGACATTCCGTGCCGAAGTAGTATACTCCATACTGCACGATTATTTTTCTATTTTTAAGGAAAAAAATATTAGAAATCTATATATGGATCCAATAATGAGAAAAACAGTAGAATAAATAAATAAATAAATTTCAAATTTGAAGCTAAAATTTTATATTTTATGGTGCGTGTCATATGTACACAATTAGGATTTTAAAAAGATTGTATTGTTATATTTTGCAACTAAAGGAACTTAAATTAATTTTATCTTCTTAATACTCTGCAACTTTTTGTATTTTAATTTTTTTAAATATTCAATAAAACTTATGAAAGCAAATTTTACCTCAAAAAACTTGATAGATTTTTTTTTTCGAAGAACAAACAATTGTTATTATTATTATTTATCAAACGCCGCCATCAAACGTGGAGAAAATACGTCTTATTCAATTGTTTGGACTGTTCTTGATCATTTACAGCGATCATATTATCCAAGTTCATAGCACATAATGAGAATTACAATGTTTTTAGGTATGTGCTAGATATAGTACGTAGTGCAGTAAAGGATTGAATTCGAAATGTCTTTAAGATCATCACAAATTTAGAGAATTTTGCTAAAAGAAAGTTTCAAAGTTAAACGTGTTTTAGAGAAGTTTAAATTGAACTTCTTTTGTTGCCTTCGGTTGAAAATTTTCTAAAAGTTTTAGATTTCTAAGCTTAATTTTTAATTGAATATGTACCATTACAGCTGTATTGGGATTTATATGAGTTTTGTATTCTGCTGAGAAGTCTCTAAAAGGGCCTCTAAGTTTAGATTTTAAGTTAATATGTACCATTACAGCTTTATTCGAATTTATAAAAGTTTAGCTTTCGGCTGAGAAATCTCTAAAAGGACCTCTAAGCTTAAATTTTAAGTAATATGTACCGTTACAACTTTATTGGGATTTACAAGAGTTTTGCCTTCGGCTGAGGAATCTCTAAAAGGACATCTAAGTTTAGATTTTAAGTGAATATGTACCATTACAGATTTATTGGGATTTATAAGAGCTTGGCTTTCGGCTGAGAAGTCTCTAAAAGGACCTCTAAGCTAACATTTTAAGTGAATATGTACCTTTACAGCTTTATTGGGATTTATAAGAGCTTGGCTTTTGGCTGATAATTCTCTAAAATTACCTCTAAGCTTAAATTTCAAGTGAATATATACCGTTACAGTTTTATCGGGATTTATAAGAGCTTCGCTTTCGGCTGAGATGTCTCTAAAATGACATCTAAGCTTAAATTTTAGGTGAATATGTACCGTTACAGTTTTATTGGGATTTACAAGGGCTTGGCTTTTGACTGAGAAGTCTATAAAATGACCTCTAAGCTTACATTTTTAACGAATAAGTATCGTTACAGCTTTATTAAGATTTAAAAGAGTTTGCCTAATAATGAAAAAAAAATGTACCTTGTCCATGTTGATAAAAACTTTATTTGTTCTTCGATAACAAAATGTTTAATTAATATCTGTAGGATTTTGGGTATTTGATTGATTTTTATTGCTAAGAAGCAATCTTGAATTTCTATATAATTGTCTTCATAGCATGTACTTTTTGATAAAAATTGTTTTTATTGCTGTTTTTCAGTGGAAACAGTACATTGCAACTATCATTTGTAATATATATACATAATACTCAACAAAATGAAGTTTGCTATTTAACATATACTTTATTCAGAAATTTAAAGATAATGTAAAAATAAAACACATGAATAAGAATAATTTAAAAAAAAATAACGTTCAGGTTTAATCCTTCAGGATTAAACTTTTCCAAAAATAATATTGGCAGGAATGAATCTATATCCTATATCTCAATAATCAAATTCAAACTGGAAGATTCAAAAGAAACATAAAAAACCTCGAAAAACAATTCAGTGGTATCATTTATTATTAAAAATTAACAAAAGATGGCAGGGCTAGAAAAATATGGAAACATCACAGTTTTCATAAATTTATTTATGGGCATTGAAGGGTTAAAAAAATGCGTTACATCAAAATTCATATTTTATAATGATGAAAACTAGACTTCAATAATTAAAATAGGAAATGAGACATCACCTTTGAGATCGACGCGATAAAAACTGATATATATAAAGCATCCCCGTAAAAGTGCTTTCTTCTGCCTAGATATTGTATTAATGTAATACGTCATAGGTATGAAGGGCGCACAGTGCCCTCTGTTGGTGAGTTTTAAGTTATAAATGTTTAGTTATATTCGTTTAAACTTAATAAAAATTACATTGCAACTACATAACTAATACAGTGCTAGTGATTTTGACATTGTTGTATTTAATGAACGAAATATATTTTCACGAAAACTTGTTGATAAAAAATGCTTAAAATATTTTAATCATTTGATTAAGGCCCCTGTCCTCACTCGAGGAAACGCTCGCGAGCTAATGCTATTCCTAAGGGGAAGCATTTTCTAATAACTCTTTCGCCTTACGACATTTTTGAATATTTTTTTTTAATTATTGGATAGCTAAGATATTTTTTATACTATCCAGATATTTTTTTAAAAAGCACTTTCTGTTTCGAAACTGGTTTTGAAAGTGAAACTAACTTTGTAAAAAATATCTGCAACCAAAAACGAAAAAGTAAAAAACGTGAGCTGTCGGCATGCACCTCAACTATCCAATGCAATATATATATATATATATATATATATATATATATATATATATATTCAAAAATGTCAAAATGCGAAAGAGTTATTAGAAAAATACTTCCCCATAGGTATAGCATTAGCTCGCGAGCGTTTCTTCGAGCGAGAACAGGGGCCTTAATTCAGAAAATAATGAAACGATGATTTTATGACATAACGAATTTTAATAAAAATTATATGATAGATATTATTGTATAAAAATTGTACATACTCCTATTAATACTCCATTGAGAATGGAAACCAAAGATGGTTATTTATGATAAAAAGTGGTTTGTCTAGTCACAGGAAATATGAAAAATTACAGCAAAATGTTGACAATGTCAATAAAACTAACAATGATTTCGGTTTAAATGCTAGTTTTTGCTGGCATTAATACTCCAATCAGGGATAAAACAAATGTCCAAAAAATATCTGAGTAAAAGGAGGGTTTCTACCCGCAAGGAGTTTCAGGTGATCTAAGGGAATTAGGTAGTAAAAAACTAGTAAATTAATAATTGTTGATATATAAAACACAACTTTTATCATTAAATAAGGAATCATTAAAAAAAGATCTTATATTCTTCCCCCAAGTCTTGTAAAATGTAACACTCCATCATTAAAAAAAAAAAAAAAAAAAAAAAAAAAAAAAAAAAAAAAAGAAAGAAAGAAAGCTTATAAATATATATCAATATAAATCAGACACTGTAAAAACATCCTTTAAATTTACGGCAAAAACTGCAGGTAGCAATGTTGCTAGCAGTTTTTTACATAAAATTGCTGTAAAGTTAGATGTAATTTTTTTTAATTACATCTAATTATACTGCAAAGACAAAAACTGCTGGCAAAACTTTTTGCCATAAATTTAACGGATTTCTTTCCTTCTACAGTGTATATCAATTTAATAGATTTTAAATTTCTCTACTCATCGTATTTAAAGAAAAAATTCTTTTGGGCACTGTTAAAATTGCATTATTATTTAAAAGTAAAACGATCAGAATTTTGAATTGTTATTGATTCTTCAGTCAGCAGAAAAAAAGAAGAAAACGATAAATATTTCTAAGTGAAAAATTTCATGTGTACATTATAAGACATATTCTATCCTTTTAATTACTTTATATTTTTTAAAGAAAAACAAGCTTTCCAAACTGTTAATTTGATATTTTTCAGCAAACACATTTTTAAATCTTCCATTTAAAAGTATAATTAGTTTTTTAATGTTAGGAAAACAAAAAAATTAAGTGTAATCTCCGCCATTTTCAAGAGTAAATCTGCGATATGCATGATAAATATTTTATCTCGAAAACAATTTGATACTTTTACTAGTTTTCTCTTAAAGCAAAATAAAGCAAATCAAAATAGCTTTCCCCTTTTAATAATTTTAAATAAAAATAGTGAATTTAAAGAAAAACTCTAAAATATCGCAGTGTTTATAACCATTGAAGCACTGTTAAGAAATAAAAAATCAAAAAGAAGAATTTTTATTGATTCTTCAGTCAGCAGAAAAAAAAGAAGAAAATAATAAGTATTTCTAAGTGAAAAATTGCATGCGTACATTATAAGAAATATTCTATGCTTTTAATTACTAATAATTTTAATTAAAAAAAGGTGAATTAAAAGAAAAACTGTAAAATATCGCAGTGTTTATAACCATTGAAGCACTGTTAAGAAATAAAAAATCAAAAAGAAGAATTGTTATTGATTCTTCAGTCAGCAGAAAAAAAGAAGAAAATAATAAATATTTCTAAGTGAAAAATTGCAAGTGTACATTATAAGAAATATTCTATCCTTTTAATTACTTTATATTTTCTAAAGAAAAAAAATCTTTCCAAACTGTTAATTTGATATTTTTCCGTAAACACATTTTAAAATCTTCCATTTAAAAGTATAATTAGTTTTTTAATGTTAGGAAAAAGAAAATACTTTAATCCCCGCCATTTTCAAGTGTCAATCTGGGATATGCATGATAAATATTTAATCTTGAAATCAATTTGTTACTTTTACTAGTTTTCCCTTAAAGCAAAATAAAGCAAATCAAAACAACTTTCCCTTTTTAATAATTTTAAATAAAAATAGTGAATTTAAAGCAAAACTCTAAAATACCACATTGTTTATAGCCATTGAAACACTGTTAAGAAATAAAAAATAAAAAAGAAGAAGAAAAAAAAAGAATAAATTTTCAAAATCATTTCAAATATCATGCTTATTTAATATGCAAATGGTTATAATAAGATTATGCTTAAGGGTGTATTTCGATTCAAACTGCTTATTTTCCGATTTATTTTCAAATTCATTTTTGTTCTCATATGCATCAAACTGGTAAATTGTCTTATTTAGAAAGTACACAAGTTGTGGTGACTGTCAATTCTTTGATAAATGCAGAAAATATTGCAAAAAAGCAATCAAAAGTGGCATTTTGAACCAATTTTTACGAAGCCGGAGATATGGGAACGAAAAAAAAGGTCACACTGAGAAGATAATTGTTTATAAATAAAATTCTAATGAATTGAGCGGAAAATGACATCACACGGCACCTTATACGTCTCTTTAAAATTCCCCTCAGCAAGTTTCATGTTTCTGCATTTAAAAATGTGTCAGAAATTGTATCAGGAAATTTCGAGCTGTTGAAGGGGGGAAAGCGTTTTTTCGAATACACCCTTAATATGAAATAGATTTTCGGCCCCGGAGACAAAAAAGCATGTTTTAGGGGCTACCTTATTCAGGCGAAAATGCCAATTTCCTGATGCTAATGCAATGGAAGATTTAAAAAAAAAAAAAAAAAAACGTATCTCGTTTAATGTTTTTTAATGATTTTTTGCCACGAATTGAATAAAATATTCCTGAGAATGTTGATAAAACCTTGATAATTCTCGACATTTTGCTGGAATTTATCGCTGTTTATTTTTCAAACAGTGTTAAAAAATTCTAGAACCCTATTCTTCACCTTACCTAGGTATAATATATTCTTTACTATATATACATGTATGTTCAAAATGCACGAGTTTTTATAATTCCTGTAAATCATGAGTTATTTGTTTGTACATTTATATAAAAAAAGGTCAAAGATTTTCAATTTTTTTCAGAAATTTTGCTACCCAGTGCGAAATTTTCTAGAGAAAAAAAATAATAAATATAAATTACTTATATCCCTTTAAATTTGATTTTGATTGCATTGGGATTAATGTGCTTATACATTATCTCAACGTGAAAAGCATGTATACACATTTTGTGTGTGTAATTATATCTATTATTTTTCAGTTTTGTATCATAATTTTAAACTGCCTTCACCTGCTTGTCTGTATAATATTGTGTTTGGTAATAAAGTATTATTTTAACATTTATTGAACTGTTTTAAATGTAGTACTGTTTTTTTGTAAAAACTATTATAGATAATTGTGATCTTCAGGAGTTACAATGGTCAGTGAAATAAGTACACTGGATTTCGATGTAACTCTTTAATGCCAGAGTATTATTTATTTACTAGAAGACAGCCCGTCAAAATGACGTGTTTGCATTTTTAAAAGGATGATAAAAAATTACAACTGTGGTCAATCAGCCACTTTAGGCTTAAACAATCTTTAACGATGAATCATGGGGAAAAAATCTATATAAAAAAAGAAAATTTTAAAAGAAATTTGCATTTAAATCTATCTGGTAGATGGTGGGATTATAATGAACAAATCGTAAATATATAAATTTTAAAAGAATAAAGTAAGGCAAAAAATCAATTATAAAATATTATATTGTGAAACTACAGCCAAAAAAATATAAAAATACTGAGAGAAAATAATAAAAACATCTAAAATTTATAAAAAATATTCCTATTTTGGCCCATTTTTAAGCTAATACTTAAAAGAAAACACTTTATAGGATCGAAAACAAATGTCAGCAATAAAGAGTAAACAATGGGCGTGTTCGGGAGACACACGCGCCTGTTAATGAGCGCACAGTACCAAGTACTATATCCGCTGTAAGATCCACTCCATGTACCTCTCTCCTGAGCGCGTGCGCTCAGCGAGCGTAGCTCCCGAACCCACCCAATCATTCTCGAGTCGTGATGTTACAATGGAGTCATTCTAAAGATTCATTCACGGAATTTGTCATTCTTGAATGGCAACATTGTTTGTTTTTCTCGTAATTTAAAGTTTGTTTTTTCCATAATTGCTGGTTGTTTTATTTAGAACATAAACATTATAATTAAATTGTTTTTGTAGATTTTAAAGAAAATGAGTAATGAATAAATCTTTTACGTGTATATTTCCATAAGTTGAACAATTAGAATATTTGTGAGCGGCTCGGAATATTTAAGCTTAACGTGGACGCAGTTGCAATAAGTTTCTTTTTCTCGTGGATGGGTTGACCCCGGAATCGTTATAAACGGAAGGGTTTTATATATATAATTTGTTTACTACCACTATATTTTGTCACTTATGTATATTTTGTCACCACCACTTATATATAAAGAACTTAAATACATGCTACTTTGTTACGTTTCTCCCACATACAATGACTAATTTTTTTCCCCTGCTGATATATAGGACTAATCAAAAATCCGATACTTAGATCTATAGAGAAAAATTTTGTGAATATAGAATGAAAAAAATCTATTTCCAAACATGAATTAGTCAGATGTGGCAATACTAAAATTACACATGTTAATACTTCCTCAAAAAGGAAGTATAGCAGTGCCTCTCGTTAAGTTGTTTACACCAAAATCAAGGCAGCAGCAACTTATGTCAACTTCTAACTGAACTTGAAATTTGATGAAAGTCCGTGCATTAGTTTCTGAGATAAAGCTATTGCAAAATCTTAAAAAAAAATCTGCATACCAGGGCCACCTGTTGGGTGATGTACATCAAATCTTACAAGGATAAATTTTTATTAGATAGTAACTGAATCTGAAGTTGATGAAAATTCATGCAATAGTTCTTGAGATAGACATATTGCAAAATCATGAAAAAGGCAGTACAGCAGTGGCACCTATTGAAGGATTTAGACTAAAAGCTAAATAACACTAATTTATATCGTGTTCTAACTAAATCTGAAGTTTGATGGAAATTCGTGCTTTAGATCTTCAGATATATCTGTTGCGATAATCATAAATAAAGCAGCATGGTTGCGACCCCTGTTGGGCGATTTGCACAAAAAAGGACTAACTGAATCTAAAGTTTTGTGAAATTCTGTACATTACTTCTTGAGATAGAGCGCTCACACTTTTTTTGTCACATACAGCCTCACACAGCGACAGACAGACTCACAGACAGACATTTCCTAATAACCGTCAAAACGTGTTCAGGACCTTCTAAAACATGTAAATCAATCGAAAACCGGATTCCGAGTTTTTCCACGAATCCAATGCTTTCTTGTTGTAAAGACAGGAGAAAGTAAAAATGAAAAAGGAAAAAGAATTTTAAAAGTATTCAAGTTTTTTAAAAAGTTATTGGTATATTGAGAATTTAACACGTTTTATGATTTATTATGACTATGCTTTATTCAAACATGCAGATGAACATATAATATAGGTTATAATTACAAAACAATTTTTTTAGTACCGAGTCCCGTTAATGCTCAGAATTGCTTTGGTTTAGCTGCACAATGCCTTAGATACACCTGATTCATTTTGAACGTGAGGTCTGCCATTAATGTGAAACAGGAAGAGTTTGCATGTTGCTGATCATTATATGGCCCTATGATTATTACATGCTCACGTCATTATAAGTTCTTCAGAAATGTGAACTACTTTTGAGATTCTTTGAACCTTAATATAATTAAGTTTTAATAATAATGAAAAAATACATTGTTTCAGTTTGTCTAAAAAGTAAGGAAAAATCCGGGATACAAAAAGCATTTATTGCACATTAATGAAAGAAAAAAAATGGTTCAAGAAATTTAGATGAAATCTGCTAAATATACATGTTTTAATTTATAAAGTATTAGATGAAATGCAAATTTTAACCTTGATTCAATTAGAAAATTAATAATATGAACTTTAAAAATCTGATGGTTTTACTTCAAGGACTACGAAAATAATAAAACAAATGTTGGAAGTTAAAAATATACATTTTATTAAACATTCGGAAAATGGTGGTTGCTTCGGTCGAGAATAGAGATATCTCAGGCATATCTGAATTCTTGTGATGTCCGCATTTTACTTGCTTTTCGACTGGTCCAAGAACATTAATGTTTAATCTATGGCGTACGTAATATATGAATCTGTTATTCCGTAATCCACGTTTTGATTTTTATTATCTCAATGGAAAAATTTCAATCATTTTGCTTTGGGCAATGGATATCCGCATTTTATTTATTTATTGATTTTAATTTTAATTTTTTATAGAGTTTTTTTTTCTAGACTGAATGTAATCGAATAACTGAAATAATTTAATTTATTGAGGGAAAAGTTACATGTGATTAAAATTTGGTTTCCTTTTGCATATGTTACCCTTAAAGAGTATGATTCAGTTATTTCATAAAATACCAAGTTATTTCATGAAATAACTAACGAAGTCCGTTGAAATGTGTGAAATTATTGGATTCTACAATTTAACTAGTTTTTTTATAGAATAACGATTGCCTAACCGTTAAAGTATAAAATAAACAATTTAACATAAAAAAAATCTGTTGTTTTATAAATTAACTAATGATAAATTGTTAAAGACATTCGAAAAATACATTTCAAATTTTAATAGATGATTTAGTGGATAGTACATAAAAACTGAATATATAGCATAACATTATTTTCATAGTAGTTAAAAGTAATACAAAATAAAAGAATGTAGTGCGGGAATAGATATATAAAATTTATATGACTTATATTTACATCATTGTAGATTACTTTGTCCTGTTGTAACTGTTATTCCGTAATCCACGTTTTAATTTTTATTATCTGAATGGAAAGAATTCAACCATTTTGCTTTGGGCAATGGATATCCGCATTTTATTTATTTATTTATTTAATTTTTAATTTTTTATAGAGTTTTTTTTTTCTAGACTGAATGTAATCAAATAACTGAATTAATTTAATTTATTGAGGAAAAAAGTTACATGTGATTAAAATTTGGTTTCCTTTTGTATATGTTACCCTTAAAGAGTATAATTCAGTTATTTCATAAAATACCAAGTTATTTCATGAAATAACTAACAAAGTCCGTTGAAATGCGTAAAATTATTGGATTCTACGATTTAACTAGTTATTTTATAGAATAACGATTGCCTAACCGCTAAAGTTTAAAATAAACAATTTAACGTAAAAAAATCTCTTGTATATAAATTAACTGATGATAAGTTGTTAAAGACATTCGAAAAATACATTTCAAATTTTAATAGGTGATTTAGTGAATAGTACATAAAAACTGAATATATAGCATAACATTATTTTCATATTAGTTAAAAGTAATACGAAATAGAAGAATGTAATGCGGGAATAGATATATAAGAATTTATATAACTTATATTTATATAATTGTTAGATTACTTTGTCCTGTAATCTAACAATTATGTTACTTAAAAAAATGTTACTTAAAAAATACAACCATATTTTTTTTTTATCACAAAAAGAAATATAAATACTGCTTTAAAAAATTAGTAACAATTTTAAATATTATTTAAAAATCGTATGCTGACAGGAAAATTTATGTTATTTAATGACAAAGTTTTATAAACTTTTTTCAAATTAATAATGCAAGAGCATATAAATTAACAAATATGAAATCCCTTATTTTATTTTCATTATTTATAAAAACAAGGGCTGCTGTAATATGATAATTAGAATTACATTTCATATTATTTCTGTTATATCCAAGTTATATAAAAAAAAATCGAGCAGAATATGCCTTGAGAAATGACACCAGGTTTTGCATATGTTAATGGCACACATTTTTCTAACTCTTGATAGGTTATCATAAATCTGGATTAACCAAAAGTCACTTGGTATTTTTTCTGTGCTGTTTTGGCATAATTTACTTCTATTGAATTTAATAATTTCTCATGAATAAGTATAGCACAATTTTTCTGTGGTTCACGCTTATTTAACAAGGATTCCTACCGCTATTTCAGTAAAATATTTATTATTTACCGATTGATATCTCTTTCCTTTAGAACTCAAAATGATAATAATAATAATAATTGTGAGTAATACCAAATGAAAAACGCTAAGATAAATATATCGTTCACAAATTTATGCACTGTAAAAAAAAAATCTGCAAAGGTACTAAACCTTTTCTAGGAAACTGGGATTCCAAGAACTTTTCCTGTATTGGTAACAGCAAAAATTCAAGTTTCAGAATCGATTACAGGAATTTTTCTTGTTATCGTTACATAAAAAGTTCTTGGAATCCCAGTATCCTAGAAAATGTTTAGTACCTTCACAGCTTTTTTTTTTTTTACAGTGTGCATGTTTAATATCAATGCACATATCGACAAAACATGTACTTACAATGACAATTAATAGCGAAAAAAGTCTGAGACATGCAAACCAGCCATAAACGATTCAAAATAATTATAATCAGTTAAAACGGTTTTCTATTGTCGTCTTTAATACTTTAACTATTAGACAATCGCTATTCTATAAAATAACTAGTTAAATCGTAAAATTTTATAATTTTACACACTTTAACGGACGCGGTCAGTTATTTCATGAAATAACTAAGTACTTTTTGAAATAACGGATTATACACTCTAACGGTAACATACATAAGAAAGAAACAGTACACTGTTAAAAATATCATGGAAAATTAGCTGTGATTTAAATACATTTTTTGGGAAAAGAGAGCACCACACAACCACAGAGGTGCCTGTGAAGTATTCTGATTTGTCAGAAATTATATAATCTTTAAAAACAGAGCTAATGTTTAACGATATATACATGTATATATATTTTTTAGCAATTTAGATTCTTTTCGTGGTGAACAGTTTAAGCTTTTAATTAATCTTACTATTAGTTTAAAAAAGTAAATTTTTTAATGTTCGCTGCAATTTCTTAAATTACATTGTTTAAAAAAAATATATATATTAGTGTTTTCGACCTGCAATTCCCGCGGCCATCGTCAGAAAATAATTTTTATAATTGATTATTGCTCTGTTCATACAAATGCGTTTGAAATAAGAAAATCAATAATTATTAGTGCAGTTTGGGTAAGTGACAATAACTCTAATAATTTTTGTCGCTATTTTTTTTAAACGTGACGTATTTGCATGCATGGAACAACAATTAATTATAAAAACATTTTCTGAAGAATTTCAGGCCAATAATAGCAAGAGATTTTAAATAAAATGTATATTTTTTAATGTAAAACATTGATTTCATAAAATTTTAAGTAAAATACTGAGTTTTTTAAAGCTTATATCGTGCATTTTATACATTTACTATATATTTTTATGTATTTACATAGTCCATCTATTAAACAATAACATCTAAATAAGTTATACGTGAAAAAATAACTATTTTGCATTATAATATACCAGAAAGTTAAAAAAAAAGTGTTGAAGAACAATTGATTAAAACAAATACATTTAAAAAATAATTGAACTGCAAATGAATTTTTATTAGTTTATTTTTTGGTAAATGAAATGGACATACAATTTTATATCCAGCTTTCCGGAAAAAAAGAATCTGTCAACGCCCGCTTGATTATACAACATGCATTGATTCACATTGGGTACACTGTAAAAAAAAATCTGTAAAGGTACAAAACATTTTCTAGGAAACTGGGATTCCAAGAACTTTTCATGTAACGATAACAGGAAAAATCCATGTAACCGATTCTAAAACTTGAGTTTTTGTTGTTACCGTTACAGGAAAAGTTCTTGGAATTCCAGTTTCCTAGATAATGTATAGTACCTTTACAGATTTTTTTTTTTACAGTGTAGAGGCGAAAGATGATACATTTACCAAGCATGCCACAGTTCACACGAAGTTAATCAGCTTAGTCCTGAAGCAATCGATGGTATTTAAGTGATATACGTACCTTCAATGAATAAATGTTTTTCCCACTAAGGTTATTTTTTTGTTGTTGTTGTTGAATGAAATGGATATCAATCTGGCTTCAAAAATCCTTTACTCACAAATCCGGCATCAAAGTTACCATATCCCTCTTTTTTTCCACTTCTAATTCATAACACCGGGATGCAGCAGTACAGACAATCACCTCAATGAGTTCACGAATGAAATTCTAGGATTTGTTAAATCTCGATTTGCATATTAAAATTCATTCGATTTGCCAAGTCATATCGTGATGAAAACCACCTCAAAACTCGATTTTTCTGGATATACTCGTTAGGTTTACCATTGTGTTTATCTGCACCCAGTTCTTCATGTTTTTACATCTTGGAGTGCAGAAAAACATATTGATAAACCTATGGATCAACCACTAAAACGGCAATTGAGATGTTTTTCACCAAGATATGAATTGGCAGACCGATTACGTTCTAATATGCTAATCAAGTTTTAATTAATCCTTAAATTTCAGCCGTGAACTCGATGAGGTGATTATCTGTGCTGCCACCTCCACGTCTATACGGGATGAATGTTAAAAACAAAAAGGCAGGGTAAACACTTGTATTTTTTTCTTCTTTTTCTCCTTATTTTTTTTTCTTTTGGGATTTTTTTATTTATTTATTAAAGCTTGTATGAAGCTTTTTTTTTTCAAAGTCAGGAAATGTTGATTGTAAAATAAACTTTTCTACCAAAAATTGAACCGACTTCAAAACTATTGCAAAGTGAAAAATAATTTTTTTACATAATAGTAATAAGAAATTAAATTAAGAGCGTAGTATTTACCATGCGAATTATTATATTTATGTACATTAATTTAAATTTTTGGAGTCGGTGACAGCCAAGCCAAGTTGCATGTAATTTTCAATAGACACACATCCAAATCGCTGCGAGTTTTTTACGATTTAATACAGGGTCATTCCATGTCAATTCAACCAATTTTCCCCCCATTTGTAACCCGACCGACATTGATTTGGATGAAACTTTGTATACACACTAATTCTATCATGAAATGATTCCATCAGAAATTTTTCCTTCCAAGACCTCATAGTTTGTGAGATATGGGGGGTCCAATTCTTGGGGGTTTCTCAAATGTCACATTTCTTAGTCTGTATTCTGAGATTGCACTTCCATCTTCAAAAAATTGTTTCTCTGGATCTAAAACATTAATCATCCTAAAAATATCACTTAAAGAAGATAAAAAGATGCAGATTTTAATTAAAAATATTTAAAAAATTTACTTGTAACATTTAGCATAAAAAAAGTCAGCCAAAGTTGAGAGTTATGGTTATTTTTCCAAATTTTTGTGACTTCACGAAAAAGGCTGTACACAAAAAGGCAAATTAAATTTCCAATTTCTTTTTGTTTAAAATATAAGTTTACACTTTGGGCTTTCTATCTATGAAATAAAAATGATGTGTTTCACATGGCTTATGCAAAAATTTTGGGTACTTTCCAATTAGCCGGATGCGTGTTTTATTTTTATATATTACATATGCACACAAAAAAGCAAATGAAATTTCCCATTTCTTTATGTTTTAAATAAAAGTTTACACTTTGGGCTTTCTATCTGTGAAATAAAAATGATGTCTTTCTTATGGCTTATACAAAAATTTTGGGTACTTTCCAATTAGCCGGATGCGTGTTTTATTTTTACATATGTACATATGTATAGATCTATATAAATACAGATGTATTATACATGTACATATGTATGTATATATACAGTATATTGATATATATATATGTATAACACGGGTGTCCGTCTAACCGAAAAGTACCAAATTTTACCTTGTTTTGAAAATCTGCACTAATTAAGGGGGAAAAAATCTGACTACGTTTAGCTGTGGTACTAAATACTTATTGGAGTTTCTATGAGTTACTGAATTTAATGTTATTTGATACAAAAACAAATTGGAAATTTCATTTTCCTTTTTGTGTAGAGACTTTTTCATTAAGTCACAAAATTTCGGGAAAATAATCAACTTTCAATTTTGGTTTACTTTTTCGGCCATATATAAATCTCTATTAACTGCCCTAATTGCTTTTTTCACTTGCTTTTTATACCGCTTAAAAGGATCTCCACATTCATATAATTCATATTTCATTAAGAGCGTAATTCTGTGATGCTCACATGTACCGGGTGATCCAAAAGTCAGGACGAACTTTAAAAATGAATAACTCGAAAACGAATCAAGATACAAAGATACGGTTTGCACCAAATGGATGGAAAAGAAACCGGATTTTGTGTGACAACGAAAAAAATAGTTTGCCGTTGACATCCAAAAAATGACACGGTAGTGTTTTTTGCACCAAAAGATGATTTGCAAATGAAAAAATGTTGACAATTTCCAAGTCAGCTTAGTTACAGTTAATTAGTACAACAGAAAATGTTCAATGTGCTGTCCCTCATTCATAAGTGCAGCTGTGAGACTAGGCACTACACCGTTCACAGCATTTAGTAGCATTTCTTGCTTTATGGCAGACACGTTTTGGCGGATGGCATATTTCAATGCTGCTAGTGATGCCGTTGGTCGCCAATAGAACAATATTTTTTTGTTGTCACACAAAATCCGGTTTCTTTTCCATCCATTTGGTGCAAACCGTATCTTTGTATCTTGATTCGTTTTCGAGTTATTCATTTTTAAAGTTCGTCCTGACTTTTGGATCACCCGGTATTAATCAAACGGTTTTCACTTACTTTTTGTTTTATAAATTCAATAGTCCTAACTAATAAAAGTTTTTTTTCTGAATCTTAGAGATTACCAATGTAGTCTATTTCTCTGCTATTTCTATAGCTAGTTTTGTGGCATTCTAAACCAATTAACATTACAATACTGCAAGCCTGAAGACTAGTAGAAGGTTTAATATCAGGCTCCATATTAAAACAATAAAGCAAAAAAAATATTTATACGTATCATAAACTATAAAGTATATAACAATCAGATTATATTTTTAGTAGCACAGTAAAAGATAGATCATTCTTCTATGATAAGAAACAACAGAGTGACAATAATTTTATTAAATTGATTTCAAAGCATCTGCTTTCATACTAACGAACATTACCCTGCATTTATCAGAAGGTGTTTATACAAGGCAGGTGCAATTAAATCTTTCAGACTGTAGAAACAAATTTAAGTTCTGTTAAACATTTGTGTATTTAAAGTTACCAATATAAATATTTAAACTTATTAAAATTAACCAAGGACAGAAAATCCAAGGTTTTGAACATTTTTTAAACACAAATAATTAATATATAAGCATTCGAAAGAAAGAATGGAAATGTGAGGAGAAAAAATTATCTATTTTATACTGTACAAAATCTGTTTTGAGTTTAATTATTGAAAATAAAAGTAAAAGATTCTTTAGATTAGCAAAAAATGCCCATTATTAAATAACTAAATGAAATATATGGACCATCCACTAAATTTAATGGGGAAACATATTACAGTCAGATTTTTTTTTTAATCAGAAAAACAAAGCCTAAATTTTACTTTGCAAATTAAAAAAACATGCATCAAATAACATTAAATTCAATAACTCATAGAAATTCCAGTAATTATTTAAGTACCACAGCTAAACTTAGTCAGATTTTTTTTCTTTTAATTGATGCAGATTCTCAAAACAATGCGAAATTTGGTACTTTTCGGTTAGACGGGCACCACTGTTATACATATATATATCAAAACACTGTATGTATACATATGTACATGTATAAAAAATCTGCATTTATATGGATCTATATATATATATATATATATATATACATATGTAAAAATAAAACACGCATCCGGCTAATTGGAAAGTACCCAAAATTTTTGCATAAGTCATGCGAAAGACATCATTTTTATTTCACAGATAGAAAGCCCAAAGTGTAAACTTTTATTTAAAACAAAAAGAAATTGGAAATTTTATTTGCCTTTTTGTGTGCATATGTAATATGTAAAAATAAGACATGCATCCGGCTAAGTGGAAAGTACCCAAAACTTTTGCATAAGCCATGCGAAAGACATCATTTTTATTTCACAAATAGAAAGCCCAAAGTCTAAACTTTTATTTAAAACAAAAAGAAATTGAAAAGTCATTTGCCTTTTCGTTTGTATATGTAATATGTAAAAATAAAACATGCATCCGGCTAATTGGAAAGTACCCAAAATTTTTGCATAAGCCATGCGAAACACATCATTTTTATTTCATAGACAGAAAGCCCAAAGTATAAACTTTTATTTAAAACAAAAATAAATTGAAAATTTAATTTGCCTTTTTGTGTACAGCCTTTTTGGTGAAGTCACAAAAATTTGGAAAAATAACCGTAACTCTCAACTTTGGCTAATTTTTTTTATCCTAAATATTACAAGTAAATTTTTTAAATATTTTTTTTTAAATCTGCATCTTTTTATATTCTTACAGTGTTATTTTTAAGATGATTCACGTTTTAGATCCAGAGAAACAATTTTTTGAAGTTGGAACTGCAATCTCAAAATACAGACTCAGAAATGTGCGATTTGAGAAATTCCCAAGAATTGGACCCCCCATATCTCACAAAGTATGAGGTCTAGGAAGGAAAAATTTCTGATGGAATCATTTCATGATAGAATTAGTGTGTACACAAAGTTTCATCAAAATCCCTGTGGGTCGGGTTACAAGGTCTGGTTGAATTGGCATGGAATGACCCTACAGTTAGAAATTTAACTTCATTCTTTTACAATTTGCATTGGATACTTAATTTTAATTTTGAAATTGGCTTGGCTGGCACCGACTCCAAAAGATCAAATAAGTGTACATAAATATAATAATACGCATGATAAATACTACGCTCTTAATTTAATTTCTTATTACTATTATGTAAAAAAAAAAAAAAAAAAAAAAAAAAAAAAAGTTTTTTCCTTTGTAGTAGTTTTTGAAGTCGATTCATTTTTTGGTAGAAAAGTATATTTTTCTCTTTTTAGTTAAAAGTTAACAATCTTTTGAAGTCGGTTAATAAAAATTATAACACGGAAAAAAAAAATATTGTAAATTATACACCCATGTTAGGAGTGAGGTTCAAACCCACGCTCTCGTTCGAAATCCAGAGCTTAAATTTGGTACCTTAGATCGCTCGGTCATCTTGACTGCGCTCCACTCGGCAAGCTTATTCAAAATCCATGTTACTTTTAACTTTCCAGAAATCACTAATTTTATTAGTTTTTGCCTAATTACCAAAAAAAGGTACTGAACCAATTTCAATGAGATGGTTCCAATTTGACTTGGTTACCAATTTGAGAGTTAGCCACTTTCATTTACCACAAAAACCAAATTAATCGGTTGGATAGTTTCTGAGTAATTAGTGAACATATATAGAAAAAAATACATACGAGTCGAATTGATAACCTCCTCCTCCTTTTTTGAAATCGGTTAATAATAAAAAAATATAATACGAAAAACAAATATTGTAAACTATACATGTATGTCAGGAGAGGGGTTTGACCCCACGCTCTCTTTCGAAAACCAGAGCTTAAATCTGGCGCCTTAGGCCACTCGACCATTCTGTCTGCGCGCCATTCAGCGAAATTATTCAACACTTCTTATTTGCGAAAAATCACTAATTTTAGTTTTTGCCTAATTTCTAAAAAAGTACTGAGCCAATTTCGATGAAACGGAAGTGATACCAATTATGGAGCATCCATTTACATTTGAAACAAAAATAACAGAAATCAGTTGCATAGTTTCGGAGTAATTGTTGAACATACATTAAAAAATGCATACGCGTTGAATCGATAACCTCCTCTCCTTTTCTGAAGCCAATTAATAAAGCCTTGAATTTTGTGTTTTGCAGAATACGTGAACTTGATATGAAATTTAAAAATGCTTCGTTAAAACGTATCTTCTTGCTATGGAATCAAATCTTCGATAGTTTATGACGTTAAAAAACAAGCGGGTAAGTATCATCGCACGTCACACAGAAGGTTCGGTTTAATATTGCTAGCAAAACAACTTCTCTTTTAATTAGTAATTCCAAATTCTTAATTTATAATTATTAAATTATTACATAGATGGTAGCAGTAATAAATTTAATTTAGAAGTAACTATAAAAGAAATTATTTATTTTGATCAAATTAAAAATGTGCGTATCAAATTATTTAAATAAAATCCATAATTACACTTTTTTGAAAAACTGAAATAAAAAAAAAACATAGATAAAATACGAATAAAATTTTAAATTTCAAAACGCAAAAAAAATTGTTTTAACAAAATTCAAAATTTACAATCATCTATAAATCGCAAAAAATTTTAAAATAGAAAGAAAATTCAATTTGCAAAAATACTATGAATGTCAGTGATTTATTACCATGCATAATAAATTCTTAAATATGTAAAACATATGAAATTTTTTTTATTGTATCCATCGGAATATGGAAATTTCAATTTCAGAATCGGGGTTTGAATTAAAAAACCTCTTGGTTACGATGTCTGCTTGAAAGACGTTCAAATTAAGGTTCTATTCTGTTTAAATTTAAAAAATAAACGGTGATACGAAAAAAAATTAAGTAAAATAACAGACATTTTTCCAAATTTTATGATTTGTTGTATGACTCGAGATATTCAGCAGTGCAGAAATTTTGAAGTATCTGGTTTGCTCAGTTTTTGCGTACGGACTCTGAGATAGACGGATAGACAGATGACAGAGACGGAAAACGATTTCGTAAGATGAACAAATCCCTAACAAAAGAAAAAAAATCTGCAGTTTTATACTATATGTGACATCCAGAAGGATTAAACAGAAAAAGTTCTTAGGAAGGGAAATGATTCACCGTTTAGTAGATATGTTTTTATAATACAGAAAATTCCAAATAGTAATATACAGTGAGAGTCAAAAATTTAAGCACAATAGAAAATGTCAAAATAAAATTTTATAAGTGAGTGAAAGTTACTTGCCTTCTCACATAACATATAAATTCTAGTTTTATAAAGATAATTAACAGATTTATGCTATAAAATTTATCTTAAATGATAAAATTTAGCAAAACAACAAAAATTAATGTGTCAAAAGTTTAAGCACAGTAGTATTTTATTCTTTAGCAGAACAAGAATAAAAAAATAATAATACTTGATTATTGCTTCTTTCTGCTAAATTACTTTAAATATATGGTCTACCATCGACAAAATGAGGTTCTGCATTGTTTCTTGTTCATTTTTAAACCAAGCGTTCTTAATGGCATCTTTAACTGAAAAATACTGTTTTCCATTTGGATAAACCACATGAGTGACTATACTTCACATATTTTCTATAGGGTTTAAATCAAGACTAATTGCCAGCCATTTCAAAACGGGCACTTCTTTTTTTACTTAAGCCACGATGAAGTTGAGTTTGAGGTACGAATTGAAGCATTATCATGTTGAAATAACAAATTTTCTCCGCGAAACCTCGGTAACATGAAGCAAATTATTGGCAAGTGTCTCTTTTCACGACCACTGATGAAAGCTAGAGATGTCTGACCATTGAAAGAAATACCTTCCCCATTCCATTACAAAACCACCATTATGTTGTCGGCTAAAAACATTTCTAGATTCTTTGAGGGGATCATGCCATTAGTGCTTTAATCCATCAGGGCCATCGGATTCCACTTTTTTTGTCACTGAATACGACGTTCAGCCACTTTTCACCAAATAACATATGATCTTTGACCCATTGTAATCTAGCTTCTTTACGGTGTCGTTTGAGACACGGTAATCGCGCCATTTTACGGTGTTTGATGTATTTGAATTCCAAAACTCTTCTATGAGCAGTTTTTTTCGATATTTGTCCTCCAACTGCATGTTTTATTTGCGAAAGGGAGTAATTACTAGTTGAAGACAAATTTCTGATGCGGCTGTCTTCGCGCAAACTAATCACTCGCGGCCTTACTGAACGAAATTTTTGTTTGAAATCATTACCACGAGACAAAGTTTGATGACTACCTCGTTCTTATCTTATATTGCACTTGCAATTTTATTAGCAGACTTACATTTTGCTCTGATACTCCAGATTTTTATCACCTCCTTCTCTGAAAATTCTTTCGACTTAGGCATTTTGTACTAACTCAAAAAACAACAACTGACTGCTTCTTATACACCCAGAAATTGTTTGCAAGCGCAACCGCTGACATCAGATTGTAAAATTTGCATAAACGTTTGACACGGTTATTTTTGTTCTGTTCTTAAACTCCATGGTTTGAAATAAAATTTAAAAGTTAATTTCAATGAATATGGTGTTAAAATATATATTATTAACATATAAAAGACAAATATTGAAATAAAGTGAATATTTAAAGTTTTATTTTAAAATTGCTATTATGCTTAAACTTTTAACACGCACAGTATATATATCTTTTAACATTCAGTTTAATTTTAATCCCATATATGTCACTTATTATGACTCAAATTTTGAAATTGACGAAATATTACGAAAATCGAAAGTAATTTCATATTCTTTTAGAAATTCGGTATAGTCCCGGTCCCGGATGATGGCGGACTTTTGAAATAATACTTTACCTTTTAAATTCAGCTTCCTTTTAAGGAAAAAAATGATCAACGCCCGCTTAAGAATCAAACAAGCAAAAATAAATAAATAAATAAATAAATAAATAAATACTTAAATAAATAATTAAATAGTAAAAAACTGGTATGAAATGCAAAATTTTCATTTTATAGAGGTAAATTCTCCGACTTTAATGGGTAAAATATCTTTGTATTTTCCAAATATTCTATAGATGTATAATTTAAGATAGGAAAAAAGAAACTATAATCGTCATTGAAATAAAAAATCATAGTCTAATGTCTCATTTGTTTACAAAACATTTTTGATTATAGATATATTTTTAAAAGAATTTTGTTTAATATGATTAATATAACGTTGCAGCAATAAATCAGTTTTATGTATTTAAAACAAACATGAAACAGAGTCCTTACTTGTTCCAATCGTACATATGTAAACAGATTGCAAAGATTTGCTATCTTCAAGTGTAGAAATCTTTTCTAGTCTGTTGCATCACACATTACATCATAAAAATACCTCGAAATGCTATGGGAATAAATGAAATTCGAATAGCAGAGTTAAATAATACATTTTTTAAATTTATAAAGAGAAATGATGCAAAATATACTTCCGTTCAGATGTAAGTTAGTAAAAATTCAAACGATACTTTAGAAGATTTATTTCTGTATTGGGAGAATATTGCGTTTACTTTCTTATATTTCCAAAATAGCAACTATTAAGTAATATAAATTTTGCGTAAATTTAGATTTTATAAAGAAAATATATTATTTTCAAATACGTAAAATTCAAGTAAAATATCTTTATTCTTGGACACAGCATTTTTAAAAAGCGAATTCAGTAAGTCAAGTACATAAGAACACGCTCAAGTTTTCTTACACGGAATTAAAAAAATAAGATTAATTCGATCCCACACTGAAAAAAGAATTTTTTTTAATAATATATGTTTAAGTACTATATTTTTAAAAGAATTTTGCTTAACACGAGGAATATGTTACAGCATAAAGTCAGTTTTATACATCTAAAACATACAAGAAACAAAGTTCTTAATTGCTTCAGTCGCACACATAAACAGGGAACTTGCTATCTTGAAATCTCTTCTAGTCTGTTGCATTATATTATAAATAAATTTGAAAGTCATGGGAATAAATGCTGCCCAAATAGAAAAGATTAGTCATACATTTTAAAAATCTATAAAGGAAAATGATTAATATTTTATTTAAAACTTTTGTTTTGATACAAATTTGTAAAAATTCAAATGGTAACGAACTAGATGTACATCTTGCGATTGTGGAACTATTTTATTTACTTTCCGTATGTTTTCAAAATTTCACATAGAAAATATTATAAATTTCACATAAATAGGGATTTATTATAGGTTATATTTCCCTCCATTTTAAGATAAATAACATCTCAGAAAAGTGATATCTTTATTCTTGGGCACAATATTCAATGATGAATATAATGTGTCAAAAAATAATTCACAAGGGCTTCGATTGTGCAGCAATTCCCAGCAACCTATTGATATATTATGGAAAAAATATTTTCATACAATAGAATAATTTATCTAATTAAATAATTAAAAAAACACATAATGAAGTAGAAATCTATTTTCAGCATTTATTTTACATTTCTGGTAATGTGTGGTATTTTTTTGTGAAGATACAAAAATTATTTATCAGTGCATATCTTATGACGCATTCCTAGAACACTATTGGAATATTGTAAAAAATAATTCGTTTATTTTCACACAATGGAATAATTTATCTAACTAAGCAATTTTTAAAACACATAATGAAGTATAAATATATTTTTAGCATTTATTTTGCATACATTAAAATGTGAGCTAATTTTTTTTAAACTTTTTTTAAGAAGCTATGTATGAATATAACAAAAACAAAATTCATTCACAAGGGCATGGATTATGCAATATTTTATAGAATACGACTGGAATATTGTGAAAACATAGCTCAATTATTTTCATACAATGGAATAGGGTATCTAACTACACTATTTAAAAACTAATTTCACAATTTTCAAATATTGTGTTATTATGTTAAAGTTGAATTGAAAGATTTGAACTCATTTCACAAGCAAGGCATATTAAATAAAAGTTTTAAATTTGCATTTTAAAGATGAAAAAATTTCGGATTTAATAGATTAAGTGCTTTTGTTTTTTGTAAATATTCTATATATCTATATTTTAAGAGAGGAAAAAAAGAATCTAAAATCGCAATTAAAATAAAAAATCTTACTCGAATGTCTCAATAGCTTGAAATTTTTTTTTTATTTCAGATATCTATATTATAAAAGCCAAACGTATCTGTGCGTAACGCATACGTCATTTTGCGAATGGCAACACTTTTCCCTGCAATTTCGGTTTTGCAATTTTTGCTACTGCAAATTTTATACTTCTAAACATCACACATTTTTAATTTTACACCGTCATATAGAGAAAAAAAAATTTACTTTTAAATGCAATTTGTTTTAAAGCTGTAACTTAATTTGTTTTTGAAATATTATTTTTTTTGTAATTTTTAATATCATTTTTCTAATCGTGGCAACAAAATCACTTCATTTTCTCTTAAAATTAAAAAAAGAAAAAAAAAGAAATTTAAATGTGCAACATTTTTCCATGCAATTTCGGTGTCGCAATTTTCGTTACTGCAAATTTTCACTTCTCAGCATCGTACATTTTCATTTTTTACACCGTCGTATACAGAAAAAATGAACTTTTAAATGTAATTTGTTTCAAATCTGTATCTCAATTTATTTTTGAGATATTATTTATTTTTATAATTTTTAGTAAAAATTTTTTAATTGTCGCAACAGAATCACTCCATTCTGTAAAATTGGAAAAAAAAAGAAAGTAGAAATTAAAATGCGTGATCATTTGAGGTCATGCCGGCTCTTTGCTGCAGCACCTATCCTTCAAAGCTCTAATAATAATAATTAAAATGCGCATAATATTTCAAAAATATATTCCGTTATAAAACCCGGTGAATTTTGATTTTATTTAGTTTAATAATTTGGATAATTGAATTTTATAGTATTTTGTTGAATTTTAGCTTAAAAGAATGTTTGTTTGAGAGTTAGACTGACAATATAAGCTGTGTTTTTTACTGCAACTAATTTTGTAGATTTGTTATAAATCAATGAAACAGTTCTTTCGTGGAATTTCGATGGGTTCCACCTCGTATTTTTAAAAGAATCTTGCTTAATACGATGAATATAATGTTGCTGCAATAAATCAGTTTTATATATCTATAACATCGAAGAAACAATGTCCTTAGTTGTTTCGTTTGTACACAGTAACAGGGAATTCGCTACCTCAAAGCATAGAAATCTCTTCCATTCTGTTGCATTACATATTACTTTATAAATTGATTTTTAAATACTATGGGAATAAATGTTGTCCAAATAGAAAAGATTAGTCATACAATTTAAAAATCTATAAAGGAAATTTATGAAGATTTTATTTAATACTTTTGTCTGGATACAAATTTGTAAAAACTCAAATTACATCCTACTAGTTGTATATTTTGCAATTGCGGAAATATTTTGTTTATTTTCTGTATATTTTCAAAATATTAAGTAATTAAAATTTCACGAAATGGGGGATATATATTAAAAAAATTAATTCAATTTAAGATAATAAGATCTCAGTACAGTAATATCTTTATTCTTGGACACTACATTGAATAAAGAACGTGATGTACGAACATTACAAAACAAAATCATTTACAAGGGTTTAGATTATGCAGCAATTCCCAGCACACTATTTGTATATTATGAAATGAATTAATTTATTATCATATAATGGAATAAGTTATCTAAGCAAACAATTAAAAAAACATAATGAATTAAAAATCTATTTTCAGCATTTATTTTACAAATCCAACAAAGTGTGCTATTTTTTTGTGAAGTTATGTTAGGTATGAATTTAAAAAGAACAAAAAACGTTTACAAGAGCATAAATAATGCAACATTTTGCAGCACACTATTGAAATATTGTGAAAAAGAATTAATTTCTCTTCATACTATGAAATATGGTATTTAACTAGACTAATTAAAAACTAATTTCAGAAATTTCAAATCTTGTATTATGCTAAAGTTGAATTGAAAGATTTGATTTCACAAGCAAGGCATGTTAAATAAAAGTTTTAAATTTGGATAGTAAAAATGAAAAAATTTCGCCGTTAAATATTTTTATCTTTTGTAAATATTCAGTATATGTATATTTTAAGATAGGAAAAAAGAATATAAGATCGTAATGCAAATAAAGAATCATACTTCGATGTTTCAATATCTTGCAAAATGTTTTATTTCAGATATTTTATATAATAAATGCCAAACATAGCTGTGATTAACGCATACGTCATTTTGTGAATGGCAACACTTTCCGTGGAAATTTCGCTTTTGCAATTTTCGGGATTGCAAATTTTTATTCTTTTAGATATCGCGCATTTTCAACCTTTGCATCGTTCTATAGGGAAAAATATGTACTTTTAAATGAAATTTGTTTGAAAACTGTAATTCTATTTGTTTTTGAGATATTATTTTTATGTAGTTTCTAATTAATTTTTTCTGGAGGTGGCAACTTGAGTACTCCATTTCTGTGTGAAGTAAAGGGAAAATGGCCATAAAATAAAAAGAAGGAATAGAGAGGAATTGTGGTAGCTGGAAGTTATGCAAAAAAATGTAATCCTGAAATCTGCTACATTAAGCCCAAATACAACCGCATGCTTTCAGAAAAAAAAAAAAAAAAGAAAAATTTTACACCCGTATTCACCAACGCGAGTTAACTCTCGAGTCCGTGTTAAATGCTGGAAATGAATATAGATACAGAGATGGACGTCTCACGCAGTGTATTAATACTGAGTCATGATTTCGGAATTAAATGACAAAATGGCAACAGGCGTAGGGCAACCTATTAATGCTAATTTTTTTTAATTGTATAAGATAAAAATATATAAGTTATCAAATAAAAATATTCATAACAATACTTTTCATATTTTAATAAAAATTTTAATTTTACTTAAGAAAGGTGTTATAATAAAAATAAAATACATTGACATGTTTCGGAACCGTCAAATAAGTTCCATAGTCATAATATAAATAGAACAAAATTTCAAAATATTTCTCGATCAATACAAATGACACGCGACAATGAGATATAAATAACAAAAAACACGCGCTCTATTGCAAAAAAATAAATTAAAATGTAGACCATGATTTAAAATATATAAAAAAATATTTTTAACTTTATTTTTATTTTTATTTTAGATCATGGTCTATATTTTAATTTATTTTTTTTTGCAATAGAGCGCGTGTTTTTTGTTATTTATATCTCATTGTCGCGTGTCATTTGTATTGACCGAGAAATAGTTTGAAATTTTGTTTTATTTATATTATGACTATGGAACTTATTTGACGGTTCCGAAACATGTCAATGTATTTTATTTTAACTATAACACCTTTCTTAAGTAAAATTAAAATTTTTAATAAATTGTTTATAGAAAAGGTGAATGTTTTAAAATCTGATGATTTAAAAAATCAATTGGATTTAATTAACTTTTTATAATACTTTTCATAGTTATTATTTTATGAATTATACATGAATGACAAAATCTGCAGGACGCTTAAAGAGATAAAAATGCTTTTTTGGAATTAGTAAGCAATCTAAAAAGCATATTACACGTAAAAAACTTATTGGAATTTTCAATAATAATAATTTAAAAAAAACTACTAGCATTTTTAAAAGAAATTTGCTCAATACGATGAATCTAACATTGCTACTTTAACTCAGTTTTATATATCAAAAACATAAAAGAAACAAAGGATTTACATGTTTCAATTGTACACAAAAACAGATTGCGGACAATTTTCTATCCTCAAGTATAGAACTTTCTTCTTGTCTGTTGCATCGCACATTAAATCATAAAAAGATCTCGAAATGCTCTGGAAATAAATGCAGTCCAAATACCAAATTTTAATAATACATTTTAAAAATTTAGGAAGAATAAGATAATTTTTTTTGTCTAGATATAAGTTTGTCAAAATTCAAACGGTATTCAATTAGCTTTATTTTGCTATAGAGGGAATATCTATTTACCTTCTATATATATATTTTAAAAACCAACTAAAATATAATATAAATTTTGCGTAAATATGGATTTATTGTAGGAAATATTTTATTTTAAGATGCATAAAATCTAAGCACAGTGGTGTCTTTGATCCTAGATACAATATTTTAGGTAGATTTCGTATGAAATACTACCTATTGCAATCGCACCAGTTTATCTATCTATCTATCTATATATATATACAGGGCGTTTCTAAATTCATGATACAAACTTTAAGGGGTGATAGTACACATCAAGACAAACAATATTAAATAGAAAACAAAGGGTCCCAAGCCTCTTCCGAAGGAGATAGGCGCCATTAAAGTTTAGGGTCCAAAAATTCAAATGATTATAAAAAACAGAAAAATTGGTCGATTCGTTTGCGGTTTTCACTAAAACTATTCTTGATGTCAGTATTGTCTTGAAAAAAAAAATTATAAAAAAAAAAAATTCAAAAAATGCTGATAGAGGACCTTTTAGACTTTGGAGTAACGAACAACTATTTTTTACCATTATTTTTTGCATCTCATTAATTTTTTTAGAAGCTTAGACATAAACTTAAATTTTGAGCTCAAAACCTAAGTCGTTGGGAGTGGTTAAGCAGCCCTAACTGAACTGTGGGGGCTTCAAATTCCAAATGATTATAAAAAACAGAAAAATTGGTCAATTGATTTGCGATTTTCACTAAAATTATTCCTTATGTCAGTATTGTCTTGAAAATAAATTATAAAGATAAAATTAAAAAAAATGCCGATAGAGGAAGTTTCAGACTTTGGAGTTACGTACAACTATTTTTTACCGTTATTTTTTGCATCTCATAAAAATTTTTTAGAAGCTTAGACATAAACTTAAAATTCGAGATGAAAATCTGAATCGTTGGGAGTAGTTAAGTAGCGCAAACTAAACTGTGTTCGATGGGGGTGGGGAGGTTCAAATTTCAAGTGATTATAAAAAACGAAAAAATTGGTCGATTCGTTTGCCGTTTTCGATAAAACTGTTCTTTATGTCAATATTTCCTTGAAAATAAATTTTAAATATTAATTTCAAAACATACCGTTAGAGGGCGCCTTAAACTTTAGAGTAACCAATAACTATTTTTAACTGTTATTTTTTGTATCTAATTAAATGCTTGTAAAAGTTCAAACTTAAATTTTGAGCTCAAAATCTGCATCGTTGTGAGTAATTAAGTAGCGGAAAATTGAAATGTGTTCGAAGGGTGGGGAGGGTGACATTTTAACTCCTGAACACTGTTCAGTTTGCGCTTCTTAACACCTAACATCGATTTAGAATTTGAGCTCAAAATTTTAATCTAAGCATTTTCAAGCATTTAATTAGATATAAAAAATAATGGTTAAAAATAGTCGCAAATCAATTGACCAATTTTTCCTTTTTTTATAATCATTTGAAATTTGAACCTCCCTCCACAGTACAGTTTGCACTACTTAACCACTCCCAATGATTTAGATTTTGAGCTCAAAATTTAAATTTATTTCTAAGCTTTTAAAAAAATTTAATGAGATGCAAAAAATAACAGTAAAAAATGGTTGTTCGTTACTCCAAAGTCTAAAGCGCCCTCTATTGGCATTTTTTGAAATTTATCTTTATAATTTATTTTCAAGACAATACTGACATAAAGAATAGTTTTAGTGAAAACCGCAAACGAATCGACCAATTTTTCTGTTTTTTATAATCTTTTGAATTTTTGGACCCTAAACTTTAATGGCGCATATCTCCTTCGGCAGACGTTTGTTACCCTTAGTTTCCCATTTAATATTGTTTGTCTTGATGTGTACTATCATCCCTTAAAGTTTGTACCATGAATTTAGTAACACCCTGTATATACAGGGTGTCCCAAAAGGTCGTTTACAAACTTAACATGCTGGTCTGTCATATCATGATGAACCATATTAAATAGGAAACTAAGGGTCCCAAACGTCTTCCAAAGGAGATATGCGCCATTAAAGTTTAGGGTCCTATCAAATCTGATTAAATTTATTTTACATCTCAAAAATATCTACAACTTTTATATTGACAAGTTTTTCATAGGATGAATTCGTATAGCAAAAAGAAATTAAACAAAAATGGGAGTTGGAGAAAAAACCTCAAATCCAAACTGCTTATATTCTGACTCGTTTTTAAATTCATTTTTTTCTCAAACGCATTTAATTTACAGATCCTCTTATTTAGGTACTATATAATGTGATGCATTCTTCAGTTTTTTGATAAGGACGGAATATATTAAAAAAAAGGCTACAACAAAGGGTATTTTGAACAGAATTTCCCGAAGTCATCGTGCTTTGAAAATTTAAGGAAATTTTCACATAGCAAATTGCGTTTTTTATGACTCTTTTTAATATCCATTTTCGCTCTCAAACGCATCCAATTTACAGATCCTCTTATTTAGGAACTATATAATGTGATCCATTGATCGGTTTTTTGATAAAGACAGAATATATTTCGAAAAAGGCTACCAAAAAGGTATTTTGAACAGAATTTCCCGAAGTCATCGTGATTTGAAAATTTAAGGATGTTTTCACATAGCAAATTGCGTTTTTTATGACTCGTTTTAAAATCCATTTTCGCTCTCAAACGCATCCAATTTACAGATTCTCTTATTTAGGAACTATATACTGTGACGCATTGGGCAGTTTTTTGATAAAGATCGAATATATTTTTAAAAATGCTGTCAAAGTGAGTATTTCGCACAAAATTTTCCGAAGCAATCATGATAAAAGAATTAAGGATGCATTCAAACAACAAATCGGTTATTTTATGACTCATTTTTAAATTCAATTTTTTCTCAAATGCATTCAACTGACAGTTTTTTGTTATTTAGGAACTATATAATGTACTGTTTTGGTCGACTTTTTAATAAATTCAGAATTTATTCCAAATGGGCATTTGAGCTGAATTTTTATTAAGATGATTCTGATAAAACCAGTTTTTGCAGAAAAATGAAGTTATAAATTTTTAATAAACGGCCAAATGAAGTTATTAAATTGGGTTTATCTCTAATCATATATATATATATATATATATATTGTTGAATTCTCATAAATAGGAATTTTTTTTAGGAAATATTTCATTTTAAGATAAATAATATCTCAGAACAATGATATCTTTATTCTGGGACACAATATTGTATGATGGATATAATGTATCAAAAATTCATTCACAAGTGGTTAGATTATGCAGCACTTTCCAGCAACCTACTGATATATTGTGAAAAAGAATAAATTTATTTTCATATAATGGAATAAATTATCTTTTTAAACAATTTTTAAAACACTCAATGAAGTAGGAATCTATTTTCAGCATTTATTTTACATTTCTGGTAATGTACGCTTTTTTTTTCCTTTTTTGTTAAGATATGTATAAATATAACACGAACAAAAATCATTCATCAGTGCATATCTTATGAACACATTCCTAGAACACTATTGGAATATTGTGAAAAATAATTCATTTATTTTCACACAATATAAAAAGTTATCTAACTAAGTAATATTAAAAACACATAATGAAGTTAAATATATTTTTAGAATTTATTTTGCATACATTATAATGTGTGCTATTTTTTCTGAAACTACAAACAAACATAACATATAACAAAAACAATATAATAACAATTGAATAAATCATTGAATAAATGAATATAAGAAAAACAAAAATAATTCACAAGGGCATAGATTATGCAGTACATTTAAGCACTCCATTTGGATATAATGAAAAAAGAAATCATTTATTTTCACACAGTGAAATAAGATATCTAACTAAACTATTTAGAAAACAATTTCACAAATTTCAAATATTATGTTATTATGTTGAAGTTGAATTGCAATATTTGAACCGATTAAACAAGCAATGCATGTTAAATAAAAGTTTTAAATTTTCATTTTAAGAAGGAAAAAATCCGACTAATGATTTAAATATTTTTGTATTTTATAAATTTTTATATATGTATACTTTATTATAAGAAAAATGATTCTAAATCGTAATTCAAATAAAAAATCATGATCCAATGTCTAAATAGCTAGCAAAAAATATATTTTATATATATTTCTAAAACAAGTTTACTTAATACGATGAATATAACGTTGCTGTAGTAATTCTTTTTATACCTCAACATACAAGAAACAAAGTCCTTACAGTTGTTTCAATTAATACAACCACAGATTGCAGAGAATTTTCTTTTTTCAAGCTTAGAAATCTCTTTTAGTCTTTTGAATCACACATAATAATTTAAACAGATTTAAAAAAGCTATGGATTAGGATGCTTTTCAATTAGTACAGATCAGTCATACAATTTTAAAATCTATAAAGGAAAATGATGAAAATTTTATTTTGAACTTTTGTCTTGATATAAGTTTGTAAATTATCAAACTGTATCTAATTGGTTATATTTCGCAATTGTGGTAATATTTTATTTAATTTCTGTATATTTTAAAATATCAAATAAAAAAAAAATGTGCATTTAAATATATAAATTTCATGCAAATTGTTTAAGATAAATTTTGTTCATGTTTCTGTTATATGTCATGCAAATAGAGATTTATTATAGGAAGTAATTCCTTTTAAGAAAAATTAAATCTCTGTACAGTGATATCGTGGCAATATTGAATGATGAATATAATATATCAGAAAATCAATCACAAGGGCTCAGATTATGCAGCTATTAAATTGTTAAAAAGAATACTTTTCATACAATGGAATAAGTTATCTATCTAAACAATTTTAAAAATGAATAACAAAGTAGAAATTTTTTTTCAGCATTTATTTTACATTTCTGATAAAGTATACTAGTTTTTTATATACATATATTATATCTTATGAAACATTTCCAGCACACTATTGAAATATTGTGAAAAATAATTAATTTATTTTCATATAATGTACTAAGATATCTAATTAAACAATTTAAAAAACCCATAATGAAGTAAAAATTAATTTTCAGTATTTATTTTACACATTCGGTAAAGTGTGCTAATTTTTTTTGTGAAGCTTTATATGAATTTAACATGAAAAAAACTCAATCACAAAGGCAGAGATTATGCAAAATTATAGATCGATTGCTGCGCACTATTGGTATATTGTGAAAAAGAATTTATTTTCATACAATGGAATAAAGTACCTAATTAAACAGTTTAAAAACCCCATAATGCAATAAAAATCTATTGTCAGCATTTATTTTTTTTTTATTAAAGTGTGTAAATGTTTTGTGAAGCTAGGTATGAATTTAACAACAGAAGAAAAAACATTTACAAGGGCGTGGATTATGCAACACTTTCCAGCACACTATTAGCATATTATAAAAAAATATTAATTTATTTTTAACCGACTTCCAAAAAGTAGAGTAGATTATCAATTCAACGCGTAGGTATTTTTTTTATGTATGTTAACCGATTACTCCGAAACGATGCAACCGATTTCTGTTATTTTTGTTTTAAATGAAAGACGATGCTTTCGAATTGGTACCACTTCCGTTTCATCGAAATTGGTTCAGTATTTTTTTAGTAATTAAGCAAAAACTAACATATTTAGTGATTTTTTGCTAATTAAAAGTGTTTAATACATTCGCCGAGTTGAGTGCAGACAGCATAGCCGAGCGGTCTAAGGCGCCAGATTGAAGTTCTGTATCTCGAAAGTGAGCGCGGGTTCGAACCCCACTACTGTCACAATTTACATCCATGTAAAATTTACAATTTTTTTTTTTTTTCGTATTACAATTTTTATTATTAACCGGCTTCAGAAAAGGAAGAGGAAGTTATCCATTCAACGCATATGTATTTTTTTTCTTTGTATGTTCACCGATTACTCTGAAACTATCTAACCGATTAATTTGGTTTTTGTGTTAAATAAAAGAAGCTACTCTCGAATTGATACCACTTCCATTTCATTGAAATTAGTTCAGTACTTTTTTTAGTAATTAGCAAAATTTAATAAAATTTGTGATTTCTTGCAAATTAAAAGTAACATGGACTTTGAATAAACTCCCCGGCTGTAGCGCTGTCAGGATGGTCGAGCGGTCAAAGGCGCTAGATTTAAACTCTGGTTCTCAAAAGAAAGCAAGGGCTCAAACCCCACTCCTGACATAATTTACATCCATGTATAATTTATAATGCTTTTCCGTATTATAATTTTTATTATTAACTGATTTCAGAAAAGGAAGGGGAAGTTATCAATTCGACGCGTATGTATTTTTTTTCTATTTATATTCACCGATTACTCCGAAACTATCCAACCGATTAATTTCGTTTTTATGTTAAATAAAAGAGACTGCTCTCGAATTGGTACCACTTCCATTTCATTGAAATTAGTTCAGTACTTTTTTAGTAATTAGACAAAATTTAATAAAATTGGTTGGTGATTTTTCGCAAATTAAAAATGACATGGACTTTGAATAAGCTCGCCCACTGGAGCTCAGTCAGGATGACCCAGCGGTTAAAGTAGCCAGATTAAGCTCTGGTGCTGGAAAGCGAGTGTGCGTCCTCACAAAATTTACATCCATGTATAATTTACAATATTTTTCCCGTATTATAATTTTCTGATTTCAAAAAATCGTTAACTTTTAACTAAAAAGAGATAAATAAACTTTTCTACCAAAAACTGAACCGACTTCGAAAACTACTGCAAAGGGAAAAATATTTTTTTTTTACATAATAGTGATAAGAAATAAAATTAAGAGCATAGTATTTACCATGCGTATTATTATATTTATGTACATTGATTTGATTTTTTGGAGTCGGTGCCAGCCAAGCGAATTTCAAAATTAAAATTTAGTTTCAAAATTAAAATTAAGTATCGATTGCAATTCGTAAAAGAATAAAGGCTTGGCTGGCACCGACTCCAAAAAATCAAATTAATATACTTAAATATAATAATACGCATGGTAAATACTATGCTCTTAATTTAATTTCTTATCACTATTATGTAAAAAAAACTATTTTTCCCTTTGCAGTAGTTTTTGAAGTCGGTTCAATTTTTGGCAGAAAAGTTTTCATACAATGGAACAAGTTATCTTACTAAACAAATTTAAAAACATATAACAAATTTGAAATCTATTTTTAATATTTATTTTCCATTTCCGGTAAAGTGTGCTAATATTTTTGTGAAGTTATGTATGAGCATAACAAGTACAACAATCAGTCACCTTACGAAATGTTTCAGAAACACTATTGGGATATTGTGAAAAAGATTATATATATATATATATACATATATATATATATATATACAATGGAATAAGTTATTTAACAAAAAAATTCAAAAACACATAACGAAGCAGAAATCTATTTTCAGCATTTATTTGACACATGCGATTAAGCATATTTTTTTGTGAAGCTATGTATAAATTTAACAAGAACAAAAATCAATCTCAAAGGTATAGATTATGTAAAAACTTTGATAACACTATTGGTATACCGTGAAAAAGAATTAATTTTCATTCTATGGAATAAAGTACCTAATTAAACAATTTTAAAATCCCCATAATGCAATAAAAATCTATTGTGAGCATTCATTTTTTTTTATTAAAGTGTGTAAATGTTTCTGAATCTACATATAAATTTATCAAAAAAAAATCACAAGGGCATGTATTTTGCAACATTTTCAGCACACTGTTAGTATATTTAAAAAAAAAAAAGTAATTTACTCATTTTAATAAAACCGAACAAGATATCTAACTAAAGAATTTTAAAAACACATAACAAATTAGAAATCGATTTTCAGTATTTATTTTACATTTCCGGTGAAATGTGCTAATACTTTTGTGACGATATTGCAGGGATTTCAATGTCCGGATTAAGAACGGTTGGTAGCATGGACTGAAGAAATTCTCATTTTGTTTGCCAATAATTGTCATTGGTTCTAGGATAAGGATGCTAACAGAAATTTGCATATTTACAGGGTTCTTTATCAGTTACAATCAGAAGTCTCTGGACTGCTCCCGCAGCATATAGCCTCTTTTGCAAGTGACCCCACTTTCATTCTCTCATGGTCGCACTGTAGATTGTGGTTCTCTAAACGGGGGGAAGAATTGCCAGCGACCCCCACTCTCTGTATCTTCTTCCTCCCCCCTCTATGGACCTCTTTAGAGAATGCTTTATCTCTTCGTTTCGACACAAACTGTCTCTCTCTACATCCTTCACATCTTTTTCGCCCCTTCAGGAGTTCATCTTCCGGAAACCATACAGTAGATTAACTTTTCATACAGTAGAATAAATTATCTAAATAAACAATTTTAAAAACACATAATGAAGTAGAAATTCATTTTCCGCATTTTTTTTACATTTCCAGAAATGTGCCCTTTTTTTCTTGTGAAGATATGTATAAATATAACAAGAACAAAAACAATTCATCAGTGCATATCTTATGACACATTCCTAGAATACTATTGGAATATTGTGAAAAATATTTCTTTTTTTTTTCACACAATAGAATAAGTTATCTAACTAAGCAATTTTAAAAACGAATAATGAAGTATAAATGTATTTTCAGCATGTATTTTACTCATATTATAAAGTATGCTAATTTTTGTGAAGCTATGTATTAATTTAACAAGAACAAAAATCGATCTCAAAGGCATAGATTATGCAAAAAATTTTCATTACATTATTGGTATATTGTGAAAAAGAATTTATTTTCTTTCAATGGAATAAAGTACCTAATTAAACAATTAAAAAACCCGTATTGCAGTAAAAATCTATTGTGAGCAATTATTATTTTTTTTTATTATTAAAGTGTGTAAATGCATAAATTTATTAAAAAAAGAAAAAAAAGCATTTAAAAGGGCATGGATCATGCAACATATTCAGCACACTGTTAGTATATTAAAAAAATAATTTATTTATTTTAATACAACGGAACAAGATATCTAACTAAACAATTTTAAAAACACATAACAAATTAGAAATCGATTTTCAGCATTTATTTTACATTTCCAGTGAAATGTGCAAATTCTTTTATGATGATACTGTAAAGATTTCAATGTCCGGATTAAGAAACAGTTGGTAGCATGGACTGAAGAAATCCTCGTCTTAATTGCCAATAATTTACATTGGTTCTAAGATCAAGATACTGACAGAAAATTACATATTTACAAGGTTCTTTATCAATTACAATCAGAAGTCTCTGGATTGCTCCCACAGCATATAGCCTCTTTTACAGGTGATCCCACTTTCATTCTCTCATGGTCGCACTGTAAATTGGGATTCTCTAAACAGGGGAAAGAATTGCCAGTGACTCTCAAGCTGCGCACAGACATCAATACTTTCAGTTGAACTACAAAAGCAATAAATCTAATCTTTGAAGAAGCAGTGTTTCCGACTATTGGTGGGGCGGGAACAAAAGGTTGCTAGTTTTGGAACTTCTTTAAATGATTTTTGTGGGACGAAGCCTAACGAATTGACAAAGAAAGGGAAAGTTCCTAGTGCAATTATCTTCCCCATCTTCAGTCGTAAAGCTATCAACTGATTTCGCGTTCGATTTCTTCCTTGAAATACAAATTCAGTGCACTGAAAAAGCAATTATACATCAAAATGCCGATTCGAAAGATCAGAGACAGCGACGTTTGACCACAAGAAGTTAGTCAAATGTGTTCGGGCCTTCACTGTCTGGAACTTCTTCCTCTCCCCTCTACGGACCTCTTTAGTGAATACTTTCTCTCTCTGTATCAACACAGACTGTCTCTCTTTACATCCTCCGCATCTTTTTCTCCCCTTCGAAGCACTCGAGAGGCGCGTTCATCTTCTCCAGACACCACCTCCGGCTTTCTAATTGGCAGCATCCTTTCTCCCCTAATCGCCGCGTGCAGCCAGTGGCTGTCTGGCTAAGGCTCGGAGCGAACAGCACTAGTTTTTATTATACTAAAATAGCAATCAATCAATCTTTGTTGACCGAACGAAACAAGGGTAAAATCTCTTTAAATGATTTTTGAAGGGCTGACCCTCCCAAATTTACAAAGGAAGGGGAACTTTTATCTCCCCACATCTACAGTCATAAAGCTGTCAACTGACTTCGCCTTCGATTTCTCTCTTGAAGTTCGGATTCAGTGCACTGAAAGTGCACTTTTAGATCAAAGCGCCGAAACGAAAGATCAAAGATAGCGCAAGAAGTTAGTGCTATCTGCGTAGACCTTAAGGCTGAAACTTTTTCTCCTGGAGTTCACACTGGCGATTAGACCATCCATCAGGGTTGTACCGTAGTGAACCACTAATGTCAAGAATAAAAGATGCCTACAGACATTTGGTGCCTAGCTTATCAGTTCTGTTGTTGCTTTCCGTGGGAGAATTGTCTGCTGAAATAGTCTGACTTAGTACGACACTAAATTAAAAGTTCACTGATTAAGACTAATTATGCTAAGACTTTACAAAACGTATGAGTATAACAAGTACAAAAATCATTTACCAGGGCCATACCTTATGAAATATTTCATAAACATTATTGGAATATTGTGGAAAAAATCAATTTGTTTTTATACAATGGAATAAATTATCTAAATAAAAAAAAAATTAAAAACACATAATGAAGCAGAAATCTATTTTCAGCATTTATTTCACACATCCGATAAAGTAAGCCATTTTTTGTGAAGCTATGTATAAATTTAACATGAAGAAAAATCATTCACAACGGCATAGATTATGCAACACTTCAGCAGACTATTGAAATCTTGTGAAAAAAATCAATTTAGTTTTATACTATGGGAAATTTTTAAAAAGTACTTTCACAGATAATAAATATTGCTTTACAAAATATTGCACTATTACCGAAAATATGTCACTTATACCTCAAGATGTATGTTAAGGTTGAAATGCAAGATTTTAAACGAATATACAAGCAAGACATGTTAAAAAAATTTTAAAATAAATTTATATGGTACAGATGTAGACACCACATTAGCGCGATTTTCTTCTGACGTCAACTTGACGAAAACTTTGTTTTCGAATGCCAGTTACTTATCTATTTTTAAAAAGGAAATAACAATAAATAAAGAAAAATTAATAAATAACTATAGAACGAAACAATTTATACAGTTAAAAAAAGAAAATAAAAGGAAATAAACAATTTATTAATAAATAAATAACAACATGCGGGTTATCATATCAAGCAACATAGTGACAACTTGTCCCAAGTTAAGTATTCTGGTGCGTATACGCATTGGCGTCAGAAAAAAAATTGCGCCAATTGGGTGCTTATACGACATTCTTCCCATTTATATGAACAATAATTTACACTGTAAAAAAAAAGGGTTATTTATTTTTTTTAGGCAATTGTAATTTTTAGAATTCTATTGGTTATTTCCATGCGGACTTGTCATGTCTGTCACACAGCAAAAAAAATTCTATGCTTGTTGGCCACCGTTATTTTCGAAAAGATTGCTTCGCCCTATTCAACCGATGAGATATTTCCGATAATATAAGTCACATTTTTCTGTTCTAAAATACTGGTAGCCAAAAATCGTTGCATGTGACACCCATGGGAAGTTTTCAAGGAATTAGCCTTTTAGATAACGGCAACAACAAAAAATCATGTAACAGATTAATCTTTTGTACTGTAAATCAAAAACTCTATAAAGTTACTAAAATTCTTTTTCGAAACTGGGATTGGCAAAAAAATCGAGAACTTCTGTTCTTCGCTTACTTAATTTAAATTCTAAAAAATCCGATCTCCTTTCTTGTTTTTTTTCAAACAAATTGTCATTTAACAAACTTATTATAAACATAATAATACTTAATAAAGACATCTACTTGGAAAGATAAACAATGAGGATTTTGTAACCGTGTTATTGTGTTTTATTTTACTGCTATGATGAATGTTGCCATTCTTTTCATCTCCGAGTCATAGAATCAGCCTTATGTCGTTCCCATATTTTATATCAACAAATTGCCGGCACCTCCACCTGTCACTGGACGACAATATCTTCGTACTGGGCTTTCTATGTTACTTTATGTCCTGTTCTGTCATAAGACTTCGGATCTGAGTTCCAGATAATTCTTTAGTACTATTACTGTAATTTTAGTAAATACTTTTGTAAAGATACAGATTTCTGTAAGCTTTACAAAAACTAGTTTTGTAGATTTACACCTTTTCTTGTATAGTGTATTGATAAAATATTTGTAAGCGTACAGATTCCTGTAAATTTAAATTTACTGAGATCTGTATATGCTTATTAACATTTAACATTTAGTAAAATTACAAAATGTATTTTTTTACAGAGTAGTTTATTACAATATTCTCTAAATACTGTTAAAATTAACACTTAAAATTTAAACAAAATTTGTTTATCTTTCTCAGATTGTAATAGCTCCAAATCAGTGATAGCCAACCCGCAGAATGCACGCCACCGTGTTGCATGGTGGTATTTTAACGGTGACGCAGGAAGACTTATTCCAAAATTAAAAAATATAATAATAATAGGCAGAAATTCAGATAGAAATGTTTTTGGTTAACTGTCCAAAGTTAATTTTCGTAATAAAATTTAAAAAAAGTCTCTATACATTAATCTAATAAACGAGTGAAATCGCCAATGAAAACAAATAGGCCGGTAGACCAGCACAGATAATCACCTCATCGGGTTCACAATGAAGTTCTAGGAATAGATGAATCTCGATTTGCATATTAAAACGCCATCGGTCTGTCAAGTCAGATCTTAGTGGAAAACACCCGAAAACCCGATCATAGGTTATTGGGTTTTCCTGAACCCAAAAGTATGAAAACATGGAGGAGTGGGAGCAGAAAAGCAGATTTGTTGACCTATGTGTCCTAGGAAATACACGAATTTGTTTCTTTGCTCTTTGAATCGTGGAATTTAAGCTTGCTCCTGACTATGGTAACGGTGACGACAGAAGAGAGAGAGGGGAAAAAATGCCCTCCTCCTTCCAAACTTTGCGATTTTTTATATTTTAATTAATTTATTTTACTTTTTTTTATTATTTTTTAATGGATTCAGCTGAGAAATCATCATTGACACTGATGGTGTAGATAACTTTTAAATGATTATTATTTTATTATTACACAAACTCACACGTTTATATATGTATATAATTGTTAAAAAAATTTGGTAACATGTCATGCAGTTTGGTGTAAATAAAGTAGAGCTATCTCTATCATATTCTGTCATAAGATTTCAAAATGAAGCTTTCATAGCATTGTGCATTTAGGAAAGGTAGGCATTACTTAAATTTATTTTTAGTGGATAGCTCGGAGATAGCTGGATCAAATTGCACTAATGCAATCGTCATAATTTTGCTCTCGTCGTTATTATGCAGTGTTCGTAATCAAGTAATCGTAGTTATTATGCAGTTGCCTCTATTATGTATTCGTTGTTATTATGCAGTCGTCATTACTATATAATCGTCGTTATTATGTAGTCGTCGTTATTACGCCTGATGGCTTATGATCCAAAATGCGCTAGCAATTTTTCGAGGGAAAGAAAGAAAAGCTCTTCACAAAAGAAGAAAATTTATTGATCCCTTCCGTAGAATACAATTGTAAAGCTTCAAACACATTTGACTACTTCTTATGGTCAGGCGTCTCTGTCTCTGATCTTTCGAGTCGGCGCGTTTGATGTATAATTGCTTTTTCACTGCATTGAATTTGAACTGCAAGTGAGAAATCGAACGCGAAATCAGTTGACAGCTTTACGACTGAAGATGGGGAAGATAATTGCTCTAAAACTTTCACTTCCTTTGTCAATTTGACAGGCTCCGTCTCTCAAAAATCATCTAAAGAGGTTCCAAAACTAGCAACCATTTGTTCCCGTCCCAGAAATAGTTGGAAATACTGCTTCTTCAAAGATTAAATTTATTGCTTGCTTAGTTCAACTGAAAGTACTAAGGTCTGTGCGCAGCCTAAGGGTTCGTTACAAATCACAAGGCTGGTTGCGGTATTCCACAACATCTATTTTATTCATTATTTCATTAGAGATCACATTTAGGATAAGATGATTTAAAAAAAAAATCATCTGCTATTCCAATGTCTAACTTTAAGACAAAAGACGCGGCTTTATAAGGCAACAAATGCATGAAATCACTGTTATCGATACCCATGTTCATTGTTAAATACTGACGGGTGGAAGGTTCTTTACGTCAGTGCTGATACGTGGGACAGTAACAATTTCGAAACAGTAAAAGCTATATATTCAAAGTCAAAAGAGGAAAGTACTGACGGGTTCCTTTCAGAAAATTGCGCGAATAGATTTTTAAAACAAAAGAAGTAAAAATGATATTCTGTAGAAAAATAATTTTAATAGGAATAATATCGGTATTTTAAGATTAAAAAACAAAAAGCATTGGATAAAAAAGATTACAGAAAAGTTTTTTAGAAAACATTTTGAAAGGGGATAAAATATTAAGAGAAGTATTTTAAATATAAATGAATTTAAATAAGCGGAATAAATGGAATATATTTAAGATAAAAAATAACTTAATAAAGTTAGATTATATAACAAAGTAGAAAGAAAAATTTCATAGGATAAATTCAGTGGAAGGCAAAAATTTAATCTTCGTAATCTATATACATAACATATATACGTGATGGTATATTAGGGATGTTCCCGCAAAAGCACAACGATCGGATGAAGCGGAAATGATGGCTCGTACAATGTCGACGGTCGGTCTGTCATCATCAATCACATTACCTCCAATGTATTCGCGGCTGAAGAAAGTTGGCAGATGGAACTCGATGAAAGGTGTTGTCACTTCAAATAATTAACAATATACGAAATCAGTGAACATCACATTTTATTATCATTGAATTTTACTGTTACTCCGCAGTCAATCTCCATCAGTACTGCAATCATAAAAAATGGAAAAAAAAAGAAAAGAAAAAAACATCGCCTGAGAATAAAATACAAGAATGTTATGTATCTTACTGTTCAGTTATTAAATTCCATGATCACAATTAGATTTCTTGACTCTCTAATTCAATGTCATCGAAAATAATAAAAGAACAAAACTATAAGAATTTAGAACGAGATCGAAACGAGAAAATGGCGATTTTTTTTTTTTTTACACATATATACAGAGAGAGATTGCATATATATCTCTATATGTGTAACATTTCATCTAACGTAATTTTTACTTTTTTTCTTTTAGCCTGCTTGCATTTGACACATAATAGGAAATATTTAATAACAATTTTTAAACTTAACAGCAACAGATAGCATAAAAAAATATATATAAGATAAACTAATTCTGAATATTTACTATAGTAATAATAATAATGATGATAATAATAGTAATAATAATAATTAATGAAATCTTTAGAAAAGCAACATTAATAAACATAGTCATAAAAATACTTAATAACATTTAGAAAACTTTCCGTATGTTTTCAACTTTAGAATATTTATCAGCAAAAGAACTCCATTATTTTCATTTTGAGTTATCAAATAACACTTTTAGTACATCCAATTTAATTGTTGTTTAAGTAAAAATATTTTATAACCCGGTATTTCTAAAAAAAAAAAGTATTGAAAGTTAATCGACAGTATGACAGCCAATCATGAAATGAATCAGGTAATTATTAGTTCTAAAGAACTCCTTCTTTTTGAAGATCATTAAAAATCCTAATTATTTTTTCCATCCCGTAGTTTCCTTCCTCATTATAGATACTCAATTAAGCCGATGTTATTTCCAAAAGTTTAAAAGAATATGATAAGTAGATAGAACTTTTTGCAGCATTTAACAATCAATTACCCCTGTACCTTTTGAAAAACAGACGCTGCTTAAAAGATAATTACCTCCTGAACATAAACTTTTTACTGAACTAGCATTTAATTTCTGTTTAGCTTCATTTGTTGGCTCCGAATTTATTTCGATAGTTTGCGATATAATTCTTGTTTTGCTGTTAAAAAATAAATAAATAAATAAATAAATAGACATTTGCAATATATTTTCTTTCAGATAAACTAGAGTCAAATTTCTTTCAGCGTAATATCGATGTATTGTTTGTGCAATTTTTTAACACATAAAAAGGTCTTGTAAGAAGTCGTCTTACGAATATAGATGGGAAGAAAGGAAGAAGTGATAACTTATCTTAATAAATATCTCGGGGCTTGCATTATTCTTTATAAACTTTTTATTACTTGAAAAGACGTCACTCACATATAGTAGACTAACACAAATAACATACAAATAAAAATTTTTTAGATAATTCTGGCGCACGCCACCATAACAAGATATGAACTACAGTTTACAACCAACATTCGAATATCACTAAGAAAAGAACATTTTTTAATAGAACTAGTGTTGCCAGATTTCTTTTAAACGAGAAATATTACAACTACATTTTTTTTTAATTTAGCAAAACTCAGGTCACGTGACGAGTGAGACTATTTTTTTTCTTTTATTCTTTTGGAAAGCGCGTGTTACATCCCCCCCCCCCTCTGTTTCCGATCTACGTCTCGGAGAGGAAACAGGATGCTTTTTTGGTCTTCCTCTTTTTCTCAAGGGTGCAACTGAAATAATTTCAGATTCTTGGAAAGGCAACAAGGCAGAAACGTGGTAAGATCCAATTCGTTCAGTAGGATTTTCTAGACTAGCAATGTCATATGTCACTAGTGACTTTTGAGTCAAAATTATGTATGGGCCATCTCTCTTAGGCATTAATTTTGATGTTTTATTTCTACTTGCATTGCTAACTGGGTGTAGGTTAATCCATACCTTTTCTCCAGGCTGGAAATGTACTCGTCTATGGTTTTTATTGTAATATCTCTTCCGGTTACCTTGTTTCATTTCAACAGGCTCTTTTACATCTTTCGAATTATTTGCAAGATGTTTTAGATATGAGGTCTTCGCTCCCCCTGGTTGAAAACATTTTTCATACTTTTTCGGAATATCTTTAAGTTTCTTCCTTTCAGTGGAATTTAAATTTTTACGTTCATCTTCAGGTAAGGCATACGGACAGATTTCGACCGCATGAGCAGACGTACTTATTTCTTCTTCGTATACATCCACAAAATAGAACTTTTTCTGTGGTTTATCACTAAAATGCCAGCTTTTGTTAGCTATGTCTAACACTATGTTAGCTTTGCGCAGGAAGTCCATTCCTAAAAGTGTTCTATTACCTTTGGCATTTGGTAATACAATAAATTCTGTTTTGAAAACTCGATCTTCAATCTTTACACGCACAGTGGCAGAAAGAGTTTTTCTAGCCATCCTAGTTCCATCAGCTAATGTTACTTCATGAGTATGAGGTTTCATTGCAACACCAGCTTTCAAAAATAATTTATACATTCGTTCTCCTGCAATAGAACGATTCGCTCCTGTATCTGCACAGACTAATACCTTCTTATTGCAGATCGTAATAGGTACATTTAGAGCTGAAACTGTTGATGTATTTAAACTATACAGCTCAAGACGTTGAGCTTGCACTGTTTGTTTCTCAATCGTAGGGGAACAATTTGGGCATTTCTTCTTTATAAACCCCATTTTGCCACAACCATAGCAGAATACACCGGATTCTAAGCGTCGATTATTAAATGTAGGAGAAGATCTATCTTTTGGAGGCTTATTCTGCTTCCATGTATTTTCTCGACGTGAATAATCTTTTTTCTTCTGGGGTACAACCGAGTCTTCGTTAGGGAACGTAGATCTTATGGTATCATACGAATCTAATTTTCCGGCAAGGTCGACTGGTGAATTTAAATGTTCCCAATTATCTAACATATGTTGTTTGCATTCGACAGGCACGCGCCTTTTCATCTGATCCGCTATGATCAGATCCTGAAGAGCTTCAAAAGACGTTACATTTAACTCTTTAAGCCAGTTTTCAAAGTAAGCACGTAACTCGAAGTAATAATCTCTCCAAGTAATTTCTTTATCTTTGCAATGCGTGAAAAACAGCTGCCTAAACCTTTTAGCGCTAATTTTAAACCTTTTTAGAAGTAGACCTTTAACATGTGAAAAATCTGAAGCGTTATCTTCTTTTTCACGAGCAATAAGCGTAGATATAGAAGAGGGTACAACACTGAGTAAATAAGAAACCCAGAGGTGTTCTGGTACCTTCGAAAGCTTTAACTGTCGTTCCAGGAGCACCAGAAACAATGTTACATCATCTGTCTCTGGTTTAAATGTAGGCAACAGCTTCTGGATATCTATTTTACTCTCTGGATGAGACATTATCCCTGCCGCATTACCACCTACCGCTCCACTGGAAACACTTTGGCTCTGAGCCTGTAACTTAAGCTTCTCAAGCTCAAAATTCATCTCAAACTTTTTTAATTCCAGTTCTTCCGAACGACGTTTTTCTTCTACTTCTAATTTACGCTGTTCTAATTCAGCTGCTTTTTCCTTTTCCTCTAAGTCTCGTTTACGCTGTTCTTCCTCGCGAGTCGCAATTTGGTTTCTGACTAACGAATTTACGAAATCAACTTCATACGAGGGAGAGGATTTAATCTTATCACGCAATGTGACAACAGTCATAGAGGGTTGTACATCTAAATTCATTTCTAAAGCGACCTGAAATAGGTCTTCTTTTCGTGCTTTGTTGAGGTCGGACATTCTTACCTTTAGCAAAACAACAAAATATATACCCCACAAATGCTAAAAATTCGATTTAAATAAATTGTTCCCCGGACGTGAGCTTTGCTTTACAACTCATATAAACAAGACATTAATAAAACAAAACAGTGAACTTTAACGTTAGCAAAATATACTTTTAAAATAATTAAACTTCATAAAACTTCATAAAAGTATCTTTAAAATTTAAACTTTATTATTTTTTTTAAGAAAATATACTTTAAATTACGTGTCATTTAATCAAAACATTATTTTAACTGATATAAAACTAGTACTGAATTGTTGGCAACATTCATAAACAATGTTCTAAATAAGTCAAAACATATCTGAATAATTAAAATGTCAAGCAATATTATTATCATATTATCAAGACAAGACTACGTAATATAGTTTTTTTCAATATAACTTTAAAAGAAAAGAAAGTCTTATTTCATAAAAATAAATAAATAAATAAATGCAAAAACTTACTCAATCTGTTTTAAATATCGTATTCAATGCTATTTCACAATATATCAGGAACTCTAAATTAAATGCTTAAAAATAACTAACAACAGAACACTCAAATAGAATTTCTAATTAAATTCTGTTATCTTGCGAAACCAACAACAAAACAAACAAAAAATAATAAACACATACCATATGACACTTGAAATACAAAGTATAAATACCTTTTAATATATTTTTCCCTTTTTTTCACTCAATTTATTTCCCTATTTGTAAAAAAAAGAAAAATAATATCAACGTAAATAAATGCTTATTTTATTATTTATCAACCCTTTTTTTTTATTGTTTTTCTTTTTTATTCGAAGTAAGAAAAGTTGTTATTTAATCAAGATAAAAATTAAACATGCATGCAGAGAATGAAAATAAACAAAAGAATAAAAAATATAAGCATGGGGAGGGAAGGGGAATTACACAATACATAAATAAATTGTAAAGTAATCAATAAATTTAAACTAATATGTGGTATGCAAAATGTTACAGACAGGTAAAATGTGGTAACTTGCGAAAAGAATTATAGATACTTTAAAACTTGGCTTACTTATTGAAAATATATGACAAAAGTATCGAACTTTAAAATGTTCCAAAATAAACACATATAATATGAAACGACGATGACTGAAGCAGAAAATTAAAAAAATTCAGTCCGTAGAACATATATCACAAACAAATGAAAATGGCGCTTGGCATAAGATTATTCCGTGGAATTTTTTGCACAGCATTGAAGAACACATTTCACAGCATTGAAGAACACATTTCACAAACAAACGAGCAACGACTGCTCGTGCTATTTTCTTGCATTAAACATGCATGCATTTTTATTTCGTACATATTTCACAATCGAATGATTTCACATCAACGAAACAAACTTATTATGTTAATCATTTAAAATATACTTCACAAAAAGACGAGCACGACCGCTCGAGCCATTTTTTTTTCATTCTTATTAATCATATTTCATTATCAAAATATCGAACTTTTCTGGAACTAAGATTGCTGAATACTTTGGAATTGATTCGTAGCCCGAAGTTGGGTAGCCATTTTGTAAGAAGTCGTCTTACAAATGTAGATGAGAAGAAAGAAAGAAGTGATAACTTATCTTAATAAATATCTCGGGGCTTGCATTATTCTTTATAAACTTTTTATTACTTGAAAAGACGTCACTCACATATAGTAGACTAACACAAATAACATACAAATAAAAATTTTTTAGATAATTCTGGCGCACGCCACCATCACAAGATATGAACTACAGTTTACAACCAACATTCGAATATCACTAAGAAAAGAACATTTTTTAATAGAACTAGTGTTGCCAGATTTCTTTTAAACGAGAAATATTACAACTACATTTTTTTTTAATTTAGCAAAACTCAGGTCACGTGACGCGTGAGACTATTTTTTTTTCTTTTATTCTTTTGGAAAGCGCGTGTTACAGTCTGACAATATTCTTTTAATGAAGTTTTTAGCGTTTTTACTGAAGTAAACATAAATTTGTTATTAATTTACTATCGGCCTTCACCGCTACGCTGGTCAGTTAAATACTTTAATATTTTATTAATTACGGGCATTAAATAGTTTAATTGTTAGTATTAAATAGTTTAATACAATTAAAATGCATACCAAACAATGTTTCAATATATAAATATGCAATGGAATACTTTGTGTGGCCCTGTAAGTTAATAACAATTATTCTTTGCCCCATATATAGTGCAAAATGTATATTATAGTACACACTTCATAAATACATGTCAATTTTACTATGTTCGAATCAGAGTAACACCATTAAAATGCATTTGAAACTTCTTTGGCCCCTGACCGTAATGCAACGGAATGCATTGTCCTTGTAATTGATCTATGCATACGATTTTCTTAAATTTGAAATGACTCAACAAAATTATCTAACAATTATAAATTTTAAATTTCAAACGACTCGGTTGGGTAGTTTTTGGATTGTTCTATACGGACGGACAGACAGACGGACAGAAGGACAAACAGACGAATGGGAAAATCGGGATCCCGGGATTTTAGGTAGATTTCGTATGAAATATTAGGTAGATTTCGTATGAAATACTACCTATTGCGGTCGCTCCCATGTTGGAATACCGGAAAATTTTAGCAGACCTACACCAATCATGACTTCTAGACCCCAAAACTACCATCAATAAAAAAGTTTATCTATCTATCTATATATCTATCTATCGGTCTATATCACTTTCTTATGGACACGATAACTTTTCTGCCAAAAATGGTATTTTGAACAGAATTTCCCAGAGTGATCGTGAAAATTGAGGAAGTATAACAAATTGCTTTTTTTCTGAGTCATTTTTAAATCCATTTTTGTTCTCAAACGCATTCAGTTGACAGTTATTTGTCATTTAGGATCTGTGTAATGTGCTATATTGGTCAGTTTTTTGATAAAGGCTAAATATATATTTTTTAAAAAGCTGTCAAAGTGGGAACTTCGAACAAAATTTCCCAAAACGATCTTGATTAAAGATTTGTAGATGTATTCAAATAACAAATTGGTTTTTTATGACTCATTTTTAAATCCAATTTTGCTGTCAAACGCATACAATTGAGAGGTTTTTTTTATATAGGAACTATATAATGTGCGTATTCGTCGATTTTTTGATAAAGGCTAAATATATATTTTTAAAAAGCTGCCAACTTTGGCACTTTGCAAAAAAATTTCCCAAAACGATCATGATTAAAGAACTGAAGATGTATTTAAATAACAAACTGGTTATTTAATGACTCATTTTTAAATTCAATTTAACTCTCAAACGCATTCATTTGACAGTTATTTGTCAATTAGGCGCCCGATCCAAAGTTGCGGGTGTGACATTTACACAACTTAATTTAGTCACCAGCAAAAATATTTTTGAGCATTGGTTTCAATTTGTATGAATTTCAATGTAGACCACTTACACATACATTTATTCAAATCTGAAAATTGTCCAATGTATCATTTATTTATAAAAAAAAATAATTTCCACCTGTTGCGGGTGTGACATAAAAAGGACATGCATTTTCATCTTTCAGTGCAAAAATGCAAAACTCTGTGAATTATGACAACTGAGTGAATTGATATTTTTATATATTAGACAGTAATATTTAATTAATTATTCTGTGAAAAAATTAAATTACTTATTCAATTCTTGCTTTTGTGAAAAATATTCAAAATTTTCGTTGCGGGTGTGACGCCCTGTTGCGGGTGTGACTTGTATAGCCAATAAAATAATAACATACACAAATATTTTCAAGGCAGATTTTTTAAATTAAAGAATTAATCAATATTACAATTGTAATATCTAGAGAGGAAAATATCAAAAAAATTTTATTTCCAATCTTGAATTTATAATTTCTGGTGGTGGTAGCTTTTTTTACAAAAATGCTCTTTTTTTTTTCCTAGGATACATTTGACTGACTGGGCCAAATATGTACTTTTTCTTACATTTTTTTCAAACATTCTAATTCTATATCGTCACCATCCATTTGTCTTATTTGTCCATCAAAGTTTTCACTTTTTTAATGTCGAGAACAAAACAACTTCTACAAAATCTCCAACTGCACATTCATCTTTGGATATTATATCCTTGTCAAAGTATGATACATCTAACTGACTGAGCCATATATGCACATTTTCTTGATTTTTATTCAGATACTCTTATTCTGTAACATCCCCATTCATTTGTCTTATTTGTCCATCAAAGTTTTCACTTTTTTTTTTAAATGTGGAGAACAAAACAACTTCTAGAAAATCTCCAACTGCACTCTTATCATGGATATTATATTTTTGACAAAATATGGTAACAATCAAATTCTCTTGTGATCACTTTCTGAAGTTATTGCTACATTAATTGTTCCTACGTCAATAAAAACAACATGATGTATCGATTGAATGTTGAGCTCCGATTGTGCTTGGTGCCAGCATTCATGAGGCATTTTCACAATATCTTCTGAAATTTCACATTCAGCAAAGTTCTTTTATATTTTTGAGGACTTTTTCTACACACATGACAAAATGTGAAGCTGAATTTATAGTTGCAGAGAGTTACTAATGTTACCATTTTCTTGGCAACTGCACCAATCCCCTCGACAACGTCTTTACCATGAAATGAAATGCAAAAGGATTGCCGTCCTTTACCATGATTTTTTTTAATAGTCTCTTCTTTTCTCTCCTTGCTTTGTCTCTTTTTTTCTCTTGTTGTAGGTATCCTTCATATTTAAAAGGGGTTTCCTTAATCTTTTTTCGATGATATTGTGATCTTTCTGTACTCTTCATTCTCTGGAAAAGAGAAGAAATTAGTGTGTAAACTGAATAAATATAGCACTTCCAGTCCAAAAATATAAGCTTAACAAATTTTTAATATTTATCCCTTGAAATTTCTAATCTTACATAAAGTTAATTATGTTAAATTATGGTTGATTTCAAACTGACTATATACATTTTATGCTAACTTAATAAACATTTTAACAGTTTCTATTATTCTTACTTCTACTTTTTATTTAATTTGAATTAAAAGAGAAAAAAAAATCTTCCCCTAATATTGATTTACTTATTTTAAAAAACTAAATATATATATATATATATTAGATAAATACTATCTAATAACAAAATTTAAAAAATGTATATAAAAAACAAAACAAAATAAACAAATTTAAAGAAAATTGCTAAAATATTGTTCCGTAATTTTCTTTTTTTAATTTCTATAAAATCTTACCTTTTAAATTAATTTCTTAATCATATATCGCTAATAAAATTATTTTCTTGTAGTAAAGCAACAATTTTATCAATCCAAACTGAATAAATCAACTGCACACAGTGTCACATGCTCAGATGATGCAAATTTTTATTTATTAACTGGAATTACCTCTATTAAATCAAAGGGTGTAGTTAAAGCTGCCAAGTACATGTTTTCTAGTATATTATTCTTTTATAAATTTACATATAATTTGTTCAAATATACATTTGCAATCAATTTTAAAAGACGTTGCGGGTGTGACTTTAATTAAATATCACACCCGCAACAGGGACATGTCATGCCCGCAACGCTCAATAATTATGATTAAAATATTAATTAATTTATTTTGTGTCTGTAATTCAAAGTATCTTAATAAACTATTTTTGAATATAAAGTTTCATAACTTTAAATAAAAAATATTTTTCTGTAGAGATATAAATGTAACTTTTTGTTGCGGGTGTGACACAATAATTAAGAGCAATTAAAAATGCTTACCTTTTGTAATGAAGATTAGTGAACACTTCTCTGTAGACAAAAACTCTCAATAATAGCTGTCAGATCATATATATCCAAGTTTGGAGATTTTCAGAATGTTTGTTCAGCTGTACGAGACCATGAAATGTAAAGATTTTTGCCGCAGTCTATTTGACAAAGTCATAGTGTCACTTTATTAATTAAAATAAGTACGTTAATGACAAAAATTTAATTCTTTTTTGATAAAATATGAAATAGTACACTCTTAACAGTTAATATGCAAAATTTCAATCATATTTAAAGAAATTGAAATTTTCATCCTCATGTCCATTTTTTTGTGGATTGGGCGTAGGATCTGGGTAATGTGCTGTATTGGTCAGTTTTTTGATAAAGGCTAAATATATATTTTAAAAAAGCTGTCAAATTGGGCACTTCGCACAAAATTTCCCAAAGCGATCTTGATTAAAGTATTGTGGATGTATTCAAATAAAAATTTTTTATTTTATGACTAATTTTTAAATTCAATTTTGCTCTCAAACGCATTCAATTGACAGTTTTTTATTATTTAGGAACTGTATAATGTGCGTACTGGTCGATTTTTTAATAAAGTCAGAATATATTTCAAAATATGTTGTCAAAATGGGTATTTGAGCCGAAATTCGCTTAAGTTGATTTTGATAAAACCAGTTCTTACAGAAAAAATCAAATTAAAAAATTTTCAAAAGCGGCTAAATGAAGTAGTTAAATTGGGTTAATCTCTAATCAAATTAAATGTTTTGATGTTAAAATGAAAACTCTTCGAAATCTACCTCCGCCTATAGGCCAAGCCGACAGGGATTTTTTTTCCTTTCAATTCAAAACAAACGAGATGTTTCTCCGTTTCCATGATTGGAGGAGATGGCGTCACATACATACATATATACGGTCGGGTTTTAATAGTGTAGATTATTACTGTGCAAACACAATTACCCGAGTTAGTTGGGACCGCTAGTACTTCCAATATCAAAAATCTCAGTTAATAGAAATTGTGCCTAAAAACTCGCCGTACTCGCCAATTTAACATCGCTTAGAATAAAAAACAATAGAACGATATTTAAATGATAAAAATAAACATACATAAAGTTATGTTATGTTTCACAGTTCAACAAATAAAAACCATTTCCAATGATTTCGTTAACAGAAGTTCATTACTCGATTAATATTTTTACAAAACATACTGCCTGATCTACATATCCTGAGAACAATTAGGTCCATTTCCAGCAAGGCTCGGCAATGCATATCTATTATTAATTTATCATTACTGTGCAAAACCGATTTTCTAGCTAGTTAAGACCGTTAGTACTTCGAATATCGGAAATCTCAGTTAATAGAGCTTGTGTATAAAAACTCGTGTTACTGGCGAATTTAACATCTCTTAGAATAAAAAACAATAGAACCTAATTTAAATGCTAAAAATAAACATACATAAAGCTATGTTTCACAGTTCAACCAAAAAAAAAAAAAAAAAAAAAAAAAAAAAAGAAAAAAAAAAAGGATAAATAAAAATGAATAAATGAATAAATTAAAATGAAATAAATAAAATGAATAAATTATGTTTAGTTTTTGTATCCATGCTAATTTTACAATCAAATGAAATATATAAAGCATTAAATAAACTTTTATATATATATATATATATATATATATACTTTGAGTTTATATATATATATACTTTGAGTTTATGACATTTATTTTTGTTGGATTTGTGTATTATTCCGAGATAGTGACGCCGTATACATACTTTCTGCAGATGGAATTTAAGACAGGATCGTAAATGTGTAATTCTTCATTCTATATGCTATATCGTTAAGCTACATCTAATTAAACACACGATTATGTTGTTGTATTTATCATGCATTATTTAAAAACAGCACTTACTTTAAAATACTTTATCACTATAGGGTCATTCCATGTCAATTCAACCAGACCTTGTAACCCGACCCACAGGGATTTTGATGAAACTTTGTGTACACACTATTTTTATCATGAAATGATTCCATCAGAAATTTTTCCTTCCCAGACCTCATAGTTTGTCAGATATTGGGAGTCCAATTCTTGGGTTTTTCACAAATCGCAAATTTCTGAGTCTGTATTTTGAGATTGCCGTTCCATCTTCAAAAAATTGTTTCTCTGGATCTAAAGCATGAATCATTCTAAAAATATCACTGTAAGAAGATAAAAAGATGCAGAAAAAATATTTAAAAAATTTACTTGTAATTTTTAGGATAAAAAAAGTCAGCCAAAGTTGAGAGTTATGGTTATTTTTCCAAATTTTTGTGACTTCACGAAAAAGGCTATACACAAAAAGGCAAATTAAATTTCCAATTTCTTTTTGTTTTAAATAAAAGTTTACACTTTGGGCTTTCTGTCTATGAAATAAAAATGATGTGTTTCGCATGGCTTATGCAAAAATTTTGGGTACTTTCTAATTAGCCGGATGCATGCTTTATTTTTATATATTACATATGCACACAAAAAGGCAAATGAAATTTCCAATTTCTTTTTGTTTTAAATAAAAGTTTACACTTTGGGCTTTGTATCTGTGAAATAAAAATGATGTCTTTCGCATGTCTTATGCAAAAATTTTGGGTACTTTCCAATTAGCCGAATGCGTGTTTTATTTTTACATGTGTACATACGTATAGATCTATATAAATACAGATATATTATACATGTACATATACATGTATATATACAGTATATTGATATATATATGTATAACACTGGTGCCCGTCTAACCTAAAAGTACCAAATTTTGCCTTATTTTTAGAATCTGGACCAATTAAGAGGAAAAAAAATCTGACTAAATTTAGCTATGGTACTTAAATAATTATTGGAATTTCTATGAGTTATTGAATTTAATGTTATTTGATGCATGTTTTTTTATTTGAAAAGTAAAGTTTAGGCTTTGTTTTTTCTGATTTAAAAAAAATCTGACTGTAATATGTTTCCCCATTAAATTTAGTGAATGGTTCATATATTTCATCTAGTTATTTAATAAGGGGCATTTTTTGCTAATCTAAAGAATCTCTTACTTTTATTTTCAATAATTAAACTCAAAAGAGATTTTTTTTTTTTTTTTTTTTTTTTTTTTTGTACAGTATAAAATAAATAATTTTTTCTCCTCACATTTCCATTCTTTCTTTCGAATGCTTATATATTAATTATTTGTGTTAAAAAATTTTTCAAAAACTTTTATTTCCTTTCCTTGGTTAATTTTAATCAGTTTAAATATTTATATTGGCAAGTTTAAATACACAAATGTTTAATAGAACTTAAATTTGTTTCTATAGTCTGAAAGATTTAATTGCACCTGCCTGTATAAACACCTTCTAATAAAGGCAGGGTAATGTTTGTTTGTGAAAGCAGATGTTTTGAAATTAATTTAATCAAATTATTGTCATTATGTTGTATTTTTCATAGAAGAATTATCTAACTTTTACTGTGCTACTAAAAATATATTCTGATTGTTACATATTTTATAGTTTGTGGTACGTATAAATATTTTTTTGCTTTATTGTTTTAATATGGAGCTTGATATTAAACCTTCTAGGAGTCTTCAGGCTTGCAATATTGTAATATTAACTGGTTTAGAAGGTGACAAAACTAGCTATACAAATAACAGAGAAATATACTACATTGATAATCTCTGTGATTCAGAAAAAGAACTTTTATTAGTTAGGACTATTGCATTTATAAAACAAAAATTAAGTGAAAACGGTTTTATTAATATATGTGAGAATCACAGAATTTGGCTCTTAATGAAATATGAATTTTATCAATATAAATGTGGAGATCCATTTAAGCTGCATAAAAAGCAAGTGAAAAAAGCATTTAGGGCAGTTAATAGAGATTTGTATACGGCCGAAAAAATAAATCAAAGTTGAAAGTTATGATTATTTTTCCGAAATTTTGTGAATTTATGAAAAAGTCTCTGCACAAAAAGGCAAATGAAATTTCCAATTTGTTTTTGTATCAAATAGCATTAAATTTAATAACTCATAGAAACTCTAGTAATTATTTAAGTACCGCAGCTAAAGTTAGTCAGATTTTTTTCCCCTTAATTGGCGCAAATTTTCAAAACAAGGCAAAATTTGGATCTTTTAGGTTAGACGGGCACCAGTGTTATACATATATATATCAATATACTGTATATATACATACATATGTACATGTATAATACATCTGTATTTATATAGATCTACACATATGTACATATGTAAAAATAAAACACGCATCCGGCTAATTGGAAAGTACCCAAAATTTTTGTATAAGCCATGCGAAAGAATCATTTTTGTTTCAGAGATAGAAAGCCCAAAGTGTAAACTTTTATTTAAAACAAAAAGAAATTGGAAATTTCATTTGCTTTTTTGTGTGCATATGTAATATGTAAAAATAAAGTTCTTTTCCGGTTAATTGGAAAGTACCCAAAATTTTTGCATAAGCCATGCGAAAGACATCATTTTTATTTCATAGATAGAAAGCCCAAAGTGTAAACTTTTATTTAAAATAAAAAGAAATTGGAAATTTAATTTGCTTTTTTCTGTGCATATGTAATATATAAAAATAAAGCACTTATCCGGCTAATTGGAAAGTACCCAAAATTTTTGCATAAGCCATGCGAAACACATCATTTTTATTTCATAGATAGAAAGCTCAAAGTGTAAACATTTATTTAAAACAAAAAGAAATTGGAAATTTCATTTGCCTTTTTGTGTACAGCCTTTTTCGTGAAGTCACAAAAATTTGGAAAAATAACCATAACTCTCAACTTTGGATGACTTTTTTTATCCTAAATATTACAAGTAAATTTTTTAAATATTTTTTATTAAAATCTGCATCTTTTTATCTTCTTACAGTGATATTTTTAGGATGATTCATGTTTTAGATCCAGAGAAACAATTTTTTGAAGATGGAACGGCAATCTCAAAATACAGACTCAGAAATTTGCGATTTGAGAAAAACCCAAGAATTGGACCCCCCATATCTCACAAACTATGAGGTCTGGGAAGGAAAAATTTCTGATGGTATCATTTCATGATAGAATTAGTGTGCACACAAAGTTTCATCCAAATCCCTGTCGGTCGGGTTACAAATTGGGGGAAAATTGTTTGAATTGACATGGAATGACCCTATAATGAAGTTGATAAGAACTTTTGCTTTTCACAAAACTTAAACTTAGAAATAAAATAAATAAAATAATAAAATTTTTATTTAACAAATTACAACAACTATTTGGAAAATGATATTTCAGAAGACTAAAATTTTAAAGACTTATAAAAAATTCTATATTTAAATTTATAATAATAATAAACATTATTTTTAGGATGATTATAACGAATCATATATTACGTACGCCATGCATTAAACATAAATATTCCTAGACCAATGATAAAAAAACAGTAATTTATAGATAAACAACTTTAACTGTTTAAAATGTGCATTTTTGTTTGATGGAGTTAATCAGACCTGTCTTCTGAACGCCTCATATTACGTACGACATGGATTAAACATAAATATTCCTAGACTCATGAAAACAAATTTTAAATGAAATTTTAGGTTTACAATTTTCGGAACTGCAAATTTTTAAACATCTAAATATCGCCCATTTTAAATTTTTACACTGTTGCGTAGAGAAAAAATTGCACTTTTTTAATGAAATTTGTTTGAAACCTCTATCACAATTTGTTTTCAAATTATTATTATTTTTAAAAGTTTTTAATACTGCTTTTGTCATTGTGGCAACAGAAATATTCCATTTTTGGACATTAAACTTGGACCAATCAGAAAACGAATAAAATGAAAAACAGAAGTATTCCAATTTTGGACATTAAACTTGAAACAATTAAGAGCCGAATAAAACTAAATAAGTTGCGGAATTCAACCTATAAAAAGATACAGATATAATAAAGTGATTCAATTAAATGGCGAAAATTCTACTTAAAACTATGAAAGTGCATATGACATAGACTTTTTAAGTAAAAAATTGATTATTTGTACTAAATCACTTTTCTGAGACTTATTATGCTAAAAGAATGATTATTTCTTGCCATACAGATTGTCTTTCAGTTTAAATATTATACAGTGAATATTCTATTGAGTGCTGATTCTATTTACCGGGGATTCAAATAACCGACAAACGTCTGTATTAGAAACTCATACCCCTCCCCCCCCCCCTAGAACCGAATTCTGGCTGTTCCACTGCCGTTAGGCACAGGTATTAGTTAAGGTAATTTCTGCCAGAAGACAGTATCTGCTTAACGAAATCACCTGGATTGCGATATAAGGCAATCGTGCGATATTAGGGAAAACTTCTCTTTTCATATTAAATATACATGAAACTAGGCGTCAAAAAATATAATACAAATTTACGCTAAAAAGAGACACATATAGAATATATCTACGCTGATATAGGAAATGTACAGAATATGTCTACTTTATAAAATAAGTTCTATTGTTTACGAATATTTTTTAAACGCACACTCTCAGAAATGGATACTCAGATTTCAGGAAATTTTCTTCGTTTTTGACGAAACCGTTTCCTGGGAAATGCTCCGAGCGAATATTTCGTCAGAAAGACGAAATTAGTTTCTTTGCTTATTTGACGATACTAATTTCTTAAAAAGTTTCGTCAAAACAGCGCTGGTGATGCCATCTATCGAAAAATTTAGAAGCACCCGTAATTTTTGGCAGTGGGAAAAAAAAAAAAAAAGCGCCATCGAGGGGATTCGAACTGACAACCTTCGGTATTACAGCGCGCTGTCTTAGCCATTACGCCGTAGGGACCTTGAACAATTTGATTTCTAAAGAGATATAATGGATTTGACTGCGTGTTTATATTTTTTAAAGTAGTTTGTAATTTTATCCATGTTGTTATATATCTTTTAAGTTTTAATAAATAAGGCTAATTTATTGTTATGGTTTTCCTCTGGTTAGCGAATAATTATAATATGTCATAATTAATATAATTTATTAGAGAAATTTTCTTTCCTCAATGAATGATCAAAATATGGTCTGGTTAATTTATTGCTCTGAAATAATGAATTTTGATGTGCATATTGGAAAGTTTTTTATATGCTATAAGATAATTTATAAGATAAAGCTAAGATTTTAACACTACTCTTTATGAAAGGGAGAGGAGTGAATTATGTACGTTTTCATTTGATTTATTTCTTGGATGGATAAAAGAGATACTAGAATTTTGAAATATAAGTGACCAAATTTTCTTTTAGAACGATTTTTCTTAACACAACAAGTTAGTTCTTTCCGAATTAAACCATACCGAATATCAACAGCAAAAATAAATAAATAAACGTTTCTAAAAATGTTAACAACTAAAAAATAACTATTTCAGAAACAATAACTTTCCATATTTCAGAATTTTTTGAAAAGCGCTAAAAAGTACTGTTTTAAAATAAATTATTACAAGACTGACATAAACAACCAAATATCTACTTGCTAAAATCGCAAGAATTGCGGAAATAAGTAGTGCGTCCTTTAACAAACAACTTACCACAACTGTTTCTAAAGTGCATTGAATCTGACCATGATTGACACAACAGTTTCGTCAAATATTTGAGGGTTTATGTTTCGTTAAATGTCATGTGATTTTGATACAAAATGATCCTCAAAAACGACGAAATATAGCCCAAGGATTCCTGTATCGTCAAAATTGAGAGTTTTATTTCTGAGAGTGCATTGGCATGCAAACCATTAAATAAATAACAACAGCACAAAATGAACTTAGGCACTTTCCCATTCATCATATAATATAATAAATAAATATAAGATATTACCTTTATACATTCTATGTAATTTATTCATAAAAGTTATTTTGTCGCCTCTAAAGTCTAATAGCCCTTTAAGTACTTAACAAATCAATACTTTTGAAAAAATAAAAAAAACTTCCAAAAGGTTTTACATAACTTTTTATCTTTTATCACCGGTTTTTCAAAACAAACATTTTTGTAAAATTGAATCAGAATCCGTTCACATAAAATAGCAAACGCCCAAAATACTCTATGATTATGGATTCAGGATTGAAATTGTGTTCACTTCCTCTCTTTTTATTTTTTCTTCTTTTTAAATAAAAAACTACCCTTAAAGGTGCATTTTTTGTTTTCCTTTGGCTTTTGCCTCCTCTTTTGTGTAAACTATAGCCATGCCCTGTCCCGACATTTTTAATTGGAACTTTTTGCGAATTTTACAGCCTTTTCTCTGCTCTCTAGTAGTTCCTGATCTACAGTTATACTTTTTGTAACTTATTTATCTATTATTTCATTTTTTCCCCATTTTTTTTCTCTCTATCCTATATTTTGTTTAATTATTCTGCTTAATCATAATTTATTTACCATTTTAAATCATTTAACCTATTCCCTTTAAATTTACTTTATTTTTAATTTTTAAATGTTTTTATTTTTAACTACTTATTTACTATAGCTTAACCTTTCATTCCCAACGGTTCCATATTTACACTTTTACTCCGGGTTACAGTTGACAGCAACTAGGTAGCCCATGAAATGCAAACCAAACTGTTTGCAAACTGTTCACATAAAATAAAGCGAAATTTACATGGTTAGTACTCTCATCAGTACTTAAAATTTCTGATGAGAATAGTAAGTTAAGATTGGAATATGGATGCCCGTACGCGGTACTGGCAAATTATGATTCACAAAAACACGTTACCCGTATGGAATATCTTTTCCGCAGTTTACATTTTTGTAATAAAACTTGACACTTTAAATAAAATGAGTAATTTTAAATAAAACGAATTTCAAAAATTTCAAACAAAAATCTATCCATTTGCAACGAAAAAAAAAAAATATTGCCATAAGTATAATATAAAATATTTAGGAAACCTAATATTAATTTAAAATTTTGAAAAGTTATCGGCAAAATAATTCAAGCATTTTTCTTTTATATCTTAGTTCTATAATACAACTATGAATATATTTAATTTTATGTGCATTTTTTGCTACAAAATCTTTCTAGTAATGTTAAAAATTTATCGGATATATGATAGCGAATCAAAAAAGAATAAGATAATTATTAATTTCTAGAAATTTTTCAAAGATTATTTAAAAATCATAACTATTTTCAGTTTTTTCATCATAATTAAAGATAATCTATTTATTTTAAGCTATTTCAAAACTTTAAAGGAATATGATAAGTAAATGAAAGCTTTTTCCAGCATTTTTACAATCAATTACCCTTCTACCTTTTAGAAAACTTTGCTTAAAAGATAATTAGCATTCGAATACAAACTTTTTCTGAACTTATATTTAATATCACTTTAGCTTTAAAAAAACTTCCATATCAATCTTGTTTTATTGATAAGAAGAAAAGAAAATTAAGCATTATTCGCTTAACTCATAAAGAAATTTTTAAATTGAATATAAGAAGATGAAATTACTTTATTTAATGTAAAGTAAATGCGCATATAGAGGACAACGTACCATTAGTGGACCATTTTTTTTTTACTTTAAAAAACCAGAAATGCATTTCTGAACAATGTTTGAAAGATATCTGATCAACTAAATTCTTTAAATTTTCTCTTTTAACAAACTGTTTGAAATAATAAATAATTATTTTTTCGGCGAGCGTATTAGTTTATTTTGTAAAGTGTCTACAAAAACAGATTTTTTTGGGGTAAATTCTTAGAGATTACATCAAGGATAAATTCTTATTGTTTCTTTATGTTAAATTATTAAATTGTTTCTTTAATATTATGTTTCACTTTAAACTAAACTAGTTTTATTATACTCTATTACATTATAAGTAACTAGTTGGATAAACCGAAAAATAAAGATTTATGCACAAAACATATAATAGAACTTCAAATTGTTCAGGTTTACTTAAAAGACGTTTAAAATAATCAAAGACAGATGTTAATAGTTAATTTTAGTTAAAAAAATTTTAGTGCTTCCAAGTTTTTAAACAGGCTCTTCTTCAGAGAATATTTTCTTGATTTATACAAATACATGATTCTCTTTTGAAAATGGACGAGACTCGTGGCTTGAAGATTGAACTACACTGTAAAAAAAAAAGGGTCGATCTACTAAAAAAAGTTTAGTGATCCTTGTAATTACTAAAAAATTTTTAGTAATCTTAGTCGGTTACAAAAAAATCTGTAAGAATTACTAGAAAAAAGTTAGCAACGAATAGAGTTAATAGTTTTATAATTTTAATAACTCTTACTAAAACTCCGTTGGTGTGGCCTTGATAGCATAGTGGTTATAGTAACGGACTCTAGGCTAAAAGGTCCCGGGTTGGAAACTTGCCACCGCCAAATACGCCCCGAATGTATTAAGTGTCTCGTTAATAAAGGGATAATGAAAATCCTGTCGGAGCAGTAGGAATGTTTGGTGCTGCCATCTATTGCGGTTTTTCCGAAAATCTTCCGCTTTAGAAGTCTGGATGTAGCTCGAAGGACGCTCCTGCCTTTCGGGCGCACGTAATGGTTATTAAAAATAATTTTGGAGCTATTACTAAAATTTGCTTGGTGGATCATACCAAAAATTTTTAAGTTAGTTATACAAAAAATTCCTTTGTTCAGTTTACAAAAGAAATTTTTGTTTCACTTGCAAAAAAAAGTTTGTAATGGTTACTAAAAAATTCTGTGGAATACAAATTTACTAAGAATTTTTTAGTAACCTCCTGAATTTTTTTTTTTTTTTACAGTGTAGTAGTGTTTTAAGTTAACGGTAAAAAGAAATATTTATAATTGTTGTGTTTTTTAAAGTTCATATTACATTTTTGTGTTAAAAACAAGTCGAAAGTTTCGTTCGGTCATATATTTTTATATTTAAAGATTCATGCATCAAAAAGTTACTAGGCCGACTACTAGAGTATACAGGAAAATATTTTTTTTATTTTTTTTCGAAGATTATATTTTGAAGCTTCGAATGTTTATTCTGATAAATAAAGGTTCTGTCCTCGAAACTACACTATCGCTCTAAAGTGTAAGCTGAGTTTCCGAGGTGTTCATCCCTGTCGTCCTCATTAAATGAAAGTTAGGATTATGTTTGAAATATGTACAGTGTGTCCAGCAAATAAGACCCTCATTTCAAAATTAAATTTCTCGGAAAGAAAGATCGAAAGAATTATGCGATAAAAGTTTTGTTTATTAGTAAGCTGTAAATATGTTATACAGAAGTTTCAAACGGTGAATATTTAAAAAAAGATTATGTTCTAATTGACAAGAATGCTAAACTTATTTTTTTTTTTTTTTTTTGCATTATACGCCGAATATCTCATTCTCTGCTAGCAATCAAAAATAAGAAAAATGTCAATTCAAATATTCATTGCTATTAGAAAACAATCATTTCAAAATATTCACATTTAGAAACTTCTGTATAACATTTTTACAGCTTACCTAATAAACAAACCTTTTACCAGATAATTGTATCGATCTTTGTTTTTGAGAAATTTAACTTTGAAATCAGGGTCCTATTTGCTGGACATTTTGTGCATACCTTTTTGGAATTCAATAACACTTTAATAGTGATTGGATAAACGTCATTAAGTTGTATTATTTACTGCTAGTGAGTTTATCTTAATATCTGTATTCGTTTATTACATTTTCTTTGAAGGAACAAAGTATCGGGTATAATTTTCAAAATTACATTATATAATGTGTTCCAAAATTGAGCTGACATATTCAGAGGAGTGACATTGTCTCGCAAATACCTTATTGGGTCATTCCATGTCAAATGAGCAAAAATGTAAAAAAAGCTGTGGCTGTATAGAATCCGATTTTAATAAAATTTGAGATACATGTTCATTTCATATTCAAATGTATGTCTGCACAATATTTTGACGAAAAATAAATTATTTTATGAATTTTGGACATTTAAAAAACTTGTGATATAGAATGGCTTGCGGATAATCGTCGAAAGTTGCAAGTTTCATGTTCTATATCTTGAAAACTATTTAACAAAAATGAAGTTTTTTTATAATATTGAAATCTCTGGAAATCAATCTTTATATTTATTGATTAAAAATAATCTGGTAATACCATAACTAATCATAAATTGGTTGTAAATATTGAAATTTCGTAAATTTTTTAAAAATTTTAAACGCTATAAAAATTAAAGGATTTAAGAAACATCTTTGAAATTCATGCAAGATGTAGTATTATATATGAAGATCGAATTCTCCAAGTTTCAAAGTTGTTATTTATTTCCTTCATCTTAAAAAAAAACTTAGAAACTTTTAAAAAAATGACAAAATCACAATTATTCCTCTTATTTAACCGAAAAAAATAATTAAAGAACAGCTCCGACATCAACAATATTGCACATATATAAGAATCAATGAGTCCATGACACACTAAAAAAGTTTCAATACTGCCTTTTTAATTTCTAACATAACAAAAGTGGGTTCAAAAAACTAATATTCGATACATTCTAAAGACAATCTTTCTTTGAAAACACGCGCTTTTTTGAAACTTTCTTGTTAAAAATAGACGTGTGCTGCCATCTATGATTTTAACATTAAAATACAGTTATTTTATGAAGAAAATCGTTTTTCTTCTACACAAATTAAAAACATTCTTGAGGCAAAAATAAACTGAAAGCAAGAATAAAACTCCGTATACTTAAAATATACACTTTTATGTGTAATATCAAAGAGTTTAAAACTTTTAAAAGCTTTTATTCGTCTGCAAAAAATGAAAAAAAATTTGACTTTTTAATCAGCAGTTTTCACTATTTATTTTTTTTTCTCATAAAGGAATGAAAAAGGCAAGAATTAAATTTTAGATGTATTAAATATATTCAATTAGCTATAATGGCAAAAAAATTTGAAGTTGGAAAAAGTGTCCTGCATTTTAAAACATATAACTGAAATATTTTACTTTTTCCACGATTTTTTTTATTATTTATTTATTTTTAAATTATAAAATAAAAATACAATTACTAAATTATGCTAATCTGTTACTTATAGTTCATTCTTAAGTGTAAATAATTTTTATTACAATCTTTCCATTCCTACAGAAAATAATCAAACTTGAAATTTCAAGCATGTACACAAGATTTTGATTTCGTCTGAACTTTAATGTAAATTTTTTTACTGAAATAAACTAGTCTGAACTCTACTACTTTGCGTTTCCTCGTAAATGATTGTGATCTACTTATATGATGATTTTCAATAAAATATGTGACATGTCAGCCACACCTGATTTGCTCATTTGGTGTGGAATGACCCTATTTCATCCTAACTGAACTCAGTTTGACTATAATAATTTCGGGAAAATTAAAAACATTGCAATGAGCTTGAAGCGATATGCACCTTGTTTTGTGTGAAATCTGATAACATCACGAAAAGGTCTGGCAAAACAATTATCTCAAACAACCGACAATTCGTATGAACTGCTAAGCTCAGTCAAATAATGTGGGGCATCAAGTGCATTCTACTGGCGTGTGTAGTGCAAATTTCGACCACTTTTTTTTGGCATTGGAAAATACGAAATTTTCTCGAAAATTTTAAGCTTTATGAAGAGCATTTCAAAATACCATATGCACATTGCATATCAAATACAATCACCAATATTATTTATGACAGTTTGTTTTACATATAAAAACATGATGCAAAATTGCACATCAAGTGTGGCAAATAAGGTGCGTTTGTACTATGTTATAAGGATGTTTTAAAGTTTTTCAAATCTTGGTGTAATAGTATATAGCACTTCGGATACAGTAGAGTATTAGAAATATTTTGTGCATCCCTGTAAAAAACTTTCTATTTTCTATTATCAGGAAGTGGTTTGTAGTAAACCTCAGAGGCATATATCAATTTAAACTATTGCGAAACATTTAATATAGCTAAACACGCCCCAAACAGTGTTCCTCTCTATACCATTATTTAGTGGAATACTTTTGTGAAACCCTGTAAATTAACTTTGAACCCCATATTGTACAGAATGTGCATTTGGGTATACACTTCATACACACATATCAATTTTATTATGTGAAAGGGTATAACACCATTAAAATGTACTTGAAACTATTTTTTTTTCAATTGGCCGTAATGTAACGGAATGCTTTTGATTGTCCCTGTAATTGATCTATGCATCTGGTTTTCATGAAATTTGAAATGACTCGATAAAATTATGCAACAATTATCGATTTCAAATTTCAAATGATGCGGCTGGAACGTTTTTTCTCTGTTATATGAGGACAGAAGGACGAACGGATGGACTGACGGACGGGCTGAACGACAAATATAGATGCTACGTATTTATATAATTACGAACGCACATAAAAATGGGATTGTGCATCAAATTTATATATTTAAATGTAAAAGTAAAAAAAATCTAAATTTTATGAAATTCTTAACGTTTTGCATCACATTTCTGCGTTTAAATACCTTTAACTTTTGTAATTACTTTCAATTTAATATATATATATATATATATACACACAGGGTGTTTCTAAATTCATGGTACAAACTAAGGGTGATAGTATACATCAAGAAAAACAATATTAAATAGGAAACTAAGGGTCCCAAGCATCTTTCGAAGGAGATATGCGCCATTAAAGTTTAAGATCCAAAAATTCAAATGATTATAAAAAACAGAAAAATTGGTCGATTCGTTTGCGGTTTTCAGAAAAACTATTCTTTATCTCAGTGTTGTCTTAAAAATAAATTATAAAGATAAATTTAAAAAAAATGCCGATAGAGAGCGCTTTAGACTTTGGAGTAACGAACAACTATATTTTACTGTTATTTTTTGCATCTCATTAAATTTTTTTAGAAGCTTAGACATAAACTTAAATTTTGAGCTCAAAATCTAAATCGTTGGGAGTGGTTAAGTAGCGCAAACTGAACTGTGGGGGGAGGTTCAAATTTCAAATGATTATAAAAAACGGAAAAATTGGTCAATTGATTTGCGATTTTCACAAACATTATTCTTTATGCCAGTTCACAAACATTATTCTTTATGCCAGTATCATCTTGAAAATGAATTATAAAGATAAAATTTAAAAACGGCCGATAGAGGGCGCTATAGACATTGGAGTAATGTACAACTATTTTTTACCGTTATTTTTTGCATCGCATAAATTTTTTTAGAAGCTTAGACATAAACTTAAATTTTGAGATGAAAATCTGAATCGTTTGGAGTGGTTAAGTAGCGCAAACTGAATTGTGTTCAATGGGGGTGGGGAGGTTCAAATTTCAAATGATTATAAAAAACGGAAAAATTGATCGGTTTTAGCTAAAACTATTCGTTATGTGAATATTTCCTGGAAAATAAATCTTAAAGATAAATTTCAAAAAATTCCTTTTGAGGGCGACTTAAACTTTAGAGTAACCAGCAACTATTTTTAACTGTTATTTTTTGTATCTAATTAAATGCTTACAAAAGCCTAGATTTAAATTTTGAGCTTAAATTCTAAATCGATGGGAGGGGTTAAGAAGCGCAAACTGAACTGTGTTCAGGAGTTGAAATGTTACCCCCTCACCCCTCGAACACAGTTCAATTTTCCGCTACTTAATTACTCACAACGATGCAGATTTTGAGCTCAAAATTTAAGTTTGAACTTTTACAAGCATTTAATTAGATACAAAAAATAATGGTTAAAAATAGTTGTTTATTACTCTAAAGTTTAAGGCTCTCTCTGGCGGAATTTTTTGAAAGATATCTTTAAAATTTATTTTCAAGGAAATATTGACATAAAGAATAGTTTTAGCGAAAACCGACCAATTTTTCCCTTTTTTATAATCATTTGAAATTTGAACCTCCCCACTCCCATTGAACACAGGCCAGTTTGCGCTACTTAACCATTCACAACGATTCAGATTTTCATCTCAAAATTTAAGTTTAAGCTTCTAAAAAAATTTATGAGATGATAACGGTAAAAAATAGTTTTACGTTACTCCAAAATCTAATGCTCCCTCTTTCGGCATTTTTTGAATTTTATCTTTATAATTTATTTTCAAGATAATGCTGACATAAAGAATAATTTTAGTGAAAATCGCAAATCAATTGACCAACTTTTCCGTTTTTTATTATCAATTGAAATTTCAACCTCTCCCCACAGTTCAGTTTGCGCTACTTAACCACTCCCAACGATTTAGATTTTGAGCTCAAAATTTAAGTTTATGTCTAAGCTTTCAAAAAAATTTAATGAGATGCAAAAAAATAACAGTAAAAAATAGTTGTTCATTACTCCAAAGTCTAAAGCGCCCTCTATCGGCATTTTTTGAAATTTATCTTTATAATTTATTTTCACGACAATACTGACATAAAGAATAGTTTTAGTGAAAACTGCAAACGAGTCGACCAATTTTTCTGTTTTTTTAATAATCATTTGAATTTTCAGACCCTAAACTTTAATGGCGCCTATCTCCTTCGGAATACGTTTGGAATCCTTAGTTTCCTATTTAATATTGTTTGTTTTGATGTATACTATCACCCCTTAAAGTTTGTACCATGAATTTAGAAACACCCTGTATATATATATATATATTATATTATTTTAGCTGATTTGAAATATTCTTCATAATGCTTAAGATATTCAGCATAATTCTTTAATTTTCTCATTTACTTTTTATAAGCTTCTTGTGATAGATATATGCCATAATTCATATAGTAAGTTGTAAAGTAATAATAATATTAAATTAAAATGAATATTTTATGCATCATGAAAAATCTTTTCTAAATGCCCCACGAGCATTCAATATCAGTTAAAATCACCAATATTTTTTATGCCAGTTTAATTTATATGTACATATTAACCTGCTCTTAGTTTTTTAAACTGAAAAAAATTATAATACTTAAAGATCGTTAAGTGCAGAAATAGGATGCAAAAATGCTCAATTTCATACAATTTAGAAAATACATTTTTTTTTTCAAAATTTATATTCCAATATACAAAATTGGATGCACAGTTTTATTTGTATATGTAAGCTAAACTGGCATAAAATATTTTAGGGATTTTAATCGGTATGAAATGTTCACAGGACATTTTGAAAAGTTCTCAATATCGTTTAAAACACCCAGAAAAAATTCTTGTTTTTCTCCATTGTTTTTTTTTTTCAATTTCTTATGTAAAAAATGTATGCTATAATTGATGTAAAATTTTCTTAAATATTATTTAAAGCACAGTTAAAAAAATAATAAGAAGAAAATATGTTTTAAGGTCCCTTGTCCCTGTAAAAATTAAACTACTTTGTTTAGAATAATATCGGTATACTTTTAAATTAAGAGAAACAAATATATATTTTCTATTTACCATGCAAATTACCGGGTTTTGGCTGAATTATATTATTTTAGAATTTAAATAAAAACATATAGTTAGTATTAGCTTCAAACAACTACACTGTAAAAAAAAAAAAAAAAAAAAAAAAAAAAAAAAAAAAAAATCAAGAGGTTACTAAAAATTTCTTACTAATCTTAGTAATCTTTCTTCCACAGAATATTTTAGTAACCATTACAAACTTTTTTTTGCAAGTGAAACAAACCTTTCTTTTGTAAACTGAACAAAAGAATTTTTTGTATAACTAACTTAAAACTTTTTAGTATGAGCCACCAATCAAATTTTAGTAATAACTCCAAAATTATTTTTAGTTACCTTTACGTGTGCCCGAATAGCAGTAGCTTCCTTCGAGCTGCATCCAGTGGGTAAAAAGAGAGACTTCTGAAACGGAAGATTTTCGGTAAAGCCGTAATAGAGGCAGCACCAAACATTGCTACCTACTCTATTTTGACATGTTTCTAAAAGGGAGGGAAAGTTCAGATATCATTACACACAGTAACTGCTACGACAGGATTTTCATAATCCCTTTATTTACATTTGGTGCATATTTGGCGGCGGCCAGCATCGAACCCAGGTACTTTCAGCCTGGAGTTCGGTGCTATGTCCACTAGGCTATCAGGGCCAGGCCAAGTGAGTGTTTTTAATAGCTATTAAAAATGTAAAACTATTAACTCTATGCGTTGCTAGCTTTTTTTAGTAATTCTTATAGATTCCTTGTGACCGAGTAAGATTACTAAATGTTTTTTAGTAATTACAAGGATTACTAAATTTTTTTTAGTAGATCTACACTTTTTTTCACAGTGTATAAGGAAAATTATTAATGTACTTTTATGAAATTTCTTTTGTCTTGGAATCTTTGGAATCTTTTGTCTAAAAAGACAAGTGTATGACATTAGTTTCAATCCATCCTTTTTCAGCAGTACATGCTATTGGCATGTGTTGTTATTCAGAAGCTAAATAATCAAGTAATATATATATATATATATATATATTAATGTATAATATATATATATATATATATATATATATATATATATATATATTTAAAGAAAATATTATTAAAGTTGGAGTTTTCATCTAAATTTTTCGATGGAAATCGAGTAAGTAAAGGAAGAAAAATGCCTTGTCATTTATAACATAATCGATAATTTATTTATTAAAAAAATGGAAAAATCCTTTCTATTCCAAATCGCTTCCATAGTCAGGTCTGGCTATTACATACGTCAACGTTTAAAAATTTGCACACCGTGGTGTCAAAAACTTTTGCACTTATTGAGCGCTAAACTGCAGAGCAGCCTTAAAAAAAGGTAAACTTTTTTTTTTTTTTTTTTTTTTTTTTTTTTTTTAGCAATATGAATTTTTTTTGCATATATACATTTCACCAAAAGCATATAGAAAACTTTCAAAATTTTTCCAAACTTATTAATTTTTTTAATTTAAAAAAATAATTTTTAAACGAAATTTTTAAACTCTACTCGTGTTTTAATTTTCGAGATATTTTCTTGCTTTTGCATTTTTATCACTTAAAACTCTATTATAAACAAATTTGCGTAAGATTTTTAAAATCTGTTGAATAGTTAATATTTTACTGATTTCTTTTTCTAAATTCCATATCGATTTTCATAAAAATTTTGCCTTTAAAAAAGTTTTTTGCCTAGTAAAAAATCAAATTTGACTATGTTAATGATGGCGAATTTTAAAAAGCTTACAAATTTTCTTCCCAATTAAAGAATATGAGGATATTTCCTCATCAATTTCATAAATATTGATCAAAAATTACGTCGCTAAAAGTATTTCAAAAATCTAAAAAAGCTGAAAAATTAGTTTTTAGAAAAAACAGGTTTAAAGTATATAAATAGACTTACCTTTATTATTTACTTCTTAAAACTTCATAAATGATATTTTAATGAGAAAAAACTGTTTTGGTACTATTATACCACAGAAATAAATCTTTTTTGCGACAATTTTTCTATAGACAATTTTGCTCAAATAAAGGTCCACTGTCCCCTTAAACTTTATAAAATCTTTTAATTTGATATTCACTAGTATGTCTAATTACAATTAATCTAATTATATTTAAATTAAATGACTTAGTTTAAACGTGTATTTCTAAGAATATGAACAATTGATCGAAAACATGGCTATCAATCGTAAAAAGTTAATAAATAAAGAATAAGACAATTATTAGTTTCAAAGAAATTTCTGTTTCATCATCAGATAAAAGTCATAATTATTTTTCGGTAGCTTCCATCGTCATTATAGATAGTTCATTAAGCCGATGTTATTTTGAAAAATTTAAAAGAATATGATTAACAGATGAAACATTTTTCTGCATTTTAACAATCAATTAATCCTATTTTTTTTGAAAAACCGGATACTGCTTGAAAGATAATTAGCTACTAAACATAAACTTTTCAGTGCACTCTTATTTTATATATGTTGAGATTTTTTTTCGTAACTCCAAAGATATTTGTATGGTTTGCGATATAAATCTTGTTTTATTACCAAAGAATCTGTTATCATTGTTTGATTACTTCTTCAAAAGAGATTTAGTTTAAGATAAATTGTATAAAACAAAAGATATTTATACATATATATATATATATATTGTAAAACTAAGTTATTACTTGAATGATAAGACTTTAAAATTACTTTAATTCCTTACAGGTAATTTAAGCTGTATTTATTTTTAATATATTGAATTTAACATTTAAGAAGTATAACACAATTTATTTTCAATAACATAACTATACTCCATTTAAAACAACATTTTTATATCAATACCACCTTTTCCAATTTTCAAAATCAGTTCTTGCCTCGTGCTCGTGAATTATCATAATGCATGTCTTTAAATCATGGTTAATAAAAAATATACCTGAGAGTCAGTTAATTTGGTGATTATGCTCTTCTTAAGAAAAATAAATGATGTTTAAGTTCAAACCCTTGTTTTTTGCAATGTTGATACCAATTGTCGTAATTTTTATTTTCAATGCATAATTGGTATTACTTGGTTTTCCCGTCGACCAAAAAACTATGGCCAAACTGTAAGATTAAATGCCAATAATAGATACGTCAATGTCATATTCAATGATGTTAAATATGATAAACGTGTTTAAAATGTCATTAAGTGATTTTTATTTCAACCTTTTTATTTGTATTTTTATTAATATTCTACTAATTATTTGTTTTTTTTCTTCATTTAAAATAAAAATTATAACAACATGTATATTGTATAATTCGGCTTTTAGTTTGGTGATTTCTATAAATTGGCGAAATTGGTCGACGGGATAACCAAGTAGTACAGCATAATTTTATGATTATTTTGGTTAATTTATCTTTTCCTGAAACACTTTACATAACTAAACCATCATATCTATACAATAATTTTAACATTAAACATTTATTTAATATTTTTACATGATCACTTAAAGAAAGAAATCTTTAATCTTTTTTATCGTTTGAGAGCCTAAGTAAACTATGTAAGTACATTAACTGTAAAGATGTAGTTAATATAAAAAATAATAAACGTCGTTGTTTCCGCAGCATTTTTATTTGGCTTACACCCAAAATCACCGCGGTCTGCAGCTATTAAGTTTACTTTTTTTGAGTAGTGATGAACTTAATAGAAGGGATTTAACTAAACCAGTTGAGGTTATTACACCCTATCATTACCAAAGCGTTGCTTTGGATAAATTGTTTTCTTTTAAAATTTCCAATATAACGAATTATTATTATTAGAATTTGATCTCAATTTTCGCTTTTTTGCCTTTTCATTTTTCATTTTTTTTCCTAATTTTCGCTTTATTTTTTATTTTTTTGAAGAATTAAATATACTGAATTATTTCTGATAATTTAGCTTATAATTAGTGCCAAGAATCTTTTTTTCCTCATTGAATTTAAACAAGAAAAGAAACCACGCGTCAAGCATAAATTATGTTTTGAAAATTTCCGAAAACCTCAAAACTTTGCTATTCAGTAAAAGGAAATAAAAACAAATAAACAGACAGACAATTTAAACTTAACAAATTAAAAACACATTAGAATTTTTAAAAAATAACTTTAAACGCTTCGAATTTATTTAAAAATTTTCACCCATAATACAAATAAACGGGAAATCGCAATTTATGAACATAACTTTCAGTTGACAGCATACACCACAAAAAATACACAGAAGTGGATGTTTGAGTTAGAATTAAATGACATATTTAGCTGGAATTGAACTAGCCTCATTAAATAGAAATTTTCGTCTCCAGTAAACTATACTCCCAGAAAACTACGGCTTTTGTATATTTTGAAATAAGTTTTAATGACTTTAGATATCGCAAAATCTAAAGAATGATCAGTTTGAATGGATTGGGCTACAAATTTATATTTAAAATTTTTCGAATTAATTATAATCTCGAATCTTTATTAAATTGACGAAATTGCCTGTCAACGAGGCTGGTTCAACTCAAGCTGAATATGTCATTTTAATCTAACTCAAATAAACTTCTCCGTGTTTAATAGTTTGTGATCTAAGCTCTCCTCTGCACTTTGAACCTATATAATCAGTCGTGAATTCGCGATCTTTTACGTTATTGATGATGAATTTTAAACAAGTTCGACAGTTTGGCAGTGTGTGTGAAGATATAGTAACTTTCCTACTGTGAATTTGAACGATTGAAGAGCAGTGCGGTGTCTAATCAATATCTGGGGCAGCGAAATCTTTTAACACTTCGTGGTTCGAAATTTGTATTTCCAATCGTCGAATTTTGTAGTGAGAAAGCCATGATACGCTCACACACTTCCGCTTTAATTAGACAAAACACACAACATTTTGTTACGATCCCTTTTTTATGTTCGTGCGCCTGCGGATGCACACAACTACGCACACTCCAATTGCGTCCGTTGATGTGTCACTATGTTATACCAAAGCCGAATATTCAGAGTTGAACTTTTTGGTTGTTACGACAATTAGTACCTTTATATTATGAAACTGAAAAATAAAAATACTTTAAATTTAACTTTATTTTTATTAGGTATAATTTCATTTAACCCGCAAGAACTTGCTCATGAGATTTTCTTTTCCAATCGTACCCTTTTTAAGACTATTTTTAAGAACTATTTTTTTCATTTTAATAAAATTTCAAAATGTGATTTCGATTACTTTACCTCTTTTTTTTTTTTTGAATAAAAGTACTAAGCCAAGCAAAAAAATTTTATATTAAGAACCCACAATAGTCACAGAAAAATTACTCATAAAGACCCGGATGACCATGTAAAGTCTATGGGAGCGTTCTTTTCTAATATCTCGCTCAAATTTTAATATTTTTGCATGATTCTTTTGCACAAGATAGCTGAGGGCAATCCACAACCGGGCTAGTTTTTACTTTTTCAATTTTTGTTTCAGATTTTCTTTAAAAAATTACTTTAACTTTCGAAACCGGTTTAAACCGGATCTCAAACTTAAACTATCGTAATATAAAAAATATATAACCAAAATCGAAAAAGTAAAAACTAGCCCGGTTGTGGATTGCCCTCAGCTATCTTGTGCAAAAAATCCATGCAAAAATATTAAAATTTGAGCGAGATATTAGAAAAGAACGCTCCCATAGACTTTACATGATCATCCGGGTCTTTTTGAGTAATTTTTCTGTGACTTGTGGGCTCTTAAGTGACTGCAAAGTAAAAGAAAAGTTGGGCACCGTGAGAGAAATTCTCATAGCGAATTCTCCCGGGTTAAAAGTGAAGTCACGGGTGATTAAAATTTATTAAAAAAGTTATTTATAAAAAAAAATGCATTTTATTTTCATTTATTATTATTATTATTATTATTATTATTATTATTATTATTACTATGAAGGAATGTACTCTGACAATTACTTGATTCCGGACTATTTAAGGAAAATTAAAATTTTTATGATATATTTTGTTTTAAATTTTATTTCTAGTATGTTCTCTGTAGTATATATGAATAGTATTCATATATTTTTATTTACCAGTTATTAAAATGATATATAATGAACGACATTTACATATATTCAAAATGCATTTTGACGACGTGTTAAAATTTTATAATAAAAATAGTTATATTATGCTAATGAACTATAACATTTGAGTATTTTACAATTATGTGTAATGCTTATGCTTGATAATAAATGCGTTCCATAACATTTTATAAATGTTAAGTATACAATATATAAATGCTCTCGATAAAAAATAAAGCTTATTCCGCAAGTGATATAGTTTAACGATTCTGAAGATATAATTTAACCGTGTTAAATAATGAATTTTTAAACTTGATGACTGAATGTAAGCGATGTATTATTTTTGATCAAAATTAAAGAATGGTAATTTTATAAAATTAATAAAACATATGTACTTAAAATTATTATAATGAAATAATTTAAACGAATATAATTATAACATATATAAAAAACATAATGGATATAATTTTAAAAACTTAAAGTTATACAAATTATTAAAGTGAAATAAATATTTTTTGCATTTTTTAATCTTAAGTATTATTTCACATTTAATCGCGAAATAAATTATTACTAACGACAGCTACATTTTTATAAATATGATATTTATGGATTATTTACCCATTGGCTTACTATAACAAATATAAAAACTACACTGTAAAAAAAGTCAGACGTTTCTGAATATATTAAACTGTACTGTAATCAAAAACGAAAATATACTGTAATCTCTTCTAACTCACCTAAGGTTTCGAAAAATGTCCTTTTACCTTTAAAAATCCCAAAAAACTATTTATTTTAGAAATTTAAATAAAAATTTATAAAAATTAATTTTTATTAGCTGCCCGTCCTTTTCGGAAACGTTTCTAAGTAACTTTTACAGTACAATAATTATTTTTCTTAAATGAAAATATCACTTTTTTGGATTCTATCAATTCTCAAGTTGATATTTTCAGCTGCGTAACTGATTTGTTCATGCAATTGTAGCAAAACAATGTTAATTTTCATATTAATGTTAATACTGTTAAAATTGTATGTTTGTGTATTAAACATGTTCTCTGAATATCAAAATATTTTCGTATGAATTGGTAGCATCCGAAAAAGTGATATTTTGATTTGAGAAAAATGATTATTGTACTGTAAAAGCTACATAGAAACGTTTCCGAAAAGGACGGACAGCTAATAAAAATTAATTTTTATAAATTTTTATTTAAATTTCTAAAATAAATATTTTTTGGGGGATTTTTAAAGATAAAGGAACGGTTTTCGAAACCTTAGGTGAGTTAGAACAGCTTACTGCATGCTTTCGTTTTTGATTACAGTACATTTTTATATATTCAGAAACATCTGACATTTTTTACAGTGTACTATGTTATACAGCCAAGTTACAAATTAAAGATGTATATATAATTTTGCCGTGTAATTCTACAGAAGTAAAGTTAGAAAAATCTATATGCTTATTCAAATTTTATCAAATTACTGTACGAAATAAAACAAAACAAGTTGCAAAATTGCACGCGAAGCGTAGCAAATGAGGTGCGTTCGTACGATAACGAAGCTTTAAAAATATCACTCTCATATATCAATCTCATAAAACTGTAAATAATTACAATTAAAATGCGCACCAAAGAATGTTCTCCCTATATCATTATGAAATGGAATACTTTTGTGTGGCCTTGTAAATCAATAACAAATATTCTTTGTACCACAGATTATGCAAAATGTATATTATAGTATGTACTTTATAGATGCATATCAATTTTATTACGTTCGAATGAGTGCAACACCATTAAAATGCACTTGAAACATTTCCCCCCATTAATCGTAATGTAACCAATTAATTTTGATTGTCCCTGTAATTGAACTATGCATCCGATTTTGATAAAATTTGAAATAACTCGACAAAATTATGTAATAATTACGTATTTAAAATTTCAAACGATTAAAATGCATTTGAAACTTTTCCCCCATTGACCGTAATGTAACGGAATCCTTTTGATTGTTCCTGTAATTGATGTATGCATCCGATTTTCATAAAATTTGAAATGACTCGACAAAATTATGTAATAATTATGTGTTTTAAATTTCAAACGATTCAGTTGGGTAGTTTTTGCGTTGTTATATGCGGACGGACAGACAGTCGGACAGATAGATGGCCGGACTGAACGACAACAATAGTTGCTACGTATTTACATAATTATGAACGCACCTAAAAAGGTGTAAATCTACAAATCTAGTTTATCTAAATCTACAGAAATCGGTAGCTTCAGAAAAAAAACTACTAAAATTACAGTAATCTTATATAAAATTTTGCAGTTACATGAAATACTTTTTACGCATCCCAGTTTCCTATAAAAGTAGTAGTAACTTTACGGATATTTTGATTTACAGTGCAAACATATATCTGTCACATTCATTTTCGTTGGTGCCATTGCATAAAAAGTTCTGGAAATCCCAGTTTCCTAGGAAAATTTTCGTAATTTTATAGATTTTATGATTTATAGTGCAAACATGTATCTGCCCGTAAGACATGGTGACATCACTGCAACGTCGTTGTGAAGTCACATTGTGACTTTGTGACCATCGATTGTCGATGTGACGTCACGTGACGTCGATGTGAAATCGCAGTGACTAAAAAGTGAAGTCGTTATGGCCGTTTTAGAGCTTTTTTGTGACCTCACATTGTGACCACTTTGTGACGTCACAATGTGACCAATTTGTGAAAAGTGTGCCATTTGTGACTACTTTGACATTAACATTGTGACGAACTGTGAAAATTTTTTAGAAAGTCACATCTTAGTCACAATGTGACGTCACTGAGAGGTGGCATTTTCGTCACAGATGGGATGTGACCATGCATGCTATGAGGGTGATACATGGATTTTTCTTGTTGCCGTTACGTAAAAAGTTCTGGGAATCCCAGTTTCCTAAAAAAAGTGCACCAACTTTACTTTTTTTTTTTTAGTATACTAGATATGTAAATTAAATCCTGTAAATGGGTTTTTACTGCCTTATTAATATTTTTTAATCGCTTAGTTAGGTACCTTATTTGCTAATAAATGAGATCTTTATCACAATATTTCAATACTGTGCTGGGAAGTATATCGTAATCTACAACCTGGTGAATGATTTTTGTTCTTCTTATACTTTACTATAACTCACAATGTATTGTTTCGAAGAAAAAAATTAGAAGGAATAACTTGGGAAGTGGGAACTAATCTATCGCATTTTCTTAAATCCATGTGGGGAAATTTGGTTTTATTCTCATGTATGTTACTTTTCTAACAGTATTTTCTTTAAATATTGTGTCTAAGAACAAATATATTGAAATATTATTTATATTAAAAAGAAATATTTTTTAAAATAAACTCATTTTTTAGAAAGAGTTACATTATTTTCCATTTGGAATTTTGAAAATTTATAGAAAGTAAATGCAATATTCCCACAAAAGGAAAACAAATCTAGTTGAATACTGCTTGCTTTTTTATAAATTTATATCAAGACAAAAGTTTCAAATAAAATTTTTACCATTTTCCTTTATATATTATAAAATTGTATTACTTAACTTTGCCATTTGGACTACATTTATTCCCATGGCATTTGAAAATATATTTATAAAATAAAGTATTATGCAACAGACTGGAAAAGATTTCAATACTTGAATATAGCAAATATTTTAATATTTTATATGTACTATTGAAAAAAGCAAGGACTTTGTTCCTTTTATGTTGTGGATATATGAAACGGATTTATTAATGCAACGTTATATTTATCGTATTAAGCAAAATTTATTAAATAAATATAAAAAAATATAAAAATATATGATGGACTGAAATTTTCGACTTGCTCTTAACATAAAATATATAATATGAACTTTAAAATAATCAGGTTTACTTAAAAGGCGATTAAAATAATCAATTATAGATGTTAATAGTGAATTTTATTTTAAAAAAGTTCTTAGTACTTTCAAGCCTATCAAACCCTTTATCAGAAAATATTTTCTTTATTTATGCAAATACATAATTCCGTTTTGAAATTGAACGAGACTCGTGGCTTGAAGATTAAATTTGTAGTGTTTTAGGTGAACGATAAAAAGAAATATTTAAGTATTGTACCATAAATACATTGTAAACTACACTATTAAAAAAAACCCTGAAATTTACGTATATATTTTTCCTGAACTTCACAGAAAAAGTCCCTTTTCACAACAAATGGTCATTTTCCGTTAAAAATCAGAAAACACCACCATATTTCCTGAAAATTATAAAACGGATTGAAATAGAAAGAAAAAACGGAGACACTTCGTAATCTAGGGGCCTCCGTGACCGAGTGGTCAAGGTACCATTCCACTAAACACCTGACAGCGTAGATTGTGGTTTCGAAACCCACAACGGCCATGAAAATGATAAAAGCTAATTTTAGTTGCATTTTTTTCTTATTTCTTGTTAAAAAATGATTTAACTAATTAGCCATCCCCCCAAAATAAATAAATAAATAAATAAATAAATAAATAAATTTTGTGAGACAATTTCAAAATATTGTCTGTAACATTATTTTTTGTAAAAAATGAATATTTTTTGTAAAAAATGAATATTTTTTTCAAACATTCATTAAAAAAAGTGATTTTAAACAGCTATTTTTTAAAGTTTAAACTAGTTAAAAAACTGAAATTGATTTTAAAAAATTATAAGTATTTTGAATCAGTCTGAAATAAACTTTTCTACCAATAAATGAACCGACTTCAAAGACTACTGCAAAGTGAAATATATATATATATATTACATTATAGTAATAAGAAATTAAATTAAGATCGCAGTAATTACCTTGCGTATTATTATATTTATGTACATTAATTTGATTTTTTGGAGTCAGTGCCAACCAAGCCAAGTTACATGTAATTTTCCAATAGACGCACATCCAAGTACCTACGAGTTTTTCTTTTAAGATTTAATATTTAGTTAAAAATTTTAACTTTATTCTTTTACGATTTACATTGGATAATTAATTTTATTTTTGAACTTGGCTTGGATGGCACCGAATCCATAAAAGCAAATTAACGTACATAAATATAATAATACGCATGGTAAATACTACGATTCTAATTTAATTTCTTAGTACTATTATGTAAAAAAAATTATTTTTCACTTTTCAGTCTTTAAAGTCGATTCAATTTTTGGTAGAAAAGTTTATTTTTCTCTTTTTAGTTAAAAGTTAACGATTGCTGCATTATTTTTTGATCAAAATTGCTGACTTTCTAGCATGAAAAATTATTAGTCTTATAAAATATATAGATCTCTAAAATACATATGCGTCGAATTGATAATCTTTTCCTTTTTGAAGACGGTAAAAAAAAGTCCTTCCGGCAGTGCCGGGAGGAAGAGGTAGCTTTCATATACTTATTTATTTATTTTAAATTAAGTTATATAAATCAAATATACGAAGCTCAAAATAGTGGAGCACGATTATATAAGATTGAATACTAGTTTTTGTCAATACTAAATATTAATATGAATTTTTAGAAATTAGTCATCTTTTAATCAACCTGGTTTTATTTGAAGCGATTTATAGGGTCGCCAAATTCCACGATATCCATTTTAAAGCAGCATGATGGATAAGAAAACCCAATGAGCTTGATCGAAATCTTAATTCATGTGAACATGCACACTCATATCGAAATCGGTTAATATATACGAATGCTGTCGCGGTCAAATTGACTTTTTAAAAATAACGTCACCCACATTAGAAATTCAAACGGCTATATCCCAGGTGTTTTTCAAGGTAAAGACAAAGCAAAAAATACTCCGGAATTTATTATTAAAATAAATAGTTTAGAAAGAACCTCTTATTTCTAATTTATTGTTTATACATCATTATGCATTTAAAAGATTTTTGACAAATTTAAATGGCCGACATTTTGAAACAAGATAGCGGATAAATTTGGCCCGTGAACTCGGTCAAGACATTGGTATGTATCATGAACACACGGAGTTATATCGAAATCAGTTTATAAATATCGCATTAACGCGTGACAAATTTCAGACCATTTCAAAATGTCAGTCACACTGGAAATTGAAAGTGCTAAAACTCAGCCATTTTTAAAGATATAGATAAAACAAAAAATGCTCTGGAATCTTTGTATCAAGGTCATAACACACACCCAAAAAAAATCTTTTTCAATTTCTTACTTTTTTGCACCTAATTTTAAAATAAAAAAAAAATTAATATTCCGCAATTTCGAAGCAAAACGGCGGTTGGAACTGGCCAATGAACTTGGTCCAGGCATCAGCATGTCCTATCTACGCACCAAGTTTCATCCAAATCGGTGTATAAATATGCGTGAATATATGCAAAAACCAGTTCATTTCAAAATGTGAGCAACACTAGAATTTAAAAGTACTATAACTCAGACATTTTTTAAGTTACAGACGAAACAAAAAATGCTTTGGAATCTTTGTATCAAGGGTAAATGCATCAAAGAAAAATCCTTTTCAATTTCTCACTTTTTTGTACCTAATTTCAAATTTTTATTTAAAAAAAATTAAGTGGCCGCCATTTCTAAACAAGATGCGGACGTAACTGGTTAACGAACTCGGTCCAGTCTTTATTATGTACTATGTACACACCAAGTTACATCCAAAGTAAAAAGTGTTCTAGAAACGGTGTCTTAGAATCTAACACATAAGATAAAAATATTTTTCACGTTTTAAATTTTTTGTATTTAATTTTAAATTTTAAATTTTAAATTTTAAATTTTTTTAAATGGCCGCCATTTTGAAACAGGATGGCGGATGATCCTGGCCAACAAACTCGGTCGAGATATTTGTATGTACTATGTACATACCAAGTTTCATTCAAATCGGTCATAAATACGTTAGTTATATCATAACAAAAATCAGATCGTTTCAAAATGTCAGCCATTAGAAAAATTCAAAGTGCTATAAATCAATAATTTTTTAAGATATAGACAAAGTAAAAAGTGTTCAAGATTTGGTGATTTAAGATCTAACACATAAAATAAAAGTATTTTTCAACTTTTAATTGTTTCGCATTTAATTTTAAATTTAATTTTTTTAATTTTAAATGGTCGCCATTTTAAAATAAGTTGGCGGACGAGCTGGCTAACGAACTCGGTCGAGATATTTGTATGTACTATGTACATACCAAGTTTCATTAAAATCGGTTCATAAATACGTTTGTTGTCGCATGACAAAAATCAGATATACATATATATATGGTTATATATATATATATATATATATATATATATGTATTTATGTATATATTAACATTTGAACGGAGGGTGGTTTTGTGGTCTGGGAGTCATGATCGATGAAAATATACCAAAAGTTTCTGGAAGTGGGCCGGTTAATAAAAATTATTGTAAATTACACACGTAAGCCTGGAGAGGGTCGAACCCATGCTCTCTTTCGAGAATTAGAGCTTAAATATAGCGCCCTAGACCGCTCGGCCATCCTGACAGCATTTCATTAGGCGAGATTCTTCAACGTACATGTTACTTTTAATTTATGAGAAATAACTGATGTTATTAGTTTTTGCCTAATTACTAAAAAAGTACCAGGAACTAATTTCGATATAATGGAAGTGATATCAATTCGAGAGTAATTTATTCACTCTTTCATTTAACGCAAAAACCAAATAAATCAGTTGGATAGTTCCGGAGTAATCGATGAACATACATAAAAGAAAAATACATACGCGTCGATTTGATAACCTCTTCTTAGTTTTTTGATGTCCGTTAATAATTATTAGTATTTTATTTGTAAAATACATGTATAAAAATTATAATACTAAGAAGATTATTGCACACACGTCTGTCAAGAGTGGGATCCGAACCCATGCTTTCTTTCGCTTTAAATGAGACGCCTCAGACCGCTTGGCCATCCTGACTGCAGTCCGTTTGGCGTACTTATTCAACTTCCATGTTACCTTTAATTTGTGAGAAATCACTAATTTTATTAGTTTTTGCCTAGTTACTAAAAAAGTACTTAAACAATTTCGATGAAATGGAAGTGATACCGATTCGAGAGTAACCTCTTTCATTTAAGAGAAATACTAGTTTAGTTGGTTGGATAGTTTCGATGTAATCGGTGAACATACATAAAAAATACACATGCGTCGAATTGTTGATAACCTCCTCCTCTTTTTTTAAGTCTGTTAAAAAATTATAATGCGGAAAAAATACTATATATTTTACACGTATATCAGGAGTAGGGTTCAAACCCACGTTCGCTTTTGAGAACCAGAGCTTAAATCTAGCGCCTTAGACCTCTCAGTCATCCTGCGTGCACCCCATCCGGCGAACTTATTCAACGTCCGTGTTATTTTTAATTAGCGAGAAATTACTAATTTTACTAGTTTTTGTCTAATTACTAAAAAAGTATTAAACCAATTTCGATGAAATGGAAGTGGTACCAATTTGAAGGAATCCCCTTTCATCTAAAACAAAAATTACAGAAATCGGCTACATAATTTCAGAATAATCGGTGAGCATACATAAAAAACAAAACACATACGTGTCAAATTGATGAACCCCTCTCCTTTTTTGAAGTCGGTTAATAATAATTATTAGTATTTAATTTGTAAAATATATATGTAAAAATTATAACATGGAAAAAATTATTGTACACGTATGTCAAGAGTAGGCTTCGAGCTCTCGCTCCCTTGCGAGAACCAGAGCTTAAATCTAGCGCCTTAGACCACTCAGCCATTCTGCTTGCACCCTGTTTGGCGAACTTATTTGTTTCTGTTTCTTTATATTAGCGCGAAATCAATAATTTTATTTGTTTATGCCTCATTACTAAAGAAGTAGTGAACCAATTTCGATGAAACGAAAGTGGTACCAATTTGAGAGCATTTTATTTCATTTAAAACAAAAATAACAGAAATGGGGTGCATAGTTTCGGTGTAATCGGCGAACGTACATAAAAATTTACATACGCGTTGAATTGATAACCTCCTCTCCTTTTTTGAAGTCGATTAATAAAATGAAATAAACCGCTTACGAATATTCTAACGAATATATTTGAAAGGAAATCTTTGAAAAACACAACAGATTTTCCCACTAACTCTCAAAAGACATACATCTTATAGCTTGAGAAATCTTAGGCTTAGTCAATAAGGACTTATTCCGCTCAGAAAAGGTCTCGAGTTCGATCCACAGAACAGCTTAAAGTAAATTATAAATAAAAAAATAATTTATATTACATTATATAGCAGCTCAAAATCACTCGGGAAGTTCGAATTTTTTGACGATTGTTCGGTTTATCAAATTGAAATCAAATTATCATTAAAAATCAAACCTTGTAACGGAAAGTTACCGCTTCTTCAGACGGAGTTTTATTTTCCGAAACGAAACGGTAAATGTCTGGCTACTTTGTTGCCAGTAGTTTTACCGATAATTCACAGATTGTTTTATACTGTGTATTGAGACATTCGACTATATTTTTTTAAATTTGAATTGCGATTTAAATTTTTTTCCTATCTTAAACTGTCCATATATATAATACTTATAAAAGACAAAAAATGTAATAAGTGGATATGGTATACGACTTGTTTAGAAAATAATAGATGGAGTCGTTACTTTTACATTATTCAATATATATTTCTTTATGAAAACTTTAGAGTAAATTTCACTATCACATAACAATAGAAAATTTTATGTCTCTAAGTCTTCTGTTTGTTTGTCTATGTACGCTGGTTAGAGAAAGTGTACATGTAAAATAAAACATGCAAAATAAAAATTTATGCGAAGTTAGTCCATGGTAGGGGCTTCTGCTTTAAAGAATTTTAAGAGGATACTGGATACAAGAATCTTCAAATTTTCTTTTAAAAAATTGTTGCATTGAAATTTTCTCTGTTTTTTTTATGCTTAAATTGATGTTTAAATCATCTTTCTTTCTTAATTAGAAGAAAAAATATTATTTTTTTCGTTTTGATTTGTTTTCAATGTTTAACTTTCAAGCAATGATTGTCATGAAATGAGTCCGTATTTTTTAATGAGGAGTTTTTTCACAATTTCTCGGATTTAAATCGTTGTAACTCAAGAACTGTTAAAGATAAAGGCTTCAAACTTGGAACATATCTTTATTGATTGTTTTTCCTTAATTTTGATTCAGCAAATTTAAAAACAATATTTACTTTTCAAAGTATGATTTTTTTAAAACAAAAGTTACGTCATTTTTTTCTAATGTTTAGTTTCAATATTTTTTAACTAATATTTTTTAACTAATATTTTTAACAATGATGGATCAAAATTAACATTAAGATATTATTACATGATTATTTAATCTTAGAAAAATCGAAATTCTGCAGCTAATGTTTTGAGGGGTTTTTTTTTTTTTTTTCATTTTCATGATGGGTTTTTTCGCAATTTCTCGGATTTAAATTGCTATACGTCAAGAACAGCTAAAGATAAATGCTTCAAGCTTCTAACTTCTGATTCGTCTTTCTTGTTTATTTTACTTTAATTTTGACGCAGCAAATCGGATAAAGAAATTCACTTTATAAAATATCATATTTAAAAAATAAATTACATCATTTCTTTTTTCATATTTTTACCTTAAATATTTATTTTTAATAAATATTTTTTAATGCTGAATAAAAATTAAAATACAAATTATTATGTTTATTTAAATGTAAATAAATTGAAATTCTAGAAGTAACATAACATAAAAGTTATAACAATTTTAAATTACTCTACTTTTTAAAGAAATTTTGGATTTTATTAAAAAAAAATATGAGAAGTTTTATTATGTGATTTTGTGTATAAATAATATGATTAATCATCTCAAAAACATTCAAAAAATTTTACACAATAAATAAACATTATTTAAAAATGGTCCCAGACTCCCTTAATTAAAAAAAAGAAAAAAATCATTTTGAAATTAATGTTTTTAAATGTATTATGTTATTTACACTTTCATTTGATCTTCATTTACATTAACTTATTAGTGTCATAAAGAAAAATGCGAAAAAAAAAAATCATTGAATTTGAGATTGTTATAACATAGTTAAAATAGTCGTAGTACAGTGCTCAGCGAAAGTTTAGACAATGGTGTTTTTTAACCTTTAAATAAAAATTACGAACACGTGAGTTTTAGAAATGGCTATACATATTTTCAAATATATTTTAAACAATGTACAATAAAAATAATGGTTATAATGTAAGATAATATTTAATTTAACTGAAAAAAGCGAAATTTGCATATTGCAAAAGCTTAGACACTTTTTTGATTTTTTGCCAACTGTTCATAGATAAATGTAAATTTCCAAGTTATGATGTCACATGTCTGAAGTATTTAATTATACCTCGATATGGCATCAGTTAGTGAAGATGCCGCGAGCTAAAAATATTCATTTAGATGAGGTAATTGAAGTAGGGAAGCTGAAATGGAAAGGGAAGAGAGTTGCAGAAATTTCAGCAGCACTGAATCGTCCAAAGTGGTTTGTCTATGAAGTATAGTCTAAGGATGACTCCTCCAAAAAAAAAAAAAAAAAAACTTAATCTGAAAGACTTTGTGTGACAAGAAAATGCGATGACAAAAGGATCCAGAAAGTGACATTTACAGAAATAATGATTGTTAATCAAATTAAAAGAAAGTCAGGAATTTCTGTGTCGACGGATATGATGCTTAGATGATTAAAGAAAGAGGTAAATCAATTTACATGACAATAATAAAACAATCAGCTTTAAAATCTCGCTATAAATTGACCAGAATTCAATTAACTTGCAAACATACGTCATATGGACCCAAATGGTACGCTATGATATTCAGTAACGAAAAAAAAGTGGAATTTGAATGACCCAAACACGTGGGCATACTAATGGAATGACTTAAGCAAAGATCTTGGGACTTTATTAAGTTGACAAAAAGAAGATGAATTTTAAATAATTTGGTCCTCACTTAGCTTTAATGCTCGTAAATCTGTGGAGTTATTCGTTGGTTGCCAAGCAACACAAGACTACGTTTATACGTTGGAGATTAATTTTTAATCATTTGGGGAACTTTTGCTGATCTAAAGTATGGATTTTAGCACCTATTCATGTTTCACACAAAAGATGTACTTCGTCTAACTCTGAAAATACTATTGATCTCAACTGGCCGGCGTGTAGTTCTGATCCGGACCCAATCGAAAACTTTTGTAACATCATATGTCGTAATGTTTATGCAAATTTTTGTTATAGCTTTATTTTAATGAGTTTCGAGCTGCTGTTGAACATGTTTGGTACGAAATAGACCCCTAAGTGACGCAGCATTTAGTTTTTTCGATAAAAAGTCACATTCTTGCACTAACTTTTAACAATGCGGGTGCAACTCGATTTTAATTTGTAGTTATTTTTTCTGTAAATACACAAATTGTCTATACTTTTGCCACAATGTTAATTATATTTTTTTTGTCATTATATTTTATGTAAAAGGTAAAATTCAAAATTTGTTGTGTGTGAATAAATGATAAGTCACAACTAATATTTGACAGAGGAATTACAAACATTCGGTACATACTTCAGGAAATAGAAGCATAATCGATCATTGTCTAAACTTTTGCTGAGCGGTGTAGTAGTTGTAAAGTAGAAAGGCTGGCTCTCAATGATATGGAATGGGCCAGCCCCGTAAAGTAGAAGAGATTTTAAAATTAATTTACTCGTCATTTATGATGCGATTTAAATGATTTTGAGATATATTTTTTTCTTTTTTATGTCCCCCAAAATATAATTTGGGCCAATAATTTAAAAAGTCAGCCCTGGGATACTGACGAATTAAAGGACTGTTTATTTAAAATATTTAATCCTGATAAACTTTCTCAGTGTGTACCAGGGTGGTTTAAAGTTTAATAATGCTTGTGGTACAATTTTTGATTCAATAAATATTCATGATATCGAGGGAAAATATCCTTTTCAAATTATATTAATTTGTACTTGTTATGTAAATTGTACATTTAAAGGTTTAATTTCAAATTATTATAGTGTATTTTATTTTTTAAAGTAGTTTTTAATAAATTGTCATTTCTCTGCATTTTCGTGTTGTTCCTGAGTGTTAAGAAAGATTACACAAAATGCACTCGTATCTGTCAACAAACGGCTGCGAGCTATCAGTTTTTGAATCGGTATTAGATTTTAGATTCTACTTCCTCCAAATTAGGAAGTTGGTCCACTTTTTATGAGCAGTCAAAATAAAAATAGATACTATAAATCAGAAATATGTCCGCGAATATATTTGACGCCATAAATGCTTGATGGTGGCAACGACTTACTAATAATTTTTGATTGACTGTAACTTTTGTTATTACTAACGATCGCGTAATTCAAGTTTTTACTCCATCGATTGAAAAACAAAAAGTACGTAAAAAAATAATTGAAAACTAATCTTTTATGATTTTTAAAATAACTTTCAAGAATAAATTTCTTTAAATATAATTTTATTGTATGTAGCTCAATTACGAAGGATTAACAAATGCACATAAAACAATGTATACAATTAAAGTCTGGCTATGATTTTATAACGAAAATAAGACTTCAACAATAAAAGTCTAATATAAATAATAATAAAATCTAATCTAATCTATCTAATAGACTTTTTTAAACCATTGAAATTATCAGAATAAAAATGTTTGCCGTAAGTGGCGAAATCTTTGGCATTACATTATGTTTTTAACTCATAGCATGCAGCGAACATGAATATATTTTCATGCGCAATTTACTTCAACGAATAATTAATTTTTTTCTTACAAAAATGCTTCTTAATATTTCTATGGGGAAAATAAATAAATGATTGGAAAATATATGTTAAACTTCATTAATTAAAAAGTGGTTTTCATCTATGTTATGTACATCGAAAAGCATCGTCTGATCCTCTAATACTTTAAAATAGACGATTTCTTTTTGAAAATTGAATTACGTTGGCAGAAAATTCTCAGTTCTGATAGTTTTCTGCATTAATTTTCTAAGAACAATTGTATTTGAATACATTTTTGCTATTAAATGCGGAAAATAGTAGTTTTAAGACATTATTTGTGTTTTCAGTATTCTGCAATTTGGTATTTCTTTGAATACCGAATTAGTTTACCTTATATAGCAGAAGAATTTATTTAGCTATTGTACAGATCTTCCAATATAGTTTTAAATAAACACACTGTAAAAAATACCATATGTTTTTGAATATAAAAAAAATGTACTGTAATCAAAAACAAAAATATACAGTAAGCTCTTCCAAATCATCTAAGGTTTCGAAAACCGTTCCTTTACCTTTAAAAAATCTCAGAAAACTATTAGTTTTCGAAATTTAAAGAAGAATTTATAAAAATTAATTTTTATTATCTGCCCGTCCTTTTCGGAAACTTTTCTAAGTAGCTTTTGCAGTACAATAATCACTTTTTTCAAATCAAAATATCCCGTTTTCGGATGCTACCAATTTATACGAAACTATTTTGATATTCAGGGAACATGTTTAATAGTCAAACATAAAACATTAACAGTATTAACATTAATATGAAAATTAACATTATTTTGCTACAGTTGCATGCACAAAATCAGTTATGCAGCTGAAAATGTCTACTTCAGAATTGATAGAATCCGAAAAAGTGATATTTTGATTTGAGAAAAATGATTATCGTACTGTAAAAGTTACTTAGATACGTTTCCGAAAAGGGCGGGCAGCTAATAAAAATTATTTTTTATAAATTCTTCTTTAAATTTTAAAAGCAAATAGTTTTCTGGGATTTTTAAAGGTAAAGGAACTGTTTTTGAAACCTTAGGTGAGTTAGAAGAGGTTACTGTATATTTCCGTTTTTGATTACAGCACATTTTTGTATATTCAGAAATATCTGACCTTTTTTACAGTGCAACCAGTGAAGTGCAAGTATTACTTGCATATAGAAGGTACCGAACAATAAATACGTACATTTGTAACTGGTAATTGCTCTCTTAAAACCTCGTCCAGCAAATAACTCAAGTTGAGCCAAAATCCACTCATCACTTGATTTAAAAGTCATCTTCTCGTAAAGAGTTGAAATAACTTGAGTGAACGAGTTGTTTTTAAGCAATTTAAATCAAGACGAGTAATTTAAAAAAGCAATTTAAATCAAGATGAGTAAAGCGTTTGATAAACAATTCCTTCACGATCCAATAAATTACAGCTCTTTCATGAGCAGCCAAAACCACTCTTTCGTTTTAAGAGTGTGCATTACCAAAAGTACCTTTAACAGTTTTCATCTAGGCTTTAAAAGCCGATGGCGCATATATACGCTGCCCATGTCTTTATGTATATTCAAACCGTACGTGTATTTAAGATTTAATCTTTGGCTATTTATCGACAAATTCTTTCAGAAAATCATTACCATCGATCCTTTTATAATTTTGTGATTTTTTGCAACTGCAATGATTTTCAATTTCTTTGCTGAACAACTGCAAAACAAAATTTATGTGTAACCGAAAATGCAATTTTCTCAAAAACTATGTAAGCTAGGGTAATCGCAGTTTTCCTTGAAGGTTTAAAATAACTTCTACAATTCCTATCTTTTTTAATAATTTTAGTTTCAATAGATTCGAAACTAACTCTAATTCAGGAGATCGAAATAGAGGACGGGACACATTTTTGATGATATGTTCAAAAATACATTACCTGAAATTAAAAGAAATGTATATTTGAGTTCAGCCTTACGAAAGCTTTCACGGGATATATAAAGAAACAATATATATTTTTAAGTAACTTAATTAGCTGTTCTGGAGTTTTCCTAAAAAAATTATGAATAGTTAATAATGCATATATATGTTATGAATAAATTTTATTACTCAGCCAGTTTGAACTTACCGTGTTCAATATTTTATGAGTGACACAAGGACAGACAAACACAAAAGTGATCTTAATATTATTTCGTTTTTGCTTTTTAAAAACTAGCTAGAAATTCTTATTAACGACATGAAATTTTTCTTAATACATCTTCTTAACAAACATAAATATATGAATTCAAAAAATTAGTATTCATTTCAAGTATTGTTAATAATCTGGAATTTTCATAAATATAGAACCGAACGCAAACACATAAAAAATCGTTTTGTGAATCTTTTCAACGGCTATTTAAAAATAATTACTTAAAATACCTCTAGATAACATTTTTTAAAAAGTGTGTATTTTATATTCATGGATAAAACACTTGTTTAATTACAAGAAGATATCAATTTGCAATTACAAATCATGTTTTACGTTGTTTAATCAATTAATGTTTTCATATTTAATTTTATGATATTTATTTTAAACATATAAGATTTCTATGTACTTTAGCTGTTTTTTTAAATAAATTTAACAAGGTGATTAATTAATTAGTGTTTGCTGTACTATTGAAATATTTTTTTTAATATTTTTAATCTTAAAATTTTAATAAGACAGTGTGAAATATCAGAAATATTTGGAATGATAATTGGATACTTGTTAACATTTTTAATACCATTTTTTTCAACAATTATGATTTCTACATTACCTAATTAATATTGTTTACTGAAATATTCTAATATGATTAAATATTTTCTTTTTGAATTAACTAAATATTAATAAAAATTATTTATTCCATAGCACTTTTTAAATATTTTACTTTTGCTATAAATAATTCTTTATCAATTAGGTGTATATGATTGGTGTTTCAATAAATTTTATGGCCTGAATACTTTTGGGATTATCACTAAAAAGTCTGAATTTTAACTCTTTTAAACATAGGTTAATTTTTTTATGATTTTTGGCCAGAGGTTACTGTTTATATGGTTTAGTTTTAAATGTTTTTTGGGGAGTAGTGATTTTGTCTACATTGACCTTGATAAAACAAATAATACTGCGTACGAAATATATAGGTATGATTAAAAAAAGGTCTTTATAAGAATTTAAATATACTGTTTTCACTATTAGTATAATTATTTCAGTTAAATCATAATAAAGGATTTTTTTCGTATTTTTATATACATTATACAGTGTTTGCACAAAAATTAAAAGAGAGATTTCAACTATACAGGGTGATTCAGCTCGTCGGTGACAAACTTTAAGGATCGATAGAGCACACCTAGACGAACATTTTTGAATAGGGAATGTAGGGTCCCTGACGCGATGGTAAGGCGCTAGGCGCTTTCGAAAATTTGGGTGCCGAAATTCGAAACGTCATAAAAACTAGGGAAATGGTTAGATTTTCTTGCTTGTTGCGTCGAAATGATTCTGTTTGTTTAGACTTTCTTCAGTACCAATTTGATAAGCGTATCTCTTAAAACATGGATAGGGGGCGCTGCAGACTTTGGAGAGCTAGACAACAAGTTTAAGCCCGTTATTTTGATAATTTAACACATGCTCGCCAAAGTTTATACTCTAACTTAAAGTTTGAACCCAAAAGTAGAGCCCTGCAAAAAGCGTAAGAGCCGGAATAAAATGTCAAAGTACAGGGTGGTCGAAACTCGAAGGCTCCTAAGAGATAAACAAACAGATTTCTTGACTTATGGCATGCATTTTCATGATTCTGTTTGCTGGGGCTCTCTGAAACTCAGTTGAACGGTACAAAAAGAAACATCGATAGGGGGCGCTTTGGGCAAAAAACATAATTCGTTGACATTTCGGACGCTAACTGGAAACGGGGCGCTACGATCAGTTAGAAACAAAACAAGAGAGTAATTTACTTATCATAAGAAGCTATTAAAACTGCAGTTTGTTTGTTTTTTTTAACAAACATAGCTGGTTTCAATCATGCACAATGCGCGCAATAAAATTTACATAAAGTGCTTTTTGCTGATTTATGCAAAAGATATCGTACCATATCCATATGCAAAAGATACGTAATGCGTAGACGACAACGCGAGATGACGTAGTTGTATGCGCAGACACGTCTTTTGAACGTGCGGTACCTACTTAAGCTTCGGGTTACTTGTCTGCAGATCGGTAGTAGGATGGAACGGTACACAAACTCTGAATTGGCTGACATGCATTTGGCGTATGGCGCTGCTGGTTGTAATGGACGAGCCGCTCAGCGGTTGTACGCCGAGCGTTACCCCAACAGGCAAATCCCCTGCCATGCCTTCTTCGCTCGAGTACACCAGAGGTTGTCCACAACGGGATCTTTCGACGGAGGCAGGCCTGAACGGGAGCGATCAGTGAGCACCCCCGACAACGAAGAGGCTGTGCTTAACCTGGTTGAGGACAACCCAGGTCTTAGCACGAGAGATATCGCCAGACATGTTGGCATTTCGCAAGCAACTGCGTGGCGCATCTTACGTTCCCGGAATCTGCACCCCTACCACATCCAGCGGGTGCAGTTGCTCAGAGAGCAGGATTTTGGCCCTCGAGTGGAATTCTCAAGATGGTACTTGGCGATGAGATCCAGGGATCCCCGTTTTGTAAACAGCATTTTGTTTACGGACGAGTCCACCTTCAGCCGGGAGGGAATGTGGAACGCCCACAACAGTCATGTGTGGTGTGATGAAAATCCACATGAAACCAGAAGCCGAGCAGCCCAGGAGCGTTTCTCAGTAAATGTGTGGGCCGGCATTCTGGGGGATTGCCTCATTGGCCCTTATTTGTTACCTGAACGGCTGACAGGTGGAAATTACCTGATTTTCCTGGATCAAGTGCTGCCGCAGCTTCTGGAGGAGGCGCACGTACCCGAAGGTTCGCGTCATTACACGAACGACGTGCGTCTCCATCTAAACGCAAGGTATGGCCAGCGGTGGATCGGGCGTGGGGGTCCAGTTCACTGGCCTGCCCGATCACCAGACCTCACCTGCTTGGATTTCTTCCTTTGGGGTTACCTGAAGGCCGAGGTATACCATACACCTGTCAGCAGTGCTGAAGAACTTGTGGCGCGCATTGTGGCAGCTGCAGGGCAGATCAGAGATACTCCTGGCATTGTTGGAAACACACACTCCTCAATGCGACGGAGGTGCGAAGCCTGCATCATGGCCCAAGGTCGAAATTTCGAGCATCTTCTGTAGTGTTATTTTTTGTAAATAAATTTCCAGTATCATTGATGTTTTTGGTCTAAATTTATTCAGAAGTGTTGAACAGAGGTAGAAAATGTGTTTTCATTATTACTAACTGATCGTAGCGCCCCGTTTCCAGTTAGCGTCCGAAATGTCAACGAATTATGTTTTTTGCCCAAAGCGCCCCCTATCGATGTTTCTTTTTGTACCGTTCAACTGAGTTTCAGAGAGCCCCAGCAAACAGAATCATGAAAATGCATGCCATAAGTCAAGAAATCTGTTTGTTTATCTCTTAGGAGCCTTCGAGTTTCGACCACCCTGTACTTTGACATTTTATTCCGGCTCTTACGCTTTTTGCAGGGCTCTACTTTTGGGTTCAAACTTTAAGTTAGAGTATAAACTTTGGCGAGCATGTGTTAAATTATCAAAATAACGGGCTTAAACTTGTTGTCTAGCTCTCCAAAGTCTGCAGCGCCCCCTATCCATGTTTTAAGAGATACGCTTATCAAATTGGTACTGAAGAAAGTCTAAACAAACAGAATCATTTCGACGCAACAAGCAAGAAAATCTAACCATTTCCCTAGTTTTTATGACGTTTCGAATTTCGGCACCCAAATTTTCGAAAGCGCCTAGCGCCTTACCATCGCGTCAGGGACCCTACATTCCCTATTCAAAAATGTTCGTCTAGGTGTGCTCTATCGATCCTTAAAGTTTGTCACCGACGAGCTGAATCACCCTGTATATGCGTTGGCCATGTAAATAAAAATTTAGTATACAGTTGTGTATAAATATCTGTATATGATATACAAGACTGCAAAAATGAAGTTGAATGTACCATAATATATATTTTGAAAAACTTGTAGACTTTTAAACATTAATTGTTGAAAATACATCAGATATCAAGAAAACAATTCTCCAAAATATTGTCATGTTCTGATTGATCATCTTCAGAATATTAAAAAAAATACAAATTCAATGTACATAAAATGCTGGAATACAAGATCATCTGTATTATAAAATGCATATACAATGCCTTCTATATTTTCAACATTACCCATTGCTCCATTTATTGTATTCTTCCGAAACTTGTTCAACCATTCTACCCAAAATATTCGGAATATGAAAAGACAACGTATCATTAGATATTTTAATCTCTTATGTATAATTTAAGCTATTTCCTGAAAAAAAAGTTGTACATAAAAGCAAATACAAATAAATTTACTTTAATTGAATATAATGTTAATATTGTATTTTTTACTAAGTCTTGATAAGGCAACATTTTTCCAACCGACCTATTCCATCGTAATGGACGTAACATTTGATGATCGATTATTGTTTTCTAAATTGTGTAAAAAATTTACTAATAAAGATAGAACATTTTTTTATGTTTTAAAATATTTCTTATTAAGGATTTAAAAATCAAGTAACTGCAAATTGTTGCCATCTCTATTTTAGTCACAAAAATTGTATTTAAATTCTGTAACTGATCTAACAGATAAAAGACAAACGTGTATTCTGCCTTTATTGAAGTGTAAAAATTATCCAGATAAAAAAATTGATTTTATGTTCTTATCAGTACAAAGTAATGATAAATTGTAATGAATATTTTTTAAAAGTAATTTCTGATCAATAAAAAAAAAAAAAGAAAAAAGAAAAAAAAATGACATTTATATACTTAACTGAAGTAATATTATCGCTTTACAAACATAATAATGGTACTTAGTTTATGAATAGTAATTTACAATGCATTTTGTTTGCAATTTCTTTGTAAAACAAAATATATATATATATGTGAAACTCTTAAATTAAATATACATTTGGGTCATTCCATGTCAACTGGCCTAGAGGCTCCCACTCGACCCCCTTTTATTTTTATGAAATTGATACAGAATATACATGTCGGTATATGATGAACATTTGGAAACTGTTTAGTGCAAAAAGTTGTATAGTTGGAGCACCAGGGGTCCATTTGTACCAATCACTATTTCATGCTTGTAGAAAAAAAGGCCAAATCATGAAGTTTGGCATCATATTGCTCATGATATATGAAACCTTACTTATTGAAAATAGGTGATCTAGTACAACTTTTTGTGCTAAAAAATGTAATTGCAGTATTAAAAATCACAAATCAAAACTATCGTGATTACTAGGCCTCAAAGTAGGCCGTACGGCCAATCCGGTTGAATTTTACCCTTAGTTTAACATGCTGTAACTATTGCAAATATTATTTTAAAAATTTCTCGCTTTACAAACTAATTACCTATGGATATATCGTAAAGCTGCTGTAGTTGTTTTTTGATTGCTTAAATATTCATTAAATTATTGATGTTTAAAATCTAATAAAAAATTAAAATCGTCGATTTTGCCCCATATTCAAAAGCATATATCTCAAAAGGGACACTTCTGATTTGGTTACAATTAGTACCACTGGAAAGAGCATATCTTAATTTATAAAAAAAAACTTTATTTCATTTTGGGCCTCTTAGATACAGAAGGAAAATAATAAAATTCAAAAACCTGTTGTATGAGATAATCCAGATACATACAAGAAAGGTATATGTTACGACAGGGTCTTTCACTATATTTTGAACCATTCTTTTTTATTACAAAGATTAATGCATATAATAATTATCACTTTTTCTGGTCACAGTTACTTCCCCTTTACCATTATGAGTGATTTGTAACCGCATTGCCAATGAGTTTTATCCAATAACCAGGCAAGACTAGCTCCTGGTTGGGTATTGCATGTTTAACAAGATTTGTACAAAAATATTCCTTTTCTCTTTCAGTTTATGCTTTACATTACTGTTAAACATTCTGTACTAAATTTTAGCTCTATAGATTCTCATGATTATGATCAGAGTCAATGCAGCAATGGCTGTGCTGTTAATTCTTAGTGCCATTTGATAACTTATTGTGCACATAAAGGTTTTAAGCTTTTTAAAGAATTTTCCTTTGAAGAACAGGAGTAATTAGCCGAAGTTTATTGGATCTTGAAGAAATTTGTCTAATATGCTTTCATCACGAAACATTGCTTTTGCATAAATTTGAGTTTCTTCAGCTAACATGCTGTAATCCTTTCACTAAAGACAATCATTGTGTACGAAAATCTTTGCGGTCCATCAATTTAGAAAGTTCTAATCATTTGACAGACTAAGAAATTAAGAAAAATATCAAACCAGACCAAAAAATATATAGATCATGCAGAAAAGAATTCGAAGAAACAAGAACAACATGGTCCTCTTCTTCAAGCGAATTGGAGCAAGATGAAATAGATGTAACAGAAACGTTGAACAAAAGTCTAACAGCTATTGATTTATCCCCTTTAAAATTTCAACGAACTAACTTCAACAAGAGATATTAAAAGCTATGCAAAGCGAAAGATAAGTGAAACTGAAGATGTGCAATTTACCGAAAGCTGTTGCAATCGCAATCAATAAGAAATTTGACAAACTGAACCAATGAGTAATGTTTTTTATAGACTGGGGATCAGGAATCAACATAATGGGAGCTTGAATTAATCAAAACAATTAGTCTATAATAATCTATGGATCCCGTTAGGTACCCGCATTCAAAATTTAAAACATGCAATACCCAACCAGGAGCTAGTCTTGCCTGGTTATTGGATATAAGGGTCCATAAACAGGGACCATAACTCCATAAACAGGGTAATTTGGAAGTTGCAAAATACAAATTTATAAACTATGAAATAAATGACTTTTTTCTTCATATATAGCTTTAAAAAGTGATTTTGTATTAGAATTATCACCCATCTTTCATAATTTCTAAATTTTAATATTTTATTTATAATAAAAAAAACAACGTCCAGGGGAATGATGGTGAAAGCAGGGGAATAATATTTTCAAACAGAAGAATGACTTACCTACTAGGGAAATGATTCAATAATCTATAAAGCACTGCAGTCAACAATTAATGATAGAAAAATTCACATCAATGAATATTTTTAATCAAATAAAGTAATATACATAATTATTTAATTTACTGTACAAAGTTTTCACAATAATGAATTTTTAATAATACTGAATAACATTATTGAAAACATATTGGTTAAAATTTTTCATTTGAGAAAGAAAAAAAAATTGCTCTATTGTCACGTGGTTCAGGCTTCGCAACCTTTATCTCAATATCTTCAATGGGGTAACAATGAATACCTAAGTCTCTTGGCCATTTAAAACGTCCTGGTACACCAGAGTATGTCATGGCATTTATTTAAACTTCCCCTTACATTATTGGAAAGAAATCAAGGGCTTTTTCAAATGCCACCATTGGATTTAATAGATGATGAAGACATTTAGAATATCATAAGAAACATTTTTAAATAGAGCATTAACCTACTAAATTATCATTAACAAAATTAACAAGTTTTACATTCATCATATACCTACATGTATATTCTGTATCAATTTCATAAAAATCGAAGAGGGTCGAGCGGGAAGCATGTCAAAATTTAGGACACTTGACATGGAATGACCCATTTCGTAATCCTAACACTCAAAATATTCAAAGGTTTTATTTCACTTTGTTCATTTTTAAGTAGAAGAGGCACGTAAGAGCTTGTATCATGAGTTGGTTACGTGGAGTGATGACCCTTGCAACTTAACATGATTTAACATTCTCCCTTTAACCCTTTATCTTCCGACGCGACAGCACTTATAAGTACCATAAAAATTACTTATTATAAAGTTCTTTAAATACGTCAATTAGTTGTAATACTGTTTAGAATGAGTTAATTACATTACTTTATTTTGTTCAAAAAACATTAATGGTTACACAAAACAAAAATATTTTTAAAACGATGATTTCTTTTGCCTTTATATCTTTTCAGCTTTTTGGGTGCTGAAGGAGGGGCATGGGGATTTTTTAGTTCGGAAGTATTTCTATATTTATATTGTAAGAACATCATATTAGTACATTTTATAATTCTACAAAATACTAAGAAAGCATTTTAAAATAAAATATTCGAGTGGGTTTATAAATATTGCACAAAATCCCTGTAAATTCAAATTTAATTAATCCTTCTAAATCCCTCAAGCCTTCTAAAATCCTTCAAAAATTCATTAAATGATTATGAAAATCTTTTAATTTAGTTTAAACAATTTACGTAAAATTTTCATGAATTCATAACGCGGTAGATAAAAGGTTAATACTTACACATCATACGTAGTATAGAGAATGTCTGGTAATTATTTTAAAAACAGAAAGTTTTTTTTGCCAGATTTGCACGTTTCAGTCATTAAAGATTCCGGTAAACATATTTTTTGAAAAAAAAAAAAAAAAAAAAAAAAAAAAAAAAAAAAAAAAACATGCAATACATATGTCTGTGTGTCTGTCTGTTTGTAAACACACTATTCTTCCGAACAAATTGAGTTAAAGTCTTGAAATTTGGTGTGTACTTATTATATAATAATGGAAAAAAATCTATTCAATATCAATAACCTCGATTTTACGAAACCATTTTTTTCGGATTCTCGAAGAAATTTTTCTGATGTACATATAATGTTTCGAAATTGTTTATTTTAAAGAGTAAGCATGAAAACCAATGAAAACCCATAAATTTTCCATAAGAAATTTAATTTATGGGATAATTAGTTGTACAGATATTTGTAATCATATTTACCAAAGTCTTCGATTTTTCATGGCTCTACATTTCATTCGAATGAGTTCATTAATTCAATGATATATTTTAATCGGATATGAGATGCTTAATTCTACGTACTAAACTGATAGCTAATATTATGATAATTTTTGGAGTTATAAGGACGTTCCTTTTAAACAATTCAGTACTACTTGATTAACCCGTCGACAAAAAAACTATCGCCAAACTATAAGATCAGTTGTCAGTAATAGGTTATCGTAAATGGCACATTTACTTGACAATTAATAGATTACACGTATTTCCAAATGTTCAAAATACCAGGGAATTCAAATATGATGTCAAAATATCGCATTATTATATCGCATTTAGATATTTGTTATCCTACTTACCACACTCTTCGATTTTCCATGGCTCTATATTTCATTCGAATTTCAATTCAATGATATATTTTAATCGGATATGAGATGCTTAATCCTACGTACTAAACTGATAGCTAATATTATGAAAATTTTTGGAGTTATAAGGACGTTCCTTTTAAGCAATTCAGTACTACTTGATTAACCCGTCGACAAAAAAAAACTATCGCTAAACTATAAGATTAGTTGAGAGTAATAGGTTATCGTAAATGTCACATTTACTTGGTAATTAATAGATTACACGTGTTGCCAAGTGTTCAAAATACCAGAGAATTCAAATATGATGTTAAAATAACGTATTATGTTTAAATATTTACTTTTTTTTACAACTACAGTGTATAATAGATCTCCTAATGAGATTATGAATGTAACATTAATTAAGATTTTTGACTAAATGATTTGTTTCAGTCGCATTATCATATTAAAGAATATGATACAAAGATTCAGTTATGTATTCTAATTAGCATTATTTTTTTACGACTGCCTATTTACTGAAATCAGGAAAAAATAAGTATGTGAAATGGGATAAAATTGCTTTTTAGAACCCACTAACAGTAATTTTCTTTTAGGTATTCATTCACAAACGCATTTTAAAATCTTTTTCGAGATTTTTCCTCTTCTTTAAATAAAATTTTCTGCACAAACGTTTACCTGTAAAAGCAACGAGAGATATTGTATTACATATAGCTTTGGAAAATAGTTAAACCCTAATAATTTAGTCAAAATAAAACACGCATAAATTTACTTCAATTTATGTGTAAATAAATATATTTAAAAGACATTTATGATAATTCAAGTTAAACTGATACTGCCTAGTTTAAATTATCGCTTATTACACTGTAAACCTAATTATAGTTCTCAAAACTATTTCATTGAAATGTAATTAGCTAAGGCCTACGTCCCTTTGAAATCCCATTGATTTATCAGTTGATTTTGTACCTATTGTCAGAGATTGATTAAGAATTCGACATGTAAAGCTAATGACTTCAAATTAGGGATTCTCTCAACAGACAAGAGTAAAGATTTAATTCTATGCATAGAACGGCAGGCGAAATTGTCTGTGAAAATATGGAAATCGATTCAAATCAACGGTTTACATTTATCACAGAATATCAAATTGAGTAAAATAATAAAAATAGTAATAATAACAACAACAATAGTAATAATAATAACAATAATAATAATATTAATAATGATAATGATAATAATGATAAAGCTCTGTTACTTATTTTCTCGTATAATATAAACCTTGAAACGTAAAAATGAAAACAAACAAAAACAAACAGCAAAAAGAAAGCTCTCCAAACACAAAAGCAATTGAAAAATCACGTTTAAAAAACAGTAGAATTCAAATTGAAAGAAAACGATGAAAAGAAAGAACTATAGACATAAGGTAAAGAAAAATTCTATTGCAAAAAAAATGATTAATTCAGGCTTTCAAAAGAAAAATTAAGAAAGTTATGAATGGTGTTACCTAATTTATAAGAAAAATAAAATAGCAAAAATTATTCAGTGGTAATATTGCCAAATATGTTTTCACATTGTGCGCGCAGGAATACAAAACAAAAAAAAAAATATGTGTAAGTTTTGAACCACTTCTTACATTAGGGGAGACTGGGGTACAATGGACCACGGGGTACAATGGTCCACTCCCTATTTTTGATATTAATTCTGTTTTTGAAAGCCTCATATTTTAGTATATAGATGACAGTCATGAAGTAGTAAAAAAAAGTTTGAAACCATGTGCATAACTGACATTTTAGCCATTCTATGCTTGATAATTGATTTGACACAGGAGGAGTAAGACAAAAGTAAATATTTTCAGTGAAACATATCTTCATTTATTTATTACAGATTTGTAATTTGAAAGACATTGTGCAGCAAAATAAAAAGGTTAGACAATGCATTATTATATTTATTATAGCTAAAATAATAGAATTCTAAATTTCTTTTTTTATCATCAAGTTTTTGTCAAACTTCCATATGGGGTACAATGGACCATCAGAAACTGGGGTACAATGGACCATGGTCCATTCTACCTTATTTTTGTATCCCATGTTTTTAAAAGTTAAATGTTATATGTGAAATTCAGAATTAATAAATTATTTTACTTCTGTGTGTAGATTAATTAATGATTCATGTTATGTAATGCATTTTTAAAATATTTATTTGCATAATATATGCTTTCAAACATAAAAATTAGTCCAAATTAAGAATTAAAAAATTAATTTATTTCTGTGTGTGAATTAATTAATGATTCATGTTGTGAAATGCATTTTTGAAATATTTATCTATATAATATAAGCTTTCAAATTTAAAAATTAACCCAAAGTGAACTCCAAAAATTAGTAAACAAAACATTTTGTGCATTTGAGGGGTTTTTTTTATTTCATATAATTTGTTACATACATGCATCCGTAACAAGTTAGATTTAAATAAAATAGTAGAATGAGAAAAACAAAAATATATCTACCTATTAGTTTGTATCTGGATATAATAATTAATTAAGGTAAAATTCATTAAAAAATACAGATGATGTAAAGTAGACAGGAAAAATTTATTATATTTTTTCCTTAGTCATATATTTAGATATATATATTTCTTATTATAAAGGTTTATATTTAACTTCAAGTGGCATCATTGGACAAAAAAGATATATATATTATTTTTCATATTTCTTTTAGCAATGTCAAGAAACAAGCCTAGGAAAACCAATAGAGGTTCTGTGCCACATGAAGTTATGGAACAGGCTGTAAAATGTATTGTGGAAGATAATAAACCTAATTGTTCAATCTGCGACCGGTATAATGATTTAATGATAAAAAAATGAAGATTTTTTTTTTTTTACTTTAGTTAAAGCTAAAAGAGTGAATAAACAAATAAAAATGAGTAATAAAATGTGAATAAACAAATAAAAATTAATAATAAAATGTGAATAAAGAAATTATGATATAGTTTACCTTTCTTATCGTTAAAAAATGAACTACACTGATATATTTTTATTCAAATTACAAGGGGTCCATAGAGCCCCATGCTGTGGACCATTATACCCCGGCATTGGGGTAAAATGGTCCACTTTGTCACTTGCTATTTAAAAAAATATGTAAAAAAAAGTATGTATAATTATTATTTTTCAGTGGATGCAGTATGAACTTTAATGTATAGGTAACATGCATGTACTTGATCAAAAGAAAAAAAATCGATACTTTAAGAGTAAACAGTCAAAATTTACAAAAGTGGACCATTGTACCCCAGTCTCCTCTACATTCAAGCATCTGGCAATTAGTTCCATAATTTGTATTCGTGATTACTTATACCTTTATTTATATTTTAAGTACATCTTATTTCAAACAATTAATCTTATTTTCGGATATTTGATTTCAAAATATTTCATTGCTGTTGTTTCATTTAATTTTTTCAGATGTATCACAAACTATTCATTAAAACAGTCTTTTAGTTTTTTTTTTTTTTTCTTTTTTTTGGGCCCAATTTAGGAGACCAGTTGTTTAACTGAGACGACCAGTTGTAGAATTTACAAAACTTTTTAACATTTTTTTAAAAAATTGAATTAAAACTTATGATTTTCAAAAAGTTATTTTCCGAAAGATTTGTTTAGATTACAAATGAAGTGACTGATCACTTGATATTTCGAAAATATTCAAGAAAGGAAGTGAGTTACACTTCAAAATAAGTGAAGTGATCCGAAATCGGTTACTCTTCCTCAAGTAACATTTTTAATTTTCGTCGAATTTTAAGTAATTATTTTGTTATTTCGTTTCAAAATGTAGAATAACCGAACGTTCACCATTCCTAATCTTCAGATATACCCGCATACAATTCCTTGGTATAGAAACAGGTAATAAAGTCCAGGTTAAAGTTCTGCTCTCAAATCTGAGAAACGGGAGGTGCTGGGTTCGAAGCTAAACGCGCCCGAAGGCCTAATTGTTCGAAGTTTTCCATGGTTTTCTCCAAATCTTCAACTTATTTACGTGAATACATGTTAGGTTACCTTAGAGAGACTCCCACGGAGGGCCGTCCCCCCCCCCCTTAGGGCTTATATGTCTTGTGTTGATAATTGGCCGTCATAAATACAACGGCAACAAGCCGTTTTAGTGATACAGGAATAAGTTATCTCTTCATTCTTTTCTTTTGGAGTAAAATTACAATAGGAACCGAAACAAAAGTTAGAATAAAATGAACAAGTAATTAAAAGTTAGTTTTAACCACTTAACCGGCGACGGGTATGGGGAAACAGTGCTTTAACCCCCGATTTATCTCGGGGCAGCCGTTGAAGTGGTTAACTGATATTTAAAAAATATAGTGCAATTTAAGAAAAATATATTTATATATATATTGATTCCACGTCACACTTATCTGAATGAAATTTTCTTTAGAAAAGTTACGGAGATAAAAGCCTTCAAACAAATATTTAAATGAAGCTTCTCAAGAAATGTAAACGCTTAATAGTTTAGTTACGAAAACACAAAGAAATTTATTTCCAGTTATGTATAAATAAAGGCATCATCACGACAGTTATAACAATGCAGATCAAAAGTGAATCTGCCTAGTTTAAATTGTTGCTTGCTATATTGTAAACCTAATTATATGCCTCAAAATTGTTTCATCTTAATGTAATTAGGTAAGATCTCTTCAATATCTCATATACTTAACAGTTGCCTTTCTACTTATTGTTAGAGAATGATTTAGAATTCGACATGGAAGGTAATGTCTTCAAATTAAGAAATCTGAGAATAGACGGGAGTAAAGATTTAATTCTAAACATAGAATGCTAGGCAAAATTTGCAATAAAATCGCTGCATGATACAAGAAAACGGTTTGCGTTTTTTACAATGAATAAAATTTGTGATTTTTTTAAAAATGAAATTTGCTTTATATAAATTAGATGTACATGGCATAGAGATCATGCCAGTATTATTATTGACTTATTAACTTAAAATACTTTCAATATTTGGAACTAATGACAAGTTTAACGTTTATTAAATATTTTATTCAATAATGAACCCAATAATACTAAGATTTTCTTGGGTAATAATGCCAAGTGATAATATTACGTGTAATTATAAAGGAATCAAGAAGACGGTACCTACGGGATACCTACGGGTATGCTAAAAATTAATTTGTTCTATTCGTAAACTTTATCGCTGAAAGAAGCACGAAATAATGCCCGATGCCCGATCTAAATATTTTTCCGGTAAATTCTGTGATCGGAAGCCTATATGTTTATTATGAAATACTTTGTTTCTTACGGAAATTTGCATTATATTTCCCGTACTTTTAAAATGTTTTGGAAGGTTTTAGATGAGTTCGCAAGGTAGTTTGTAGTTTGAAATGTACTGCGCATTGAGTATGCCGGGGTAATAAAATGCCATCATTTATCGTTATCATTCGGGTTGATTCCTTTCAGAGCTGGAAATACATCCGAAGAGTTTTTAAGTTTTATTTTATACTCGAGAGCATTATATATTGTTGAAGACCAAACAGAATAAACAGAAATTTGTATATCCTAAGTGCTGCAATTTTTTTTTTCATTTCAGAAGAATGAAATATCAGATGTCAATTACTGCATCCTTATATCGCAATTAAAGTTAAGAGAAATTTGTCATTTCTAGGTTTGTAGAGTTTGTATCCTTAGACATAATTCCTAACGCATCAATTGATTCCAGGGATAGGGGTTTTTAGGTGTTTTAATAAATGATATTTTTAACCCTTTATGAACCGATGGTACCTTAAAGTACCATTGAAAAAAATTTAATGTAAAATTTACTTGCTCACTCTATTAAGAAAAGTTTAGTTTCTTTCTATCCAAAATATGAAGCTTGATCAAATTTAGAAAGGAGAGAAATATAAATACACTTCTTTTCGAACAATTGTGATATTTCCAGAAGAGTATCTTACGTTAATTAATCTGATTGTTTTTGTAAGTATTTTACAAAAAAAAAGTTATTACTACCGATATACTTAGTCAGTTTTAATGAAACAATGTCTAAATTTTGTATTATATTTATTTAGAATCTCCAGTATATCTTCAGATATTAAGGAAGATAATAATTGAGGTAAAGCAATTTCTTGATAAAAATGATAAAGCCGGCTTGATAAATTCGGTAGATAAAGAGGGTTAAAGTGTTTACATAATTTATTTTAATTAAATAAAACTAATATTACTTTAGAAAAAATTTAGTAAAAGCTGCTTGAACTTTCTTGAAGCATAACGATCACTGTTAGAAGTGAAAAAATTTACATGTCTTTAAATAGCACTGATCAAGGAATCACACCATTATATTTTATAAATACATACCTTCTAATAAATTCATTCTATTATGCATAGTTATTAAGTTGCTACAACAAGTTCTATATTTGTTTGAAAAAAAAATCAAAAACAAAATGAAATTTAGTAGAACGTTAATATGACGTTATTACCATATGTCATATTATAATAAATACCGGGTGATCCAGAAGTTCCGGGAGTTTTGAAATGCTAATAATTAGCAAACTATAAATAATAGAAGCATGCGGCTTTCACGGAAATGCTTGGAAACTTATGGGATTTCTTTTTTCGGCGAAACAATCATATTATGTTAGTTACACTTTTTGCCAACAGGTGGCGCTAAAATTGATAGTTATGTTTTTTATGATATGATACAGCTTATTTAAAAGAAAGAATTAGTGTCCAAGTGCTATAAATTTTCATTATGATGACCATAGCTTATAAGTACCACCGTTAGCCGATGCAAAACAGCGTGTACAGTACAGTATCTTCAGAGAAGAAAGAAATTCCAGAAGAAATTTCTGTTTATCGTGGTATTACAATTGTACTGTACTTCGAGTCACCATCAGCTGATGATTTTCATATAGTATTGGCAAAGTAATCTACCTCATTTATGATTACAACAAACATTTGGGATCTCCTGCTTCTATTACGTTCCTCCAATGAGGCCTTTTCTCAAACCTTGTTTACCATAGCATTTCACATTTGTAATGGCCATCGAATCCTTTGCAGTTTTGACTTCACGTATTGTACGATAAGAATACAGCTTGACAAGCAAAGAAAGCATGTCTAACCATAGCAATTACTCATAAAATTTTGTATCAAAATTCCTTTCAATTATTTAAAAAAAAAGTTTTTGAACATAAATCACTCTTAAAACGAAATCTTATCGATATCCCAGAAAAGAAGTTTCGAAACGAACTCGTATTTCTATATAACGCATTGTATAGGGACATTGAGCCTTGTAAAGCACCGCCACCTTTTGCTAAAATTGTAACTATATTTAAAAAAATTCATTCTAAACAAAAATTTCGCATGTTTCTGAGCATATACACTGTATTGCCATTGATTATTGGACACTTGCGATTTTAGACATTTTACTAAATATCTAGAAAAATACATGAGGAATCATCTCGAAACTCTTAGTGTATAAATATAATAGTATACGTCATACACCTCCGTGAAGATTTTTTACCGAAACTCCATAGGGGACCGTCAACAAATTAAAAAAGAATGAATATCTTTTGAATAACCCTGTCAAAACTAATGTAGCAAAAGCGCTCAAACTCTAGATTATGATTGAATGCCTTATTGTAATAAACTGTGTTCATTTTTATGCAAATGGCATGCATACTCGCAGAGTAATTAAGGGTTTTATAAAAATGGTCCCAAATGTTTCCAAGTTTTTTCCTTATAATTTTCAGAGTTCTTAATATAAAATAATATTTTTTTCAGAAAATATGACAAACAACATTGCACTCAGTACCCTGTAATCAGAATTAAAAAATAATGAAAATTGTATACAAAATGAGTTGGTTTACTAAATAATTTTTTACTGAGCATGCGTCAATGATATCAAAATTTCATTTGCATATTATGTTAGCTAAATGTATAGAGCAACTTTTGTGAAAGTCACAAAATCATAACTTGAAAATTCTGAAAATAATCGTCAATTGAATTAGTTGAAAATCCGTTATTCTCAAAATGAAGCAAAAACAAGAGGGGTTGTATCCATATATTCATTGATTAGTGTCAATATAGAATACACAATACACAATACGGGATGTAACGACTACTTTTGGATAAAATCCCTCATTTTTTTGCTTCATTTTGGAAACAACGGATTTTGTCTTTTTTCTATAGACGATTACTTTCAGAATTTTCAAGCCATAATTTTGAGACTTTTACAAAAGTTGCTCTATACATTTAGCTAACATAATATGCAAATGAAATTTTGATATCTTTGACGCATGCGCAGTAAAAAATTATTTAGTAAACCTACTCATTTTTCATACAATTTTTATTATTTTTTAATTCTGATTACAGGGTACTGTGTGCAGTGTTGTTTGTCATATTTTCTGAAAAAAATATTATTTTATATTACGAACTCTGAAAATTATAAAGGATAACCTTAGAAAAATTTGGGGCCATTTTTATAAAAACCTTAATTACTCTGCGAGTATGCATGCTATTTGCATAAAAATGAACACAGTGTATTACAATAAGGCATTCAATCATAATCTAGAGTTTGAGCGCTTTTGCTACATTAGTTTTGACAGGGTTATTCAAAAGATATTCATTCTTTTTTAAATTGTTGACGGTCCCCTATGGAGTTTCGGTAAAAAATCTTCACGGAGATGTATGATGTATACTATTATATTTATACACTAAGAGTTTCGAGATGATTCCTCATGTATTTTTCTAGATATTTAGTAAAATGTCTAAAATCGCAAGTGTCCCATAATCAATGGCAATATAGTGTATCTGAAAACCGGACCTTTGTATTGTACATAGTTTCCTAATTATTAACATTTTAAAACTCCTGAAACTTCTAGATCACCCGGTATATGAAGAACACGTATATAAAGAAAAATAACTGCATTTTTAATTTTCATCGAATAGAATTAAAATGCATTATGACCGACTTTAAAAGTGTAAGGTTAATTTCTTTTTTAATTGATGCTATGATATTCAAAGGTATAATGCAGGGGAAAAAAGGCAAATTTTTGACATTGCAATAGAAGAAATCCAACACAATAAAATATATTATGCTAAAATTTGCACTTTGTTAAGTGAAATATTTGGTTTTAGAAAATAAAAATCGTAAATTTAACAATCATGGATTTTCCATATTTAAGTATGTTATTGACAGTTACACGTTTTTAGAAATCGATAAGTATTAGGCAGTATTTTTATACAAAGATTTGCGGCAAAGTTAGTATAATTACTTTTTTTTATTTTATTTTTTTTTTTGCCCTTATCTTATGTATAGAAAAAATAAATGTACATACAACGGACTCCTAATAATTTTTTAAATAACCATCAGTAACATCTAATTATTCATTCATTAACAAATGTTTTTTTTTTTAAATATTTAAATTTTTGCTCCTTATCTGCTCGCAATTTTCATTAGAACAACTTCCATGAAAGAGCGTTTAAAGAAACATTGAAATGCAGTTTCTGAAGAAATATGAAAGTTAAATAGTTAAGTAATAAGGGTAGTAGAAAATTTACGCCCAGTCCAGTTATGAATAAATAAAAACATTTAAATTACGGCCATAAGAATTCAACTCGAAATTGATGTTGTCAGATTAAAACGATCGCTTAATTCATAGTTATCCTAATTACATTTTCGGAAACTATTTCATCTAAATGTAATTAGCTAAGCCGTATGTCTCTTTGAAATGCCATGGATATATCCTTTGCATTTCTCTCTATTTATAGCCGAAGATTGATTTAGAATTGGACATGGAAGCGAATGACTTCAAATAGGATTTCTGACAACAGAGATGACTAAGGATTTAATTTAAAACACAATTATCACAATTATTGTGAAAAGAAAAGGTTATATATGTTTGGTTTCTGCTTTTTTTAACCCTTTCTGGCGCAAGGCACTTTCATTGCTAATGTGTTGAATTTAATAAATGGCACCATTATTTATAAACAAATATATTTGTAACTAAGAAAAAGCTTTATTTCATATAACCATTAGATTTTGCATGGATTTATTAGTTTTGTTTCACTCTATCTATTGCCGAATATTGATTTTTTTTTTTCGAACCGATGATCAGGCCCTACCTGCCGAGTTATCTCAGCTTAACGAGATACCTGGTATCAGGGCAGGTGACCACCTAATTGCCACGTAGAATAGCGTTATTATATGCGGAAGACGGACAGACGGACGTATAGAACGACGACTATAGCTGCTATACAGGGTGTCCCCTCTCAACGGTGGCCAATGGCTAATTTCTAAACCGTTGGTCATAGACATATAGTTCCAATTGTAAAAATGCTTTAAAAAAGGCAAAGAATTGTTTTTTAAGCGATTTTGGTCAAAAAAATGTTTTACTAAAAAATTACGAAAATTAAATTTTTATACAGCCCCCTCGGTCCTATAAGTGATATTTAGTAAAAATTTTTCAACACTCTAGCAAGTAATACAGAAAAGGTCCCATTCATGTAACATTAAAATTAAACGAGTTATGAAACTTTAAATTTCATGACTTAAACCACTTTTCTATAGCTGGAAACGGATGAGTTCCGATGAGCTTTAAGGGAACGTACACTAAGTGCTAAAAGTATTATAAAGGGAGTCGATTTCCAATGCTGTTCAAAGGCTACTTCCTAAACTATTTGTCATAGACATATAGTTCCAATTACAAAATGTTTTAAATGAACGATTTAACTGAAGGCGCTGTCACCGTATAAGTTTTACGGTAGTGTTAATTATAATTAATTAACTTCTAGATTAGTTATTAAAATAACTGAAGACATGAATTTCAAAATTCTCTTTATCGAAAAAATCAAATTTTGGGAAATAGCGAAAAAACTTTAAATGCATCTATTGGTTTTCATTATAAATTTTGAGATTGCATTGTTACAATAGTGGAGGTTTGTATAGACTGATAGAGAAATCAAAAAGCGATAAGTCCAGTTTTGAGATTCACATCCTCAATTGTATTTTTACGTATGATTTATTTTGTAAGCAAATGAAGCTGATTCTTTTCGTGATTTTATTTTAAAAAGGTATGTTATTTTGATAAGCTTTTATTTTATTCATAGTTTTCGTATGTACATTTTCCTAGTTCAAAACTTATATTCAAATTTTAACTCACTTTCAAATATCTGATTGAGGTTCAATTCCCATACTTATTTAAACCCGATGACAATGTAATATTAATACGACTTTAGGTGCGTCCCATTTATTTATTTTATAGGACTACATCAAATTCTATTAGGTTTAGTAATTTAATAGAGCTTTGAATATGTATCATTTTATAACGATTTGTGACTGTTGCTTTTCATAGTTTAATTTAACAAAATTTCTGTTATTTTTTTACTTATATTTTTAGCACAAATTGCATATTTTACTTTACCATGTAAATGTCAACATAAATTTTGAAACAACATTGGCGGTCATTGTAAAAAAAATTTTTACTCTCAATGTTTAAAGTTAAATTTTCTATTTGATGTTTATTTTTATTTCCAGTAAATTTGTGACTGACCCCTATTTTGCAGCAAAAAATATGCTTCAACTTTGAACAGCTATAACTCGGTCAATTTTGATCGCAAAGGAATGGGACTTTTTTTGTCTTACTTGTTAGAGTAGTGGTAAAAATTTTCTAAATATCACTTATAGGACCGGGGGACCGTATAAAAATTTAATTTTCGTAATTTTTTAGTAAAACATTTTTTTGACCTAAATCGCTTAAAAAATAATTCTTTACCTTTTTAAAAGCATTTTTGCAATTGGAACTATATGTCTATGACCAACCGTTTAGAAATTAGCCATTGGCCACCGTTGAGAGGGGACACCCTGTATATTTACATCATTAAGAACACGCCTAAAATTTGGAATTCCGCGCTGTTCTATGGAAAAGAAAACTTATTCTGTTTGTTCTTTCAAATTTTACACTTTCAACAATATTTTTTTCATTATGTTGATAGGTTATTAGCAAATTGATAGGAAGGGTCTTTACCCCTCTGTAAGCTCCAAATTTTTATGTATTTTCCCAGTCATAAATTATAAACAATGAAAGAATATTTTTTACACTTTTTAGTATTTTTTAAATTTTAGTAAAAATTTTATAATATTTACAGTTATCTTTAAAATATTTTAATCTTACAGAGGAGTAAAAAAAACATTCCCGCCTCCGTGCTGAAAAAAATGTTCTTTAAATTTACAAAATTGAATGCACAAGAAAAAAAAATTATTTTTCCCATTAGATAACATAAGATTTCCCTTTTTTCTCTCCTCCATTACTTTAATTCTTTTAATTCTTACATATTTTTTACAAATGGAATAGCATTAATCAATATTTTTATAGATATGTGGAAAAGCAAGTTGTTTTTACCATTTGGACAATAGTTTTGTGCTCTGTAGAGAATCTGAAGTATATCTGAATGTTTTCATTCGTTGAATTCCGCAACTTATTTCATTTTATTTCATTTTACTCGTTTTCTGTTTGATCTATGTTTAGTGTCCAAAAATTTAATACTTCTGCTTTTTATTTTATTCGTTTTCTGATTGGTCCATGCTTAATGTCTAGAAATGAAATACTTCTGTTGCCACGATGACAAAATAGTATTAAAAACTAAAAAAAAAAAAAAAAAAACTCTATGACAAATTTAGATACAAGTTTCAAACAAGTTGAATATAAAAGTGAACATTGTTCTGTATATGATGGTATAAAAATTAATAATGTGCAATGTTTAGAAATTTAAAAATTTTCACTACCGAAAATTGTTAAACTGAAATTTCATTTAATATCTGTTTATAACTGGCCCAGAACAATTAAGGTGGCTCTAAATATCTAGGCATATTAATAAGACTTTGTTATTACGAAAGTTACTTTGTGATCATCATAAAAATGATGTTATTATTATTTTAAAATCGTTTATAAGTCTGAGATATAGTCTTTGAAAATATTATTTTCCAAATAGTCGTTGTAATTTTTTAAACCATATTTTTTTAAATGGGGGGGGGGGATTTTTTTTATATTGTTCTTTTGCAATTTATGGTGTATCGAAATATAAATGTAAATACAAAAGGTTCCAACAAACAACGAAAGTTTAAAAGGTTTAAAACAACGAAAGTAATATCTAATGATTTATTTATTCACAAATGTGCTTAAAATTATTAGTCAAGTTTTTACATCTTATCTGAACAAAATCATCCTTAGAAACATTTTAGTGAGAAAAGCATTGAAATAAACATTTAAATGCAGATTCTGAAGGAATGTAAATTTTTGACACTTGAATAAGAAGTACTTACGTATATTTACGCCCAGTTAAGTATCCACAAATATATTCAAAGTACTATCAATTCAAGTCAGAACTGATATTGTCAAGTAAAAACGATAGTTTATTTCCTCATAATCTAAATATACCGGGTGATCCAAAAATCAGGACGAACTTTAAAAATGAATAGTTCGCAAAAGAACCAAGATACAAATATATGATTTGCACGAAATGGATAGAAATGAAACCGGGTTTTGCGTGGCAACGAAAAAAAAATAGTTCTGTTAGCCGCCGATATGGACTGCAACGTCTGCTTCATTGTCGTGGCCACAGCACACTGAAAAAAAAATTTCAAGAGGTTACTAAAATTTTTTTAGTAAATTTGTATTCCACAGAATTTTTTAGTAAAAATTACAAAAAATTTTTTTTGCAAGTGAAACAAGCATTTCTTCTGTATACTGAACAAAAGAATTTTTTGTATAACTAACTTAAAAATTTTTAGTATGAACCATCAAGCAAAATTTAGTAATAGCTCCAAAATGATTTTTAATAAACTTTACGTACGCCTGAAGGGCAGGAGCTTCCTTCGAGCTACATCCAGACTTCGGAAACGATAGATTTTCGGCAAAACCGCAATACATGGCAGCACCAAACATTGTTACCTGCTCCGACAGGATTTTTATAATCCCTTTATTAACGAGTACTTACGCTACATACATTCGGGGCTATTTGGCTGTGTCTAGCATCGAACCCGGAACCTTTCAGCCTGGAGTCCGTTACTATAACCACTATGCTATCAAAGCCACACCAAGTGAGTTTTAGTAATAGCTATTAAAAATATAAAACTATTAACTCCATTCTTTGCTAACTTTTTTCTAGTAATTCATACAGATTTTCTAGTAACCGACTAAGATTACTAAAAATTGTTTACTAATTACAAGGATCACTAAAGTTTTATTAGTAGATCGACCCTTTTCTTTACAGTTCAGCGGCTGTTGAGGGATACCCACTTCTATGACATGACGCCAAAGAACCTGTAGCTTTAAATTTCTAAATCATTTTGTTCAATGCAGAAGATGTTATTGCTTTTTTGCTATTACCCTTCATGTAGCGATATAAAAAGCGATATTATTTTTATATCGATTGTTGCTTTGCATAATCCTACATCAGTAATCTAGGATTGCCATATAGTTGGTCGCAACAGAATTATTTCTTTTTTCATTGCCACAGAAAAACCCGATTTCTTTTCCATCCGATTTGGTGAAAACCGTATCTTTGTAACTTGATTCGTTTTCGAATTATTCATTTTTAAAGTTCGTCCTGACTTTTGGATCACCCGGTATTTCTAGAAACTTTTTCATTTAAATGTAATTAACGGAGTTCTTTTGAAATCCCATGGATGTATCAATTGCCTTTTTTCTATCTATTACAAAGATTGATTTAGAATTCTTTATAGAAAGGTACTGATTTCAAATTAGACATTCTGGAAAAAAAAGTGATTAAAGATTTAATTTAAAACATAATTGGTTTCTATATTGTGAATATGAAAATATGAATATACTTCGTTCTGCTACGGCTTTTTAAAATAACCAACAGTAAAATCTTATTTTTTGTTTGTTCACAAATGCGTTAAAAATATTAGTCAAGTTTTAGCTTTTTATCTTAATAAAATCGTCTATAAAAACTTTTCCGCATGAAAAATTTGAAAAAAAAGCATTTGAATACGGGTTCTGAAAAAAATTAAATGTTTAATAATTGAGTTGTAAATTGCACACAAAAAATTATATCAAGATGAATATTTACAATTAAAATACATTCATAACAGTTTCAGCTGAAAATGATATTGTCAAATTAAAACGGTCGCTTATTTCATCTTAAACCTAATTATATTCACCAAAACTATTTCGTCTAAAAGTAATTAGCTATGGCTTATGTTCCCTTGAAATCGGAAGGATTTATTAGTTGCCTTTCAATCTATCTATTTCCGTACACTAATGTAGAATTCGACATGGCAAGCTTATGACTTCAAACTAGGCATTTTTACAACTGACATCATTAAACACATAACTCATAGCATAACTGGCCCATTTATTGGGAGAAGAAAAAATTCGCTATAATTGCTTTTTAAAATAACCTACAATAATATCTTATTTGTTCATAAATATGTTCAAAAGTATTTGTCAAGTTTTTGGCACTTGCATGAAACAAAACTTCTTTAGGGAAATTTCCACGAAAAAGCAAAGAAAGAACAATTTAAATGCAAATTTTGAAGAAATTTAAATGCTTAACAGTTGAGTAAAAATTTACACACGTTACGAATGTACAACAGAATATTGTACATTCAGATATATGTAAATAAAGATGCATAAATTGAAGTCATAATGATTTAGTTTAGAGAAATATTGTCTCGTGGAAACGGTTGCTTCTTTCATCGTAACCTAATAATATCTCTTAAAATTGTTTCATCTTAATGTAATTAGCTGTGTCTTATTTAATTTGAACTCGCATGGATTTATTAGCTGCCTTTGTCTCTATGTATTTCCGGAGACTGATTTAGAATTCGACAGGGTAAACTAATGACTTCAAATTAGATATTTTGACAATAGACATGTTTAAAGACTTAATTCAAAACATAATTGGCTCATTTATTGTAGGTAGAAAAAATGTACATACATTGGGATGTTATTGTTTTTTTTTTTTAAATAACCAACAATATTATCTTATTTTTTTATTTATTCACAAATGTGTTTAAAAATATTATTCAAGATTTAGCCTTCTATCTGAATAAAATCGTTATAGAAAATTTTCCATGAGAAAAATTTAAAAGAAGCATTTCAATACGGGCTCAGAAAAAAGTAAATGTTTAGTAGTTGAGTGAAAAATCACATGCATAAATTAATATCCAGTTATGAATAAATACTTATATTTAAAATACAACCCCAACAGTTCCAGTCGAAAATGAAATTGTCAAATGAAAACGGTCACTTACTTCATTGTAAACATAATTATGTTTCTCAAAACTACTTCATCTAAATACAATTAGCTAACACCTATGTCGATTAGAAATCCGAATACATGTATCAGTTGCCTTCCTCTCAAACTATTGCCGGAGACTGATTTAGAATTTGATATGAGAAGCTAATGACTTCAAATTAGGCATTTTGAAATAGACATGATTAAAGACTTAATTCAAAGCATAACTGGCCTATTTATTAAAGTAGAAGAAATATATGTACATTGGGCTGTTGTTGCTTTTTAAAAATAATTTACAATAATATCTTATTTATTATTTATTCACAAATCTGTTCAGATGTATTAGTCAAGTTTTTGGCTTTTACTTGAATGAAATCCTCTTTGGAAATATTTCCATGAAAAAGCAAAGAAAGAATAATTTACATACAGATTTTGAAGAAATTTAAACGCTTAGTAATTCTGTAAAAAATTACACACGCAAATGCACATTCAGTTATGCATACAGAAAGATATATAAATTGCAGGCGTAACAATTCAGTCTAGAGAATATTTAATAGTGGAAACATTCGCTTGTTTTATCTTAAACCTAATTCTATTTCTCAAAAATATTTCATCTAAATGTAATTAGCTAAGTTCTATGTCCCTTTGAATTCCAAATAGATTTATTTTTTGCCTCTCGGTCAACCTATTGCCGGAAAATGATTTAGAATTAGACATTGGAAGCTAATGACTTCAAAATAGCTATTTTGACAACAGACATGTTAGAGACCTAATTCTTAATATAATTAGCTAATTTATTCTACAGGGTGGTCATAAAAAAACTTTGCCGATATACGGAGCTCTAACGGCCAGTCCGCTCAACCGATCAAAATGAAATTTCAGATATAACTATTCGAAGGTTTCAGCTCGAGATTCTGTGAACAGCAACAAAATGGCGCTCACGGTTACGGTTATAGTTACAGAAACTCGAAAATTTCCAATAGCAACACCCATTTTTTTTCATCGCAAAATGCTCAGCACATGCGAAAACCCTAAAGAGCGTTGGAACCGTACGTGTATCGCAAGAAACGGGCATGTTCACAAAAAACCGTTCTGGGAATCCTCCCCCCCTCCCCCATAGAAAAAACTCGATTGGGGCGCAGGGAGGAAATTTGCATATGACACAGAGTCAGCACACTAACCTTTGATTACAATAAAGATCGGAGAAAATAAAATTTTTATTTTGATTACACATTTTCCACATGGGGGCCATCACCATGCAATGTGTAATTGCCTGGGATGGCACCCATGTGGAAAATGTGTATTCAGAATAAAAGTTTTAGGTCTACAGTTCCGTGAAAAAAGCAGTTGAAAAGATAATTAAGCCAGCAAAGTACAAAAAAGCGCGTTGTTCGCCATTTAGGAGGAAACTTGTTGTTTCGTGGTGTGCTGATAGTAATTACAGGTAAGTTTAAATTCTTATTAGATATTGTAAAATTACTTTAAATACTGAAAAGTGGGGTGTTTTAGAAAGCTTTTAAAACATATTTTCGATTGCTATTGCGTATATTGCTTAAAAACATTTTCTTTAATTATTTATTACAAGATTTAATAAATCTACTCCCGATTCCCAATATGAACACCTTATGTCTACATTGGAAGTACAGCAGGTGAATATTCAGATTCACAAAAATAGAAAACTAAGCAAAACCAATTGCATTATTTCATAATATTTTGTAGTAACTTAGGTGACTTGCATCGGTCTTCGAAGAGCCACAACCGAAAACGACCCCCGTTCTAAAGTGCATCTTCTGAAGATATTTACTGTGCCCTACCCTCCCCGCAATACTTTAAGATATATTTTTTATCCCCTCTCATCTAAAATTCCATAGAAGAGTGGCTCATTCATACTATCCATAGTAGGGACTAGTGGTTCCTTATATGAACATTTATAAACATTTTTTGTTTTTATCATTTAAATAAAAACCGTAATAGTTACAAGGTCGCTAATTTTAATAATAATAGTCAAGAGTCCAGAGATCATGGTCATATATTTTTGGAATTCTATCACGTGTATATGGGGGTGAAAAAAATATATTTTCCTTAGGGTGTCCACATTAGGCACAGGTACTATATATAAATATAGAAATTAATTACAAAATTAAAAAAAATAACAACTTTGAAATGTTAAAGAAATATTTATTTTTTGCTTATATGATTAATATTAACGAGCACTTGTTTTCGCGTGAATCAATTAACTTCTTAATTTAAAAATGCTTGAACGATGTAAACGCTTAATAGTTGAGTAAAGAAGTCATACATGTAAATATATATAAACATATAAATAAATTTGTATAAATTGCAGTTTTAACAATTCAGTCTAGAGAATATTTTCCAATAGAAACGATCGCTTGCTCCATTGTAAACCTAATTATATTTCTCAAAACCATTTCATCTAAATGTAATTAGCTAACGCCAATGTCCCTTCTAAATCCCAGTTGCTTTCTCTCAATCTATAGCCGGAAAATGATTTAGAATTCGACATGTAAAGCTAATGACTTCAAACTAGATATTCCGACAACTGAAATGCTTAAAGATTTAATCCTAAACACTATATATTAAGCAATGTTTGCTATTAAAAAATCTATACCGAATCAAAATAACGCTTTACGTTTATGACAGAAAGTTAAATTTAAGGACATTTCCATTGTGAATAGCTAAATTAAATATCTCTGACGTCACATGTAAATATTATCACAGACTATTAAAGGGCTTTATATTTCAGGTGAAAACTATGCCTTGAGAATGTTTATATTGTGGTAGATTTTGTTTTGTATAATATCTTGTTTGTATTTCCATTTTTAAATGACTTACTTAATTTACATTAGATATCTAATTGTAGGTTTTTTACAAAGACAGCATTTGCCTTTTTTACTTTTGATTTTGTTTGCAGATAATTTTACGAGAGCACTGGTACTTTTTGAAGCCGATTCAGAATATGAAATATTCAATGAAAATATCCTAATAAGTAAAGGCCTTTAAATAGGCCCTTAAAAAATGGTAAAATCGGTTTTCTAGAGAATAAACTGAGTTAATAAGCTATAAATAAATAAATAAACAAATAAATAAATAAATAAATTTAAACTAAATTTAAAAAAGTCATTTAAAAATATTCAAATGCAAAAAAGATATTTAAAAATTTTTCTCTCATATGATTAATATTAGCAAGCTCTTGTTTTCCCCTTTTGTGAATTAACAGATCAGGTCAATATTTACAATGTTGTTTTTGACGTTTTGTATTGTGTCTGCAGATATTTTCATGAGAATACTTTCAGTTCCGATTCCAAAATATCCAATAAAAATTTCCTAATAAAAATCTCTGACCAAAACCGTGAAAGCAAAAAACGGCTTGTTTTTTAAAAAAAATTAACCCTCATTATCAAGTATAATAAATAAATTAAGTAATTAATTAAAAATTAAAAATAGAAAAATAACTATTTTGAAATAATAAAGAAATATTTAGTTTTTCTTCCATTATATGATTAATATTAGCGAGCACTTGTTTTCGCGTGAGTCAAGTAAATTCTTAATTTAAAAATGCTTGAACGATGGAAACTCTTAATAGTTTAGTAAAAAAGTTACACATGTAAATGTATATCCATATATGTATAAATAAAGATATATAAATTGAAGATTTCACAATTCAGTCTAGAGAATATTTTCCAATGAAAACGTTTGCTTGCAACATTTTAAACTTAATTACATTTCTCAAAACTATTTCATCTAAATGTTATGCCTATGTCCCTTTGAAATCCCAATAGATTTATCAGTTGCTTTCTATTAACCTATTACCGGAAAATGATTTAGAATTCGACATGGAAAGCTAATGACTTCAAATTAGATATTCCGACAACAGAAATGCGTAAAGATTTAATCCTTAACATAAAATAGTAAACAATATCTGCACTAAAAATATGGACACCAAATCAAAACAACGCTTTACGTTTATGACAGAAAGTTAAATTTAAAGACATTAATAATGCGAGTAGCTCTGGATTAAATTAAATACATTTGACGTATCATGTAAATAATATTTACGCAGACGATTATTTAAGGTGATAACATTAACTCGAGAATATTGAAACACACCGTAATCACTGGCGATAAATTGAAAAATAAACTAAAAAACTTTGTAAAATCACCATAAAATTGAAAATTAAGCAGGACACGTTTCGAGCTACAACAATAACAGCTCGTACGAGCTGTACCGTTATATTTGAAACCTTTGAAATATTAAATGAAAACATCCTAATGATAATATCTCTAAAAATTCCTCATAAAAATAAAATTAGAAACGATTTTTTTTCCAGATAAGTACCAGTTATCCAAAGTAAAAAAAAATTAAAATTAAATAAAAATTAAAATAAATTCTTTAAAAATACTGAAATGCAAAAACGTAATTTAAATTTTTTCGGTTGTGTGATTAATAATAGGAAGTGCTTGTTTTTCTGTTAGTGAAGTAACAGTTCCGATCGACTTTTGCAAAGGTCGTTTCGACTTTTCCAATTGTTTATGCAGATATTTTCATAAGGATACATTCAGTTTCTAACCCGATTCCGAAAGCAAAATATCTAATATAAAATACTAAACAAAACAATAATAGTAATAGAAGGATTTTTTTTTATTTAACCCCCATTATCCAACGCAAAAATAACAATAAAAATTAATTTGAAGTACTGACGAAATATTTATTTATTTATTTATTATTTTTTGCTTATATGATTAACATTAGTGAGTACTTGTTTTCGAGTGTATGAAGTAACCTCTTAACTTAAAAATGCTTTAACAATGTAAACGCTTAATTGCCTTAAACGCTTAAAAAACCGTCTATGTCAAAATCCAGTTATGTATAAATAAAGATATATAAAACACAGCTATAAATTTCAATCTAGAGAATATTGTCTCATGGAAACGTCGCTTGCTTCATTGTAAACTTAATTATATTTCTCAAAACTATTTCATCTAAATGTAATTAGCTAAGGTCTATGCCCATTCTAAATCCCAATAGATTTATCAGTTGCTTTCTCTCAATCAATTGACAGAAAATTATTTAGAATTCGGCATGGAAAGCTAATGATTTCAAATTAGATATTACGACAACAGAAATGCGTAAAGACTTCATCCTAAACATAAAATAGCAAACAATATTTTCAGTAAAATTATAGAAACCGAATGAAAACTATGCTTTATCTTTATGACAAAGAGTTAAATTTAAGGAAATTTACAATGTGAATAATCCTGTATTAAATTAAATACCTTTGATGTATCATGTAAATATTATCAGCGCAGGTTATTAAAGGGCTATATAACTCAGATAACAACACTGGCTCGAGCATGCTTATATTATGGGATATTTTGTTTTTATAATATATCATTTGTATTTCCAGTTTTAAAATGACTTACTTTGTTTTACATTAGATATCTGATGTAGATTTTTACAAAGACCGTTCTTGATTTTTACGAATTTGTTTGGAGATATCTTTACGAGGATATTTGCATTTTTGAAACCGATTCCGAATGCGAAATATTCAGTGAAAATATCCTAATAAAGATAGGCCTTTAAACAATCCCGTAAAAGTAAAGAAACTATTTTTTTAGAGATTCCCAGTTATCCAGAACAAAAAATCAAATTTAAAATTAAATTAAAAAGACATTTAAAAGTATTCAAAAGCAAATTTGAAATTTTCTCTCAGATGATTAATTTCGCGTGAGTGAAACAACAGATGAGGTCGATTTTTACAAAGGTCGTTTTAGACTTTTTCGATTTTGTTTGCAGATATTTTTACGAGTATAATTTAAGTTTGGAACTTAATTCCGAAGCAAAATATATATTGAAGATATTCTAGAAAAAAAAAAGCCTGTAGAAAAAATCATAAAAATACGAAAATGGCTTTTTTAGCTGCGTCCATAATTATGTAAATATGTAGCACCTATAGTTGTCGTTTACTCCGTCCATCCGACTGCCAAATTGTCAATCTGTCTGAAAATTCCAATGCAAAAACTACCCAATCGAATCGTTTGGAGTTTAAAATATATAATTGATGCCTAATTTTATAGATTAATTTCATATCTTATAAAAAAATGAATGTATAGTTTAATTACAAGGACAATCAAATGTATTACATTGCATTACGGCTATAAAAAAAAAATAGCTTCAAATGCATTTAAATGATTTACACTCTCCCAAACATAATAAAAATGTTATGAATTTATGAAGTATATATTAAAATATACATTCTGTGCATTCTATAGTGCAATAAATATCGTTACTGATTTACAGAGTCACACAAAAGTATTCCATTACATAATGGTACACTGTAAAAAAAAATGGTCGATCTACTAAAAAAACTTTAGTGATCTTTGTAATTACTAAAAAATTTTTAGTAATCTTAGTCGGTTACAAGAAAATCTGTAAGAATTACTAGAAAAAAAGTTAGCAACGAAGAGAGTTAATAGTTTTATATTTTTAATAACTATTACTAAAACTCACTTCGTGTGGCCTTGGTAGCATATTGGTTATAGTAACAGACTCCAGAGTAAAAGGCCCCGGGTTCGATACTGGCCGCCGCCAAATACGCCCCGAATGTATGTAGTGTAAGTACTGGTTAATAAAGGGATTATGAAAATCCTGTCGGAGCAGTTAGCAATGTTTGATGCTGCCATCTACTGCACTTTTGTCGAAAATCTTCTGCTTCAGAAGTCTGGATGCAGCTCGAAGGAACCTCCGGCTTTTCGGGCGCACGTAAATGGTTATTAAAAATAATTTTGGAGCTATTACTAAAATTTGCTTGGTGGCTCATACTAAAAATTTTTAAGTTAGTTATACAAAAAATTATTTTGTTCAGTTTACAAAAGAAATGCTTGTTTCACTTGCAAAAAAAATGTTTGTAATGGTTACTAAAAAATTCTGTGGAATACAAATTTACTAATAAATTTTTAATAACCTCTTGAATTTTTTTTTACAGTGTACAAAAGAAAACCTTGTTTGGAACGCGTTTTAATTACAATAAACTATTTCACATTTTATGAAATTGATAAATATTTTTGAAGTTTACTACAAGTTACTTCCTCTATAATAGAAAGCATATAGTATTTACATGGACACACAAAAGATTTCGGCTACTATACTTTATCCGAAGTGCTGTATCCTATTACAGAAAGATCTGAATATTTCTAACACATCGTTATAATACGGACGCACCACATCTGCTACGTTTGAAGTGCAATTTCCAAATTGTTTAATGAGTGTCTTTTGCGACGCGGAGTTGCTGTTAATGGTAATCTCTCAAGTAATTTTTAGAGCATATTAATCAACTGTATCAACCTGGAATTTAGATTTTTTGAAAGCTGCCAATTGTCCTGTAAACTGTTTCATACTCAACTAGAATGTTTTACAGATAAACAAATAGCCAGCCTTAATATTAAATTTTTAATTATTATTTTTTTTCTTTACTTTTGCATTTGTAAATTCAGCTATCCTGAACAAAATGCCTATTTCAGAATTGATAGCGACCTAAAAAACGAGTTTCAAATTTTGATCTCCGCGGAATGGGCGGAAAGCAATATTTCTGCTCATACTGCCTACGTCTTTTTTGCCGGTATTATAACGGAAGCTAGACAGCAAAGAAATAGACTGGAAATTTGAAAAATTGATTATATGACAAATTGAAAAGGGAAATTCGCCAATTTTCCGTGAACAACAAACCTAAAATTGTTACTAGTTATTCACCTTAACCGGAAACGTACCATCTGCGAGATGATTGCGACTACATCAGTGACGTAACAAGAGAAGAAGTCGCAGAAATAGAGAAAGCCAAATGAACATCCCCTGTTTGAAGAGTTTAGAGACATAAATTCTGTGTTTTCAGACTTTTCTGGTTAATTGTGTTGCAAAATCTACTTACTTGTGAAATTTCATTTTTCTTAGATTTTTAGAAATACCCGAGTTATTTGAAGATCACAAGTGAGCGAGTGAGTGACAAAAAAGCGCTTTTCCGGAATCTAATATTTCGAAAACAACTTAATACATAAACATGAAATTGCGGAACCCAGTACAATGTAAAAAAAGGGTCGATCTACTAAAAAATTTTTAGTGATCTTTGTAATTACTAAAAAATTTTTAGTAATCTTACTCGGTTACAAGGAATCTGTAAGAATTACTAGAAAAAAGCTAGCAACGAATAGAGTTAATAGTTTTACATTTTTAAAAGCTATTACTAAAACTCACTTGGTGTGGCCGTGATAGCCTAGTGGTCATAGCACCGAATTCCAGGCTGAAAATACCCGGGTTCGATGCTGGACGCCACCAAATATGCACCGAATGTATGCAATGTAAGTACTCGTTAAATAAAGGGATTATGAAAATCCTATTGTAGCAGTTACCATGGGTAATTATCTCTGGACTTCCCCTCCCGTTTAGAAACATGTGAGAATAGAGCAGGTAGCAATGTTTGGTGCTGCTATCTATTGCGGCTTCGCCGAAAATCTTCCTCTTCAGTAGTCTATCTTTTTACCCACTGGATGCAGCTCGAAGGAAGCTCCTGCCTTTCGGGCACACGTAATGCTTACCAAAAATAATTTTGGAGCTATTACTAAAATTTGCTTAGTGGCTCATACTAAAAAGTTTTAAGTTAGTTATACAAAAAATTCGTTTGTTCAGTTTACAAAAGAAATGTTTGTTTCAGTTGCAAAAAAAAAAAAAAAAAAAAAAAAAAAAAAGTTTGTAATGGTTATTAAAAAATTCTGTGGAATACAAATTTACTAAAAAATGTTTAGTAAACTCTTGAATTTTTTTACAGTGTAGAGTTTGGTCTCACAAACATGTGGATAAAGGAAAAATCTCTATATAACTCAATAAAACGAAGTTATGACGGGATAAAAAGTATATAGAAAGGTTCATTAAAAGGTAGTTTCCGACTAGTGCGAACTTGGCGGGCGCATTGCCGTGCTCCCAGATCTAATATTTCAAAGTTTACTAAATACAGAAACACGATTTAATGAAGCCTAGTATAATTTGATCATGCAAATAGGTATATAAATGAAGAATTTCTATATCAATCTCTAAAACGAATTTATGGTGGAGTGAAAAGCATGTCAAAAGGGCTATGGATATGGTAGCTTCCGGCTAGTACGAATTTGGCGGACGCACTGCCGTGATTCCAGATCTAATATTTCGAAAATATATACATTTATATTTGAAATATTTATTAAATACAGAAACATAAAATCATGGAACCTAGTACAGGTTGAACATACGGACATGTGTATAAAATAAAAAATACTTCTATGTCACTCCCTAAAACAATGTTATATAGGAGTGGAAAACAAGTCGAAAAATTTCAGGAAAAAGTGCCTTTCAGCTAGTTGAAACTTGGCGGACGCACTGCCGTGCTCCCAGGTAAATGGCAATATAGCATATAGATTGTTCCTTTCCTATTTTACTTTTGGAAAATTTTACTCCTGAAAATTGTTTTTAATATTAAATCAAACCGTTAAATTTTATTTTATTCACGTGTTTTTTTAAATCATCTATAAATTTATGAATAAAAATGTGTGTTGGAAAGCAATCTAAATATTGTTAAGTACTTTAAATGTATTGAATTAATAAAAGCCCCTCGAATAAAACATTTGTTCTTTTTTAAATGATATAAAACTTGCAGTTAATATACACTATTACGCGATTGGATAATTTAATTTTATGTTTGAACACATAAATTGTTAAGAAATAAATATATTTATATTTTTTGATTAATTTTCAACCCAACTAAAAATGAAACTCTGCTTACAACAATTGATTTCCAGAAAGAAGCAATAAAATAACTTGAAATATAATGCACATCCCCAAATCAAAATCCGAATTTTTAATATACAAGTAAAAATATACGAATAAAAATTGACGTGTACGAATAAAAAATGTCCGTTAATACTTAACGTACAACCATAACAATTCGGATTACAGCCTAAATTATCTATTAGAAATGGTCACTAGATTTTAAACTTAATTATATACCTCAAAACTGCTTTATTTAAATGTAATTAGCTAATGTATGTGCTAATAATAAATTAAAACCCCTCGTAGAAAAAAATTGTTGTTTTTAAGTGAGATTTATATATAGACTTTTACGCTATTGGATAATTTTATTTCATTTTTGAACACATATAAATTATTACGACATAAACGTATTTATATTTGTTTGTATAATTTTCAACCCAACTAAAAATAAAACTCACCTTACAGCAGTTAATTTTTAGAAAGAAGCAATAAAAAAACTTGAAATGTAATATGCATCCCAAATCAAAATTCGAATGACTAATTTACGATTTTAAAATATACAAGCAAAAATTGACGTACAGTTATGCACGTCAATACATAACGTACAACCAGAACAATTCGGATTACAGCCTAGATTATCTGTTAGAAATGGTAACTAAGTTTTAAACTTAATTACATACCTCAAAACTGCTTCATCTAAACGTTGTTAGTTAAGGTAAAAAAAACCCTCGAATAAAACATTTGTTGTTTTTACATGATATGAATTTGTAGTTTATTTAAACCTTTACTCGATTGGATAAATTTATTTCATTTTTGAACACATAGATTATTACAAAATAAACGTATTTATGTTTTTTTGCCTAAATTTCAGCAAAACTAAAAATAAAACTTTCCTTACAACACTTAATTTTCAGAAAGAAGCAATAAAACAAATTGAAATAAAATATGCATCCCAAATCAAAATTCGAATTCTAAATTTATAAGAAAAATTTATACAAACAAAATTTGACGTACAGTTATGTATGTCAGTACTTAAAGTACAACTATAACAATACGTAACACAGCCTAGATTATCTATTAGAAATAGTCACTAGGTTTTAAACTTAATTATATACCTCAAAAGTATTTCATCTAAATGTAATTAGCTAATGTCTACGTCCAATTCAAATCCTATAGATTTATCAATTGTCTTTCTCTATGTCTGATGTTAGAGGTTGATTTAGACTTAGATGTTCAAAGCTAATGCCTTCAAATTAAGAACTGTTGATATCAGAAAAGTTCATAGCTTTAATACCAAGGATATGACAGTAAATCATATTTAAAGGAAAAAAAAATAAGGAAATTTATTCAAAGCAAATGTTTACGTTTAGAACAAAGAATTAAATTTCAAACAATTTTCATTTAATAAAATATTGCGGAAATACATTAGACAACTTATTTATTAAACAATTGATATCTCATAAGAACTTGTTAGAATTGATATCTCTATGTGTATGGTCTATGCATAAGGTCTCTAGATATATGGTGATATCACATGTGCACTGAAAAAAAAAAAAAAAAAATTGTAATTTTACAGATGTAAATTTGCCGAAATCTGTATGCTTACTGACATTTTACCTGTACATTCTAAAAAGAAAGATGTAAATTAAAGAATTAATGTTTATTAAGCTACAGAAATCTGTAACTTTACAAACGAATCTACAAAAATTACAGTAATCTTACTATAACTTTATCTGTAACATGGATTGTAGTTATATAACAAATTCTTGGAATCCCAGTTCCCTAAAAAATTCTTAGTAACCTTACAGAATTTTTGATTTTCAATGCAAATCTGTATCTATTACATGCAATTTTCCTGTTGCCGTTACATAAAATTTCTTGGAAACCCAAATTCCTAGAAAACTTTTAGTAACTTTACAGTTTTTTTACAGTGTAGTATGGAATAGATTTTCTACACATTACTTCTATTTCAATAATATTATTACATCCTCAAATTAAGGCAACAATGATAATATAAAAATCTGCGGTTTTATGTTACTTTTATCGTTTGGTATATATTTTAACATCTTGTATTAGTTAAGAGATAGAGGTATTTACGTTTACACTGTACGAAATATAAAACAATAAGTAAATACATAAATAAAGTCACTAAACATTATCTAGGAAACTAGGATTTCGAAAACAGTTTTATGTAATGTCAACAGCAAAAATTCATGAAAAAGGATCGGTTACATGAATTTTGGCTATTACGGTTACATGTAAAGTTCAGGAAATTGCAGTTTCCTGGAAAAATGCAGTAATTTTACAGATTTCTTTTTACAGTTTATGAAAGATGAGTCAAAATTAGGACATTTTGTGCATTTCTAAGGTTTCGTTCATCTCACTAAACTGTTGGTCTCATGTCTCTGTCCGTTTGTCACAGGGCTCATACTCGGAAACTATTTATACTCCAGACTTGGATGTTTTAAATATGGAGCTGAATGCTCCCTGACCTTACCTAAATCATACCTTTTTTTTTTTGAAAACGTCTTAACTAATGCATGTGTTTTTTGGGGGAAACCAAATGAAAATATGTTCATAGCTGAAATGGACGTTGATTAACATATTTTATGGCAGGACACTGTAAAAAAAAAATCTGCAAAGGTACTAAACATTTTCTAGGAAACTGGGATTCCAAGAAATTTTCATGTAACGATAACAGGAAAAATCCATGTAACCGATTCTGAAACTTGGATTTTTGCTGTTACCGTTACAGGAAAAATTCTAGGAATCCCAGTTTCCTAGAAAATGTTTAGTACCTTTGCAGAATTTTTTTTACAGTGGGAAGCCAGATCAGGATTATTACGCTTCAAGGACTTGCAAGGACCGTTTACAAGAAATTTTGCGATGCAATATTCGCCTTATGTATTGAAAAAAATATTTTCTGATAGATTATTTGTCAAAATTTCAGTTACCAAAACATTTAAAACCCTCTGAAAAAATTGATGAGTACGTGTGTAACGGACGGTTGCCCGTTGGGGATGTTCTGGTGATTGTTGTATGCATACATGACTCGAGATATAAGATAAAACCAGTTCATTTAAACGGTTAGGGCTCAAGGCAAGTGGAGTTTTCCGTTCTTTAATTTTAGTAACTAGTTACAATACTAAAAGATTAGAATCATAAACTTACACACAGCTCTGGCACTAGCCTCAATCGGGGCACTTCGAATCAACTTCTCATGTAAGCTTCAGCTAAACTGCTAGATAAAACTTTATTAAACAGTCCGTGGCTGTGCAACACTCTTTATTAACTTTGAAATACTCAACGTAAATAATTACCATCTCTTTCCAACGGCAAACTTCTCAAATCGCTCCGCTCTGAATGAACTAAGTCGTCAAATGCTGCTGGCGGCTCACTGCAAAACTCCTGGCTAACTCATTGGAGGCTCAATAATAACTTGCTATAACTCGATCTAGATCAATCCACTGCTTGTAATCACCACCTAGCTAGCTTGCGCCGCAAGACACACTCACACACTCAAACTCCAAGCTTTTATATGCTGCAAACTGAGATACTACAAATTTACATATTACTTCTAACCACGACTTAACTGTAGAAACCGAGGAAGATACACACGTTCTAGAAAGTTGAAGTAAAAGCGAGGATAGGTGTCGCTTTCACGCTACACATGTTAAATCATTGACGTCACGATCTCCAAAAATGCTAGAGTGCCTTTATCACAAAGGTCACTCCCTCACACGTGTCCTGTGGATATAAAATTAGTTAACAATTTTGTCGCTTTTAAGTGATTTTAATCAATTTAACTTATTTAATTAAAAAAAAGTTGTTTATTCTAAATATCTTTTAGCATTTTTGACTTCTTACTTAATTAAAATGTACACTTGTCAACGAAAAAAATTGTCACTAATGATTTATTTCCTTAAAATAGAAAAAATTTCCGAATTATCCGGCATTTTTTAGCCACCCTTAAATCCATCTAAATTCAATATTTTTGTCCGACAGAGCAAATTTTCTTTTTTTCAACAAAATTAATTGGGAAATTTATATTTTTTTTTAATTTTGCGCGGTTTTATTTTTAAAGTCTTTATGAAGTTGGAAATGTGAAGCTTGTTTAAATTAACCAATTTGTATTGATATCTTATACAGACAATAATCTATTTTATATAAATTTGCGGAACAATTAAAAATTTAACCCGTAACCGGAAATGCACCATCTGTGATATGGTTGCGTCTACATATCTATCTCTTGCACAAAAATGAACGCGTACCCAAACTTTTCACGCTTTCTAACCCTTACGCGGTTTGTTTTTTACCACTCCCGTCCATTTGCAACACCTGTACATTTTTAGTTATCGAAAGAAAAAATATTTTATTTCGCACGCAGTGATCACACTGTAAAAAAAAAATCTGTAAAGTTACTAGAAGTTTTCTAGGAAACTGGCATTCAAAGAACCTTTTATGTAACGACAAAACTTCCTGTAACAGACACAGATTTTGAACTGAAAAAAAATTGTAAGGTTACTAAGAATTTTTCAGGAAACTCGGATTCTTAGAATTTTTTATGTAACTGCAACACAGGTTACAGATAATATTTTAGTATGATAACTGTAATTTTTGTTGAGTCTTTTGTAAAGTTACAGATTTCTGTAGCTTTACAAAAATTAGTGTTGTAGATTCACGTCTTTTCTTCTACAGTGTACAGATAAAATGTTAGTAAGCATACAGATTTCGACAATTTTAAATCTGTAGAATTACAGACTTTTTTTATCAGCGTACGCAATTGGCCCTGTACCAACTCTATCCATTTGCAACACCAGTGCATTTTTAGTTATTGAAAGAAAAAATATATTATTTTCTACACAGTCTGTTCAACGACGTGTTTCCGTAAATTTGCTCTGAGATAATGGAATGGCTAGACCATCAAAGCGGGAATGCTATGATAATAGAAACTTTGAAGAAATACTGTGGATAATTGTATAAAGAAAAAAGTGATATAAGCGATGTGGAAAGTATTTATGATGAGGAATAAATAATTTCTGAGCAGAAAATTGTTCAATACTTTAAAAGTAATGATTGCATAACAAATACATGTATTTAGAACTTGTTGCAATATATACTATACATTTTTTAAATTTTTTATTTAAAAGAAATGTCATGTATTATTAAGAGACGCAAAGATGAAAGTGTGTAAAAAAACCCGGAGTATTTTTTCTTGCACTCTCCTAACATTACAGCGGTAAAACTGAGACCAAATATCAGCGAATGAGACGTTTGCGTAACGCAGCATATTATGTCGAGGCCGAGACTCATTTTTTATATTATTTTTCGTCGCGTGTGATATATTTTTAAAACATTGGTTCTCAATTTACTGTGCACGGCTTAAAAGTGCGTCGTGCACTGAAAAAAAATATCTAATTCTACGGATATAAATTTAAAGAAATCTTTTTAGGCCTGCTAATATTTTATCTCTATGTTTTATAGAAAAAAAATTAAATTTACAAAATTAGTTTTTGTAAAGTTACAGAAATTTGCGACTTTCTGAATGATTCTGATGCAATAACAGTAGTAAAAAAGTCAATAAAACTCGAGTTATTTAAACTCTTTTTTGAGAAGCTGCCTTTCAACATTGAGATGAGTGGATTTCAGCTCAACTTGAGCTATTTTTTGGCTGACTTTTTAAGAGAGTAGATCGTCGCAAAATTACCTATTGGAAAAGGAAGCTTATCAAACTTATTTAAATTTTACAAAACTGTTTCATCTATATTTAATTAGCTAATATACGTGTATCTTTGAAATCTCATAAATTTATCTACTGCCTTCCTAAACGCTTATTTTTGGAGATTTGATTTAAAGATCGACATGCAATCTAATGTCTTCAAGCTAAGAATTTTAACTAAGAATTTTTTTATCAGAAATGCTTCAAGATTTAATATCAAATGTCGACAATGATAGTTTCCGTAATACACAAATAACAAGATTTTCAATGGAAATAACATTACCAAGTTATATTAAAATAATTCTATATTAAATAGATGAATGGTATTTAACCATTTCACATACTTAAAAATGACTTGTGAAAGTTTTATTTCTAACATTTTTATTTTTGTTAAAAGTTTTTTTTTTAACTTATGCTATTAAAATTTTTAAACTTTTGCTACATTGTTACTCCTCCGATATTATAGAAAACGATTACTTCAATGCCTTATGCACTCTAAAAAAAATCTGTAAAGGTACTACACTTTATCTAGGAAAATGGGATTCCAAGAACTTTTCCTGTAACGACATTCAATTTTTGTCGACATTTCAACAACGATTTTCCTGAACAAAAACTCAAGTTTTAGAATCGGTTAGATGGGTTTTTCCTGTTATCGTTACATGAAAAGTTCTAGGAATCCCAGTTTCCTAGAAAAGGTTTAGTACCTTTACAGATTTTTTTTACAGTGTGGAACTTTTCTCATTGGTCAAAGTAAAGATATCCTATAAAAGCGGAGGAATGTCGATGCAGCAAAAGTTAAAAAATTTTAACAGCGTACAATTAATTATGTTTGTATATTTCAGTCTATTCTTGTTACTCTACATGTAATTGTCAAATTCTGTTACAATGGCCTTACCCCCATTTCTTTGATCTACATTTGTGAGACTTAACATCGATTAAAACGGATATTTTGCACTCTCCTTCTTTTGCGTTAAATTTTATTATAAACATTTAAAACTAATTTAGCATCGTAATGTACACTGTAAAAAATCTGTATAAGTACTAAACATTTTCTAGGAAACTGGGATTCCAAGAACTTTTCATGTAACGGTAACAGCAAAAATTCAAGTTTCAGAATCGGATACATGGATTTTTCCTGTCCCCATTACATGAAAAGTTCTTGGAATCCGAGTTTCCTAGAAAATGTTTAGTACCTTTACAGATTTTTTTTCTTTTTACAGTGTATGGATCAAAAACCAATATTCATCTTTTGAGTTTGGCAACAATCATTACATTGTTTACAAAATGGCGCAATGAATGAGTCAAGCTGGAATTCGATGATCTACTGGTAAGTTTCATTTTTATATTATTTGAATATATTTCAACTATTTTTTTCGCAATTTTAATTGCAGATATTAATATTTGCCTTAATTTCTTTATAATACCTTCTAATCTTTCCAATGCTTTAAGGGATTTTTTATTAATTTAAAGCGACTATGACTTGAACAGCCATAAAAATGGATATGCTGTACAGCAAAATAAAAAAATCGAAATTTATTAATTCTTTCAAAAACTCATTTTTGACGGCTATTTGTTGAAAAAACTAATGTAAGAAAAAATATATGTATTTTATTTTTCTCAGGGTTTCGGAGGATTTTGCTTCAAAAATTATAAGAAGAATATGAAAGACTTTTTTTGAATGAATAATTTGTTATTTGATATTTTCCAAGTGTTTTTAATATTGAATTATTAATAATGCAAGAAAAAAAGAGTTTGTTTCTTGAAATTCTGCAGATGACATTTTATTTTGAACATTCAAAACCATAAATATAAAAAAATCTTAATAAGTAATATTTAATAAAAAGTATTTCAAAAATGGTCTCCGCAAAAAATTCGATATTGCATAAATATTATTTTACAATTTCAGAAGCACATGAATAGTTAAAAGAATTCAGTTTTTCTATTGATATGTTTTTCTTTCGTATATTTATTGAAAATATCATTAATATACTTTGTTTTAAAATAAAATTTCACAGAAATTTTAGAAAATGACATTACTACAAGACAGCAAATCAAAATATAAGGCATGTAATTCCTTTAAAAACTTTTTTCATGATCGTTTAATAAAATTATAATTATTTTTTGGTAGTTTCTATTCTTATTATAAATGCTCAATTAATGAGTCATTATACAGAAAAATTTCAAAGAAAATGATAAGTGAATGGAGAATTTTAAGGTATTTTAACAACCATCTACCTTTAAAACCTATAGTAAAACATAACGATACTTAAATAATAATTAGGTTCAAAATTATCTAAAAAAGGCATTTTTAGTTTCATTCAGTTTCTGTTTAACTTTATACATTATGAGTGCTGACAATAATGTCATATTTTGCGTTATTAATTGATCATTATCGTAAAAAAAACTTTAACATTGTCTGACTACATTATGATAAAACAGCCATTGAAAGGTCAAACTAGAATGTGGTTAATGATGTCTAAAAATTGCTCCTGCACTGTAAAAAAAAATCTGTAAAGGAACTAAACATTTTCTAGGAAACTGGGATTCCAAGAACTTTTCATGCAACGATAACAGGAAAAATCCATGTAACCGATTCTAAAATTTGAGTTTTTGTTGTTACCGTTACAGAAAAAGGTCTTGGAATCCCAGTTTCCTAGATAAAGTGTAGTACCTTTACAGATTTTTTTTACAGCATGGATTTTTTTTAAAGAAATAAAAAAGGCGATCTGTAATATCCTTTTTAGACATTCTAGCGTAAAATCTTTCTAAGCAGATATTAAACAATCATAATCACATTTCCATGAAACATATCATTTAAGTAAATATCGTTATATAATTGAAATGAATGAAAACTAAAAGTACACTGTAAAAAAAAATCTGTAAAGGTACTAAACATTTTCTAGGAAACTGGGATTCCTAGAACTTTTCCTGTAACGGTAACAGAAAAAATTCAAGTTTTAAAATCGGTTACATGGATTTTTCTTGTTACCGTTACATGAAAAATTCTTGGAATCCCAGTTTCCTGTAAAATGTTTAGTATCCTTACAGATTTTTTTTTTTTTTTTTTTTTTTTTTTTTTTTTTTTTTTTTTTTTTACAGGATGACAAGAAAAATCCATGTAACCTATTCTAAAACTTGAGTTTTTGTTGTTACCGTTACAGGAAAAGTTCTTGGAATCCCAGTTTCCTAGATAAAGTGTAGTACCTTTACAGATTTTTTTTTTTTTTTTTTTTTTTTTTTTTTTACAGTGTAGTGCTTACAGCGATGATTGTGAAATATGTTCCAAGATATTCAAATTATTATAACAAGTTCACATTCTACTAAGGTGAAAGATAAAGTCTAAATGAACAATTAAAAACAAAATGCATAAAATTTTTGAAAACATATTTATTAGCAGTACGACTATAAAGGCATACGGCAATTAGAAAATATACGACAATATTTGTAATGTTCAATGTTCAGTTATTAATTATGTAAATAATAATTATTATAAAAAGAACCAGTATAGAAATTTTCGATGAGATGAGACTTTGTGAGAAAAATAAATTTTATTTTTTTAAATTCTGGTGACATCATTTTATTCAGACACATTCAAAATTATACATATTAAAAAAAAAATTCTTAATAAAAAGTATTTAGGGAAAAAGTCAAATCTAAAAATTCGATATGGCATAAATAACTTTTAGTACCTATATTATAATTTTAGAAGCACAGAATTAAATAATAATATTTTTATTCGGATTGATATATTTTTTTCCGTAAAATTATTGAAAAATATCTTTAATATATTTACTTTTAAAATGAAATTTTACAGAAATTTTAGAAAAATAATTTTGCTACAAGAAACCCATCAAGAAATGGATCAGGTAATTAGTTTTAAGAAGAAAATTTTCCGTGATCATTTAATAAAGTTACAATTATTTTTCAGTAATTTCTATTCTCATTATAAATACTCAATTAAAGCGTCATTACACAGAAAAGTTTTAAAGAAAATTAAAAGTAAATGGAGAATTTTCTGGTACTTTAACAACGATCTACCTATAAAACCTACAATAAAACATAACGATACTGAAAAGATAATTAGGTTCTAAATGATCTAAAAGAAGCATTTTTAGTTTTACTCAATTTTGTTTAGCTATGTATACTATGAACGTTGATAATAATATCATATTTTGTGTTATTAATTGATCATTATCGTAAAAAAAACTCTAAGTATTGTCTGCCGACTTTATGATAAGACAGCCATTGAAAGGTCAAACTAGAATGCGGTTAATGATGTCAAAAAATTGCTGCTTGATTTTTTTTTAAAGGAAAGCGATCTGTTATATATTTCTTAGCCATTCGAGCGTAAAATCATTCTAAGCAGATATTGACCAATCATAATCATATCTCTATTAAATCATAAACATATTTCTATAATTGAAATAAATAACAACTAAAATTATGTACAGCATATAATATGGAACACTTTAAAAGATATTCAAATTATTATAACAAGTTCACAGTCTACTATTTAAAGATTTTTTATTTAAATATTAAAATTTCCATTAAAAGTTAATGTAACATCGAGATTTAATCTATACGCTTGAAATTTCAATTTCGATTATTTGACTTAGATTGAAAATACTCTATAAAAAATTATTTATAATTAAGAAAAAAATAATAAGTAACAGATTGCCATAAATTAGTAATTGTATTTTTTTTTTTTTTTTTTTTTGTAATGCGAAAAAGTAATTATTCAAATATTTTGAGTGGAAATTGAAATAATTCTTCTGTTTGTTTGAACATAAAGGAAACTCCTTGCAGTTTTCAAATTATTTGACCTGATTGTTAAAGATATATTTTTAAATAGAGAAACTTTCATTCTTGACTTCTTTTTTACTTAATGATAAAAAATAGTACAAAATGTTGAAGGAAAAACTCACTATTTTAATCCCTTTTTTGAAGATTAAGGGGCCATTTATTATTTTAAAAAATTATTTTTCATCATAATTAAAAGTGTGTTTTTTAAATATAGAATTTTTTGTTCTTGCATTCAGTTCGTTTTTGCATGAAAATTATTTTTAATTACAGTAGAAAAAAACTGTCTGAGTTAAACACAAAAATATAATTTAATCCCGCATCGATGTAGAAGGTAGCTCTAAATAAATATATATATGTATTTGAAATGGTTCGCAAATAATGTAAATAACTCGCGCAATAATGATGTGAAATATAATAAATATTACCTTTTTCTAAACCAATTTTTTTACCTAAGGAATCAAAGGCAATCGTGAACTTAATTTTAAGCATGTGACTGGGTTTTTGGTACTTGCAACGATACAATATTTTTAATGTCTGACATTTCCTTTAAAATTAAACTTTTAAGCATATTGATTATTTTATCAAAGGAAAAATTTTAATTCTGAAAGTGTTTTCTAAAGTTTCTAAACTATGAAACAAATTATTAGCATGTTACAAACTTTGTCAAGTCGTTTTTGACATTTAACACTAAATCAGACCTCAGTTTGAGAGATATTTTTAAATTTTTCGTTTTTTAAATTTATTAAATTTTCTGAAAATTGACGAATTTTTTATTTTTATAACAAATTTACAATTAATCATGAAAGTTTTCATAGTAATATGACTAAATATGACTGAAGATACTTTTTCAAAAGTTACAAAATTTTGAAAATATTCAATTCATATCAAATAGTTTTTAAGACACGGATCTACAATTTTGGCAGTTTGAGCAATTGAATATATGCAATTCTACAAGGCAAGCTTTTAAAATGCCAAGAACTACTAAAATATTTTACTTTTTGGTGAGATATTTAAGAATGATCTATTTCAATATTAATTTTATCTGTGTACCAAATATTATTAAAATTGTTTTCTATGTATCTATTTGTATCCCACCAATTTTTTTTTTTTTTGTGTGTGTGTGGAATGACCGGTTTATATTAGTTTATTTTAACAATTTGATGTGTATGTATTTTACACTGCTATTAATAACTGCATTGTTAATATATATATATATATATATATATATATATATATATATATATATATATATATATATATATAAGTACGGAACACTAAAAATCATCTAAAAATCAAGTTATTTTTATGTATGTTGTTCTGGATTACTTAGGCATGCAAATAATTGTTCATGTGAAGCAATATTTGCATTAAAAATTTAGGAAATAAACTGTCAGATAAAGCTTCCTTAATTTGAGACCAAAGAAAGCTAGAAGTCATTCCTTGAAAACTATTAAGGAGAAAAAACTCACATTGCATCACTTGAGACAAACACAGACAGTAACCAAAACCAAAATTCGCTTATTTAACCCTCCAAGCGTCTTGCAAATGGGTAAAATTGTAAAGTTGTTTTCTCTGCATTTTGTTTTAAATGCTAATAAAATATGATTCTTTCAATATTGATTAAAAAATCTTATTTAGGAATATAAATGTAATCCTTGAGAATCTTAATCATTCTTCAATGCTTTGAAAATTCATTAAATTTATAGAATTATAATATCTTAAACATTGCTTGTATTGCAGTGAAACTTGGAGCTTAGTGTACGGAATATTACGGGACAAACGCTTAGAGGGTTAATCTATGTTGGATAAGAGCTGAAATTTTGAGTGCTGACAATTTTTTAATTCGCATCCTAGCCTGACTTTTATGAAAAAATTTCATCCCTTATCATTTAAAAAAAGTTATTGAATTAAAAAATTAACTTCACTATAAAGAATACGAAATCTGTAAATGACTAAAAATACTTACTTAAGAATTTAAAAGATTCACACTTGAGAAATACACATTAAAAAATTCATTTATTTAAACTATGTTTGATAACTACTTTGCAATTTTTTAATGGTGAAAATTTTTAAACCCTCATATTAGACTGAGTAGAATGAAATAATTTTATCCTTTCAGAGATTTCAAAAAAGATTTTCAAACATAATTAACTCTGCATGAAGTATTTGAAAACTACAACAAAACAAAATAATATAACGTGACAATTTTCTTCTTGAAAATTATTTCAAATAAATTAAAATATAATCAATAGAAAATATTATGTTGGTGTAGTCTAAATCAGGTATTAAAAATGTGAATTCAGAATTATTTAAAGTATTCTAAATTAAAGATTGCATTCTACGTAGGTCAAATAAATAATAAATAATATATTTATATTTAATTCCTTTATAATAAGTTTGTCCTGTAAGAAGAAAAAGCTAATATAAAAGTTGTAGATAACATTAAAAAGATTTATATTAAATTTAATCAGATTTAGTATCTTATGAATTGATGAAGTTGTGAGTTTTTATGAATTAAATTTTATTCTTCGATAAACGACATTTTTTTATACCTTGAGCTCATTTTTAATTATATTAAAATATGTTATGCAAAAAAATGTACATTCTTTTTCTAGAAATAATAATGACTTTAAATTAATTTGACATGAATTGTAATTCAGAAGCTTTTGCGAAACCTCTCTCCCTTTCCACTCTTTTGGTCCTATTTTGCCCATTAACCCTTTCCGGCACACTGTGCCCAGTCTGAGATACCTAATTTTAATTTCAAACTTGCATACGGCCCCAATAATATTTTGCTTTTATAGCGAAAGTTTAAATTAAGGCATCCTTAATTTCGCAAAAAGTTGTTTGTAAAATCCAGTGTCAGCCAATAATTTTTCGTTTTACTAACAGAATTTGCCCTTGCCTGATAGGGTTAAAGAAAACGGCTAAGATTTCACGAATCTTGATTTTATGTATAGGTTTTTAAAGAGATTTTTACAAAATTATGGCAGTTATCCCGTTTATATCAAAATTATACAGATACGTAGATAGATAAATGCATGGATAAAATTTAAAACTCGAGATTTATTTTGCGTTATACGTGTAATGATCGGCAACCACATGCAAAAAATTATTAGAAATTCCAACGTAGGGAAAAATATGAAAAGCAAGGACTGTTTCTTAGAAAATTGCAGAAACTTAGCTATAATTAAAAAAAAAAATAGCAAAAGAATATGAATTAGATGAAACCTGCACGTGAAATGTTTTGCTTCTGTATATAAAAGCACGCCCATTACTTGATAGTTCATTCAGTGTACTGTGTTTTTCCAAAATAGTCATCGAAAGAGTAGATTCTGCGTATGCGTGTGTACAAGTCTTATGAAGGTAATTTTCATGATGGGAACAAATTCATCGTGAACTTTTCTTACCGAAAATATTCCCACAATTATATACGTTGATCTAAATTATTAATAGAAAAACCTCTCTGCCAAAATACAACCAGTATCGGGTAGGAAGGCCCGAAAATTTACCAAGCCAATGTTACAACATGTCACATGACTATTTGGCAAAAACGATCGATTTTCAATCCATCCCATGCCTGCTAAATTCGGCAACCAACGTAGGATCATAAACAAGAAAATTAGTACCAAGTTATCGCAGGAAAAATGTTAGGCAAAAACCAACGGAAAAGCAAATGTTTGCCGCGAAAACGAAGTATGGTGGATTATTCAGAAAATTCTCGTATATAACTTTCATCTTAGCAGAAGATTTGAATTTTAAGCTTACTTATTCCATTTTTAACAATAATGGTAGCTAATACACATCTGATGTCCCCGCACACAACCTATCGTTAAACACTTTGGGATGTGCGACACGTATACGTGCCGCAAAAAGGTTTAAGAATCCTCGTTTATCCCCACCAATAAAATTTTACTGTAAACTATGCCTTTTTTAATTGGAACAATTTCTCGATTTAATAAGGCACAAATTTCTGTTTTTAAAAACCGGTGACAAAACATTAAAAATTTTGTAAAAGGCTCCCGTCGCGAAGGGATTAAAAGAAATTAGAAAAACAAGATCCTCGTTTGAATTGCGATGAGTCAGAAATGCTAGAGTCATCAGTTCATACGAAAATGAGAAACCAGAGCATAGCTGAAACTGATTCGACGTCAATGCATAACGACCTTTAAACAAATACATTCGCCATAGTTTCATCTTCTACATCCGTAGGAACTACGTCTTCTAGCTAGTATTAGTTACTATTGCAAAATCGTTCTTAGCTATTTCACCGACAAAACATTAGTTTATTATAAAAGTCGGAAAAAACCCTGTTAACATTCTTAAAATTCGACCATTTGAGCGTTTCGGAGCTAATCGTATGTCCAAAGTGTAGGCTAAAGGCTAGGTAGTAGATAGCATTTTTGAATTAATCAATCGAATCAAGTACATGTCTTCGTTTTTGATCTTATGAAAAACCTGAAAATATCACTAATATGTAAATGATGAGCCATTCTCAACGTATAAATTGCTCGTTATCCTTGATGCCTCGACGCTATTTTACAGTACCCATAAAATAATTTGCTATAAAACGAATTTAAAACATCAATTCGTAGAAATATAATTTCGAGTGAGCTATAGATAATTTATTTTATTTTGTTCCAAAATCCTTATTGGTTGCACAAAACAAAAGTATTTATTAAAGGATCGTTTTATTTGCATTTATATATTTTTGGCTTTCTTGACATTAAAAGATTGGAATGGAAAAGATTCAATTCGAAAATATTTCTACATTGCTACTGTATGAGCATTATATTTTTACATTTTCTAGTTCTAGATATAAAAAAAATAATTAAAAGTTTTCAGTAAAGGTATAAATGTTGCACAAAATCAGTATAAATTCAAATTTATTTAATTAACTTTAATTGACAAAATATTTCTTAAAATTATTAAATGACTGTGTAAATATTTCAAAGCGGTTTTAATAATTCATGGGAAAATCTTAAGATGAAATTTCCATGAACGCATAATTTTGGGACACAAAGGATTAGACAACTCTTCGTTTTATCCATACTCGTATTAAACAAGATTGGCTGTATGCATAATTTTTCAAATTACAATTAGAATACATGAATATTTTTATCATATACAAAATCATACCAACGAACGCGGACAAGAATTATGAATTCCTTCTCTCATCTCCTTAGCAAAGTAATTGCGTCAAGAAAAAAAAAATCGTTCTTATTTAATAATTGGATGATTACCCCTTTCAAACCTTAGCATTTACTTTCAGTATATCTATTAAATCACACTAATCCGAAAGTACATTTAAAGCTAATGAATTCCAATGAAGTATGTTAACAGAAGAAGGTTTAAAAGCTTAACTTCGCTTCGTAACTAGCAGAAAACATTTGCAAATGACAGTATTTATGCAAATTCTGAACAATAATCTGAACTAATGTAAAATGATAATTCATTTATGCTAGTGATTCACAACCTTTTTGCCAGAAAATTGTTTGCCACCAGAATATTTGAAAAGTGACGATTGTTTTATTACATAGCAAAGTTCCTGTCATTATTATATGGAAAATTATTCTGCATAACATTAGTGGTATCAGTTTCGCCCGCGGGCCACAGGTTGTGCACCCCTAATCTATGCTTTATAAACAATATTTTGAACTATTAAAAAGTGCCCATTTCATCTATGCTCCTTTTATTCCATGGCTCAGTTCTAAATCTTATATCGATCGGTACATTTAACAACTATATCTATACATTCTTTCACGATCGTAAGAGTTTCATTTTCATATTATTGGATTGAAGGGTATTCTTAAAAATTTGCATTCTAGTAAAACTATTAAATTATTTCATATTCACATATATTTGCAACGTTGAAATTTATAGCTTAGAGAGAACAATGTACATTTGTATAGATTATTTTTCCCTAATTCCACCAAATTTCCACTGAAACACGCATTGAAAGGAACCAATGTTATACTCGTAATATGTGTGAACTTCACCTTTGAGCTTGTAAAAAACGTAAAAATCTTACTATTATGTTAATAATGAATCGTGCTTAACGTATCTATACACTGTAAAAATATTCGTTAATACACACAAATTTTTCCGTAAAATAATACGGAATAGTTTCATTTTTTTTCAAAAAAAAACTGTAGAACTTCCGTTATTGGCATTTTGTGATTATAAATACAGTAAGTTTTCCGTAATTTTTTCTAGACATAGAGAAGTTCCGGATTAAAACATCATAAATTCCTTAAATAACTCTAGTGGCATCCGTATCTGCGATAGAAAAATATTGTAGAGTTGTTTTGTGAACAACTTTCTATAATAATTTTCTTTGTTTTTTTTCTGTTTTAATAATATAAAGCTAACATATTTTTACAATATTAAAAAAATAATAAAAATTATAAAATTTTATTAATCCTTTTAAGTTTGATGTTAGTTGGTTAATTTATTTTGAGTAAGTTTATTTCCATTATGATTTTTAAATAATGTTTAACTCATTTATAGATATATTTTATAGGATAAGGTATTTTAAAATGGAAAAAAAATTCTAATTTTAATTTTAATATATTTTTTTTAATCTATTCACTTTAAGAAATTTGCACATAAAATTTAAAACATCTGAATCATATTAAAGAAATTATTATAATGTTGAAGATTATCTAGATTATAAAAACAACAAAGGAAATTTATTTTAATAACCCGTAATAACTATCTTTATTCAGATTAAAATGGATCGGCATACAAATACTTTGTTAAAGTAGATGTTTTTTTTCTTAAGTATGTTAGTATCCTTTCAAAAATAAATAAGTTAATAAATATAAATAATATAACAATAAACTTTTAAAAATCTCCTTAAAATGAAATAAGCAAAACTTTTTAATGCATTCAACTCTTAATACATGTAATATTTTAAAATCTAAAATTATTTTTTACAGAGCTGAAATTAAAAACTAAATATTCGAAATTATGGAAATAAAATCTGTTAAACATTTAGAACTGTACGCTCAATAGAAAAAAATTCTCTACAAAAATTAATGCCGCGTTCAACATAAGGCCTTTGCTTTATAAAATCATTCGAAATAAGTAAAGGTATTTGCAAGCTTTGCATGTGCAGCTATGGCGTAATGGTATTATACTACTGCAAGCTGCAATAGTCTCAGGCTGCAGGGTCTCAGGTTCGATCCCCGTAAAGGGTAAATGACATTTCTTCACTGTTGTTTAAATTAAATATATGTCTTCTAACGTGCTTTGTCTAAAGAATAAAAATCATAAAAATGCCAGTTTGTCCTTGATTTTTTTTTTTTTTTTTTTTTTTTTTGGCTTTCAAGCGAAAATTTATATATATAAATATTAAAAAAATAAAATAAAATAAAATAAAATAAAGAAAAAAACCCGGAAATATTTTGTGGAAAAAACGGAAATATTTCTGGAAAAAAAACGGAATTTTTTTTACAGTGTAGCTCTTTACTCTTTTCATACAGGAAGTACTATTAGAAAGAACTTCTTATAAAATTCGTTTAACGCATCGATTAGTAGTAATTTTGCAGTTTAGAAAGTATCTATACATAATTTACTTTATGTTGTTTCAAAATTATATTGGGTTGCACAAAACAAAAACAGTTTTTAAAGGATGATTTAATAATTTGCATTTGCATCGTTTCAGCTTTCTGGACGTTGAAAATTTGGAATCGAAAAGATACAACCCGTAAATGCTTCCAATATTTCTACAAAAAAAGATAATTTTATTTGAACATTTCCTAATTCTGTAAAATATAAAAAAATATATATTTTAAATAGAATATTTCAGTGGAGTTATAAATATTGCACAAAATTCGTATGAATTAAATTTTAATTAAATAATTTTTATTGATAAAAAAGTTTTAAAATTTACTTATTATATAAGTATTCTAACGTGGTTTTAAAATAAACACGAAAAATGCTTTAGAATATAAATATTTCACGAATTTATTATTTGAGACATTAAGGATTAATCAAGTCTTCGTTTTATCTGTGCTCGTATTAGGCAAGTTTCACTGTATCAACCCTTCACTTCCCTATTTTCTTTATTTTTATGAAAAAAAAAATATTTGAAATCTTTGTATCGGTCTAGTAATGGGAATAATAGTGAAAAATAAATAATTTTAAAAAAAATCAACTAAAATTATATATTTTATGGCGTATATCCTGTATACACAATTATTGTTTTTAAATATTGAATAGCTACATTTTGTAATTAAAAGGGCTTACATCAATCAAATTTATCTGGTTAACGCATTGAATTTTTCTTTACATTAATATTTTTAAATACTCATTAAATATAATAAAAGTGAATTTTGTCTTAATGGTTTGATCAAAATATTTTTTTGTTCCCGATGTAAAAATTCTATTTATTTTATTTTATTTTATTTTATTTTATTTTATTTTATTTTTTTTTTTTGTCAAATATAGCCGTCCCACATGGACAAAAATAAGTGTTATTCCATTCTTTGGACTGTATCTCATCAGTTACAGTGATCATATTCTTCAAATTCGTGGCATAAAATGAGAATTCTCTTACGAAAATGACTTTCAGAATTCTATAGAAACATTTTATATAATCCTATAGAATTATGGCCCGCTTTTCTATAAGCTAGTTTAAAAGCTGTAGAGTTCATCAGTGGTGACGTCACAACTCCAGAAATTGGGTCAAAACAAACCAAAGAGTTGAGAAAAGATAGAGATGAAATGGGCTGTTTTATCGCGAAGCTACAAATTCAACCCTTAAACTGATTTGAACAAGTTACAATTCGGTCCAAACACTTGCGGATCGCTTTTAAAACTTAGACCAGTTCAGCATTTGAATGATATCTGATGTCATATTGAAAGCCTTTTTGATGATATATAGTACATTTCTAACACACTCTAAACTCTCTCGGTTTGTATTGACCCAGTTTCCATGGAAATGCGGGGTTGAGTTGTCTGTGACGTCACACTGATGAGCTCTATTGAAAAGCTATAGAATCTGCGAACATCCTTTTCTTCACACATTCTAGATCTGCGTTCCAGGCAATCCTGAGAAGCAACTTCCGGTTAACCCTTTGAGGGGCAAGCAGCAATGTCTCTGTAATATTGAATTCTCACCGAAAAAAATTGAAACTTTTTATTTTAAAATAAGAAAAAGCAATTTTTCAACATTTTACCGCCAAAGTTATAGATATAAAATTTCTTTAAGTTTTTCTGGTGAGAATCTTGTTCAAATTAAGTGGTATAAATTATATACCACCGCCCCTCAAAGGGTTAATTCAAGAAATAATTGCTGTTATAGACAGTATAGTTACAGCCCACAAAGCTTGTTCTCTACAGTGGATACCGCCCCACTTAGACATCTTTAGCAATGAACAGGCGGATATTCTGGCCAAAGAAGCCCTCAATTCCTGCCAACTTTCCAATAGCCTAACCCTTATCGATAATATCGAAATAGCCATAATTAAACTTGCCTCCCAACCAACTAAGAGAAATTCCATTCCGGAGCTAATCTATAATCGTAAAGTTTCAACCACCATAGACAGACTACGCACAAGACACTTTAAAAGAATGAAAATATCTCCAGATGGTCGACGAAATTACAATACTTTTCCTCACAGCCCTGATACCCAACTATCACCGAATCATGTTTTTAATTATCCCTGCATATTGACTAAACTCTACTCAATAGACCTAAACCCTACTAACCGCTATCTACTGTATTCGCCAAAGGTCTTTGATATTGCCAAGGGTGTTTTAGACACCTTCGGTGCTATTTGACTCTTGCACTACATGGACAAGACAGCAACAACAAAAGCTACAGAAATACTTTGTAGAAATTTAATAGAAATGTCTGTAGAGAGAAAGATTTTATCAGAAGTTTCTGCTTTTAAGACTACTGCTCTATAGACTGCTATTGAACTTCTACAATTTTTTCTATAGCTTTTAAATCAGCTTATAGAAAAACGGGCCTTATAACTACACTGTTACAAGTGAAGGTGACAAACCGGTGCCGTTTGGGACCCGGAGGTGAAAAGGCCCTAGGATGCATTGGAATTCGGGGCATTTGGAACCCTAGGGTGCCATAGGGGCTTGGATATGTGGTTGCAGTGCCGACAGGTCTCTTACTGGGTGATTGGAGCTAAATAAGGTGTCATGCGTTGTGACTTGCGTCTTTCTGTTTTCTGTGACGGCAATTAAAATCTATGGCCATGAGTGAATGAAGGTGAGCTCGATGACCGAGCGGTTAGAACGCTGAGCTTGTAATCAGACGTTGTGAGTTCGAATCCTTTGACGGCCAAAAGTCTATTTGTATATTTTTTAATTTTTTATTATTGGACACTCTAGATTAAGGGTGCCATCTTTTTACCCTAATTAAAGGTGCCATTCTGGCTCCTTTACGGGTGTCACCAGACTGACAAGCCTTTCACCACTAAAAGGTGCAATGTGTCACCATTAGTTTTAACAGTGTATGGGATTCGAGAAAACGTTTTCTATAGAGTTTTAAAACACAGTTTTATAAGGGTTATAGAGTTTTTAAGTATATGTCAGACGTTTCACACGGTACAGGGAAGGACTAATAATTTTTCAAATTAAAATTTAAATACAAGAATATATTTCATCATATCCAATATCATACCAATGAACGTAGATTATAATAAATAATGAATTTCTTCACTGATCTCATTAGCAAAAGTAATCACGTTCCAATAAAACTATGCCCATAAAATTTAATTACCTAATGACTGTCTCTTTTAAATCCTATAGATTTAGCATTTCCGTTCAATATGTCTACGACATTATTTTGAATTTAACTTATAAAGCTAATGCTTTCAAATCAAAGATTTTGAAAATAGGAGTTTTAAATTTTTAACGTCGTTTCCAAAATAGCAAAATATAATTGTAAATGACAGAATTTATATGAATTCCAAACAACAATGTGAAATATTTAAAAATGATCAGTCATCTATGCATTTTAAACAATAAAGTTAACGATTAAAAAGTGCTTTTTTTATATATGCTCATTCTTTCAGTTCTACATATTACAAATGACTGTTATATTTTAACATACTTATCTATCATTCTTTCAAGACCTCAGGACATTCGGTTGCGTTTTCTTGAGTTCTATGATAGCCATGTAAATTAATATTCTGATAATATATTGGTCTAATAATGGGAAAAATATTTAAAAAAATAATTTAAAACTTCAGCTAAAATTTTATATTTTATGGCATGTACCTTATGTAAATAAAAAGGGTTTTTAAATATTGTATTGCCATATTTTGCAATTAAAGTCGCTTAAATTAACTGATTTTATCTGCTTAACACCGAAACTTTCTTTGTGTTAACATTTTAAAATATTCAGTGAAAAAAAGTAAATTTTACTTAATGGCTTGATCAAAATATTTTTTTTTTTCGAAGAACAAATTCTGATTTGTTGTCAAATGACAAAAGACTATCTATGTCCTCAGACATAGAAAAAATATGTTTTATTTAAATCTATGGACTGTTTTTGATCAGTTACAATGATCATATTGGCCAAATTCAATTACACAATAATGTGAAATATTTAAAAATGATCAGTGATCTATGCATTCTAAACAACAATATGAACTATTAAAAACTGCTCATTTCATATACGACCGATCTTTTCCATGCCTCAATTCTACAGTTTACAAATGACTGATATTTTTAACATCTTTATCTATTATTCTTTCAAGACCTCAGGATATTCGTTTGCATTTTCTTGGGTTGAATGATGTCCATGTAAATTTAAATTCTGATAAAACTGAATGCATTTTTAACAGTGCAATATGAAAAAGTCTAGTTAATCTATATCAAAATCGGGATTATTATTTATTTATTGGAAACGAATAAAAATTTTCTTCTTTGCTCATTCTTTCCCATGATTCTGTTCTAAATTTAATAAATGATTAATATTTCAACCATCTTTAACTCTTTTTTCTTTTAAAATCTCAGGAGATTTTTTTTAATTTCTTGGATTGAAAGGTAGTTTTGAAAATTTAAATTCTGCTAAAACTGCATACATTTTTAACAGTGCAACATAAAAAATCTAGTTAATTTAGTTAAAAAAAAAATTCTTCTACGCTTATTCTTTTTTATGGCTCAGCTCTAAATATAACAAATGATTGTTATTTCTAAGATCTTTGTCTAGTTTTTCTGAAAATATATCAAGCGCTGCCATCGAAATAATCGAAGACGGAGAACCTGAGATGTGTCGTCATGATTAATGGATCTACTTCTCACTAGTGTTGAAATTCTGACTGACAGAACATTATTTTATAAAACAATAATAACTATTTAAAGTTACTGGTAGAGAATTGGGAATTCTCCAATTAAAAGTAAACCAGATATGGCAACACTGTGGAATTCCGCATTAGACTGATATTTTATTTAGAGATTCTGAATTGTCACAAGTATGTTTTAATATTTATTTTTATTTTATAAGGTGATAGATAATCCTAAAATAAAAAAAAAATAAAAGGTAATTTGGAATTTTGCTTTTGGGAAAAAAAAAAAAAAAAAAAAAAAATATTTAAAAAAAAGTCAGTCCATTATTGATGACGTCACATCTTGTGTCCTTTGGCCTTGAGTATTTCGATGGCCGCACCTCAAGGACTTTTTTTGCATTTCCTTGGTTTGGATGATGTACTAGAAAATTAAAATTTTGGTAAAACTCTTAAATTACTACATTTTCATGGGCACTTGTAGAAATTTATAGCTGAGAGAAATCTGTCTTCTGTTTTAAATATCTTTTCCTCTCCTAATTCCTCCAACATTCAACTGAAATACACATTGAAACGAATCAATATTGTGTTTCTATTAGTTATGATTATGCTTTTAGAGCTTTCAGTAAACGTAAAAAATCTTACTATAATATAAATAATGAAACTTTCCTAACATATAAATTGTTCGTTTTAACTTTTTATGTCCAAAATTATGATTTCATAAAAATTTAATCTTTTGAAGCATTTTTTGTTAGTCTTTGAAACTACGAAAATATCTTTACAAATTATATATATATTACGCTAACGTATGAGGCACAGAAATCACAATTATTTGTTAATTGTTTAATGGCAACATCCAAATGAAACACACCTGATGGTTTACTGTGCAAAAGTCCTTTGGTAAGATTTAGGCTGTGGTAAATGGACTTATTTATGCTTTGTTCCTTCGCTGCAAATTATGGAGCTTCAAAATATCATAATTTTTATTTTTTTCTGTTTCTTTTACTTAAAAAAAATACATAAAAGTCATGAATTTTAAACTTAATGAAATACGAAAAATGTCACGGGTATAATGCTTGACAATTTATTATCTGCACTAAGCTAGCACAAAAATACTGAGTTCTTGATTTATTTACAAATATATCATAAATGCACCGCGTTGGCGCGTTATTTTTCGGACGCCAATTTGGCGACAACTTTGTTTTCAAACACCAGTTACATACATATTTTTAACTAATTTCTGTTATTTTAAAAAGGCAATAATGCCTAAAAAATGTTTAGTTAATAATTATAGAATAAAACAATTTATATCATTTTAAAAAAGAAAATAAAAGCAAACAAACAGTTTATTAATAAATAAATAACAATAGCCGGGTTACCATGTGAGGCACCTATAATTGCCATTTTGTTTCAGTTGTGCGAATGTGGTGCGTATATGACATCTGAGTCTATTTTTCTCGCAGAGTCTTCTGATTTGGCATAGAATGGAGCAATTAAAATAAATTATGAATAAAATCAATATGATTTAATGCTTAGTATACATTCAAAGAAAGACCAAACTGATCGCCAAGGGCGGCTAGTTATTGTATGAATTTTAATGTGTTTTTTTCCAATTAAATTTAATTAATTTGAAGTTATAGGGATTTTATGCAAAATTTATAACTTCACTTGATTCTTTTGTTTAAAATATTTTTGTAAGTATTTTATAGAACAAGGAAATGTAAAAATATTGCTATTATAATATAAATATAGGAATATTTCCAGGCTAAAAATTAACCCCACAATTTTTCGACTTCAAACAGCTGAATGCGGAAAAGGCAAAAGCAATCATCCTTTCTAAAATATTTTTGGATAAGTAAAACAATAATGCTTTTGGAAAAAGATAAAGTATGTTTAACTCATTTTAAACTGTATTGTTTCTTAAAATATATAATAAATGAATTTTATAACAATTTGCTTCAGTGATGCTTGAAAATAACATCGAAGCATAAAGGATTAACTAATTCTTCGTTTCAGCCCTTCCTGTATAAAGCAAGTTTGATTTTATGGTACTTCTAGGTTATCCTGTCGACCAATTTCGCCAAATTATACAAATCGCCAAACTAATAGCCAAAATACATATTGACATATTTCTTATTTAAAATAATGAAAAAATCAAATAATTAGTAGAATGTTAATAAAAATATAAATAAAAAATCGAAATAAAAATCACTTAATGATGTTTTAAATACGTGTATCGTATATAACATTCACGATCCTCCATTATTGGCATTTAATCTTATTTTTTGACGATCGTTTTTTGGTCGACGGGATAACCTAGTAGTACCGATTTTATTCATGTGTTTTCATGCTAAAATTGGAACATAAGAAGATATTTTTATGATATCCAAAATCATACCAAAGAAAATGGACAAGAATTATAATTTTCTTTAATGATCTCATTAGCAAAGTAATTACATCTCAAGAAAACTATTTCGTTAAAATTTAATTACTTAATGACTACCCTTTTCAAAACCCATACATTCATCAGTTCCTTTCAGTATGTCTATTAAATGACATTAATTTGAATTTAACTTATAAAGCGAATGCCTTCAAATCAAACATTTTAACAGGAGGAGGTTTAGAGATTTAACAATGTAGCAGAAAATATCTACAAATGATAATATACATACAGATAATGAATTATAATGTGATTTATTAAAAAGCACCTAAAATTTAAATGAAAAGATTATAAGAATGTGCTTGGATCTATATATTCATACTCTTGTGAAGCTTCCAAATATTAATAATAGTTAAATGAACAACTTTTTCTTTAATATTGATGATTTTGAATGTCATTGGAGAAACGAAATGCAACAGAATGTTTAACAATTAATTCGGATATGCTATGTTTAAATTAAACAAAGTAAACAAATTATTTAGTTCAGGAAATTACGTAAACACATTGTTTGGAACTGAGGGTTTATTTATTTTATAATTTAACAGAGAGGTAAGTAGTGTTATATCTTTAGAGCAAACTGTTTATTCTTTACATTATAGCACAAATGGAACCGTGTTCAAATTGAGGATAGTTATTTCAATTAAAAGAATCTTCACAATAAAAGATAATTCTAATAAATACATATAAATATATCATTAAGCGCGCAAAGCTCATTATAATATACTAATAATTCAATTAATTTTTAAAAATATACTTTTGTGATATTTTACGCAAAAAATAATAAATATTAATATGAATCTCCTTCGTTACCATATAAATAAGTTCTATTATTAACACATATTGAACAATTGCACAATAAGACACAATAATTAAGAATATATTCCTTAAAATATATCAATAAGCAATGTTATGCGTTCTTATCAAATACATTTTTAGTTAAGTTATGATTTTCTTCAGTTTTAAACACTAATCTCATTAGAGAAAATTGCATAACTTAATCCTTAAAATTTTATTATCTCAGTTGTAGATCAAGGGAAAAATCGGAGAAAGGAAAACTGAAATGTACGACTAAAAGGAGAACATTAACTTATACCATTTTTTTACGAATTAAATATTTCCAACTGAGCGAAAGCTTGTCCAGGACGGGAATCGAACCCAGATACTTGCCTTATAAGGCCAATGATTTACCGCTTAAGCTAACTGGGCACGACAATCGGTGGGCCCTCAGATAACCTTATTGGTCCTAACATCTGGTCTGTCATTTAGACAGCTCAATAGAGTAGACCGCAGATAATGAAACTTCATAGGACGATTGACACGTAGATTATTTGCCATTTTAGCACAATCAAACAGACTGGTAAAGTTATCATACGAATTAAATATTTCCAACTGAGCTAAAAATGCCCACCGGTTGTCGTGCCCACTTAGCTTAAACGGTAAAGCATTGGCCTTGTAAGCCAAGTATCTGGGTTCAATTCCCGGCCTGGGAAATTTTTCGCTTGGTTGGGAATATTTAACTCGTATGATAACTTTACCAATCAGTTTGATTGTGTTAAAAAAGCATATTATATACGTACCCATCTTTCTATGGAGCTCCTTTACCTGAGGTCTATTCTGTTGAGTTTTCTAAATGACAGACCAGATGTTAGAACCAATAAGGTTATCTGATCAAAAAATGCCCACCGGTTGTCTTGCCCAGTTAGCTTAAACGGTAAAGAATTGGCCTTGTAAGCAAGGTATCTGGGTTCGATTAACGGACTGGGCAATTTTTCACTCAGTTGGAAATATTTAATTCATATGATAACTTTACCAACCAGTGTGATTGTGGTAAAACAGAAAATTATACCATTTTTGCCTACTATTTAAAGCGGTATTTCAACAGTGTAAAGTAGGAACATGTTCAAATGTATAACCTATTATGGTGAACTGGTGAAGTACATTTCTATTAAGTAGCTTTCATTACAAAAAGTAAAAAGCTACCTATTGCAGCCGTCCGGAGGAAAGCACTCCCAGAAAATTTTGGTATATTTTCACCGATCATGACCCCCAGAGCCCAAAACCACCCTCCGTTCAAATGTTGACATATATATATATATATATATATATATATATATATATTAGGTAGCTTTCATTACAAAAAGTAAAAAGCTACCTATTGCAGCCGTCCGGAGGAAAACACTTCCGAAAAATTTTGGTATATTTTCACCGATCATGACCCCCAAACCCCAAAACCACCCTCCGTTCAAATGTTGACATATATATATATATATATATATAACCATATATATATATATATATATATATCTGATTTTTGTCATGGGATAACTAACGTATTTATGAACCGATTTGAATGAAACTTGGTATGTAGATAGTACATACAAATATCTCGACCGAGTTCGTTGGCCAGCATCATCCGCCATCTTGTTTCAAAATGGCGGCCATTTAAAATTTTTAAAAAAATTTAAAATTTAAAATTAAATGCGAAAAAATTAAAAATTGAAAAATATTTTTATTTTATGTGTTAGATCTTAAAACACCAATTCCAGAACACTTTTTACTTTGTCTATATCTTAAAAAATTATTGAGTTATAGCACTTTGAATTTTTCTTGTGGCTGACATTTTGAAATGATCTGATTTTTGTCATGTTATAACTAACGTATTTATGAACCGATTTGAATGAAACATGGTATGTACATAGTACATACAAATATCTCGACCGAGTTCGTTGGCCAGCATCATCCGCCATCATGTTTCAAAATGGCGGCCATTTAAAAATTTTTAAAAAATTTAAAATTTAAAATTAAATGCAAAAAAATTAAAAGCTGAAAAATATTTTTATTTTATGTGTTAGATCTTAAAACACCAATTCCAGAAAACTTTTTACTTTGTCTATATCTTAAAAAATTATTGAGTTATAGCACTTTGAATTTTTCTTATGGCTGACATTTTGAAATGATCTGATTTTTGTCATATTATAACTAACGTATTTATGAACCGATTTGAATGAAACTTGGTATGTACATAGTACATACAAATATCTCGACCGAGTTCGTTGGCCAGCATCATCCGCCATCTTGTTTCAAAATGGCGGCCATTTAAAAAATTTAAAAAAATTTAAAATTTAAAATTAAAAGCAAAAAAATTAAAAGTTGAGAAATATTTTTATTTTATGTGATAGATCTTAAAACACCAATTCCAGAACACTTTTTACTTTGTCTATATCTTAAAAAATGATTGAGTTATAGCACTTTGAATTTTTCATATGGCTGACATTTTGAAACGATCTGATTTTTGTTATGTTATAACTAGCGTATTTATGAACCGATTTGAATGAAACTTGGTATGTACATAGTAAATAAAAATATTTCGACCGAGTTCGTTGGCCAGTACCATCCGCCATTTTGTTTTAAAATGGCGGCCATTTAAAAAAATTTAAAAATTTTAAATTTAAAATTAAATGCGAAAAAATTAAAAGTTGAAAAATATTTTTATTTTATGTGTTAGATCTTAAAAATGGCGGCCATATAAATTTGTCCAAATGGGTGCATGTTCACATGAATTAAGATTTCGATCAAGCTTATTGTTTTTTTTTATCCATCATGCTGCTTAAAAATGAATATCTTGGAATTTAGCGACCCTATAAATCGCTTAAAATAAAACCAGGTTGAATAAAAGATAACTAATTTCTAAAAATTCCTATTAATATTCAGTATTGACAAAAACTAGTATTCAATCTTATATAATCGCGTTCCACTATTTTGAGCTTCGAATATTTGATTTATATAACTTAATTTAAAATAAATAGATAAGTATATGAAAGCTACCTCTTCCTCCCGGCATTGCCGGAAGGACTTTATATATATATATATCTGATTTTTGTTATGCAATAACTAACGTATTTATGAACCGATTTAAATGAAACTTGGTATGTACATAGTGCATACAAATATCTCGACCGAGGTCAGCATCATCCGCCATCTTGTTTCAAAATGGCGGCCATTTAAAATTTAAAAAAAAATAAATTTAAAATTAAATGCGAAAAAATTAAAAGTTGAAAAATATTTTTCATTTATGTGTTAGATCTTAAAACACCAATTCCAGAACACGTTTTATTTTGTCTATATCTTAAAAAATGATTGAGTTATAGCACTTTGAATTTTTCTTATGGCTGACATTTTGAAATGATCTGATATTTGTCATGCTATAACTAACGTATTTATGATCCGATTTGAATGAAACTTGGTATGGACATAGTACATTCAAATATCTAAACCGAGTTCATTGGTTAGCATCATTCGTCATATCTTGTTTAAAAAAAGGGGCCATTTAAATTTAAAAAAAAAATTAAATTTAAAAATAAATGCGAAAAAATTAAAAGTCGAAAAATATTTTTATTTTATGTGTTAGATCCTAAAACACCGATTCTAGATCACTTTTTACTTTGTCTATATCTTAAAAAATGATTGAGTTATAGCACTTTGAATTTTTCTTATAGCTGACATTTTGAAACGATCTGATATTTGTCACATGATAACACACGTATTTATAAATCGATTTGGATGAAACTTTGTGTGTACATAGTGCGTAATAAATCCTGGACCGAGTTTGTTAACCAGTTCCATCCGTCGTCTTGTTTAAAAATGGCGGTCATTTAAATTAAAAAAAAATAATTTGAAATTAGGTACAAAAAAGTGAGAAATTGAAAAAGATTTTTCTTTTATGCATTTGACCTTGATACAAAGACTCCAAAGTATTTTTTGTTTCGTCTATATCTTAAAAAAGTCTGAGTTATAGTACTTTTAATTTCTAGTGTTGCTCACATTTTGAAATGATCTGGTTTTTGTCACGTGATAACACGGTATTTATACACCGATTTGGGTGAAACTTGGTGCGTAGATAGGACATACTGATGCCTGGACCGAGTTCGTTGGCCATTTCCAACCGCCGTCTTGTTTTAAAATGGCGGAATATTATTTTTTTTATTTAAATTTTAAAATTAGGTTCAAAAAAGTAAGAAATTGAAAAAGATTTTTCTTTTGTGTTTTGACCTTGATACAAAGATTCCAGAGCATTTATTGTTTCATCTGTATCTTGAAAAATGGCTGAGTTTTAGCACTTTCAATATCCAGTGAGATTGACATTTTGAAACGGACTGAAATTTGTCACGCGTTAATACCGCATATTAATAAACTGTTTTCGATATAACTCCGTGTGTTCATGGTACATACCAATGTCTTGACCGAGTTCACGAGCCAACTTTATCCGCCATCTTGTTTCAAAAAGGCGGCCATTTAAATCTGTCAAAAATCTTTTAAATGTATAATGACGTATAAACAAAAAAATTAGAAATTGAAAAAAGGTTCTTTCTAAACTATTTATCTCAATAATGAATTCCGGAGTATTTTTTGCTTTGTCTTTACCTTGAAAAACGCCTGGGCAGTTGTCTAATGTGGGTGACATTTTTTTTTTTTTTTTTTAAATCAATTTGCCCGCGACAGCACTCGTATATATTACTCAATTTCGATGGGAGTGTGCATGTTCACATGAATTAATATTTCGATTAAGCTCATTGTTTTTTTTTATCCATCATGCTGCTTTAAAATGGATATCGTGGAATTTGGCGACTCTATAAATCGCTTAAAATAAAACCAGGTTGAATAAAAGATGACTAATTTCTAAAAATTCCTATTAATATTCAGTATTGACAAAAACTAGTAGGACAACTTATATAATCGTGTTCCACTATTTTGAGCTTCGTATATTTGATTTATATAACTTAATTTAAAATAAATAAATAAGTATATGAAAGCTACCTCTTCCTCCCGGCATTGCCGGAAGGACTTTTGAATATATAGTCAACAATTTCAGAAGTAATTTATCAATTAAACAAATGTCGTTCAAAATTAAATTTATAGCAATGCATTTTTTTTATAATTATCAAATTGTTGTACAACGAAACAAATTCTAATAGGTCAATTCAGCTTGCATAAATAGGTTGTAACAAATTTCATATTAATATTTATCTAATACTATATCAAGTTAAAATAAACTTTTATATTTGCAATTTTCAAACATCATATAAAATTAATATATCACGTTCATACTCATAATCATAAAAATATCATATAAAATGAAAAATTTGCTTCCTTAATCATCAAATATTATATCAGATTAATGTATCAAATTAATATTTATAATAATCAAATATCATATCAATTTAATAAGTCACATTCATATTTATAATCCTAAAATATCATACAAAAATAATTTATCGGATTCGTATTTATCATCATAAAATTTTGTGTAAAGTAATTTCTCCAATTCACATCCATAATCATCAAAGAACGTGCCAGGTTAATGTATCAAGTTAATACTCATGATAATCAAATGGCATGTCAAATTAATAAATAAAATTCATATTCATAATCCTGAAATACCATATAAAAATAATTTATCAAATTCATGTGCCTAGTCAAAAAATATCATGTCAATTTAATGTATCATGATTCCATATATAATCTCTAAATATCATGTCAAATATATATTAATATTCAAACAATAAAATAATATTAAAAATGAAATGTTAAGAAAATGAAATGTTAAGTGAAATGACAAATCATTAAATAGATCATTCCATTTTCTGTATTCAATATATTTCTGTAACGAAATATTTTTCTAATAACATTTATACATTGATTGTAGGGTTTTTTCCCCATAATCATTTTATTAAAAAAATCTTTTAGAAAACTTTAATCAGTAGCAACTCTCAGCTAATAATTACGGTTGTTATGATGCTATGTTAATTACAAAGTTGACATAACAAACTTTTATTACAATAAATGTGAAAAAAAAAATAATTTATTATATCCCATAAAGGTATTCAAAACAACCTCATTATACTGCAGTTTGATGATATGCAAATTTTACATTTTTGTAATTTTTCGAAGCTAAATCGCAATTTTTTATAATTTTGTTTATTTAAAATCGGATACGATGAAACCCTCAATAACCGTCACCTTAAGGATTGCCTCTTGTTGAAAGCACAACTGCAAAATTTTAAATTCATTTTATAGTTATTTTTGTATTAAAACGTATATTAGAGATAAATTAAAACAGTCTTTTTGACAATCTTTTTAGAAAATATATCCAACATAAAAAAACCCTACTTTTTATTACCAAAAAATTTCTTTTTTCGAAAACGTTTTCAAAAACTTCGGTATCTGACACCACCTCTTTTCTAAAAAACCAATAACTGAAAAAAAAAGTTAAGATAAATAAGTTATCACATATTTGTTAATTACGGTACAGATTGTTAATTAATAATAAATACTATTTTCTAAATATTTTCCTGCCATTCCTATTCATAATAATAAAATATATAAAACTAATGTATCAAATTAATGTCCTAATCATCAAATAACTTTTCAAAATAATATATCCAGTTTATACACATTGTCATAAAATATCATATCAATTTAACAAATCAAATTCATACTTATAAATTTTTATGTTTAATTACTATATCAAAGAGATTTTGGGGTTTTGAGACTTTAAATATTTGAGTTTTTCTTCCACTTCGAGGAAGCAGAGATATTTCAGATACAATTTTCCGTTAATACATAGTGTATTAAAAAAGAATGTTAAAATTGTACGGGCTATAGAATGCAACTATACGAGCAATCATGATTCGTCATATAATGTATGGTTGGAGAGCAAGCGATGACAAGTTCAAAAGTAGTTTTCAACAGTCTTATTAAAAGAATTACCGCAAGTGTGAGAGGAGATACTGTTATATAGATCTGTACTTTAAATATTGTTGGCCAGGTTCTTTTTAAAACGCATTCGCTAGAGTTGTAGGCTATGATCACTTAAAAAAATAAATGCTCTTTAAGAAAATTATTTATTTACAGTAAACTTATAAATTTAAAGCTTTCATACAGAAAAAGTTAGGGATGGTGCCTGAACGCATTTTTAAGAAAACAGTCTTCACATGACTGAGTTCATGAAGCGAGGCAATGAATTCCTCATTCAATAATTCTCACACTGGCATCAAACAATTGGCAACAAAGAGCATATGAAAAATGACTGATATCATCTACGCAAAATTGTCTGTTACGCCTTAAACAATTAAAAGGATTTTGAATTTAATAGCAGGGCAACCAGAAAATAGCAGTCCTAAAAGTACGCCAAAAAGGAATTCGACTGCCAATTCGTATGTTAGGAGCATATTTTGAGAAAATGTTCTCAAAAGACACAACAAACAGCATGTACATGCAAAAACTATTATGCAACGAATAAGTTAGACTTAAAATTACGCAGAGAGGAAAATGAAATTTCACTGACCGCAAACACGGTCGATCTTTATTCTTTTTTTATTTGTTTCTATCTAGGGTGAATATTCATCTAAAGAAAATCTGTTTATCTGAACACCGTTTTAATGATAAAGCAGATGCGACATATGTTTTCTTTCTTTTCTTTTGAAGAAAAGTTATTGTGTGATCGAAATAAAACGTTAAGGTAAAATAGCTATTAAATTAAAGATTAGTTTTAACTGTAATTTAGAAAAATGTATAATTTAAGAGAACTATATGTGATTCTACATCACAGATACTTCAGTAAACAATTTATTAACAGGAATGTAATAAATGTACACCCTCAAAGAACTTGCTCCAAAAATCTTCTGTCAACTTTAATGTACGCTTCACAGCTGCGAGATACGGACTGAATTACATTTGCAAAGACACCCAGCATTTCCTGAATATTACCGGGAACAACGTGAAACCTGTTGACTAGAACCATATTGGTTACTTTGGAGCACTCGGGACTTTTCATAAGGCCCCGGAGTAAAAAGTCAGAACACGAGACATCCGGCGATCTTGTTAGCCAGCTATGGGAACATTTCGTCTAATATCCCTCGGACAGTGAATCATTTTCTTGAAATATTCTGCAAAAATAAATAAAATAAAATAAAATAAAATGCATTTAAGTGGTAACCTGCAATATACTTTCATTTAACGTCTGAATGAGAAACCTTTTAAAATACTAAATAAAATAAATTAAGACAGACTTGAATATATTTATAAAAATTAAAAATGCTAAAACATTAAAAATGCATTTAGTAGACATTTCGCAAAGAACCACATGGCCTCATCAGTACAACTTAAACATTGTAAAAAAAAAAAAAAAGAACTGTACCATTAATGTTAAAATTACTTGTTCAGAAGCAAACAAACAGACATTGAATGGAGTCTATTCCATTCTGGTGAATATTGTTTGTTTCTAAAAAAAAAAAAAAAAAAAAAAAAAAAAAACTTTAACTATAGTCAAAAACTTTTAAAAATATTTGCAAAGGGACAGACCATTTTCCCCATGAAAATTTATTTGTAGTCTCTAAATACTAAAACGAAGCCAGAATCAGCATTTAAAAAATCTCTAGTAATGAAAAAGAACAAAATACACAATATGAACTTTAAAAAGCTCACCGTTTTACGTAAATGGCGACGAAAGTAATAAAATAGATGTTACAACAGATGTACCGTAATGAAAATATACATTTTGCTTAAAATTTCTCGGAACACTTACGAACGGAAATTCACATGGTCATCATTTGACAATATTTTTATAATTATTTGTATTGAAATAGTATCTCGTCAAAACTATCAAAGGAACCTCCCATTTCAAACAAAGTAAAGTGTTTATATTGTACCGTAATGAACTGTAAGACGTACTCGCAAGCAATGCAACAAACAACAAACTTTGTTTATGGTACATTGAACAGAGACGTGAACAGACATTTAAAACACAGATCTAGTACAGGTGTAATATTCTAAAGTCTGATGAACAGCTTGTGATGTAGAATCACATGTAGTTTTCTTAAATTATACATTTTTTCTAAATTACAGTTAAAACTAATCTTTAATTAAATAGCTATTTTACCTTAACGTTTTATTTCGATCACACAATAAAAGAAAGAAAACATATGCCGCATCTGCTTTATCATTAAAACGGTGCTCAGATAAACAGATTTCCTTTAGATGAATATTCACCCTAGCTGTAAACAAATAAAAAAAGAATAAAGATAGAACAAACAAATAAAAAAAGAATAAAGACTGTGTTTGAGGCCAGTGAAATTTCATTTTCCTCTCTGCGTAATTTTAAGTCTAACTTATTCGTTGCATAATAGTCTTTGCATGTACATGCTGTTTGTTGTGTCTTTTGAGAACATTTTCTCAAAATATGCTCCTAACGTATCAATTGGCTGTCGAATTCCTTTTTGGAATTGCAATTTTTTAGGACTGCTATTTCCTGGTTGTCCTGCTATTAAATTAAAAATCCTTTTAATTGTTTAAGGCGTAACAGACAATTTTGCGTAGATGATATCAGTCATTTTTCATAAGCTTTTTGTCCCAATTGTGTGATGCCAATGTGTGAATTATTGAGTGAGGAATTAATTGCCTCCCTCTGGCTTCACGAGGCAGTCACGTGAAGACTGTTTTCTTAATAATGCGTTCAGGCACCATCCCTAGTTTTTCTGTATGAAAGCTTTAAATTTATAATTTTACTGCAAATAAACAAATTTCTAAAAGCATCTAGTTTCTTAAAAAATGATCACAGCCTACAACTTCAGCGAATGCTTTTAAAAGGAACCTGGTCAACATACTTTAAATTACAGAACTATGCACATAAAATTATGGTGCCTACACCAGACATTCGCAATTTTTTTAAACGTCAAGGGATGGTGCCTGCTTTTAGATGTCTGTTTCATATATCTGGACTATTTATCTGCCTGAGTAGTATGATATTATCGTATTCATTGGCTGTTTACATGATTTTTGAAAGCCTATTTCCCCGACAGATGACTATCTATTGCGGATCATAGACTATTAGATACGAGTGTTCTCAGTTCATAGACTATCGTTTGGAGTGCCTATAGAATGCGGACTGTCGCTGCCGGATTTTCCCCTGATGGATCGCATTGGAGTTATATCCCGACGCCGAACCATTATTCATGTCGATCTTTATTCTTTTTTTATTTTTTTCTAGCTAGGGTGAATGTTCATCTAAAGGAAATCTGATTATCTGAGCACCGTTTTAATGATAAAGCAGATGCGACATATGTTTTCTTTCTTTTCTTTTGAAGAAAAGTTATTGTGTGATCGAAATAAAACGTTAAGATAAAATATCTATTTAATTAAAGATTATTTTTAACTGTAATTTAGAAAAATGTATAATTTAAGAAAATTATATATGATTCTACATCACACAGATCGCTCCCGATCTGTCTTGTTGAAACAACTTCCCACTCTAATTTCGTAAGGAAAAACCCTCGATTTGGCCTCTTGCATAGTGTATATATTTCGCTGAAAATACAAGTGTCTTCAAGAGCCTGGAGTGAGTATCAAGTCACGGATTAATTCTTAAATGTTTAAAGATCTAAAGTTTACGAGCGTTAAACTGTCTGAAGAACGCTTTAACAGATAACTTGAAGCTACTAGAAGTAGTTTTATTATAGGCATCTGGATTATTTTCTATTTTCTATTGCATTCTGTCGAAAACAATTTATTTTCTGAGCAGTTACGAATCAGATATTAATTCTTAAATAAATCAGCTTTTAACAAGCAATTGTACTCCATGAATGAATGTTGTAAATGAACTGCATATAAGGTATTACAGTACGAATGAAACAACAATTAGATATAAAAAATATTTCCTATCGATGGCCTCAAAATTGCAGGCCAAAAGTACAAAAAAATTACAAATTAAATAAATAACATATTTTTAACTTGTAACATTTATAGCTATTTGTAAAATAATTTTTGTACTCGGTAAAGATTGATTGATTGATTGATTGATTTTTGACGTCCGATTATCTGCGCTAGGGATATAGGACCAGGGGGGAATGCCCTTCGTGGGGGTCTTTCTAAGGGAACCTAACCCGTATTTACGCAAGGTTCGAAGAAAACCACGAAAACTCCGAACGGTTAGGCCGACAGCCGCGATTGGGTTCGAACCCAGCACCTGCCGTCTACCAGTTGAGAGGTCCGAACCTCTCGGCCACTGGTGGGGCCCTCGGTAAAGAACTGGGAAATCTAAAGTATATTTAGATACTTTTGTTGGTTGAATTCCACAACTTTATTTTATTCGTCTTCTTATTGGTCCGTGATTAATGTCCAAAAATGGCACACTTCTTTTTTTATTTTATTCGTTTTCTGATTGGTTCACGTTTGATGTCCAGAAATGAAATACTTCTGTTGCCATGATGAAAAAAATTATTAAAATACAAAATAATAATAATAATAATAATAATAATAACTTAAAAACAAATTGAGATACAGCTTTTAAACAAATTGCATTTAAAAGTACATTTCTTTCTTTATACGAAGATGTAAAAATTGAAAATGTGTGATCTTTAGAAGTTTAAAAATTTGCGGCATCGAAAATTGTAAAACTAAAATATTATTTAAAATTTGCATATGAATGGTATATGAATATTAATTTTTAATCCATGGCGTACGTAATATTGGATTCTGTTTATTGCGTAAACAACGTTTTGATCATCATAAAAATGATGTTTATTAGTATTTTTTTAATATAGAATTTATTTATACGTCTAAACTTTCAGCCTTTGAAAATACAAATTTTCAAATAGTCGTTGTAATTTGTAAAATTACAATTTTTTAATATATAAATTTATATTATGTGTCATAAACTATCATTAAGATTCAAATAGTTCCAGCAAGAAATTCCCGTATAAAACTTCTGAATTCTTTTTTTTTATTATTTTCGTCGCCTTTTAACTAAAATGGTGAGCTTTTTAAATAAATAACATATTTTTAACTTGTACAATCTATTTTAACATTTCCAGGGTCTTTTAAGTATAACAGTGAAATGTTTAAATTCAGATTGTACATTTTCATTACAAAAATGTACAATAAATCATAGTGGAATATTGAATTTCGTCTTATGGTTTTATTTAATAAAAATGTATTTTTATCAGTAATTTAAGAGGAAATCACTGCTCATTGGCTCAGAAGAAAATTCGAACTGAAGATTAATTCAATAATGCAATGTTTTTATAAGTTGCAGAAATTGGACAGTTAGATGTACTAACGAGCATGATTATACAGATATATAATGTTGAAGACTTTAATAACGAATTCTGATAAAATCTTGGAAACTAAATATATATCGGACTCTTACAAGGCAAATAAATTTAGTTTGCTGAAACACAAGCAACCAAAAAATTTTAAAGAATGCATTTAAAACGAAAGATTAATTATAAAAAATGGAAAAGACTGTGATATATAATTTCGTAACACCTAATTTAATTTTATATTTAAGATAAATTTAGTAACAATTCATTTTTTGAGCTAATGGATGTGAGGTGGGGGGGGGGGAGTGCCAAAGAATAAATAGTTAAATTAAAATGAAATATGTGACGTTAAATCTTCGTCAACGTGCACAATGTTTTATATTTCTATATTTTGAAATAAAGATAGAGAGAGTTATGTATCAAACTATCTAATTATTAACCTTCCGTCGGGCGCGCCGTTGTAAAATAATAATAATAATAATAATAATAATAATAAAATTCAAGCAGTAGTGGGTATTAATAACCATTTGTATCCAGTTTCTGAAAGTTATTTGTTTTTCAGATTGCCGGTCACTTCAATCTGTTAACAGTGCGTGAAATGCACAAGGTTTATCTGTAAAGAACCTTAAAAAAAATCAATTTTCATGCTTGATATGGGAAGCGATTAATATAGATAAAATATAGGACGAATTCTGTAAATCCGAAATTAATTATTAGAATTATTATGAATTATTATTAATTTTCATTCTTTGTGATTGTACTAGCAAGTAGCTTTTTACACATCTAAACTTCTGCTTTAGTATGTTATAACAAAATAAGTGTATTGTGGGATACTTTCATAAATTGTGATCAGATATAACTTATATAATATATGTAAGTTAAATTATTTGTAAAATTAAAATAAAGTAGTAATAATTGATTGTTTTTCGCCAGTTGTACAATTTATAACGCGCGCCCGCTCATGTGATGAAAATTTACGCGCCCGGCGAAAGTTTAATGCATTTTAAAATCTTTTAATACATACACTGTAAAAAAAAATTCAAGAGGTTACTAAAAAATTCTTAGTAAATTTGTATTCCACAGAATTTTTTAGTAATCATTACAAACTTTTTTTTTTGCAAGTGAAACAAGCATTTCTTTTGTAAACTGAACAAAAGAATTTTTTGTATAACTAACTTAAAAATTTTTAGTATGAGACACCAAGCAAATTTTAGTAATAGCTCCAAAATTATTTTTAATAACCATTACGTGCGCCCGAAGGGCAGGAGCTGCCTTTGAGCTGCATCCAGACTTCTGAAGCGGAGGATTTTCGTCAAAATCGCAACAGATGGCAGCACCAAACATTCCTACCTGCTCCGAGAGGATTTTCATAATCCCTTTATTAACGAGACACTGCATACATTCGCGGCGTACTTGGCGGTGGCAAGTTTCGAGCCCGGGACCTTTCAGCCTGGAGTCCGTTACTATAACCACTATGCTATCAAGACCACACCAACTGAGCTTTAGTAAGAGCTATTAAAAATATAAAACTATTAACTCTATTCGTTGCTAACTTTTTTCTAGTAATTCTTACAGATTTCTTTGTAACCGACTAAGATTACTAAAAATTTTTTAGTAATTACAAGGATCACTAAAGTTTTTTTAGTAGATCGACCCTTTTTTTTTTACAGTGTACAATATTCCTTGTATTGATTTAATTTCAACACAAATATTTTGTAAACATATAAAAGTTTCTTGAACTGAATTTTAGAAAAGGAAACCAGTCTTCATTCATGCGGCAAAACATAAGTCTCTTTAATTAAATTAACTTTGATAAAAACTGCCAAGTTTTCAATTCAGAGGAAAGTAAATTTTAAACCAGCACTTTAGACGAACTTTTATCAGATGATTTTCGCCTTTGTTCTTTTCAAAAATGTATTCAAACAGAAAATTTTCCTACATCAAGTGTCTGAAATCAGCAACTGAATTCGTCAAAAAAATCAATTTTTATTTAGTCTGAGAATTTATTTAAAAAAAAATTTAATTTCAAAGTCGGAAAGAAGGGGATTTTAATGTTAGAAGAATAATACTATATTAAAAACAGTGATTCTGTTTTCAAAATCGTCACAAAGAGTATAATACGAATGTAATAATTTAAATTTGAAGTAAAATAAATTTTGAATGTCTATCTGGAATTCTTTGCATGTCGAAAAACAAATAGTTTTGCTATTTATTGGCCAAACGCGCGTCTCGATTCGTATTATAGTTAAATAATGCCAAGTAGTACTTTTGTGTTTATTTTTATAAGAGAAAAAAATTAAACCGCTACAAATAATCAAAAAGTTACTAATTAGGCCATAGTATGACTAAACTTGAATATTATACTAAATAAGCAAAAAAGAGACTTAAATTTATTAGAAGAAGTATAATTAACTCAAAATAAAAGATATTATAGAATGTATTTTAAAAGTTTTGCGCTCACTTAATTTTTATTTTAGCTTTTGAATTTTTAGACAAAACATTCTTTTTATAAATTTACATCTTAAAAATAATCATCATGCCATATTTCAAACTTCAAGACTAGTCTAATCCATCTCTGCCAACAGCGGTAAAGACGTATGTCAGGACAAGGCAATCACCATGAATTTGCCAATATAAATATTGAAACCGTTTTGGTACTTCTAGAAATTCTGTAGAAATTGTAATTTATAAAGTTTTTAAAAGGTTTTTTGCCAATTTTTCGAATTTCAACTACGGACCACAGCGATCATTTTTATGTCAATATACTATGCAAAATTTTGAGTTTCTACCATTAACATTTTCATATCTATCGCAGTTTTAAAAGTTTTTCGTTAATTTTGACATCTTTTAAAAATTTGAATATTTTTGAGACTGTTATAAAAAAACAATTAAGCAGTTTGGATTAGAGGTTTTTTCTCCAACTCCAATTTTTGTTTAATTTATTTTTGCTATACGAATTGATCCTATGAAAAACTTGTCAATACAAAAGTTGTAGATATTATTGAGAAGATGTAAAACAAATTTAATTGGATTTGATAGTTTAAGAATTGACAAAGTTATGGATTTTTTCTTTTTCCAAACTCCTTTTTATTTTCGTTTTTAATTTTTTTTTTTTTTTTTTTTTTTTTTTTTTTTTACCGGTAAGAGTTAGTTCTATCAAAAACTTGCAAATACAAAAGTTTTAGATAATTTTGAGAATATTTATAAAAAATTTAGATGGATTGATATCTTGAGAATTGACCAAGTTATGATTTTTTTTCTCCCAAAAAACCCTATTTTTTTCATTTTTGAGCCCATTTTTAACTTTATCAAAAATCTGTCATGCATAAACGTTTGGCCCATTACTTAGAAGCAATATAAACTTTAAACTGATTCGATATCTATTTTCATTAAGAAGTTATGGTTTTTTTTCTGTTTTCACAAAAACGCCCCCTATTTCGACCCCCTTGGACCGATTATGCCCATTAACGAACTTAGCCGAGATTTTATCCCCTTTGATTTAATGTACCAGTTTGGTGGAGATTGGTGAAGAATTATAGAAGTTATTGTGTCCCAAAAAGTGAGATATATAGATATATAGATAGATAGATAGATAAACTGGTGCGAATGCAATAGGTAGTATTTTATACGAAATCTACCTAAAAATTATTAAAATTTTATAAAACAGTTGTTTAATGAAATTAGTATGTCAATAAGTTGCTAAATGCTGAAGTATTTTTTAAGTAATATTTTTTAAATTAACGACTGAATACAAATTAAGTTATTAGTAAAAATGTAAAAATTGTCCCATTCGTCCCCACTCTCCCCTATTGATGAAAAGCTGTCATCATCAATTTGCAATCATTACTTAAGAAATAGATTTGGTATTTTCTAAGACTGCATAGAAATGGTAATTTAGAAAGATTTTAGTACGGTTTTTATGGATTTTCAACGACTCTAAATTAAGCTTTTTCATAGAAACGGTTTTAGAGTGTACTTATGTCTTAGAATTATCTACCATGCGGAACTTTAAGTTTCTAGACCCTTTAATTATACTGAAATTGCCTTTTAAGAAATTTTTAATTTCCTTTATCCTTTTAAGAGTAATGTTGTCGAAATAAATTCTAACCCATGTTTGAAAAGTGACTATCATTATTAATTTATCATAATTAATTTTGAAATCTGTTTGGTTGTTCTAGAGATTACCCCCCTCCCCCCTTATAAATAAACACACAAACCACGCAAACTTAACTTCCTTATAGTATTAGTGTAAATATTTTCTGCTTCAAATAAATATTATGTTTCACCAATATATTTTCTTTGTTCGCTTAAAAAAAAGAAAAACAAGAAAAATTGATGAGAATTTATTGCCTGTAAATTTCAATATAATATTATTTGTGAAGTTTTAAAAAATATTTAAATCAAAACTATTTAAAAATATAAAAGAAATTCAAATTTGTATAATCTAAGAAAACGCATAAGAAATTGAAAAGAATAAACAATATTAAACCACAATGATTTGGTGGGGAAAAAATATCTTTTAAATTATTTTTGAAGAAAAAAATTAAAAATTTTGCGTGAAAACACATTTTTTCTTTTTACTTGACTTCAGTTTCTTTGTAGTCTTGATAGATGGATCTATTTATCGTAGCCAAGAAAACTGTCCGTTATGTTTACTGGGGAAAAATGAATACTCATGAAGTTCACCTACTTTTGTGTTTTCTAAAATTAGGAGTTCAGATTTTTACTGTCTTGACCAATGTCTAGCTTTTGTCGAACAACGGAACGGTCTTCTCACTTCTTAGAATATAATTGTATTTTAAAATAGCAAATAAAGCCTTTGTGCAAAAATATCTAAAGATAGAAAAACAACAATCATAAATAAACAAATAATGTATGAAAAGATAGTAAACAGCTGTTTCGAATCTACTATCGAGATTCTTTATCAGTGCAAAACTCAGCGAGCCAGAAAAAGCAAAACTGAGCAAAGCAAGTTTTGCTTTTTCTAGCTCGCTGAGTTTTGCACTGATGAAGAATCTCGATAACAGATTCGAAACAGCTGCTTGCTACCTTTTCATACATTATTTGTGCATTTATGATTGTTGTTTTTCCATCTTTAAATATAATTTTATGGCTTAAAAATGACATAAATATGTGTTCCTTTCTTTCAAATACATGCATGAATTACATATTACATTTGAATGCTATATCATATTAAGTAAAAAAAAATAAATATGAAAAAAAGCACTGAAAAAACTGGCGATAAATTATAATTAAAATAATAAACTTTCTTTAAAAATAAAAAAGTTTTAAAATTCAGATTAGGCGAGCATCAGAAATATATTGAAATTCAAGAAGTCCCGAAATCCTTGACACTCAATTTTTTCATCCATTTAATCATGGGTTTTCAATAACAAAATAAGATGAAAAATTCTATTCAGAAAAGGATCAACCTTTTTAATTTGTCGTCTCAATTTCGGAATACACTGTGTATTAATTAAATATTTCGAGGCATAATAATATGATGTATTTGTTACGAAAATAAATAAAGCAATATTAAATCAAGCATTTCTTGTATGTTGCAGATCGGACAAAGAATATTTATATAATTTCTGTTTATCTAATCCTAAGCCTTATTATATCTTTTTGAGTCAATTTATTATAGCAATCAGAAATCACATATAAGATTATATTGGCAGATCTAATCTTTTGGAATAGCTCTTTCCGTACGCCTGATATGAATAACAAACCTAAACTGTAGAAGAATATTTACGAAACTAAGGGTTTTGTACATTCCGATTTTTTAAGTTTATTTTTATTTCATGTGGAATAATGTTTTAAATATAAGAAAGGATATTAATTAAATATTAAGAGGTATGGTAATCTAATATATACGATATAGAAATGAATAAATCAATATTAAATAAAGAATTTCTTGTATGTTCCAAATCGAAGTAAAGAGTATTTATATAATTTATGTTTATTTAATCCTATACATTATTAGATTTTCTAGAAAAGATATTTTAGAGCAATCAGATAAAACATACAGGATATACATCTTTTGTAGCAGGTCTCTCCTTACAACTGATATGTAAAACACATGGAATTTGTTGAAGGATAGTTGCGAAACTAAGGGTTTTGTACATTCCGATTTTTAAGTATATGAATATTGCTTATGGAATAAGGCTTTTAGTACCAAAAGAAATATTAATTAAATATTTAGAGGTACAGTACTGTACCGAACTAAACCGTACATTACTGTACTATACACGATGTAGGAACAAAAGAAATATTATTTCATTTAGAATAATATTTGAAATACAAAAAACAATTTAATTAAATATTTAGAGGTATAGTAATATACTATATATGTTAGAAATATGATTAAATCAATATTAAACCAAACGTTTCTTGTACGTTACAAAGTAATAGTAATAATAATAACAATAATAATAATATGTTTTAAGTACAAAAAATAATATTATGTATTAATCAAATATTTATATATAGTTATACTAAGATATACAGGATAGCTATAGAGGAATAGTAATGTAATATATACAGTGCGTGTCAAAAGTTTAAGCACAATAGCAATTTCAAAACAAAACTTTAAATATTCACTTTATTTCAATATCTGTCTTGTTTATGTTAATTATATCTATTTTAACACCATATTCATTGAAATTAACTTTTAAATTTTATTTCAAACCATGGAGTTTAAGAATAGAAAAAAAAAATAACCGTGTCAAAAGTTTAAGCACAAAATCGTTTTTATGCAAATTTTACAATCTTACGTAAGCGATTGCGCACGCAAATAATTTCTGGGTGCATAAGAAGCAGTCAGTTGTTGTTTTTGAGTTAGTACAAAATGCCTAAATCGAAAGAATTTTCAAAGGAGGAGATAATAAAAATCTGGAATACGACAGCAAAATGTAAGTCTGTTTCTGAAATTGCTAGTGCATTAAAAAGATCAAAACGACTTATTCATCAAATTTTGGTTCGTGGTAATGATTTCAAACGAAAATTTCGTTCAGGAAGGCTGCGAGTGACTACTTTGCGCGAAGATAGCCGCATCAGAAATTTGGCTTCATCTGGTAATTATTCCCTTTCGCAAATAAAACATGCAGTTGGAGGACAAATATCTAAAAAACTGTTCATAGAAGTGTTTTGGAATTCAAATACATCAAATACCATAAAATGGCTCGATTACCGTGTCTCAAATGACACCATAAAGAAGCTAGATTACAATGGGCCAAAGAACATATGTCATTTGATGAGAAGTGGCTGAATGTAATATTCAATGATGAAAAATATGGAACCTCGATGGTACTCATGGGTTTAAGTACTATTGGTATGATCTCCGCTAAGAACCTGGGAGTGAATTTAGCCGACAACATAATGGAGGTTTTGTAATGGTATGTGGAGCTATTTCTTTCAATGGTCAGACATCTATAGCATTCATCAGTAGTCGTGAAAACTCTGAAAACTACCAAAAGATACTTGCCAATCATTTGCTTCCTGTTGCCGAGGTTTTGGGAGGAGAAAAATGGTTATTTCAACATGATAATCCTTCGATCCATACCTCAAACTCAACTTCATCTTGGCTTAAGTCGAAAAAAGCGTCTGTTTTGAAATGGTCGGCAATTAGTTCTGCTTAAAACCCTATAGAAAATATGTAGGGTATTCTCACTCATAAAGTTTATTCAAATGGAAAGCAGTGTTCTTCGGTTAAAGATTTGAAAGATGCCATTGAAAATGTTTGGCTTAAAATTGAACCAGAAACAATACAGAACCTCATTTTATCGATGGAGGACCGTATATTTAAAGTAATTCAGCAGAAAGGGGCAATAATCAAGTATTAATTTTTTTAATTCTTGTTCTGCTAAAGACAAAAAACTAATGTGCTTAAACTTTTGACACACTCATTTTTCTTGGTTTGATAAATTTATAATATTATTAAATTTAATATTATGAAATATTATTAAATTTAATATTATGAAATATTATTAAATATTTAAAATAAATTTTATAATATAAATGTGTTAACTATCTTTTTAAAACTACATTTTTTAGGTTATGCGAAAAGGAAAGTTACATTCACTCATTAAAAAATTTTTATTTTGAAACGTTCTATTGTGCTTAAGGGGTCTCAGGAGTCTTACTTTTTATCTGGTAGTGCGATTTAGCAACATATACATTTGATTTTTTTCCTCAGTCCCTATTAAACTTAAATGCATAAAACTTTTTATATAGACAACTTAATATCTCTTCTATTTAAAATATTTTTTTTTTTTTTTTTTTTAACATTCTACATTGATTTTTTATTATATATTTTTTATGTTTAATTTTAATTTAAAATTTAAATCGTTCTTTGACTGCGCGCAACATTTCTCAAAAAATAATAAAGCAATTTGTATGAAACTCGGTAAATATCTTCATTTTAAGTTCAAGAAAAACTTATACCTCAAATTTAGAATTTTAATTACATTGATTATTGATAATTGGCAATTTTTTTAATAAAAAATGGTTTTTTTCCAATTTTTTCAAATTTAATTTAAATTTTAAATAAATAAATGCATAAATTGCTTTAAAATGAGATATAAGTTCAAGATACATTAATTTTACACCATTATCAACTTTTTTAGCGGTTCTTGAACTAATAGTTTTGCTAGAATCCTGCGCGCAATGGATACAAGTCTATTTTTTTTTTTAATCAAAATTAAACTTTAAAAAAATAAAATAGAATTTCAATGTAGAATATTAAAAAATATATTTTTAATAGAAGAGATATTAAGGTGTCTATATGAAAAAATTTATGCATTTATGTTTTATAGGGACTGAGAAAAAAAATCAAATTTGACATGTTGCAAGTTGCACTACCAGGTAAAAAGTAAGACTCCTGAGACCCCTTAAACTTCTGACACGCACTGTATGAAGTAAAAAAATAAAGCAATATTAATAGAAGCATTTCTGGTATGTGCGAAATAAAAACAAATGAAGCAATATTACAACAAACATTTCTTGTATGTCCCAATTCGAAAGAAAGAATATTTATATTATTTCTGTTTATTTATTACTAAACTTATTATATCTTCTTGAAAGGATTTATTAGAGCAATTAGATATCGCATAGAGGATTATATTGGCAGATCTAATCTTTTGGAGTAGGTCTCTCGTTGCAACTGATATGAAAAGAAAACCTAAATTTTAGAAGAATATTAGCAAAACTAACAAGGAAGGTCTCCATACGGGCATACTCGGAAAAATCTGAAAAAAATTACAGAATGTTCTTCTCATATCGGTATATATGTTTATAAAAAAAAATTCGGCGGAAGCTCCATACAACGTCTGTAAAAAATAATGAAAATTTCGTTTATTTGGCAATTTATCTTCGGTTGGCGAAAAATTGAAATTTTGAAAAATACGCTTTTACGCTTCGAATACTTTTTACAGAAAATCATTTCTATTCAAATTTGTTTAAATAAGTTTATTTTAAGAAATTTTAGTTTTGCATTTTTAGTTTGCTTTAATTATAGTTTTGTCCTATACATTTATATGTACTTATAACAAAATTTAACTATTATATTTTACGATTTAAAGCATATTGTTTAAAAATTGATTAAAATTGTTCCAAATTGAAAAATATGACACAGACGATTAGACATTGTTGCTATGGAAACCTCTTTTTCAGATTGGAAATGTACGACGACTGTTCCCTTAAAAGTGATTTTTATAACCGGTAAAGACAATTAATTTTTTTTTAAATGCGAATTGGAGAATAAAACAATGGCGAAATTTCATTCAAATCAGTAATAAAAAGAAAAAAAGAAGATGAAGTATTTATTTAACCTTCTTTGTTGAACATTTTAAATTAATATTACTGCAAATGTTCAGAAAGTTGAAAATGTTGTACAAAAAATGGAAAATATTCTGAATTAGAGGAGTTATAACTAATAGCTATGAAAATCATTTTTGAATTTTGCTAACCATCTTTTAGAGCCATGCAACCGTATATTAAATTCAGTAGCTTTAATACGCTGCAGGTCGCAATCGTGTGCTTTTTTTTTCTGAAATTTTTGAAATACATATTTTTTTTTCCAGTTTTTCTTACTAGAAATTACATTTTTAATTTGCTTTTCCCGTTTGTATAATTCACGTAAATATTTTACATATTTAAACTACTATATTACATACTTTGTTTGTACACTTTTGAAACTGCGATTTGATTTTTCCCGAATACTCATTACGCCAGAAATTTTACGGCCTCTCTTTTATAATCCAGCGATACAGGTTTTGTATTTGTATGCTTTGATTCATCATAAGATAAAACGCTAGAGAGTTTACTATCATCGGCATTTTGCAATACTTCGTTCGATGAGAGATGTACATTAACAATAGATTCGTGATTTACATTAATGTTTTTCACATTCACATTCTTTTAAAAATTGAACTATGCGATTTTTTAATTGAATTTCCTCTTCTGTAACATTTGTCGGCCATATATTCCTTTCCATATATTCTTTAAATAGCATCCAAACAACATTACGTGTGCTCCTTCTCAAAACCATTATTTTAAACAAAAACCGAAAATTATTTAATATTCCAGATACAAAAACAAATACTTAAAAGTTAACTGTTGTTTAACTTTCAAAATGTAAAAGAATTAATTTGAATAACTGAAAAGAAATGGCAGGTTGTCTATTACTTAAAATAAATATTTTCTAAACATAGTACATACAAACATTTTTTTTAATAATAAAATTAAATAGCTGCAGAAGCTAGCAACATGTAAAATACAGAATAATAACAAAAAGAATAATAAATTCTCCCATGTTTAAGTTTAAATTCATTAAATATTAAACATTCTACAGTTAAAATTAATTTTCAGATTCGTTAAATCGTCTGCTTTTGGTGAGGAAATGCACTGCTCGCCAAATCGCACGTCGCTTTCAGCTTTTCACGCCAAATATTCCAAAGTATTTTATTTTTTTACATATCTCCTATTGTAATTCCGCCGCTAAATTTGACTGATCCTTTATTACCTACTTGAGTAGTTTAATTCGTATATTTTTCAAAATATTCTGAGTATGTCCTGTATGGAAACCTTCCTTGTAAGAGTTTTGTACATTTCGATTTTTTGAGTATTTGGTTATTTCATTTGGAATAAAGTTTCAAGTATAAAAAAGTATATTTATTAAATATTTAGAGGTATGTAATGTAATATATGCGTTATAGAAGTAAATAAAGTAATATTAAATAAAGCATTTTTTTTTTATATTTCAAATCGAAACAAAGAAATATTTATATAATATCTGTTTATTTAATACTAAACATTATTAGATCTTCTTGGAAGAATTCATTAGAGCAATCAGAAATCACATACAGAATTACAATGACAGGTCTAATCTTTCAGAGTAAATCTTTTCTTATAACTAGCATCAAAACAAAAATAAATTGCAGAAAATGGTTGGGAAACTAACGGTTTTGTACATTCCGACTATTTTTATGACTATTTTTGAATAAAATTTCGTATGGAATAATGTTTTAGGAATAAAAGATAATTTTATATATATTAACCAAATATTTAGAGATATAGTAATTGAATACTTACGATATGAAAACAAATAAAGCAATATTAACTGAAGCATTTCTGGTAGGTGCCAAATAAAAACATATGAAGCAATATTAAAACAAGCATTTCTTGTACGTTCCAAATTGAAAGGAAGAATATTTATATTATTTCTGTTTTTTTAATCCTAAAACTTATTATATCTTCTTGAAAGGACTTATTAGAGCAATCAAATATCACATACAGGATTATTTTGGCAGATCTAATCTTTTGGACTAGCTCTTTTCTTATAACTAGCATTAAAACAAACCTAAACTGTAGAAAGATATTTAGGGAACTTGTTTTGTACATTCGGATTTTTTTATGTATATGACTATTTCGTATGGAATAATTTTTAAGTACAAAAAATAATATTTTACATTAATCAAATATTTAGAGGTATAGAAATGAATTATATACGATATAAAAATAAATAAAGCAATATTAAATAAAGCATTTCTGGTATGTGTCAAATAAAAATAAATGAAGAAATATTAAAACAAGCTTTTCTCGTACCTTCCAAATCGAAAGAAAGAATATGTCTATAATTTCTGCTTAATTTAATCATAAACATTATTATATCTTCTTTAAATGATTTATTATAGCAATCAGATATCACATACAGGATTACATTGGCAGATCTAGTCTTTTGGAGTAGGTCTCTCATTAAAACGAAATGAAAAACAAACCTAAATTTTAGAAGAATATTTGTAAAGCTAAGGGTTTTGTACATTTCGATTATTTGAGCATTTGGTTATTTTACATTGAATAATATTTTAAGTATAAAAAAGAATATTATATAGAAATTTAATATTTATGCATTAAGGGAGACCCGAACCCCATTTTCGGTCAAAAATCATCAAAAGTTCAATTTTTTTTTTCTCAGAAACGATAAAATACATATTTGCGAATATCCATGCAAAATTTCAGAACTCGGGGACACATGGAACAGGTAGAAAATAAGCTTTTTAAATTGTACTCACTATAGAGTTTAAAGGACTAGCGGCCATTGAAAACGTATTTTCCTGAAAATGACTTTTTTCATATTTTGCCTAAGTTCAAAGTACTAAGGCTCAGTAGTAAAATGATTTAGAAACAAAGTGTTTATGTTTTTAGAATCTTAAAAAAATTTGCAACAAAAGTAAGGAGAAATATTTTTTATAACTATTTCTGAAAATTTTACATAAATTGGTAAACATGAAATTTATAACGAATTTAAGGAAATTTACCATGCGTATTTTTTTTTTTTTTTTTAGCCGATTAAAATAGAAAATTAAAAATATCTCTCCTTAGTTCTTTTCTATATACTATAACACTATTTAAGAAATTTTAGTAATACCAAAATATTGAAAATTGAATGACGAGTAGTAATTTTAAAAAGTGTATTTTTCGACCAAAAAAATTATAAAAATCCCCATAAAAATATAATTTTTAATAAAAAGTGAGTTTTTTTTTTGCTAATTATTCCTTACAAGAAGATTCTTAAATAGTACACTAAAATTCATTACTTTAAAATCAATAATAAAATTTTTGGGTTTTTTCTTACGGGTCTCCCTTAAATAAGTATTTAGAGGTATAGTAATGTAATATATACGATATGAAAACAAATAAAGCGACATTAAATCAAGCATTTCATGTACATTCCTTATCGAAAAAAGAATATCTGTATTATTTTTGTTTATTTAATCCTAAGCCTTATTTTATCTTCCTGGAGATATTATTACAGCAATCAGAAATTACATACAAGAACGTAATGGTAGATCTAATCTTTCGGAGTACATATTTTCTTACAACTGATACAAAAAATAAACCTATTGTAGAGGAATATTTACGAAAATAAGGGCTGTGCAATTTCCGATTTTTTAAGTACATGGTTATTTCATGTGAAATAATGTTTTAAGCACAAAAATGAATATTATATATAAATTAAATTATTCAAACGATCAGTAATGTAATATATTCTATATAAAAACAAATAAAGCAATATTAAAAAAAGCATTTCTTGTGTGTGTCAAATCTAAACAAATAAAATCTATTTTTTTTCTACATATTTAATTCGAAATCTTATAAAAAAATTCCAGAAAAGGATTTATTACAGAAATCAGAAATCACATATAAGGTTAAATTGGCCGATCTAATCTACTTGTGTATTTGTTTTCCTATATTTATCGTTAAAAAAAACCCTAAATTGCAGAAAAATATTTCCAAAAGTAAAAATTTTGTACATTCCAATTTGATAAATATTGAATTATATATTATCGAATAATGTGGTAAGTAAAAGATAATATCATGTAAAAAAAAAAAAAAATCTGTATTTAGAGGTGTAAAAATATTATTTTCTATAAAAAACAAACGAACAGCGTAATATAAAATTAATCATTTTTTATGTGCCAACACGAAACAAAGAATATTTACATTTCTACTTATTTAGTGATAAGTCTCACTAGATCCCCCTTGAAAGGATTTATTACAGAAATCAGAATTCACATATAGGATTATACTGGCAGAGCTAATCTTCTGGAGCAGATCTTTTCTTATAAATAACTTAATAAACAAACCTAAAATGCGAAGTGTATTTGCGAAACTACGGGTTTTTTAACTTCCAAATTTTATGTGTATCAAATAATTTCATATTGAATAATGTTTTAAGTAAATGAAAGAATATTATATATCAACTAATTGTTCTTAAATACAATAATATAAAATTATTAATAAGGAAACAAGCAATGCAATATTAACTGAAGCATTTTTTGTATGTGTCAAATCGAAACAAGGAATATTTCTATTTCTATTTATTTAATGATAAGTCGTCTTAGAACCCTTTGAAAGGATTTATAACAGTGATCAAATACAAGATTATATTGGCAGGTCTAATATTTTGGAATTGGTATTTTCTTTTAATTAACCGGAAAAAGAAACATAAATTGTTGAAGATTATTTTCGAAACAAAGGGTTTTCTAAAATCCAAATTTATACACGTAAAGTAATTTCTTACTGAAATATGTTTTAAGTAAAAGAAAGAATATTTTATATCAACTAAGCTTTTAAAAGTACAATAATATAATATTTTCGATAACCAAATGAACAGCGCAACAAAAAAACAATCACTTGTTTTATGTGCCAAATCGAAACAAAAGATATTTATATTTCTACTTATTTAATAATAAGTCTTATTAGAGCCCTTTGAAAGGATTTATTACGGCATTTAGAAATTACATACAGGATTATATTGGCATATCTAATCTGGATCAAATTAAACCTAAGTTTGAGAAAAATGATTGGGAAACTAAAGGTTTTATACTTTCCAATTTCATAGGTATTCGACTACTTCATATGAAATAATGCTTTAAGTACAACATAATTTTACATAAAAATATATATTTACAGGCATAATAATATTATTTTCCATAACAAAACAAACAACGCAATATAAAATTAATCATTTCTTTTAAATGACAAATCGAATTAAAGAATGTTTTCATTTCTGCTTATTTAATGAGACGTCTCATTAGATCTCCTTGTAAGAATTTGTTAGTGGAATCAGAAATCACATACAAGATTATATTCGCAGATCTAATCTTTTGGAGTAGATCTTTTCTTACAACTAACTTAAAAAAACAAACTTAAATTGTGGAAGAGTATTTGCGAAACAAAAGGTTTTGTAAAATCCAATTTTATATGTATAAAATGATTTCATATTAAATAAGTTTTAAGAAAAAGAAAAGACATTATGTATCAACTAAATATTTTGAAGTACAATAACATAATATTTTGGATAAGAAAGCAAACAATGCAATATTAACTAAAGCATTTTTTGTAAGTGCCAAATCGAAACAATGAATATTTATATTTCTACTTATTTAATGATAAGTCTCATTTTATCCTCTTTGAAAGGATTTATTACAGAGAGAATTATTAAATGAGAATTCACTTACAGGATTGACAGACCTAATCTTTTGGAGTAAATCATTTCTTACAACTAACACAAAAATTCAAGATTAAACTGTGAAGAATATTCGCAAATCTAAAAGTCTGTAAAGTCCTATTTTATATGTAAAACGTAATTTCATAAAGAATAACGTTTTAAGTACACCGTAAAAAAAAAAAAAAAAAAAAAAAAAAAAAAAAAAACCGGACGATTTTACGGAAGCATTACTGGTAATCTAGACGCCAGTATAATATTCTGTTTTTTAACGGAAAAATTTCCGTAAATTCTGGAAAAAACTCGAAAAAACAGAACATTTTACAGAAGTTTTTCCGTTAAAAAACAGTAAATTATACTGGCGTCCAGATTACCAGTAATACTTCCGTAAAATCGTCCGTTTTTTTACAGTGTAATGTAAAAAATATATATTTATTAACTGAAGATTTAGTACAATAACATAATATTTTCGATTAGTAAACGAACAACGCAATATTAAATGGAGCATTTTTTTGTATGTGCGAAATCTAAACAAAGTTATTTATAACATTTCTGCTTGTTTATCCTCAAGTCTTATTAGATCTTAAGGAAATGAATAATTACAGCATTTAGAAATCCCATGTAGGATTATATTGTCTGACCTATTTTTTTGGAGTAGGTTTTTTCTTATAATTAACAGAAAAAACAAACTTAAATTGTTGTAGATTTCCGACAGTAAAGGTTTTGTACATTCCAGTTTTCTAAGTATGGGAGTACTTCATATCGAATAATGTTTTAAGTAAAAAAATAATATTATATCAAAAACATATATTTATAGATATAATAATATTATTTTCAATAACAATATATATATACAGGGTGTCCCAAAAGGTCGTTTACAAACTTAACATGCTGGTCTGTCATATCATGATGAACAATATTAAATAGGTAACTAAGGGTCCCAAACGTCTTCCAAAGGAGGTATGCGTCATTAAAGTTTAAGGTCCAAAAATTCAAATGATTATAAAAAACAGAAAAATTGGTCGATTCGTTTGCGGTTTTCACCAAAAATATTCTTTATGTCAGTATTTTCTTGAAAATAAATTAAAAAGATAAATTTAAAAAATGTCGGTAGAGGGCGCTTTAGACTTTGGAGTAACGATAAACTAGTTTTTAGCATTATTTTTTGTATCTCATTAAATTTTTTTAGAGGCTTAGACATAAACTTAAATTTTGAGCTCAAAATCTAAATCGTTGGAAGTGGTTAAGTAGAGCAAACTGAATTGCGGGGGGAGGTTCAAATTTCAAATGATTATAAAAAACGGAAAAATTGGTCAATTGATTTGCGATTTTCACAAAAATTATTATTTATGTCAGTATTATCTGGAAAATAATTCATAAAGATAAAATTCAAAAAATGCCGATAGAGGGCGCTTTAGAAATTGAGTAACGTACAACTATTTTTTCCGTTATTTCTTGCATCTCATAAATTTTTTTTAGAAGCTTAGACATAAACTTAAATTTTGAGATAAAAATCTGAATCGTTGGGAGTGGTTAAGTAGCGCAAACTGCACTGTGTTCAATGGGGGTGGGGAGGTTCAAATTTCAAATGATTATAAAAAACGGAAAAATTGGTCGGTTTTCGCTAAAATTACTCGTTATATCAATATTTTCTTGAAAATAAATTTTACAGATATCTTTCAAAAAATTCCGTCAGAGGGCGCCTTAAACTTTATAGTAAACAACAACTATTTTTAACCGTTATTTTTTGTATCTAAAAGAATGCTTGTAAAAGTTCAAACTTAAATTTTGAGCTCAAAATCTGCATCGTTGTGAATAATTAAGTAGCGGAAAATGGAACTGTGTACGAGGAGTGGGGAGGGTAACATTTCAATTCCTGAACACAGTTCAGTTTGCGCTTCTTAACCCCTCCCATCGATTTAGAATTTGAGCTCAAAATCTAAGTCTAAGCATTTGCAAGCATTTAATCAGATACAAAAAGTAACGATTAAAAATAGTTGTGTGTTACTCTAAAGTTTAAAGCACCCTCTAACGGAATTTTTTGAAATTTATCTTTAAAATTTATTTTCAAGGAAATATTGACATAAAGAATAGTTTTAGTGAAAACCACAAAAGAATTGACCAATTTTTACGTTTTTTATAATCATTTGAAATTTGAAGCTCCCCACCCCCATTGAACACAGTTCAGTTTGCGCTACTTTACCACTCCCAACGATTCAGATTTTCATCTCAAAATTTAAGTTTATATCTAAGCTTCTAAAAAAAAATTATGAGATGCAAAAAATAACGGAAAAAATAGTTGTGCGTAACTCCAAAGTCTAAAGCGCCCTCTATCGGCATTTTTTGAATTTTATCTTTATAAATTATTTTCAAGATAATACTGACATAAAGAATAATTTTAGTGAAAATCGCAAATCAATTGAACAATTTTTCCGTTTTTTATAATCATTTGAAATTTGAACCTCCCCCCGCAATTCAGTTTGCGCTACTTAACCACTTCCAACGATTTAGATTTTGAGCTCAAAATTTAAGTTTATGTCTAAGCTTCTAAAAAAATTTAATGAGATGCAAAAAATAACGGTAAAAACTAGGTTATCGTTACTCCAAAGTCTAAAGCGCCCTCTAACGCCATTTTTTGAAATTTATCTTAATAATTTATTTTCAAGAAAATACTGACATAAAGAATAGTTTTAGTGAAAACCGCAAACGAATCGACCAATTTTTCTGTTTTTTATATGCATTTGAAATTTTGGACCCTAAACTTTAATGGCGCATATCTCCTTTGGAAGACGTTTGGGACCCTTAGTTTCCTATTTAATATTGTTCATCATTATATGACAGACCAGCATGTTAAGTTTGTAAACGACCTTTTGGGACACCCTGTATATATATATATAAGGGTGATTCCAATTTTTTTTTACAATAAAAGAGGGGTGATAGTACACATCAAGACAAACAATATTAAATAAGAGACCAAGGGTCACAAACGTTTTTCAAAGGAGATAGCCGCCATTAAAGTTTAGGGCCCAAAATTTCAAATAAACATAAAAAACGGATAAATCGGTCTATTGATTTGCGGTTTTCACTAAAATTGTTCGTTATGTCGGCATTTTCTTGAAATTAAATTATAAAGATAAATTTCAAAAAAGCCGATAGAGGGTGCTTTAGAATTTGGAGTAACAAACAACTATTTTTTGCCGGCATTTTTTGCATTTCATCAAATGTTTTCGTAAGCTTAGACTCAAACTTAAATTTTGAGCTCAAAATCTGAATAGTTGGAAGTGGTTAAGTACACAAATTGAACTGTGTTCAGAGAGTTCAAATTTCAAACGATTATAAAAAATAGAAAAATTGGTTCATTGATTTGCGGTTTTCACTAAAACTATTCTTTATGTTGGTACTTTTTAAAAAATATCTTATAAAGGAAATTTCCAAAAAATGTCGATAGAGGGCGCTTTAGACTTTGGAGTAACAAACAGCTATTTTTTGCCGTTATTTTTTGTGTATCATTAAATGTTTTTGGAAGCTTAGACTTAAACTTAAATTTTGAGCTTAAAATCTGAATAGTAGAGAGTGGTTAAGTAGCACAAACTGAACTGTGTTTAAGGTGGGGGGTGGGGGAGGTTAAAATTTAAAATATTTATAAAATATGGAAAATTGGTTATTTGTTTTCGGTTTAAAATAAAACTATTCTTTAAGTCAGTATCTTCTTGAAATTAAATTTTAATGATAAATTTCAAAAAATTCCGTTAGAGGGCGCCTTAAACTTCACAGTAACCAAAAATTAATTTTAACCATTGTTTTTTTGGTTCTAATTAAATGCTTGCAAAAGCTTAATAAATGTTTTCGGAAGCTTAGATTTAAACTTAAATTTTGTGCTCAACTTTTGAATCGTTGGGAGGGGTTAAGAAGCGCAAACTGAAGTGTTATCAGTAGTTGAAATTTAACTCTCCCGCCCTCCTCGAACACAATTCAATTTTTCGCTACTTAAACACGCCCAACGATTCAGAATATGAGCCCAAAATTAAAGTCTATGCATTTGAAAGCATTTAATGAGATTTAAAAAATATGTTAAAAATAGTTGTAGGCTACTCCAAAGTGTAAAGCGCCCTCTCTCGGCAGTGTGTGAAATTTATCTTTAAGATTTATTTTCAAGAAAATGCTGATTTAAAAATTAGTTTTAGATAAAACCGCAAACGAATCGAGCAACTTTTTCGTTATTTATAATCATTTGAAATTTGGGTCCTCTGAACACAGTTCAGTTTGTCTACTTAACCACTCCCAACTATTCAGATTATGAGTTCAAAATTTAAGTTTAGGTCTAAGCTTACGAAAGCATTTAATAAGATGCAAAAAATAACGCCAAAAAAGAGTTGTTCGTTACTCCAAAGTCTAAAGTGCCCTCTACCGGTATTTTTGAAATTTATCTTTATAATTTATTTTCACGAAAATACCTAAATAAAGAATAGTTTTAGTGAAAACCGCAAATCAATAGAGCTATTTTTCCTTTTTTTATAATCATTTGAAATTTCAACCCTCTGAACACAGCTCAGTCTGTGCTGCTTAATCAATCCCAACTATTCAGATTTTGAGCTCAAAATTTAAGTTTGAATCTCAGCTTACGAAAACATTTGATGAGATGAAATAAATACCGGCAAAAAATAGTTGTTCGTTACTCCAAAGTCTAAAGTGCCCTCTATCGGCATTTTTTGAAATTTATCTTTACAATTTAATTTCAAAAAAATGCCGACATAAAGAATAATTTTAGTGAAAACCGCAAATCAATCGACCGTTTTTTCCGTTTTTTTTTTTTTTTTTTTTTTTTTTTTTTTTTTTTTTATGTTTATTTGAATTTATAGTCCCTAAACTTTAATGGCGGCTATCTCCTTTGGAAAACTTTTGGGACCCTTGGTCTCCTATTTAATATTGTTTGTATTGATGTGTACTATCACCCCTCCTTTATTGTAAAAAAAAAAAAAAAAAATTAGAATAACCCTTTATAGATCGCAATGTAAAATCAATTAATTCTTTTATGTGCAAAACGAAAAAAAAAAAAAAACTTATATTTCTACTTATTTAATGATAAGACTTATTACATCGCCTTGAAAGTATCTATTACAGCTCTCAGAAATCCAATACAGGAGTACATTCGCAGATCTAATCATCTAGAGTAGATTATTTTTTACAACAAAAGAAAAAAAAAACCTAAATTGCGGGGAAAATTTTTCAAATCTAATGTTTTGTAAAACCCAATTTTATTCGCATAAAGTAATTTCATATTTAATAATGTTTTAAGTAAAAGAAAGAATATTATGTATCAAATAAATATTTAGAAGTACAATAATATAATATTTTTGATACGGAAACGAACAATGTAACATTAACTGATTAATTTTTTTGTATGTGCGAAATTGAAATAAAGAATATTTATATTATTAATCCTAAATCTTATTAGATCCCCTAGTAATTATTTACTACAACATTTAAAAAATTCCATACACGATTATATTGGCAGATCTAATCTGGAGTAGCTCTTTTCTTACAATTAACATCAAAAACAAACCTAAATTGTAGAAGAATACTTGCGAAACTATACAACTATTTCATATGGGATGATGTTTTAAGTAAAAGAATGAATATTATGTGTTAATTAAATATATAGAAACATAATAATATAATATGTTCGCAGGTTTCGCATGTTCCTAAAATTTTCTGTATATTTTACCGCAATTTTAAAACGATAATATGTATTTTAGAATTCTATTATAAATGTTAAAGGAATGTGTCACAAAGATTTCTGGTTTAAAATGCTGGTAGCAAAGTGAAAAAATTTAGTGCTACGTGCTTGATATTCGATAAGAAAACTGAGAATGTAATGTTAAATGAATCGGTTTTTGTATGTTCCAAATCGAAGCAAACAATATTTGTATTATTTCTACATATTTGTGAAATAATACAAATATTATCCCAAGTCTTATTAGATATCCTTGAAACGATATATTATATGATTTAGAAATAACATACAAGATTATGTTGTCAAATCTAATCTTCTAGAGTATCTCTTGTTTTACAATTAACATAAAAAACAAACTTAAGTTGAAGAAGAATGTTTATGAAACTTAAGGTTTTGTACATTTCAATTTCATTAATACACCATTATTTCATATGGAATGCCGATTTAAATATTTTACAGTAATAAAGAAATGGTAGAATATCAAATCAAGCATTTTTTGTATAGTCAAATTGAAACAAACTATAATTATATTCTATTATTTTCAACACAATCTAACTGATTGGTAAAGTAATCATACGAATTGAATATTTCCAGCTGGACGAAAAATTGACCAGGCTGGGAATCGAACCAAGATACTCGATCGACAAGATCGAACAAGATCGATACAAGATCGAACCAAGGCCAATGCTTTAACTGTTAAGCTACGTGGGCGATAGCCAGTTGCGATTTTTCTCTCAGATAAACTTATTGGTCATAACATCTGGTCTGTCATTTAGACAGCTCAACAGAATAGACCGCAGGTAATGGAACTCCATATGACGATGGGTACGTAGATATACTATTATTTTCAACACAATCTAACTGATTGACAAAGTAATCATACAAAGTGAATATTTCCAGCTGAGCGAAAAACTGACCAGCCTGGGAATCGAATCAAGATACTTGTCTTAAAAGGCCAATGCTTTAACTGTTAAGCTACTGGGCAATAGCCAGCTGGGATTTTTCGCTCAGATAACCTTATTGGTCATAACATCTGGTCTATCATTTAGACAGCTCAACAGAATAGACTGCAGGTAATGCAACTCCATATGACGATGGGTACGTAGATGCACTATCATTTAATAGTATATCTACGTACCCATCGTCATACGGAGTTCCATTACCTGCGGTCTATTCTGTTGAGCTGTCTAAATGACAAACCAGATGTTATGACCAATAAGGTTATCTGAGCGAAAAATCCCAGGTAGCTTAATAGTTAAAGCATTGGCCTTTTAAGCCAATTATCTTGGTTCGATTCCCAGCCTGGTCAGTTTTTCGCTCAGCTGGAAATATTCAATTCGTATAATTATATTGTTTTTGTTTGTTTAATCCTAAATCTTATTAAGTCTTATTTAAAAAATAGTAGAGCAGTCGGAAATCACGCACAGGATTATATTGACAGATTCAATCTTATGAAATAGTTCTTTTCAAAAACTTTGTCACTTAAGTAAACCGGGAGGCGCAGCCCAGACATTATTGACGAGTTTAATGTTAGAGTTCAAGAATTAGTACTTGATAGACATATTAAACTGCGATCTGTCTGCCAAGTCATATCGTGGTAAAAAACACCTGGAAACATAATTTTAGTGAATGACTTGGAGATTTAGCATTGTGTTTTTCTGCTCCCAGTTCTTCATGTTTTCATACCTTTGGTTGCAAGAAAACAAAATGGTAAATCTACGAGGAAACCACTAAAATCAGGTCAAATATTTTCACCAAGACATGACTTGGCAGACCGATAGCGTTTTAATATATGTATCGAGTTTTAATTAATTCTGAAATTTCAACCGTTAATTTGATGAGGAATTTTTTTGTTCTGCCACCGCCTGGTCTATGAGTACCCACACAACATATACGTAGATATTATGTCTATTTTGAGCTCTTTACTTCCAGAATACATCCATGTACATCAAACTGATGTCCATTCTAATACGTAAACTGGATTGTTCAGCACATGACATCCATGAAATGTTTATATCCCAACATAATATAGACCAACACAATATGGACATAGAACTTACGTGTATTGTAAAACATAAACTAGATCAACGTAAGTAAATTACGTACAGAATACGTTTATATCCCAACAATTTATAGACTAATATAATATGGAGGTAAATTAGAGTTAAATATTTTATTTCTGATGGCAACATCAACTTTGTGTTGTTTTGTAAACAGATCACGCCGACGCCATTATTGAAAATTTTGTTTTTAGCATTTTTTTGGTTCGTTTAAATCAGACTATCAAAGATCAAGTTGATTCTTATTTTTATGAGTTTTTAGTTGTATTAAGATGCAGATTTAAATTTGTTTATTTAAAACAATTAGAATTTACAAAAACCACTGAATATAACACTAGAAATATGTGATGTTTATACTTTAGACGCGTGGTACAGAGTGACATTTGGATTAAATATCGAGCTGGATTGTATGTAAGTAAATCCTTTGAGTTATTTTTTTTGTGCATCTTTATTTGACATTCTATTTTAGTAGTTTATTTCTTTCATGCCTTTAAACTTTATTTTTAAATAACTACAAACAAATTTTTAATCATGAAATTAATTTTGAATTAATTTTTCAAATTTTTTGATATTCTCTTGACATATTATTATAGTAGAGTGATCTATGTACTTAACTTACATGGTTACTCATTGATTTGACATTTTAAATGTTTTAATTTTATAGGGAATCTTAATTTCGTACAACAAACTATAGAAAGTGTTTGGATTATATTTAATTTTTTATTCTCTTTCTCCCATGCTCTTCAAATTCTGTCTAATTCAAATACTACTATATATTATTTTGTATAAATACAGAAAAAAAAACTTTTTTGGGATCAACAGTTTGTTTCAATTAAAAAAAAAAAAAAAAAAAAAAAAAAAAAAAGTCAACAAAACAATAAAAACTTTCAAACAGTGAATTTCTCTTGAATAAAAGGAAATAACGCTAACAAATCAAAACAAGTATAAATTTTCTTGGTAATAAATAATTTTTGAACATTAAAAAAAAAAAACTTATCATTTTATTGTATTATTAAATTATTTCATTAAAAAATTGTTTCATAAAGAAGTTTCTTAATCTCAAAAGTTATCGATACAAATATGCATCGATTTATCTTACAGCATAGGTCATCAATTTAAAAATATTTGTTAAATAAAAAATTTACTGCTTTTTTTTCAAAAATTCATTTACTTATTATTCTTTCTTTTTTGAAGATGAAATTCATTATTAAAATTCAAAAATAAAATGGTGTCTATGGAAAATTCTTTGATTTGAGGCTTTGTGTTTGAATGTATAATAAATAATTAGTTCAATCATGAATTCAATAAATTCAATGGTCAAAATGTTAAAAGTAATGAGAAAGTAAGTCCTAGTTTTGTCATTGCTTGCAATGTAATATGCATTTTTAGAACATATAATTAAGCGAGTAATGTATTTAAAAAAAGAAAGAAAACTAGTTTGTAGAGAGCGTCAATATTATTTTTTATGTTATGTCAAGAAACAATATCTCAATTAATACAAAATTTATATCAGTGGAGAAAAACATCTGACAGATCAGCTGATGCCGAGACAGATCTTACTTCAAATTTGAATGCTCTCAGAAAATCACAGGTGTGTAATTTTTTTATATAATAAGCAACTATCACCAGTGATCTTTTGCGAGCAACTGGGATGTGTGTGGTGATAAGTTGATGATGGCCTTGGACTGTATGCTGCTTTTGCGAGGAGTAAGGATTCATCTTCGCATTGAAGATTTTATAAAAGAAAACGTTTAAGAAATTTGTGAGTGTGGTGGAATTCCTACTGTTGTGTCAAAAGTGATATAATAAAGTAAGTATACTAAAGAAGCATAAAAAATAATATTGGTGCTCTGTACAAACTAGTTTTTTCCACAAAAAATATGTTACATTACAAACTATGGGAACACAGTGTCGTATAATAAGAAAAATAAGCACAAAAATTAATAAGCTGAAAATATTTTTAGATGACCATGCAATAATAAAGTAATATTCTATTATAATTTGAATCAGACATAAATAAAATCTGCCGCTAAATAAAAAAAGTCTTGTTTTTTACCATGGCAATTATACTATTTGGTTTGATTTGTAAAGATGAAAAAAAAGGGTGGGGATGAAGTTTTTAAATAAAAAAGTCTTATTTCTAATGCAAAAAGTGTTTTTTTTTTATTTATGTGCGATGAATGTTTCTGAATGTAAAATAAAAAAAAAAGAATTTTTAAAAGATAAATTATTTATGTTTTAAAATGATAAAACAAAAATTCTTTCTAATTTCTTATATTTTCTTATGTTACTCGTATGTATTACCATCAGAACAATTAATGTTTTTGCTTTTTACCAATAATTTTAACTTTTTAAAATCTGAAACTTCCATGTATAATATTTTTTTAAATTTAAAAAAAAAACAAGATGGCAGAAATGTCTAGTATACGCATACAGTTCCATATTACATACTAGATATGATGTACATATATATGTACATACTACATGGACATAATGTACATATATGTACACATTACGCAGATATGATGTATATACATGTACATATTATGCAGATATGATGTATATACATGCACATATTTAGTAGATATGATGTTATACATGTACATATTACGTAGATATGATGTATATATATATACATATAACGTAGATATTATGTTTAGAAAATGATCCACATGGACATAGACATCCGTTTTACATAGATATTACGTCAATCTAGATGTCCAACGAACATTATATGGATGTATTCGGAGAGACATCTGATGGTAATATCTACGTAGATACTACGTAATATGAAACTCTTTGGATGAATTTTAGACATGGTATATAGTTGTAATTTACGTTATATGGATGTCATATTTACCAGTTTGTGCTGTGTGGGTAATCACTATGATTTTCTTGGAAGTTTTAAATTAACTTCTACTACCTTTTATGTTATCTTAGTTTTAGTTTCAGTAAATTCGGAAATAAAAGGGGACAAGGGCATACTTTGCATTGCATTTTCAATGATATCTCTCAAAATACATCGAAGTTGCATAAGATTGCGCACTTTTTTAAACCCAACAGGTGTATATCGAACAAACCTTACTGCCGAAACATTGAGTCTACTTTTGATGAAAGAGGTGTTTTGTAGATAAGTACTTTAAAAAAACATCTATAAGCATAAATCAACTTGAGGCAAATCTGGTGATCTTGTGATCTTAGTGTTTATGTGATTGGTCAAATTCGAACAATCCAAAATCCTGAAGATATGGCCTTTAGATATGGTTAGACTTATCTGTTGAAACGTAAAAGAGCTCCGTCTTGCTGAAGTTATACACGTGAAGTCGCTCAATTTGCTAAGCTCTTTTTTGATGGAGCAGCCCCATCTCTAGCAGCCCCAAATGATGTTTATGACCGCAAAATTCCATTTGATGTTTTGTTTCCATTCTTTCACTTTTGCTATGTTATTTTAAATAATATTCTAGCTACCTAAGACTTAAAAAAAACTTTTTGTATTAAAAGTTTCTCCTTTACTCTGTTTTAAAAACAAGAACCTAAATGCTCCTCGGCCAAATTACACAATATAGATTTCAAAAATGTCTCTTTTTTCCTTAAAGGATGACCGGGTTTAATAACACAGACGTTAGACGTTTAAGATATCCATTTTATTTAATTTTCTAGTGCTTTTTGCGTGAAAAATTTTCAGCTATCACCAGGAAATATTTTTTTGAATTGCAGTCCTATTAATCTCAAATTCGTCACTTCGTTTGTAATGTTAGAGTCTATAATTATTAGTAGCTGAAAGTAGTAGTAATAGTGCACTAAACTAAAATTTTTTTAGACTTATTTTCAGTATATATAATCGTAATTAGGATATTGTATTGTAGTTCGTTGTTATATACTTCATCGCTTTTACATAAAATTTCTATGGATTTTCTAATAATGGATCCGTAGTAACTCAACTCATAGTAACTAAGTTGGGTACATTATTTTTGCTTAATTAAACTTTTTTTTTATATTATAAATAAAATACAAAAATTAAACTTGTAACATTTTATTATTAACATCTGTCTTCTTTTAAGCAAACCGAGCAGTTTTTGAAGTTGTGATTGAATCAACGCGGTTGATTGCATTTTGATTTATTAATTGACAGCTCATGGACAGCTATTACATTATATTAATATTTTTTTTTTCAAGACGAAACATCCTTTTTCGATATGTTATAAATCTGTAATAAATATTTTCATATGCATGAAAAAGTATAAAATCATGTAATTATATTTTTAACCTCAAATTTGCATGTTTTCTTTTTGATTGTATTTGTTGGATATAAAAACAACACAGAATGTCAGAATCTAAAAAATGATGTTTCCTCTTAACAAAAATTGATTCGTGTGCTATAGAAACTACTTGAAATTATTTAAATTTTTCTGTTTTTTGCTCCCTGTTTTTCGTAAAAAGCAACCAAAAAAAAAAAAAAAGGCTTTCTTTTAAGAAATTCTATTATAAGTCTCGGGTTTATTTTGTTTAATAATGTTTTTGCTTTCAAAGAACTCGTTTTCGATATCAACGATAGCTCTGAAATATTCGATATATTATCGCAAAGTTTTACTTGTTAAAGATGCATTTTTCTTCTTTTACGTTTCAATAACTACACGACTCATTACTTAAACGAATCTTTATTTCTCGAATCCGATAGTGTTTCTGTACCCGTTAAAGATTTGCACAAATCTGTATAAATGAGTACTATTATTTAATTGAAGGATATTTCTCAATCCTGAAATTAAGATATTTGATCAATAAGTTATAAAATAAGATTGTGAAATATGCTTGTCCTGTGTCAATGGACGTATCTGATTTTTTTTTTCAATATATAGAATTCACATTCTTCTCATTTTCAAATGTTGAATATATTGAGGTATTAATCCAGAAAAATATAATAAAAAAGTATGCAAACTTATTTAAAAAGTAAAGTTTAAAGTTATTAAATCGTACTTTTTGAATTATTTTTCTCCGTGCCGCAAAGAAAATTATTTCCTTAATCTAACTGCAATTAGAATTTTAAATGCTAAATGCATAGTTGAAATTCTATATTTGATATATATGCAGACACATATATATATAACTGATAGGCCTAACTTAATTTTCGCTTATATTATATTATTACATTGCGTATAAGTACATTTTATGCATTGTACACAAGTAAATAACTTATTAGATGTATCTAAAAATCCGTGCACAGTTTTGGGTAATACACATTTTAAAAAATAAAATTAGGACAAAAATATCAAAAATTTAAATCGTAGTCGTAATAAAAAAAAAGAAATGTTTTAAAACTTTTACGTAAATATACAGTTATTTTTTTTAAAGGTAATTTCACTTGAGCATTGAAATGCATTGAGTTTATCATTTAAAACATATTTTTTTAAATAAAAAAATATTCAAAAGTTAAAATTTCCCTTAATATCATTATAAGTAACTTTTAGATGACATAGATATTCGTAAAAATATGAAAACGTAATACTTTAAAATGCTATTTAAAAAAAAAAAAAAAAAAAAAAAAAAAAAAAAAAAAAAAAAAAAACTTTTATTTTATTTATTTAGGAAGACATAACATACTAAAGGGAATTCCGTCACTCATATCTGTTATAGAGTGAGAGCCAAAAGATCTCTCATGTAATTTTGCACTTAGCTTCATTTATTATGTCGTCAGTTTGTATAGTATTAATGAAGTGTGAATGTGAAATTAATAAAAAAATAGTGTTCTATTGAATTCACATTGATTTTGAGAACACAAGACAGTATATTTTTAAGCAGCTTAGTAATATACGCTGTTAAAAAAAAAAAAAAAAAAAAAAAAAAAAAAAAAAAACGTTAAATTTACGACAGAAACTACTGTCAGCAATGTTGAAATCAGTTTTTGCTGTAAAAATTGCAGTAAAATTAGATATAAAATATTATTACATCTCATTTTACTGCAATTTTTACGTAAATTTAACGGATTGTTTTTTAAGTGTAAATGCATAGTTGAAACTATATTTGACACATATGCACACACATATACATAAGTGATGCCCATTATTTAATTTTCGCTTTACATTAAACACATATACATTGTATATCAGTACATTGTATGCATTGTACATCAGTCAATAATAAATAAGATGTATCTAAACCCGTGCGCAGTTTTGTGTAATGTGAATTTTAAAAGCTAAAAATAAGGACATAAATATAAAAAATCGTAGTAGAAATTTAAAAAAAATCAAATATTTTAAAACTTTTAATTAAATATGCAGTTACTTCTTTTTCCAAAGGTTATTTTAGTTGACCATTAGAATGCAATGAGTTCATAAATTGAACCTTTTTTTGTAAAATGAAAAAAAAAATGTTTAAAAGTTAAAATTTTCTCTTAATATCATTAAAAGTAACTTTTAGATGACAAAGTTATTCGTTTAAAATAAGAAAAAGTAACACTTTGAGATGCTATAAAGAAAAAAATAATTTTATTCATTTAGGAAGACATAACTTATTAATGGAAATTTCATCACTCATGTCTGCTATTGGGTGAAAGCCAAAAGATCTCTCATATAATTTTGTACTTAGCTTCATTTATTATGTCGTCAGTTTGTGTAGTATTAATGAAGTGTGAATGGGAAATTAATAAAAAAAAGTGTTCTATTAAATTCTCATTGATTTTGAGAATACAAGACAGTATATTTTAAGCTTACTTATATATTTAGAAGCATTGATATTACAAAGCAAATGTAGTACGAACATTATGTCGTCAGTTCTTGATAGTAATGAAGTGTGAATGAAAAATTAATTAAAAAAAAAGGTGTTCTATTAAATTCTCATTGATTTTGTGAATTCACCATTAAGAATTTTCTCTTAGTTTGAACCAAATTTCGATCTCAATAGCTTCCATTGTAAGATGGTGAAATATTGAACCAATATTTGAAACTCCTGTTGCAGCATAGTTCCATTAGTTTGAACGAGGTCGAAATAGGAATCTCCAAGTGTTGATACGAGATTTCACTCTCTTATGGTGGCAGCCACAGAACGGCAAAATTTGGTTCAAACTAGAGCGAAATTTTTAACAGTGTACAAAATAGTATATTTTTAAGCTTAGTAATTTATTTATGAGTATGGATTACAAAGTAAATGTACTATGAGAATTATGTCATCTGTTTGCAGTAGTAATGAAGTATGAATGGGAAATTAATAAAAAAAAGTGTTCTTCTGAATTCTCATTGATTTTAAGAATACAAAATTGTATATTTTTAAGCTTAGTAATTTATTAAGGAGCATTGATATTGCAAAGCAAATGTACTATGAGAATTATGTCGCGAGTTTACAGCACTAAAGAAGTGTTAGTAGAAAAATAACCAATTGTGCTCTATAAATTCTCATTGATTTACAAGGTAATATATTTACAATATATTTATATATATATTTCATATTTTAAAATGCAAGTGCAAAAACTCAAAGGATATAGTGCATATCTAAAAGTGAACAATTAACTATAAACAAGATACAGTCAAGATAAACCTGTCTCGTCAGAGGGAGGACAGACGATCCTTAACCCCCCCCCCTTTTTATAAAAAAGTTTGAATTGTTTCAGGTTTCTGAACGCCTGCCAAACCTGTATTTAAAAATAATATTTAATAATAAAAATGGCAGTTTTTTAATAAGCAAAGCAAACTGAAAACGTTTTAATAAACGCAAAAAAAACATAAAAAATATTTAAACACAGCAAAACAAAAAATTATAAATATAAAAATTAAAATAACGTTTATAATATAAAAAAGTAAAAATATGTTTAACAGATATTACAACTTTCTAAAGTTTTTTGCACTTTATCTCGCATGATCCGTTCAGAAAAGTAGCCTATGTTGTAAATTAAAAGCCTGAAATACATGTATAAAATAAGTGAATAGTCAACGGTGCAAAGATAAATCATTAAACTTTTATTATTATTCTAGTATTTTCAACACAATCTAATTGCTTGCTAAAGTAATCATACAAATTGAATATTGACATACAAATTGAAAACAAAATTTTCAGTCATTTTTAACTAATAATGAGCATTATAGATAAATTAAGAATATTTCATCGGAAGTAAATAATATGACATTGAGAATATTTTTGTAAAAAGAAAAATTCATTATATTTATACATATAGAAGTTTTATAAGCTGTTTCTACATTCGTCCTCAGGATAAAATATTTTATCCTGAGGTATTTATGTAGCGGTCTTCAATAATGAATGGTCTTAAAACTTTCTACACTATGTCACCTGAGAATAATAAGGTTCTAACTGCAATATTTTTAATTGACGTTTTGGCTTTTATTTGTATCTATGAATGGATTTCTGCATTGAAATTTCGTGACATATAATTTACTTCCGCTTGCGATAGAGATAAATATATTTCTATCAGAAATTCTCGAAAGCATTTAGAATAACACAGTTCTATGTGCAAAGCAATCGCCGACAGTATATTATATAATTTATTATTATTATTTTTATTTTATTTTATAATATATTATGAAAACCTGCAACATTTTATTTAAACAAACTTGAACATACATTTAATCTATTATAGAAATGCCCACCTGAACGATTTTAATGAAATGGTTGCACGTTTAGGATTTTTCGCTATATCTCAGCAGCAGATTTTGGTAGAAGCGGGAAACTCAAGATAACACTGATCTACTGAAAAGATAGTTAAACACAGGTTCCACAGTCATTATAGAACTATTTTGTCTAAGACATCGACTTCGAACAGGATGATGTAAAATTATGCGAATAAGACGACAATTATGAATGTTCGATTAGGTATATATATTTTTAATGTTTACTAGATGTATTTCGTTTGCTTCAAGATTCCTTTAGAGAAACTGACCAGCGCAACGGGCAAAAACTGCTTGTGTATATGTATATATATATATATATACATATACATAGATAGATAGATAGATAGTTATGCACTATATAGCCAAAAGTAACCGGTCACTTGCAATTTTAGACAATTTAGTAAATATCTAGAAAAATATATGAAGAATCTTCCTGAAATCTTAGATGTGTAAGCATATAAGTACAGGTCATATATTATCGCAAGGATTTTCTCCCTGAACTCCATAGAAGACCGTCAGCAAACTGAAAAAGAGCGAATATGTTTTGGATAACCCTCTCAAAACTATTGTAGCAAAAGTGCTTAAACTAAACATTATGATGAAGCGGTTTATTGCAGTAAACTGTGTTCAGTTTTGTGTGGATATCAGGTATATTCGTAGAGAAATTAAGGTTTTTATAAAAAAAAGTCCCAAATTTTGGCACGTTTTTTGCTTATCATTTCCAGAGCACTTAATATAAAAAAATATTATTTCCAGAAAATATGACAATCAACATTGCACATAATACTCTGTAATAATAATTAAATAATGATAAAAATTGAGCATAAAAAATGAGCAGGTTTATTAAATAATTATTTACTGCACATGCGTGAAATCTTTCAAACTTTCATTTGCATATTGTGTTAGCTAAATGTATAAAGCAACATTTGTGAAAGTCTTAGAAACATTGCTTGATATGTCTGAAAGTGGTCGTCGATAAAGTAAGGTCAAAGTCCGTTGTTCCCAAAATGAAGCCAAAAAATGAGTGGTTGAATCCAAATATAGTAGTACGTGCCATATTGTGTATTCTATATCGACACTAATCAATATACATATGGATACAGCCCCACGTCTTTTTCATAATTTTCGAGCTGTGTTTTTAAGACTTTCACAAAAGTTGCTCTATACATTTACCTGACACAATATGCAAATGAAATTTGATAGCGTTCACGAATGAGTAGTGAAAAGTTACGTAGTAAACCTGCTCATTTTTAATACAATTTTTGTTATTTTCAGTTCTGATTACAGGTTATTGTGTATAATGTTGTCTGTCATATTTTCGGAAAAAAGCATTATTTTATTTTAACTTTGTAAATTAAAAAAAAAAACTTTAAAAAAATTGGGAATGTTTTTATAAAAACTTCAATTTTTCTACAAGTATACATGCTATTCACATAAAAATGAACATAGTTTATTATAATAACACACTAAATCATAATCTGCAGTTTAAACGCTTTTGGTACTTTACTTTTGTCAGGGTTATCCAAAAGATATTCGCTCTTTTTCAATTTGGTGATGGCCTTCTATGAAGTTTCGAAAAAAACTCTTCATGGAAATATATGACCTGTACTATTATGTTCACATATTTAGAGTTTCAGGATAATTCCTCATGTATTTTCCAGATATTTAACAAAATGTCTAAAATCGCAAGTGGCCGGTCACCTTTGGCCATATAGTGTATGTATATATATATATATAGATAGATAGATATAGTTAGTTAGATAGATAGATATATCAAACTTTTTCGAAATTTTAAATGAAAGCGAAATATTTTTCTTATGTAAAGCTACATATAAAATGTTTTTATCATTATGTGGGATATACTCTCGCATGTGGGCTACACTCTGTGTTACACCTGAATCGGACTGTATTTCCCTCCACCACTCTCCGAACGCTGCTTCGAGATTAAAATAGAAACGGGAAACATCGAAGCTGTGTGGTCAGGATTGAGAGGAAGAAAATGTAAATAGAATGTTTTCCGACGACGGCTAACGACGCTATGATTCCGACGATTTAAAAACGAAGATTTAATACGAATCTTTTAAGAACTTTAAAATATTTACGACGAATTGACGTTTGATAAGAATGTTATGAATCACCACAAAGAGCGATTTGATGTTTTATTTTTTGTTTGTTTGTTTTTTTTTGTCCTGTTCGTCTGATAATAAATGTATGTGACTGTCAGAGAATAGTTTTTATTTACAGTAAGGACTCGTCCATCCTATAATTATATATATAACATGTGAGATGCAAATTTCACACTTGTCGAAAAATACCAGGATGAGCTTTTTAATACGATACCAATTTCGTATACCAATTTCCAGCTGGGCATTTTTTGCCCAGTTGGAAATTTACATCTTACACTGTTTACTTACCAACAAGAATAATTGTGTTAAAACCAATTTAGTGTAATGCATGGCATGATCTAAGGCGTGCATATCTACCCTAGTTTAAACCTTCCAAATTAGAATGAGAGATCATATGTACTTCTTCTTATATAAAATAGAATGTGGAAATATTAGTTTACTTTACTTGTTTACAGTAAAGTCTATAAATCTACTAGAATTGATTCTTTGGTGCAAACTGAAATCCCGTACAGGATTACATTATAAATATAATCTTCAAGAAGGAATATTTCTTTTTAGTTAACGCAGTAAGAAATCCGTGCCCGAGAATAATATCCTAAGACATGTTTTATCATCGAATAGGGTAATTTTCTAAGCACGTGGTAATTTTCAATGAAGTACATTTTAGCTACTAAATAAAGTAATAAAAGGAACTACTAAACTTACTTTTTCAACTAAAATTCATCGTGTTGAAATGTTAAAAAAAATCAATAAAGTTAATTGTTCAAAAATTAAATCAGAAATATGTTATTTACAATGAAAATATATGAGCTAAAGTTACTTAAAACACAATTAAATTTTTAATACATTCAGCCATATTATCAATTTTAACTAGCGTAAAAATATATCAAAATTATTTTATGTTATAATTTAAACAAACTAATATCGAAATGTTATATTCATCAGCAGTTCGAAAAAATTTGTCCCTCTATAAAATTGAAGATTACAGTTGTCAATGGAAAACATAGATTTAATTTTGTGATAAAAAAATTAATGTCTGTATACAATAAAGGGAACGTAAATTAAAACAACCTGCTTTGTTTTGTAAAATATCATAGTGTGATTAATGCTGTAAAGTTTATATAACAACGAAAAAAAAATTATATCTCGATTCATTTATTGATGTCGTTAGAATATTTGATACAACATACAGCTTTATAAACGATAAATATACTTTAAAATGAGAAGATACTAAATAAGAAATATTCATTCTGAATGAGAAAATTGGACAACTTTTAAATAATTTTGTAACTATAATTTAAAAAAAAATATTTACATTATTCGATCATTTATTGCAAATTTATGGGAATTATAGACATTAAAATAAGAAATTACAAATATAGAAAGGCTATCGCTCTGTTTTTTATCGCCTACTTTAATAAATATTTACATTAATATAATATACTAGAAAAAATGAATTATGTATATGCAGAATTTATTTTTTTCTGCAATTAAAAGGGAAAAAATATATTCATTGCTAGTACAAAATATGTTTCAATTCAAAACTTAAAAAAAACGCATTTATTTTACATAAAATGCTATTTTTCACATCCGTTTAAGAATTACACATTTAATATCTACATTGAAACTAAGTTTGCTGAAAAATATGCATATAACGTCCCTATCACAGAATAATACACAAACCAAGCAAAAAGCTATGTCATTATTCAATAAACTCGACAAAAGAAATAAATAATCAAACAGATAAACAAAAATCGACTAATGATTTATTTGCTTTTATTTTCCGATGATGGCTTAGTGGTTCTGCTCTTAAAGTCTGGTTGACTGGAGGTGCTGGGTTCATACCCATATTCGCCCGTCGTCTTAATCGTTTGGAATTTTCTGAGCTTTTCGTCGAACATTGGATATTTTTGCGGGTTAGGCTCCTTTAAAAAGATCCTCATAGAAGGCATCCGCGGGACTATAATGATGGCTGTCGCTAAAATCTTGTAAATCCTGAAAAATACAGCATAAGTAAGGATGCCTGTTATATAATTTACACCAAAACCTTTCGAGAAACAATGTATGTGAACATCTAACTGAATCTCAAGTTGGATAAAAATCCATGCATTAATCTTTGAGGTAGAGCTACTACAGAAATCATAACAAAATAAACATAGGAGCATCACGTTTCGGCGATTTACACCGAAAACTAAACGGCATCAATTTATAAAAGTGCAAAATGAATCTGAAGTTTGAAGAAAATTTGTGCATTTATTTTTGAGATAGAATTAATACAGAAACCGTAACAAAATTTGTCCAGAAGAATCACTGTTAGGCGATTTACACAGAAAACTCAACATCATTAATTTATATCAAGCACAAACTGAATCTGATGGTTGATGAAAATCCGTGCATTATATTTTAGGATAGTGCTTCTATAAAATTAATAAAAAATATTGCACAGCAGCACAACTGTTGGTCGATTTACACCTAAAACTAAATAGCATCAATTTATATCAGGTACAGACAGAATCTGATGTTTGATGAAAATCCATGCATTAGTTTTTGAGATAGAGCTATTACAGAAATCATAAAAAAATTTCTGCAGGAGAATCACTGTTGGGCGATTGACACCTTAAACTAAACAGCATCAATATACAGGGTGAGTTATGAATATCGAAACAATAGGCTATCTCCTTAAATATTGCCCCTAGACTCATACTTCCAATAGCAAAGTTTCATAAAAAAGGTGAAATTTTTTTATAAGATAAGTTGCAACTAAATGGGGTGCCTATTTTAAAAATTACGAACATTAAATTTTTATACGCCCCCCCAGAGGATAAAACTTCCAAATTCGAAAACATTTCCTCATCCATTCCTAAATTGAAAAAAAAAAAAAAAATACATTCGATATCTAGAAATCCCCAAAAATATTAAAATCCAAAATTTTCCAAAATTCGTGACTTGCACCACTTAAGCACACCTCTGAGCGCAGCGATAACAGTTCATTTGAAATGAAGTTTAGGGATCGACCATAAATTTACGCATTATTAAATGTCGATCAAAGACAATATTTTAACTTTTAGATATAAAATAAAAGCGAATAGGTTTTTGCTTTAATCTCCTTTGAAAAAATGTTAGATGTCTGCAATATCTCGAGCTTGGCGTCAGCCTCGTAAATGGCACGACCCATTGGCCGGACCGTCTTATTAAACACTAATTAAAAGTTTTAATAAATTAAGTGATATCAATTAAACACTCATCAAAACTGCCTTAAAAAGTTATTGCCGCAGGCAATAAGTTTAATAAAAATAGTAATAGTGGTAATGATACTTCTATTAACGGAATCACTGGAAATATATTTTAATAAATTACACCGAAATATTTTCTACTATTCAGCTTCAAAGTTTATGATGGCTTTAAATCTTTTTTTTTTTACTTTCTTCTATCTTTACAAGAAGAAAATATCGGATTCATGAAAATTTCGATTTCCTGTTTTCAATGGATTCACACGTTTTAGGGCTCAGAGATACTGAAAAACATGTTTTTACTAAATGTCTGTCTGTGTGTCACTGCTCCTGTATCTCTGTATATGACATAAATTGTGTGAGCGTTCTTTCTCAAGAACTAATCCAGGGAATTTAATAAATAATTATGTTTACTTAGCCCTTGATATAAATTGATACTGATTAGTTTTTGGTGTGAATCGATTAACAGGTGGCCCAACTGTATAGGATTTTGTGCGATTTCCGCAATAGCTCTATCTCCATAATTATACTCCTAGTGTAGCCTGTAATTAAAGGCACCTTTTACGCATCGTGCAATAGCAATATTAACCAGAAAAATATGAAGTTGGCAGGGCCAAAACAATGAAAAAAGTTGAAATCGAAGTGATAAAAAATGAGGTTTAAATCAACTGATGCATTTAAACAGTAATTAAAAAAGGTGAGAATGGCAAAACTTAAACAAAATCTGAAATCGAAACTATACAGGACGGAGAAACTTTTAAAAAGCATTTAAACATTAGGAGTCCATCTCTTTTTAAAACTAAATGCACTTTTCTGCATCAAATGTTTTTATTTCAGTATATCTCATTTCTAAACTGACATAAGTCAATAACCGTTGATTATGGCAACAGTCCAGCGAGTTCAATAGTTTTTTAACATCCCTCCCCCCACCCCAAAAAAAGTGCCCTACGCGCCGAAAGAAGTTTTCACCTCAGAAAATTTACTTTTAAAAATATGATTTGTATGAAAAAAATTGCATCTCTTTTATATTGCTATTTTGAATACTTTTATTTAAAAAAATAATAAATATGTTTTAAAATGCTGAATTAAAATTGAAAATTAGACATTTTCATTTAATCAAAAGAAAAAAAAAATTCAACGCGACAAATATTATTTTCAGTTATAACAAATAAATAATACTTACTCTAAATTTTTTGAAAAAAAAATAATTTGAGAAAAAGTATGATGTTATAATGCTTAAAAATTATATGGTGAACCATCACAAAACATTCAAATTTCTTACTTTATAAATAAATAAATAAAATAAATGTTTCCTTGACACATTACAGCAACATTGTTTCTTCAATTACAGACATTTCAATTTGTGTCTGATCCCTTGAAATCTCACGATTTAATAAAATTGCCATAATTCTCTGAGTTTTGAGGATATCGAGATGAATTTTTTTGTTCAATTCAGGAATGGATAAGGAAAATTTTTCTAATTGGAAGTTTTTTCCTCTGTAGGCCGTATAAAAATTTAATTTTCGTAATTTTCAAAATAGACCCCCCCCCCATGGAGTTGCAACTTATCTTATAAAAATATTCATCTTTTTTTTATGAAACTTTCAAATTGGAAGTAGGGGCAATATTTAAGGAGATTGTCTATTGTTTCGATATTTATGACTCCCCCTGTTTATGAAGTACAAACTGAAACTGAAATTTGATGAAATATTGTGCATTAGATCCTGAGACGTATGTATTGCGATTATCATGAATAATGCAGCATAACAACTCTAAGGAACGCCAGTTTATATCAAAAATCAATCAACACCAAATTATATCAAGGACTAAATGAAGTTAGATTTTTTGAAAATCTGCGTATTAGTTCGTGAAATAAAGCTATTGTAGAAATCGTGATAAGTGCGGCATAGCAGCGCCACCTATAGGGCAATTTTCCCCAAAATTTATGAATACCAAATTATATCAAGGAATAAAAGAATCCGAAATTTTATAAAAATCCGTACATTAGTTCTTGAGATAAATTAATTGTAGGAATCGCAAAAACTGCAACAGAGCTGTGTAACCTGTTAAGCGACTTCCATCAAAATGTAGTCAAAACTTCGTCCAGTAGTTCTCGAGAAAGAGTGTTTACAAAATTTCTGTCAAATACAGACAGACAGACATTTTGAGAAACATTTTTTTTTTTTTTGGGGGGGGGGTGGAACTGTGACACCTTAAACTTGTAAATCCGTTGAAAACCGGAATTGAAAATTTTCACGGAACGAATATTTTTTTTCTTGTAAAGATACAAAAGTATAAACATTATGCAATGGATTGAAAATAAATAAAAATAAAAATTTTAACGGAGTATATTTGCAAAATGCAACAATTTCGATTTATATACATTTTAAACAAAAACAACAATGTTTAAAATAATTGAGTAAATGAAACAATTCATTTTGATGATAAGATTAATATCACTTATTTAAACTTTATCTTTATTAATTTCTGTGATTTAAAAAAAGAGTTACAAAATTACCTTAAGTAATTAGAAATTCGTGAAGCTTATTTTATGTTATTTTTTTACTTGTAGAGAAAAGAATTAATGATTAACGGCAGCATATTAAAAATACTGCGATGATTATTAATGTTATTTTATTCGCATGTTAATTAATTTTAATTTTTGATAAACTTTTTCATTTTTATAATTTCGTAGAAAAGTCGTATAATTAAGATTTTTTGCATAATATTTAGTTAAATCTTTGCTTTTTTTGGACATATTTCTAACGAATAAAATAACAATTTAAAAATTTATATTTATCTATTGATAAATATATTTTATAAAATGAAATACATTTTCAGAAGAATAATCACATGAAATATTGACTTTTTTTTCCGGCTGAAAGTTGCATGTTGAAGCTGAAATTGTACACCAGCCTTCATTAACCGTTCACTGCATGATTATTTCTATTGTCATGAAAAAAAAAATGTTAGAAATCTATATATCGATCTATTATAGGGAAAAATAGTAAAAATAAAATAATTTTCAAATTTTCAGCTAAAATTTGACATTTTATAGCATTTATCATGTGTACACCATTAAGGTTTTTAAATATTGTATTGCTATGTTTTGCATTTAAATGGGCTTAAATTAATTAATTTTATCTGCTTAAAACTCTGAAATTTGCTTTATATTAATATTTTTAAGTATTCAGTAAAACCAATAAAAGTAAATTTTGCCTTAATAGCTTGATTAAATTTGTTTTTTGTTTTCCAAGGATAAATTCTAGTTTTGTGTCACATGCCATTATCTGATGCAGTCAAAATAAATATTTTTATAATATTTGGACTGTTCTTGATCAGTTACAGTGATCATATTGGCGAAATTCCTGGCACACAATGAGAATTATAGTGTTTTAAGGTATGTGCCACATGTGACATACTGTGCTGAAAACCTTTATTAATATATTTTTTGCTGGAAGCCTATGCCGATTGGTGGGTTATCCCGCGCTGCTGAATCTGAATCTGACTAACTTAACGTAAAATTTGAGATGACTCAGCAAAATTTGGAGACGATTCTATATATTCAAAATCAAACAATTCGGTAAGGTAAATTTTGCCCTCTTATATGCGGTCATACGGACGGACAGCCGGATGGACAAGACGACCATAGCTTCTACGTAATTAAGAACTCATATGGAATTGTAACATTTTTTATTCAAACTGCTATTCCTGCTCTGATCACACACACACACACACAATGAATATTTTCTGCAATACAATTTCTTTTCTTACATTTTGTTTACAATTTGTTTTCTGATACGAACAGGTTATTTTTATTTTAGAGTATAAAAATATGCATTATTTTCAATCATCTTAATAAACCATATATAATTTCCATTAAAATCTAAAGTATTTATTTTATTTTCAGTTTTGTTTTGTCTTTTGAATTTTAAAAAGTAAATATGTCACAAATTTATCCTAATTAACTAGAAGGTTGTGAAAGTTTTTTTTTAAATATTTTGCGTTCCTGTAAAACAAATTAATGGTTAGTAGTCGGAAATTAAAATGTCCTAAAGATTATTAATTTCATTTTAATTATTTGCTAATTACTATTTATTTTTTATTTTTTATTAATAAGCATAATCATGCATAAGTTTGCATCTGAGTGCTATAGTAATGACTCAGATGCTGATTACGATAACAGTATGTTAGAAGAATATGAACCCGACTGACAAAATATTTTTCATTAATCTGTATTTGAAACATTTTTACATTTTATTTACACTTTCATGTTATTAGTTTATTGATTGTTCCGATTTTAACCAGTTATATTTTAATTACACCTATCATTGCATTACATTCTTGATTTTTAAACCTTTTTATGCAGTATTTTATATATACTTATACATTGTTTGTATTTTAACTTTTATTTTCAAATTTTACAGCTTTAATTGACACTGAGTGTTTTTTAACTAAGGTCTTTGATCGATCACTACTGTTTTAACTTGGGTTTTTTTTCTTACTACTGACCACTAATTTATATCCCTAAGTTTTCTCGTTGAATTTGTCTTGACGCAGCATGTCCCAATGGGGATCTTGCGCCATAAAACCCATATCAACCGATCAACCAATCATGCATATGTGACAGCGTTTCTGTCACATATTATCTTGTCTTCTCCCCTTTTTAGAAAATGAACAAGTAAAATCAAAACTTCAAAATTTTAACTGGAAATTACCTCCCCCCCCCTTAAATAAATACTTAAAGTTAATATTCTTGCATTTAAGGTTTTAAGGCTGTACTTTGTTATTTTCCTTTTTATAACTTTGTATGTGAAATTAATTCCTTTACAAACCCTCTTTCATATGATAAAAAAAAAACACCATTTCATTCCCACTCTTTGTTTTGGATTTTTATCACTTTGAGAAAGATCTGTTAATTCTTTTCTCGTCGCAATAAAAGTTAACCGAATGTCAGTCCTCCTTAGATCTGCACATTTCTGCATTCTTTCACATGTTAAATAGATGCAGCTGTGGTTTATAATACGTTTATCTGTTAACATTCTCATGCACTCAGCTAATCTTTAAAATCTCCCAGATGTCATGAATCATTTCGGCATGTAATTCTTTCAGTATCTGGAAGCACACGTGCGTATGCAATCGACACTCCTTAAAAACCACAGGACTTGAATATTACACCAACCCTAGCATTCTCTGTTACTAAGCATTTTTAACGGATTCGCATAACCTTGACGCTGTACATCTTCCCTGCTGCACTCTCACTTCTACTCGGACCTTCAGCCATGTAACACCACGTTAAAGGGGCGCTGTGCCCCTCTCCGGCTAATGCCGTGCCTGTGAGCAGACGATGTGATTTCCCATATTGCTAGCGACTTAGCATTGTAAACATTCCATCGTTCATCTTCTAAATAAACACCTTATTCTGTCTGCAATTATGTTGGAGTTTATTTCTCTGCGCTCTCGATCTCTTCCTGGGTAGTTTTTACGATCACCTCCACAAGTATTACTGTTGCAGTGACCAGTGCTCCAACATAAAAAAAAACGAAAGAGCGCAAAGTGGAATACATAACTGTATTGGACTATTTCCTCTGAAATTACATCGTTACCCAGCCTTCAGATGATTCTACAGTGACACCCCCCATGCATTTGTGTTTGGAAAGACTCTAAAATTCGACTGTGCTTCCCCGGTGATGATTTCGTCGCTGCGAAAAACCTTTTTCCGTCTCCGAAATAATCAGCGCGGATTCCACGGTCATTCACCCTTCTGCTTTCCCGTGAACCTTCTATCCGTAATTTTCTGCAGCTGAAAAATCGTCGGCTTCCCCCCGTAACTACAAGTTATCTTATGCCTTAGTCCAGTGCGAATTGACAGAAAAAAAAAAAAAAATTCAACATCTCTCTGTGTCACTTAAAGTGTTTTTGTGTGCCATCGTGTGTGTGTTTCGTGACGGGTAAAAACTGTGCCGTTCGTCCCTGCTGCACTTTCGGTTTCATATGTTTATGCTTCGATGAAAGGAGTACTCAACCCCGATTGTGAAATATGCTTAAAAAAAATCGTTTGTGAAATTCATCTAAAAGTATTGTGGTGCTAATTATCGTCAGATTTGTAAAAAAATTCGTGGCAAAAGTGAATGCAATTTTTAAAATGCAAAGAAGGTCGAAGTTTCATCATGTCAAATTAGATTGCAAAAGATTTCAGCCTTTGGTGTTGCCGTTTGCTTCTAAATTCTTCATGTGTGTGTCAAATTTTTTTTGTACTATCAGTTCAGCTCTTAAAAAGTTATTTTGTGCTTCAACATATCAGTTTTGGCTGAAAGAAGATGTGCTGCAACTTTTCTCATAAAAAAAGAGGATAAAAAAATAAAGTGTTACAAGTCAACATCATGTGCAAATAATTAAAATAATAGAGTTACAATGTTCGGCATAAAAAAAAAATGCTAACGCATATTTTATGAAGTGAACCCTTTACAGTTTTAAATATTTTAAAATTGCACATTATTTTGGTTTCAGTTTCATATTATAGTAACTATAAATTTACTTTTTAGTTATTATTCGTGAGCCATTCTAAAAGTATTATTATTGCAAAGTTTATTTTAAATATTTTTGTGTGTCAGCATGAACAGAGAAGATTTTTTTATAAATCTAAAATAATTAAAAGTTAAAAATTTTAGTTATAATTGCATAAATTTTGCAATCTTCTCTTTTCACGCTTTATTTAGTAATTTTTGTGTTAGTGATATGCATGTAGATTTTCCAATTATGATTCTGAAGTTAGTTATTTTTTTAGTTTTTTTTGTTTGTGTTTTTAGGTAATATTCCTATTCTACTCTTGGTGCATATATTCTGAGCTAGTCGCTCGACTTTGCACGTTACCTTTTATTTTATGTACTGATAGTTTGTTTTTTTTAAAAAAGGGGCAACCCTTCTACTAACATTTTTTTGGCTTTTGCACAGTTACTTAAATTTTGCTTGAAATAACAAAATGGGAGATTTCAAAAAATAAATAAATTAGAGAAAATGCAATTTTAATACATTTAGTTTCTGGGTTAAACTTGGTGTTAATTTAAATGGGTCAGAATTATAAACTTGATGTCCATGTTGAAATCGTTCTGAGTTTTGGGGTACTTTTAATATGTATGGAGATTTTTTTTTCTTCTTTCCATTATTCCCTATCCTTTTATAGTTCTGCATACTTTAAATTTTTTTTTTGCTTAAAATTTTCGAGATTTATTTTTCAGTGATCCAATTTCTTAACAGGCAAGTGTGTGTATAGTAAGACAAAATTAATTCACTTACACTTGATTTTTTGTTACTTGTTAAAAAAATGGGAACTTCTCGCTTTCACATTTTACACATCTTAGATAATAAAAGTTAGACAACCCCCCCCCCCCCCCCCGTTGGCAAGTGAAAGCCCATTTTGTTTTTCTTAAACTAGTCATGTACATAAATGTAGATGTTACATAAAGTAAAATTATAGGTTTCTCATGTGCTATTATTTTGAAACAATCATTTCTAACTGGACTTTTCTGGGCAAAATTCATTTTTTTTCCCTTTTTCTAATTACACCCTTAAATTTTTGCTTTTGATTTTTGTTTTGATTTTTTTTAACTTAAGTTTTTTTTGTTTTCAAAGTTTTTATCCTGTTATACTAGTTTTTGTTTAAAAAAAAAAAAAAATTCTAGCAGCTGTGTAATATGGCGACTAAAGATAAAAAAACCCCACTTGAACTAAATGAACCTAGCTATACTTCTCCTTGGCTAGATTTCTTTCAAGACACCCTAAATAAATACACAAAAAGTATGTGTAAAGAGGCAGCTGCATTTCAAAATAAAATTTTAGCTAACAACTCCCCTTTTTTAGAAGATTTTGCAGATATTACTATGCAAATGAAGTGGAATCTTAACACGCTTAATGAATCATTCAATATCTTGAAAGTGGAATTCTCTAACTTAAAACGTGACAATGATAACTTACAAATTGTTAATAAAAAACTCATTGAAAGGTTACATAAGTTAACTAGTAAACAAACCTCTACAATTTCAATCGAGACTAGGCAGGGTGAGAAATTAAATAGCAGTAGTGGTAGTCTGTCCACAATAACAAGAGACAAAGCGACACAAACAGGTAATCATAAAAGCTACAAAGATAATTTGCAAAAGGACACAAAACATGAACTAGAGACACTTACAAAATTCAGCGATTCTAATCAAAATTCTTGTTCAGCGTCTGAATGTAAAAAAAAAAATCTGTTCGAATTATTATTTTCAATTTGCCAGAAGAATGTGGTATACCAGATATTTTATTGGGAGTGGGTGAGCTTTTGCACAATAATGAACCTGATATTCAATTTTCTAAGAAATATAAATTACAACATGTCGATTCATACAATTGGGTTTTTGAAGCATCTTCGCAGACAGCTAGAAAATTAATAATGCAACAAAAAATAAACATTAAAAGTAATGAATACTCTGTAGATGTATACATTAATGTCAAGCGATGCTTTTCATGCCAAATGTACAAACATGTTGCTAGGCTTTGTCCTAATAATATCTCTTGTCCTGTATGTGCTCTCCCACATAGTGACACTCAATGTACAAATTCACCAAAATGCATAAACTGTATCAGAAATAATCAAGATAACAATACCAATTTTAACATTTTTCATCCAGCATTTGCACAATCTTGCCCCTCTCTTAAAAGATTTATTAAACAGGAAAGAAAAAATATACAACTGCATCTATTTCAATGATTAAGTTTGCTCCAAAAAAAAAATGACTTACATAATTTACAGCCTTTGGTTATTTTGCCAATCAGTCACATTAGTCTGAAGAAGTTTACTTTTACCTCAACAGTCTATTTGTTATTTTTGTAGTTATACATTATTAGCTTTTTGATATACAAGTCAATTCACATTTTTTTTACACCATTCATGTTAAAAAAAAAAAAAAAATAAACAAAACATTAAAAATTGCTCCACACATGAGTGTACGGTTGGTCAGGATTCCTTTTTCATTTGACTGTTTAGCCGGCAAGCAGTTATCTGAGTAAGGTTTGGATGTATGGTTGAAACTTTCTGATGCAGGTCATTAGATTGTGTTCACACAGTTGGTATTTCTGTTGTAGGCGTACACGTTAACATCACATTCTTTTTTCTTTTATTTTACTCTGCAGACAAAACCTGTTTTTCTTTTACATAATCTTACACTCATTTATGCTGGTTTGTTTACTGTTAGGAACATGCATTTTTTCTCTTTTGAAGTTTAAATTGTTATAAATACACATTATTTACATCAGTTATTTTAAGGACTTGTTTTTTTGTTATGGCATAGAATGTATTAGTTCCTGGTACACATGAGAATTTTGTTCATAGAAAAAAAACACAGGAGTTCATTGCACATTCTTAGTTCATTGATGTTACACTAGTTCATAGCTTTACTTTCCATTCGTGTTGTACATGGGGAACTAGTTACATTTATTTTTGCTAAAACAAAAAAAAAACCACTTTCTTCCTGATCATTTTAGTTCACCGAATAAACATCTTAGTTCATTGCATATTTACAGGTTTACTTATAGAAATTTTACACATTAGTTCATCGATTTTTCACATCCGTTCATAGAATATTTACATGTTTGCTTACAGAATTTTACACGTTAGTTCATCGATGTTTTTACACATTAGTTCATAGTGATGTTATACATGTTATCAGTCATTGTTTTACATTGTAGTTCATAGAGATGTACACTTTAGTTCGTTGAAGTTTTAATTATTTGTTCATAGATTGTTTACACATCAGTTCATTGAAAATACACATCTTTGTTCATAGAATATGTAACACATTAGTTCATAGAAAGTAAACCACATTTTACATGTTTCTTATAGCATGGTTTAAAAAAAAAAATCATCACACTTTTTGTTAAACACTTGTCATTGGATTTAATTCACACATTTTGGGGCTTTGGCAGCTGCATTTTTTTTATTATTAGTCTTTGCTCATCGAGTTATACAGTTATACATAGAATTATCCTTTCAAACCTATAGCCATTTTGTCCTATCAAAATTATGCATTGAATCTTTGATTTGATTCTTTTCTTCGAATCAGGCTGATAAAATCCAATTCTGTTTTAATTTCATTCGAGTAATATTCTTTTCATACACATAAGTTCTCAGCATGAAGATTTTTACACGTAGTTTGTTCATCTAATTTAAATTCTACATCTCATTGTTGGTAATGGCATGATTCTTCATGTCATTTTCACTTTAGTAAAAAAAAAAAAAACAGATAATTAATTTAAGTAACAACTTCTTCACATAACTTCTTTTCGTTTCACATTACGGTTGTATTTTTTTCAAAATTATTTCATTTTCTTCAGTTACATTTTACACTTCTGTTTGTTGTTGAGTAAGTTGTTTTTCTCAACTCATTTCATACACAGGTCTTTCACCTGAATTAAAACCAAATGCACTTTGTCAGAGGCAGTTTTGTTTGTAAACACACCCCAGTTACACATATAAAAGATTAGTCATTTCCTTTGAATAGATAATGAGTTAGATTTTTTTTACTTCAAACTGGTCAGTATAATGCTGATAGGTACAGTTAGTAACAACATAATTACTTTTACCTTCTGATTTAGCTGCAGTTGTAGTTTAAAAATAATGAGAAGTTTTCCTGTGTCACTCTGAATTGCCTTTTTTGTTTGTTTTTTTTTTCAATTATCCCCTTTCCTGAAGCTGGTTTCCGTTCAAAATTAGTGCCCTTAGGTCTCCAACTTCATTATGTTATCGAAAACTCTTGAATTGTTTTTCAATTCAATTTACAAATACAGTTTTTTTCGATTACTCGACGTGTGCTCCTTGGAAGATCATTATGATCTTGGGGGAGCAGGGACTCATATACCTTCGTGCTATATGAGTCTCACAATTCCCTCCTCCTCTAGGGCTGAAGTCTTAAACTGACGCCATAATACTTGTTTTATCAAATTAAAAAAAAAAAAAAAACAAGATTTAGGGCCCCACCTGTCTATGGGCTTGCTTTGCATCCCTTTTTTTTTTGAGGTCCTGTGCTGTGTGCACAAATTTTTTTTACTTTTCGTTTATCAATGTTTATTTTATATATCCAGTACTTATTATGTCATATATATATTTTAGTGTATCTTTTATTTGTGTGCTAAATATAATTCAATTTTTGCTTGCATTCACTGTGAAGTATTAAAAAGCTATTATTATATTTAAACTTCACATTTTTTTAGTCATGACAAAAGCTGGTACCAGCACTTTCAGAATAAAATATTTTTTAAGTCATCCGGATGCACATATAAAAAAAAAAAAATTATTTTAATTATTTGTCTTGGGACTGAAAGGACTAATGATCACCAAGACACGATGATCTTGAAAAGCGCTTAAAGTCATGACGTTTATAAAATGAGTAAAAAAAAAAGAAGTTTGCATAATCCAAACAATTTTCAAAAAGCAAGCAATATACTATATATACAGTTTTATGTTTAAATGTATTTTTCCTTTCAATTTTATGTACTTACTGTTATGATTATGTATTTGGAGTAGAGAAGATGTGCAGCGCTTGTTGCTATAAAAAAAAAAAAAAAAAAAAAAAAAAAAAAAAAAAAAAAAAACTTTATTGCAAACATTGCAGTTTTTTTTTCCCCCGATGCTGGGAGTGAGATATGTGACAGCGTTTCTGTCACATATTATCTTGTCTTCTCCCCTTTTTAGAAAATGAACAAGTAAAATCAAAACTTCAAAATTTTAACTGGAAATTACCTCCCCCCCCTTAAATAAATACTTAAAGTTAATATTCTTGCATTTAAGGTTTTAAGGCTGTACTTTGTTATTTTCCTTTTTATAACTTTGTATGTGAAATTAATTCCTTTACAAACCCTCTTTCATATGATAAAAAAAAACACCATTTCATTCCCACTCTTTGTTTTGGATTTTTATCACTTTGAGAAAGATCTGTTAATTCTTTTCTCGTCGCAATAAAAGTTAACCGAATGTCAGTCCTCCTTAAATAGATGCAGCTGTGGTTTATAATACGTTTATCTGTTAACATTCTCATGCACTCAGCTAATCTTTAAAATCTCCCAGATGTCATGAATCATTTCGGCATGTAATTCTTTCAGTATCTGGAAGCACACGTGCGTATGCAATCGACACTCCTTAAAAACCACAGGACTTGAATATTACACCAACCCTAGCATTCTCTGTTACTAAGCATTTTTAACGGATTCGCATAACCTTGACGCTGTACATCTTCCCTGCTGCACTCTCACTTCTACTCGGACCTTCAGCCATGTAACACCACGTTAAAGGGGCGCTGTGCCCCTCTCCGGCTAATGCCGTGCCTGTGAGCAGACGATGTGATTTCCCATATTGCTAGCGACTTAGCATTGTAAACATTCCATCGTTCATCTTCTAAATAAACACCTTATTCTGTCTGCAATTATGTTGGAGTTTATTTCTCTGCGCTCTCGATCTCTTCCTGGGTAGTTTTTACGATCACCTCCACAGCATAATTTTAGTTATACATGATAAACGTTATAACCACTTTTGTTTATAACTTTTTTTAAATAGAATGTATATACTTAAAGAATAATTGAATTCTGAAATCTGTGAACCAATAGAATAATTCTGCTTTTAATATTTCTATTAAATATCTGCTTACTTGTATTACGGAGTTCTTTTTTCTAAAAATAAAAATTATATGAATATCAAAAGGCTAATCGTTCTTATTTTTCAGTGGCTTCATTTTCATTATGTACACTCAATTAATTCTTTTTAAAGTAACAAGATCATGTATTTCTCATGCATAAGTTCAGTTATGCATGGCAAAAGTTATAACCACTCTTGTTTATATCTTTTTTGAAATAGAACATATATATTTAAGGAATAATTAAGTTCTGAAATCTGTGAACCAATAGAACAAATTCTGCTTTTAATATTTCTATTAAATATCTGCTTACTTTTATTATGGAGTTCTTTATTCTAAAAATAAAAATTATATGAATATCAAAAGGCTAATCGTTCTTATTTTTCAGTGGCTTCATTTTCATTATGTACAATCAACTAATTCTTCTTAATATAAAAAGATAATATATTTTTCATGCATAAGTTCAGTTATGCATCGCAAAAGTTATAACCACTCTTGTTTATAACTTTTTTGAAACAGAACATATATACTTAAGTAATAATTAAGTTCTGAAATCTGTGAACCGACAGATTAATTCTGCTTTTAATATTTCTATTTAACATTTGCTTACTTGTATTCTTGAGTATCTTTATTCGAAAAATAAAAATTATATGAATATCAAAAGGCTAATCGTTCTTATTTTTCAGTGGCTTCATTCTCATTATGTACACACAATTAATTCTTTTTAAAGTAACAAGATCATGTATTTTTCATGGATTTTATTAATCGCTTTCGCTTAAAACTTTTTTTGAAATAGAACGTGTATGCTTAAGGAATAATTAAGTTCCGAAATCTGTGAACCGATAGAATAATTTTGCTTTTAATATTTCTATTAAATATTTGCTTACTTGCATTTTTGAGCATAGTTTTTTTTTATAAAAATTAAATGAATATCAAAAGGCTAATGATTCTTGTTTTTAAATAGCTTCAACTTCATAATATTCTCACAAGTAAGACTTTTTTTTAATAAAAAGATGAAAGATTTGTAAAGAATTTTCAGAACTAATTTTGCTTTTAACTTTTTAATTGTTAATTTAATTCCAAAATGTGTGAAACAATAAAATAATTCGGTTTTCATGTTTCTACCAAACAATTGTTTAGTTCGATTTGAATATCAGCATTTTAAAAATAAATATCATTTGAACATTCAAAAGGTTAAACTTTATTTATTTATTTATTTATTTTTTGTATTATCATGTTCATTCTATGCAATCAATTAGGTAGTTTTTACAACAACAAGATCAAATGTTTCTCATGCATTTTAATAACTAATTTTAGTTTCAACCTTTTTGAGAAAATAATGTATATTTAAGCGGTAATTAAGTTCCGATATAGCGCTTCTGCCTTTAATATTTCTAATAAACATCTGCTAAGCTGAATTTTTGAGTACTATTATTTTATCTTACATTATATTCAAAAATTTCTAAATAAAAAATTTATAAAAAGTAGTTTATTTAGAATACATAGAAAATTTTTATATACATAAATTTGTTTAATAAGCTTAACATCTAAATAACATCACATTGCCATATTTATTACCATATAAATTAGAAACGAAACATTGCTGTTATATAAGATTTGATTTTGATGTTTGTGTATAAGAAACAAATAAATAAAATCGAATTTTTTAAAATAAAATAAAAATTTTACATGGCGTGTCCGTGAAAGGTCTTTATTATTCTAAATATTAATACTAAAAATTACTAAGATGTGAAACAAAATACAATTTACAATAAAACAATGGGGAAAGCTGAGACTTTTTTTACAAAATATTCAATGTAGTTCTGCACTCTAAAAAAGAAATTTTCAAAAATGAGTAAAAATTATTAAAACCTGAGTATGCCATATACTCAAAATGGCTTCAAATCAAAATTACTTAGGTTTGAAACATGTATGTATGTATTTCTGAAAACAGGATGTTTATTCACGATTTTATTTGATGTTTGTATTTATGTATTGTTGAAAATTGTCAAATTCTACTTACACTGTAAAAAAAATTCAAGAGGTTACTAAAAATTTCTTAGTAAATTTGTATTCCACAGAATTTTTTAGTAACCATTACAAACTTTTTTTTTGCAAGTAAAACAAGCATTTCTTTTGTAAACTGAACAAAATAATTTTTTGTATAACTAACTTAAAAATTTTTAGTATGAACCACCAAGCAAATTTTAGTAATAGCTCCAAAAGTATTTTTAATAACCATTACGTGCACCCGAAGGGCAGGAGCTTCCCTTCGAGCTGCATCCAGACTTCTGAAGTGGAAGATTTTCGGCAAAACCGCAATAGATGGCAGCAACAAACATTCCGACATGCTCCGTCAGGATTTTCATAATCCCTTTATTAACGAGACACTACATTCATTCGGGGTGTATTTGGCTGTGGCAAGTTTCGAACCCGGGACCTTTTAGTCTGGAGTCCGTTACTATAACCACTATGCTATCAAGTCCACGCCAACTGAGTTTTAGTAAGAGCTATTAAAAATATAAAACTATTAACTCTATTCGTTGCTAATTTTTTTCTAGTAATTCTTACAGATTTTTTTGTAACCGACTAAGATTACTAAAAATTTTTTAGTAATTACAAGGATCACTAAAGTTTTTTTAGTAGATCGACCTTTTTTTTTTACAGTGTACGATGTCTTTCTTTTACGAATTCATCCATTCTTCGTTTTCGAAGGTTGAATAATAAAACTTACGCTTTTGCAATTATATTACAATTGCTTTTAAATATACTTCCGCAAACACGATAAATATATAGTTCGTCACATTTTACGTTTCAAATTATTACTGAAAGAGGCGTTTTGTTCGAAATCATAATAAATGCAATAATATTAATAAATTCAACTACACTAGTAAAATTTACCACTTTTAACGAACGAAAATTGATTTTGCTTGAGACTGAGAATTTCACGTATTTGAAAATTGAAAGCATTATGTTTTTATATTAGAAACAAAATCTTTCATAGCAAAATGAAAAAATCAATTTACTCATATTTAAAAGTGTCATTTTTCTCAATAAGAATTGGTCAGAAAAGCAATTTTTTTTAGGTAATATTCATTTTCTTCTATCTTCTCCAGCAAATACCTTTTAAAATAAAACCGGTTTTAGCCGATCATCTGGTTTCAACATTTGTACTAATTGCACTTTATAAGTCCTTATTGTTTTTGAAAGCACTACTCTTATATTTCTTCGTTCTGTTACAGAAAACTGCATTCGATTTCACCTGTTAGCGTTTTTTTTTTATTAATGTCCCAAATGATAAAGACCTTTCTCGAACATACCGTAATTTTGAAATTACATTAAGTTTAGATGTTTATTCATAACTCACAACAAATAAGAAACTCATATTTATTAGTTCGTAAAAATATTTAAAGGAACATTAAAAAACAAATCGTTCATATTTTTCAACAGCTTCAATTTGTAATGCAGCCTCAATTAAGCCTTTTCAAAATGAAAAGAGTAAATATTTTTCATGTACAGGGTGGTCATAAAAAAAACTTTGCCGGAGCTCTAGCGATGGAGCTCTAGCGACCAGTCCGTTCAACCAATCGAGGTGAAATTTGAGATATAGCTATTCAGAGGTAGCAGCTCAAGATTCTATCAACGGCAACAAAATGGCACTCACGGTTGCGGTTATAGTTACAGAAACACGAAATTTCCCAATGGCAACACCCATTTGTTTTCATCGCAAAATGCTGAGCGCATGAGAAAACCCTAAAGAGCATTGGAACCGTACGTGTATCACAAGAAACGGACACGTTATGCATGCACAAAAAATCTGTTCTGCGAATCCCCCCCCCCCCCATAAAAAAACACGATTGTGGCGCAAGGAGGAAATTTGAATATGACATAGAGTCAGTACACTAATCTCTCATTACAACACAGATCGGAGAAATGAAAACTTTTATTTTGATTACACATTTTCCACATGGGTGCGATCACAGGCAATTACACATTGCATGGTAGCAACTGTGGACAATACAGCCGAACGTTACATCGCATGAGAGATGTTTGCAATCTCACGTTTGATAAAATCTTTCAAATCCGGCAGAGTTTGCGGATTGCACATATACACTCTAGATTTTAGATATTTCCAGAACCTGAAATCCATAGGAGGGAGGTCGGGGGACTGCGGAGGCCATTGACGTTACCTGTTAAGGTGAAATGTGCCTCGTTCGTGCATAATATGCGAAGAGGCCGATCGTTATCTCCATCATATTGAATAATAAATTCATTAAAAAGTCTATATGTTACTGATGGTCTCTCACTTCCAACATCTGGGCGCTCTGGTACTGGTAAAAAACATGCGGAATACAGAGCGCAGTAACGTTAATACCATTGATTTTGGTATATCAAATACACGAGATGCACCTTTTCTAGTTTGCATGCGTCCTCTGGTCACTATGTAATGCAATTTCATAACAGTATCCTCAGGAACAGTTGGTCGTCCGGATCGCGAACTATCACGGGTGCAGCAAATTTCTTCGAATTTCATCACTAAATCACGAAGAGCTTGTGAAATGCATAGGCCACGTACTTGGCAATGGTTTCGACGGTAAATGCGACAGGTTTTCGCAGCATTCAACTAATTTTGATAATAGTTTTACCAACTCACCACGAACGAAGTCATTTTGTTGGCATCCGCTAGCTCCGATTGAAGAACTAACATTCTCACTCCACTTTTTATCCGTTTTGTGCGCTGACTATCTGGCAAACGACGTTCCGTGATTGGTATTTTGTCTCTGTTACATTCAAATTTTCTCCGGTTGTGTTTTTTGGGGGCCGTTCGTAGAGCTGATTTTGTGCGAGCATAATGCATCCGTTTATTGCAATAACCATACCGTTTAAACGCTCTTTAGGATTTTCGCATGCGCTGAGCATTTGCGATGAAAAAAATGGCCATTTGAAAATTTCGAGTTTTTGTAACTATAACCGTAACCGTGAGCGCCATTTTGTTGCCGTTCACAGAATCTCGAGCTCATATATCTGAATAGCTATACGTAAAATTTCACCTCAATCGGCTGAACGGACTGGCCGCTATAGTTCCATATGTCGGCAAAATTTTTTTATGACCACCTTGTATTTTAATAACCAATTTTGTTTCATTCATTCTTGGAATAAAACATATATTTAAGGTACAATTAACTTCAAAACTCCCTTAAACGACAGAATATTTTTAATATTCATGTTTTTAATAAGCATCTGATTATTTTTATTTTTTAATATCATTATTTAATTTCTATAATGATATCATAAACCATAAAAATATTTTGCTTTTAACATAAATGTTAGTATTATATTAATTTCTAACACGATTATTCAACCGGTAAATGAATTACAACAGATATAAAATTTCAAAGTGTGTGAAAAGTTTTCGACCAGGATTCGAACCAGAGATGTATTGGCTAGAAGCCGCCAATACTTTTCCAACTTAGCCTTTCCACACGAATACAAGGGGACTAATTTTCTCAAATAACTTTAACGATCACACAGCCAGGTCTAATAATTTGAATCAGTTCAACAGACTAAATCAAAGTTTAATATATGGAACTGCAGAAAACTCTGTATACGAAATTACTGATCTAAAGTATTAGACCAGGTTATATGATCGTTAACCCCTTCGCGACGGCAGGCGTTTACGAAATTTTTTATGTTTTGTCACCGGTTTTAAAAAAACAGAAAATTGTGACATATAAAATCGAGTCTATTAATAATAATAATTACTGGTATAATTTTACTGGTGGGGATAAACACGGACTCTTAAGCCTATTTGCGGCACGTATACGTGTCACTCGTCCCCAAGGGGTTAACATTAGTTGTGAATTTGTTCTCCAGTATTCCTGAGGGATGGCTCAGTAGGAAGACCATTGGTGGCTTCAACCAATACATTCCTGGTTCGAATACTGACTCGGACTCTTTTCACCCACTTGGAAAAATTACATCAGTTATAAATGTTAATAAGTAATATATAGAAGATTTTTCTGTAAATAAATTTGCTTATTAAGCGTATCATCTAAATAACATCGCATTTCCTTGTTTATTATGAAATAATTTTTAAATTATAAATATATTATAAATATATCTAATGTTATAATTGATTGGATGTTGATTCCTGTATTTAAGAAACTAACAAAATTTATTAGATTTTTAAAGTTAAAATACAAAAAAATATACATAAATCCTATACAGCGTGTCTCAGAAAAATCTTTATTATTCTAAACATTAATAATAAGAATAATAACAGAGATTATTTATATTATATATACTTATAAATTGATGGTTGTTTTTATCTTGTGAAAAATAAATTACCTTTCAATATTATAATTTAAAGAACTATAATTCTAGATTTTTTTCTTTTAAACCGTGTCATTGTTGCATTCTTTAATTATTTTTTTTCCGAGCGAACAATTCATAACTTTGTTATTGCCATAATTTTTACGGCAAATATTGAAAGACTCTAAAACATTTTTTTTTTCATAAAGCTTAAAAGTGTAGGCTGTAAGTTGTTGGAACACTGTAACCGAGAGAGAATTTCTTGTTTTATAGAAAAATTTACATCGTTTGACTTACGAATTGTAAACGAACTGTAAACTTTAGTTCGCGAATTTTTCTTGTTTTAGGGAAAAATTGGTTAAAAATTCTGTTTTCATACAAATATATATTTATATGTATGTATAAACGGAAAGGCGGAATGAAAATCCCAGCGATTTGACTAAAATGCATAATTAGACACACTGTTACATGATCTTACGTATGGAATTTTAGAATTCTTATTACCATCTTAAATCATTAATAAGTATTTTTTTGCAAATAGTTTCAGAATTTTTAATTTTTTCTTTTTTTTTCTTAAATGGTACTACATAATGAAGTGCCATTAAAAAATACCTTTCAATAATTCCAAACAATAATTTTCAATAACCTTATTAATTCATAAAAAATATTTACTTTTCAAGAACTTCCATATTTTACTTTATCTAGAATCAATTTATTCATAATATCTTTCAATTACTTCTGACACTTCAGGTTTTGTCCAATTTAAATTGAAAGTAATTAAATTTGCCCTGTTTTTTCCTATATTGTTCTAGTTGTATTTTCTTGTCAAAATTTCTTCAAACAGAATCTTTAACTTCAACCAGTTTTTTAAAGAATTTCTTTGAATATAAAATAAAGTTAAAATTTGTTTTCCAATTGTGTTAGTAACATTATTTAAATTCAATAATAAAAATTCCTTAAAGTGCCAGAAGAAAAAATAAGTTGCAAATAATGATTCAATTTGGAAATTTAAATCTATGACGCAAAAAAGAAACATTTTGATTATTTATATATAATGTAACGTGTGAATTTATTTATTTATTAAATTGGAGAGTTTTGATGATTTTTTAACGTTGCTCTCTAAGGCTCACACATCATTTACATATATTTGAAAAAAATCGTTAAATTGTATTGTTACGTTTAAATTGTAAAATAATGTATTTGCGATAAAAGTTTAAGGTTTATTTAAAAGATCATTCAATTTGATTAGACTTCATAACCTAATTTAGAAGGGAATTTGAATTTTTAAACTATGTTTTGATGAAAATCATGGTATATCGTTTAACCTCTTTAAAAAAAAAAAAACATTTTCTTTCGTGCGAGTTTTATATTTAATAACCCTTTATCTATCGATGGTACTTTTAAATATCATTAACTTTTCTTATTATAAATTACTTTTAATTCGTCAATTAGTTCTAATACAGTTTACAATGAGTTATAGATACAATACTTTATTTTGTTCCAAAAGCATTATTGGTTACACAAAACAAAAATATTTTTAAAAAGATGATTTATTTTGCCTTTGTATATTTTCAGCTTTCTTGGCACTGAGGGAGGTTAATGGAGATTTTTCTAATAGGAAATATTTTTATATTTATATACCGGGTGTCCCAAAAATGACTGATTCATTTTAAAATTCAATAACTTGCAAACGGTGACAGCTATTTAAAAAATTTTTGCAGGAAAGTTATGTATAATGTCAGAAGTTTTTTTACCGTAATTTTTTATTTTAGTTCGCATCTCAAACAATAAATGGCGCTGACGGCGATTGAAAGCCAGGTCGACGTTTCACTCAGCACTGATCACCTATCCTTCAATCGCCGTCAGCGCCACCTATTGTTTGAAATGCTAACTAAAATAAAATATTACGGTAAAAAAACTCCTGACATTATACATAACCCTCCTGCAAAATTTTTTTAAATAGCTGTCATCGTTTGCAAGTTATTGAATTTTAAAATCTATCAGTCATTTTTGGGACACTCGGCAGTAAGAACCTTATATTTGTTCATTTTATAATTCTACAAAATACTAAAAAAACATTTTAAAATAAAAGATTTGAGTGGGGTTATAAATATTGTACAAAATCCCTGTAAATTCAGATTTAATCAATCCTTCTAAATCCTTCTAAATCCTTCAGTCCTTCTAAAATCCTATCAAAATTTATTAAATGATTATGTAAACCTTTTAATTTAGTTTAAACAATTTACGTAAAATGCTTTATAATGTAGAATTTTCATGAATTCATAATTTGGTAGATAAAGAGTTAAAATATCTTATAATTTGCTTAGACATGATAATTTAATATTCGAAAGATTATTTAGTTTAACCGATTTCGAATTAATTTTTTCCATCTTCACCACTCGAATGAACAGAAGTTATGTAAAAAAATAGATTTGTAAAATAGATATAAAAACAGTGAGTGAAATTTTTTAAAATCTTTCAAGAAATCCATAAGAAATAAAAAGACATGATTTAAAATACAACTAATAACCAATGGAAAATTTAAGAAAAACGTGTAATAAATAAAAATCTCAAGATAATTGGTTACCCGTCGATAAATTTCGCCAAAATGTACAAATAGTTAAACTAATAGCCAAATTACACATATTGACGTAATTTTTATTTTAAATATCGAAAAAACAAATAATTAGTAGAATATTAATAAAAATACAAATAAAAAGTCGAAATAAAAATCACTTAATGACGTATTAAACACGTTTATCGTATTTAATGATATTGGATGTGACATTCGCGATCATTCATTATTGGCATTTAATCTTATAGTTTGGTGATAGATTTTTGGTCTTCAGAAGGCATTTATATTACAGATGAATAAATATGTGTTATTAGCTAAAATAATTAACCAAAAAAATACATTTTTTATGAGTACAGTTTTGCAGTTAACCACCATCGGTTTACCAGATTTAAAGGAAAATGGAAAAAAAAAAAAAAAAAAAAACTTGCTGAAATGTGTATTAAATGTGCCACAAATATAAACTTACGCACTTTGGCTCCGAATGCTTTTGTTCAGATCTTGATCGTCATTAGAGCAGGTTTGATTTCGTACTTTGATTCAGTATACAATCATAGTTGCCCTGATGATGATCAAGTTCTAATCAAAAGCATTGGATGAGCAATAGCAAGAGTTATTAAAATTTTTAAATACTACAATATTATGTAATATCATATTATACATTCTAACATCTTTTATACTTGTGACATATTAAATGCACCTTTTAAGCAAGCATCTTTTTAATTTTATTTCGATAAAGTTTAGGTTAAATGTGACCTTCTAGCGGTATACGATTTTTCCTGTACAGTTCATATACCGTTTTCTATTTTTTTAAATGAAAATATCGCCCATTTTTTACAATAAAATCAGGAAGAAATATGCTTATAAATTTTTTTTCGAATTTATCCTAAGTTGCAGAATAGGAAAATTACCTGTATAAGGGAAATAAATCATATAAATATATGTGTGATATCCCAATCGGGGAGGGGAAGTTATAGTTTTATTTTAGCAGATGCCTATGTACACAGAGTACGGACAGAACCTCAACTGGGCTTGAAAAGAGTGCCCTCAGTGGATCACTTAAAAACTAAACCATCGCGTTGGCGATTTTTATCCTCGTGATTTCTGTTTAACTGTAACCATATTCTGGCTTGGCACTTCTTGCTGAATGCTGATTTGATTATCTTTGCACATGTGCTTATGCTATTTGATCTTAGATTTCCGCGCTTATATTGATTCGTAATTACTACTGTTATTGTTCTTGAATTTTCAAGTTTAAATTATTAGGTCGTTATGTTAAGAAGAGACACATGTATTGTTTGCAAGACGAATACGTCAAAGTTATTTCATATTAAAATAATTCTTTCATAAATTTCAAAACAAGAAGCAGCAAGCCGTCGCTGTAATTTTTATCTTTTTTCCCTTATCATTTGTCGCCAAGGAAGCGATGTTTCGCCGAATTAGCAACCTCTCTTATGTTATGATCGTAGTTGCAGAGTCATCCGCTCGTATCGCTACTGTCTATGCGTAATCCCATGTTAAACAAATTGCCATTACAGTATATGAAAGTTGATTCTTTGTTCCGTACTCTGTGCCTATGTACATATATGTATGAAAAAATACCCATAATTTAATCAATGACATATAAATCACTGTATGTCATTGTTCGATGTATGTACATGTGCAATTTAGCTAAATATACATCATCGATGTATATTTAGCTCAAAAGGAACTAAATGTACAACGAGGATGTTTGAATAGTGGAATTAAATAATGCAAAAAAACAATTTTGATATTGCCTGTTATTAAAAGATTTCAAAGTTAGAAATCTGTTGAAAATTTGTTCTCTTCCGCCAGAACAAATACATAAATTGTCTAGATATCAACCTGAAATTTAAAAATGACAAATTGCTTTGAATGATTCAAGTTTAAAGAAATGGTTTTTATTATAAAACAATAAAAATTTTGCATTTTGATTCAAATATATGCATTTAAGTTTTCAGAAATATGTTATCCAGATAGATTTTTAGCTGTTACGGAAGTGAGTTTGACAAATCAGAAACCTGCATTTTCGAATGCTCTTAGCTAATCAATTAAAACATTGGAAATTTCCATTGCGAAATGTAGGCTTCTGATTGGTCAATCTAGTCCCTCTAACAGCGGTAAGTCTATCTGAATTTTTAAATTTTCAATTATATATATTTTTTGTTCTTTAAGTTTATATTTTAAAATAAACTACATTTGATAGCCTATATCTGACACTTGTAACTGTCATTTACACTAAGTAATTTTTACTATAATTATTATTATTTACGCCTCTTTTTATTTAGACCAAAAGAAATTTAATATTACGTTATTTACTGGTAAGTTATTTTAACATACTTCTTATTTAATTATTATTCGTACAGTACAAATACAATTATATTTTAATTATAATTGGTAAAATAATTATTTAACTTATTACCGGCATTTATAAAATGTATGTGAATTACGTTTTTTACTATTTAAGCTTATGTTTTGAAGAAAGTGAAATTAGAATCATCTTATATTCACGATTTTTTTCCTTTTAAGATTTAAATGAGAAAAGTATTTAATAATTTGTCTTTAAAAGGTTTATCATACAATCTGAAACGTATGTACAATTTTTCGCTATATTTTTAACTACATCTCCTTTATACGTAGGTATATTACTTCATCCAGAAAAGTTTTTGTGGTTTTAAATTTTATTTCGCATTTGTTAGATTAAACAAGCTCTAAATATAAGAAGAAATTAAGTTCTTTTTCAGAAGATTTCTGCTTTATTTTATTCAGATTTGACATGAATACGAATTCTAAATTAAAGGCACATTTAAATTTAAATGCATTCCATTTCCAGTAATATCATTCCTTTCACAATTTTTTTACATTTAATGTATCCTTAGATTTTTAGATATATGAGGTTTATTTAATTGAATTTAATGCATTTTACTCAGAGAAATTTCATTTATCCATTATATTTGTATACTTTAATATAAAATAGCTTAAGTGATTTTTCATTACCAATCTGCAAGATGTATGAAACGAATATTGCATTAAACACTGACCAAAATTAAAAGTAAACAAATATATGGAGACATTTTAAACGCTTTCTATGATTGTTGAAAAGTGATTATAAATTCGGTTTTTCTGTGCGTCTTTTTACATGTCAGTCCGTGCTCTACTTCGAGTAAATACGGTCCATTTTATATGGAAGTGAAATATTATATTAGGATTTAATATGCCATGTTCGGTATTTGAATTATACGCGAGTGTATATAGTAGTTTACATTCAAAGTAGTTGCATTTAATAACATAATTCAATAAAAATCTTTCATGGATTCAAATTTTTCAATGATTGTTGTCTTTTTTTTATTTTATCTTTAAAATAAATTATTTTTGATGGCCTATAACTGACACTTATAAAATTATTTAGGTAATTTTTACTATAACAATTATAATGTTTGCTTCTTTTTGTTTTAAAGAACAAAAATATAAGTTATCGTATAATATACACTTTATTTACTCATAAGTTATTTGAATATACTTATCATTTAATTATTATTCGTACAGTACAAATAAATTACGTTTTAATTATAATTTATAAAATTTGGATAAAATATTTTAATGTATTTTATTAAATACTTTATGAGAGAGACTTTTAAAATATATATGATATACCATTATTACTATTTAAACCTATGTTTAGAAAAAAAATGAAATTGGAATCAAGTCAGATATTTCTTGATGAATTTATTTACTTTTAAGATTTGAATAAAAAAGTAAGTATTTAATAGTTTGTCTTTAAAAGCTTTATTACATAAACTGACACGTACAATTTTTCATTATAGTTTTACACATACTCATACGCCCACTTCTTATTTATGTGTAGATATATTACTTCATTTAGGAAAGGTTTTTCGGTTTTACATTTAAATTCGTATTCATTAGATTAAATAAACCTTAAATAAAACGGAATTTTAAGTGCTATTTTAGAAGATTTATGATTTAGTTCATTTCAAATTTGACATGAATACGAATTACATTTCACATTTAATTCTAAATGCATTCCATTTCCAGTAATATCATTACTTTCAGAATTTTTTACATTTAATATACCTTTAGTTTTTTAGGTATTTCTGGTACATTTAATTGAATTTAATGCATTTTACCAAGAAAAAATTCATTTATTCATTATATTGGTATATTTTAGCATAAAACAGCTTAAGCGTTTTTCCATTACCAATCTATAAGATATAAATATTCGAAAATTGCATTAAACAGTGACAAAAATTTAAAATAAAGAATTATATGGAGACATTTTAAATGCTTTATGATACAGTTGAAATGTTATTATGGATTAGGCTTTTCTGTCCATCTGTTCATATACCTGTCTCTCCGTGCACGTAAAAAGTGCATTTTACATTGCAGTGAAATACTTTATTGGGGGTTTACTATGCCATTACCGATATTTGTATTATACGAGAGTACATTGGTAGTTAACACTCAAACAAGTCGCATTTTGAAAAAAAAAAGTTAAAATAAGATAAAAAAAAAAAATTTGATGGATTTTAAATTTTTCAATGATTATATCTTTGTAATGTTGAGCTTTTTTAAGTTTTTTTTTTTTTTTTTTTTTTTTTTTTTTTTTTTACGCTATTATTTTTTACGCCTCTTTTTATTTTGAAAAAAAGGAACTTCATATTATCGTAGATTACACTTTATTTACAGTTAAGTTATTTGAATATACTTTTTTAAAAATTATTATTAGTACTTTTGAAATACAACTATGTTTTAATTATAATTACTCAATTTTGGATTTAATGTTGTGCTCGCATTTCATTAAATACCACATTACGGAATATTGTAACACATTTATGAATTATTAAGATTGCTATTTAAACTTATGTTTCGAAGAAAGTGAAATTGAAGTTCACTTAGATTTGCCTTGGTGAATTTATTTTTCTTTAAGATTTCAATAAATATGTAAGAATTTAATAATTTGCCTTTAATAGCTTTATTACTAGCACGTACAATATCTTACTACATGATTACCCATATTATACGCCCACTTCCCATTTATATACAGATATATTACTTCATTTAGGTAAGTTTTTCTGGTTTGCATTTCATTTTGTATTCATAAGTTTAAATAATCTTTAAATAAATCGCAGTCTTAAGTGCTTTTTTAGATGATTTAAGTTTTATTTCGTTTAGATTTTACATAAATACGAATATTATTTCACATATAATTTTAAGTGCATTCTATATTCTGTAATATCTTCGCTTTCAGAATTCCTTACATTTAATATAGTTTTAGTTTTTAGTTGCTTCTGGTACATTTATTTGAATTTAATTCAGTTTACCAAGAAAAATTATATTTATCCATTATACATGTATACTTTATTATAAAAAATGTCAAGCGATTTTTCATTAGCTATCTCTAAGATACAGTTATTCGGATATTGCATTAAACACTGACAAAAAATAAAAGTAAATAAGTGTATGGAGACATTTTAAATACTTTTTACCGTGGTTTGAAAATTTATTATTATTTACTAGGTTCGCAGCTAAGTTTCTGGGTTTTTTTTTTTTTATCAATGGAAAATGAAAAATTTCAAAAGAAATACAATAAATGGTTTATTGAAAGTATCACTAGCTACATAGTTTTCCCATCTCTTTGAGAATACATGAATGCTGCGACAATTAAACGATGCCTTTTTTGGGCCGAAACCATTTATCGATTTATCCAATCAGTTTTGCATCTCTTTGAAATTATCCAAGTGTATCCTAGCTAAGCCATGAGCCATCAATCAGAACATGTGTTAATCAGAAGAGTTCCAGTCTGACAATTATGGCTGGATCAGTAGCAAATCATATTTCAGCGTTTTGATAATTCCTGAACGAGGGAACAGAGATAGCACGGAACGTTGTTCTGCTGCAATATCACTCGTTTGCGTCTCTTGTTCATTCTGACCACAGAGTAGTAACAAAGCCTCAACTCGGCTTGAAAAGAGCACCCTCAGCAGATCACTTAAAAACTAAACCATCGCGTTGGCGATTTTTATCCTCGTGATTTCTGTTTAACTGTAACTTTATTCTGCTGGGCGCTTCTTGCTGAATGCTGATTTGATTATCTTTGCACATGTGCTTATGCTATTTGATCTTAGATTTCCGCGCTTATATTGATTCGTAATTATTACTGTTATTATTCTTGAATTTTCAAGTTTAAATTTCTAGATCGTTATGTTACGAAGAGACACATGCATTGTTTGCAAGACGAATACGTCAAAGTTATTTCATAATTCTTTCATAAATTTCAAAACAAGAAGCAGCAAGCCGTCGCTGTATTTTTTTCCCTTATCATTTTTCGCCAAGTAAGCGATGTCTCGCCGAATTAGCAAACTCTCTTATGTTATGATCGTAGTTTCAGAGTGGTCCGCTCGTGTTGCTACTGTCTATGCGTAATCCCATGTTAAACAAGTTGCCATTACAGTGTATGAAAGTTGATTCTCTGTTCCGTACTCTGTGATTCTGACCATTGTTAGGGAAATGCATGGGTCAAGTTAACTACTTTTTGTCCATAATGATATCTATTGTCAGTTTCAAACGGTTTCAGCAGCTCATGATACACGATTTCTTTATGATTCCACTAAACGTGGAACACTGTCTTCCTTCCGAAGAGATTTTGGCCATGCCGTTTAATGTTGATCCTTCGCCAGTTGAAAGCCATATTTTTTTCCATTTGGGATTCTGAAAATACATCAACTTTTCATCGCTAATAAAAATCCGAAGAACTAAACTCTTTCTTCTGCGCCGCAAAAGCAAAATTTTGATAATGACTCTTCAATTTTTCATCTGCCTCTCAGTCAACTCATGTGGCATACATTTTCTTTTCTTTTGAATTTTTTTCCATGACGTTAAGTTTTTGGAAATACTTTGGCGAGTCATGTATAATAGGGTGGATCGATTGTCTATGGCGAAAAAAAAATTACCATTAATCAAAATCTACCTATGCGGAAAAGATGTTCTATTGTATGGAGATTAAGGGAAAAATAATAAAAAAAAAATAATTTTAAAATTTAATACTGCCACAAAAAGGTTGAAATTTCGAAAAAATTTCAAAAAAGACCGAATTTTGGTTAGGTTATTTTCGTCAAAAACTAATTACTTAATTATTTTTTTTAATCCAACAATGCGGAAAAGATGTTATATAGTATGGAGGTTAAGTAAAAAACAATAATAAGTAATAAATTCAAAATTTAATACTGCCACAAAAAAGTTGAAAATTCGATAAAATATTAAAAAAACGGGTAAAGAGCTAAATTTGGTTAGATTTAATTTTGACGCAAAATAAACATTTTAATATCAATCAAAACCTACCTTTGCGTAAGAAATATTATATTGCATGGATATTAAGTAAAAATAAATAAATAAATAAATAAATAAAACTAATTTCGAAATTTAATACTTCTGCAAGTAATTTAAAGTTTCGAAAAACTGGCAGTTCCAGTTTTTTCAGTTAGAATTTTTCTGCTTGTGTATTGTGTAGCTTAGTGTACCTTGAATATTACTGTACCATGGCGTTGTTAAAAAAAAATAATAAAAAAAGAGAGAGAGATGAATTACACCCTATTTGGGTCTAGCTTTGATATGCCAGTAAATATGTTCCCTAATACAAAAAGTTATAAAATTTACATATTGGTATTTAAAGGATAACCGAAGAAAGGAATGGGTCAACATCTATTTATTTCCTGCCAGTGAGAAGGAGTTGCTAATAAATAAGGAGTGACCTGTAAATGAGATTCAAACACAATAATTTACCACTGCAGCATTCTAAGAAAAATTAGTTTAACGACAAATATTGCGCTCTTCTTAATTCCTGTAAAACAAAATAAGATACTGAAAGCTACTACAGCCTTTTGGACCATTTCCGAAAATACTGCCTATTTTTTCAGTTTAATAGATTTGAATATGAATATGAATATTGAGTGTAGACTAAACCGACGTATTGAGAACAAACTCACTTTTCTACATCATCAGCTATCATTGAAAAGCCAAAATGCTGCCGAGCTAGTTGTCACATCATCAGAATATTGGACAGTTTGGGCACTTCCGACCAAGCAGGTGCTGCCATCGTGTCTTGTGCACTTCAAGACGTGGGCATTACCTCACAAAACTATGAGTCGAATGCTACTGACAGAAAAAAATCGGCATGACAAAACAAACCAAAGACCACTCCATCGTTTTAGTCATTCTCTTTAGTCATTTTAAAAGATTATGATCATGGCCATTTTCTTTAAACTTTTATGGGTGTAAAGACTGACTGCATCACTAGAAAACAACAGAAGAAAAATCAGAATAGAAGCAGACTTGAGCTTGAAAAAAGAACTGGGTTCCGAATACATCGGCCACATATTTATAAATTCCGGGAGAGTACCAAACAATTTGAAAACACGACGTACATTTTTTGTCATGTGTTAACAATAATATACATGTAACAAAGTTGGCTGCTATCGGTTGTGACGTAATATCTGTTAACATAGATGTTAAAGGATGTGTTATTAGAAATATGGGACTGATCTTCAAGCGTCCACTACAATGTTTTTTGTGCTAGTTACATACCAATGAAGTTCCACTATGTCATCTTTTTGCAGCGTGGATGGAACCGCGGCTGGGCACAAATGTTTCACTGGTGAAATAGAAAGATTATTCGCAGCATGTTAGAAGCTCTTTGTATTTTCATTTATGTCAGTATATGAATTCTAAAAACGCGCGAGTGAAATCAAACGGTCTGCTGTAATCCTAATCATTACATAAAAACTATCTATATTTTCCATTTACCAGCTTTTTGACCTTTTGCGACGGATTTCATAGATTTAATTAAATTGGAAAATGTGTCGAACCTCCACTAACTGGCGGTTTTAGTAACGACATGATTTCAGAAGCAATATGTAAATCCAGCAATCATTTCAGTGGCAATAACATCTACTATCAATAATATCTATTCGCGCAACTCTCATTCTATAAAACTAATAATCAAAAGAGTCACGGAAGTATTTCTGCTGCGTATGGACCATACATAAGAGACAGTTTTATAAAAATTGAATTGAATTACAAAATCTCATGTCGATTTTCAATACCGAACGTCATTATCGCCAATTGAAATGTTGACAATTTTTCTTGATTTAATACTAATGAAGCTGTTAAATAAGAAACTAAAGTTTTTATCTTGTAATCAATTAAATATCCCCTAATTGTAATAAATGTTAAAAATGTCTAAAATTCATATTTTATTTTACAAAACAAAAGTTGATTTTTTACCGTAAAACGTTCAAATACATAAATTTGAGCCACATTGCGGTAGATTTAAATTTTGAAATAAATTTTTTAATTATTTTTCTCATACTCAGCATATAATATAACATCTTTTAAGCATAGGTAGGTTTTGGATAACTTTTTAAACTATTATTTTGAATAAAAAATAATCTAGCCAAAATTAGGTCTTTTTTCACTTTTTTTCGAAATTCAACCTCATTGTGGCAGTATTAAAATTTAAAATTAATTTTTTTAATTATTTTTCCATTAATCTCCATCCAAGAGAACATCTTTTCCGCATAGGTAGGTTTTGACACAGTGAAAAAAATTTTTTCGATCCACCCTAATGTATAATACAGTGCTCAAAACAATTAAAGAATATTTGAAGTTTTATATAAAATAAAGATATAAACGAAATTTTTTTGCCGAAAATAGAAGAAGAGAATCACAAATGCAAATTTTTCTGGTTTTCAAACTGTGGAGTATGCAAATTTTGAGTTCGACGTCAAAAACGTCGCTTCAGCGGCAGCGAATGAAATTTGACTTCCAACTGGATAAAAGAGAATGAAGACAAGGATGATCGGCATTCAGTGATTGCTTTGTTTCGATGAGTACGATGTCTCAGCGAAGTCATTTGACAGATTCAGAAGCTTGGAGAATTGTTGGTAGGTTAGAAGGGGGCCAAACTCAAGCCGAAGTAGCGCAAGCCATTGGAGTGTCACAAAGTGTCATTTCCAGGATCTGGAACCGTTTTTTAGAGAGTGGATGAGCAAACCGAAGACCAGGGCAAGGTCGTAGACGGGCAACAACGCCCAATGAAGATCAGTATTTAGCGTTAACAGCTCGGAGACACCGAAACATGAACGCTACTCTTCTCCAACAACACCTTCGCTCGGCTACAGGCACCACGATTTGAACTCAGACTGTCCGAAGCCGGCTCCATGCTGTAGGTCTGTATGCTCGCCGACCGATGGTATGTGTTAGATTAACATCAAGGCATCGTCGCGACCGCAGGGAGTGGGCAACCGAGCATGTCAACTGGGGGAGAAATGAATGGATCAATATTCTGTTTTCTGACGAGCCCCGTTTTTCTGTGCATCCGGATAATATTCATCTGGAGGGACCGTGGCAGTAGGAATAATCCTGCGTTCGTGCACGAAAGTGTCAGATTTAGCGGTGGAGAAGTGTTGGTGTATGGTGGCATCTCCATTGACGGGCGCACTGACCTCTACATCATTCGAGATGGAGCTCTGACTGGTCGCCGATATAGGGATGAGATCCTCAGACCTATTGTAGTCCCTTACGCTGCAGCAATCTGAGATAACTTCATTTTAATGGACGATAACTGCAGGACACATCGTGCAAACCTGGTGGAGGATTTCCTTTTCGAGGAAGGAATCGTTCGAATGGAATGGCCAGCGTGTTCTCCAGACATGAATCCAATCGAGCACGTTTGGGACGCTCTAAGAAGACGAGTTTCTGGCCGCCAACAACTCCCACAAACTCTCCAAGAACTGGAAAGAGCTCTTCTGGAAGAGTGGGGCAGAATACCCCAACTCGTAATTTATAGCCTCATTGAGTCCATGCCTCAAAGGTGTTCAACGTTGCTGGCCGCCCTTGGAAACCATACCCCTTACTAAAAATGATTTTGTTTGAAGAAAACCCTTTTCTTATTCTTTTTTCTCATATGCACAAATTGTGTTTTTTTTTCCTTTTGTACACAAATGCGCAATATAATGCATTTTTTTCTGCCAAACATGTGTAATTTATTCTCATATAACCTACTATGTCTGTCGACCATGTATCAATCAGCTAAAAAGTTTCCCAGATACAAAATCCACCTAAAACTGCAATACCCTTTAGTTGTTTTGAGCAGTGTATCTCCCTAAATTAATCTTTTTTTTTTAAATTATTTGGAAATCGGTTGTTGTTCTCGGTAAAGAACTGGGAAATCTGAAGTATATCTGATTCTTTTTATTGGTTGAATTCCGCAACTTTATTTATTTTATTCTTTTTTTTTGGTCCATGTTCAGTGTCCAAAAATGGAATACTTCAGTTTTTATATTTTATTTGTTTTCTGATTGGTTCATGTTTAATTTCCAGAAATGAAATTTTTCTGTTGCCACGATGACAAAAAAGTGTTTAAAAAAAGTATTAAAAAATTAGTATCTAAAAATAAATTGAGATAAAGTTTTCAAACAAATTGCATTTAAAAGTACATTTCATTCTCTAAACGACGGTGTAAAAATTGAAAATGTGTAATGTTTAGAAGTTTAAAATTTTGCGGTACCAAAATTGTAAAACTAAAATTTCATCTAAAATTTGTACATGAGTGGTACAGGAATAGTAATTTTTAATCCATAGCGTACATAATATCGGGGTACGTATTATCACGTAAACCCCGTTTTGATCATGCTAAAAATTATGTTTATTAATAATATTATTTTTTTAGATATAGAATTTATTCATAAGTCTAAAATTAAGTCTAAAATAAGTCTAAGCGAAAATTTCCACAAACGCCGTTTATTTGGTGCAAAATTCGACATCTTCATTGTGAGAAAAAATATTTTTGCGTTGTCAAATGCATGCTATTACGGCAGTTTATTGTTAACATGTGTCCAAGGTATTAAAAAAACATAAATTCAGACATGTATGTCGTCCACATGCGTCGTTAATAAAAAAAAAATCTTTGGTGGATTTTAAATTTTCCAATAGCCGTTGTTTTGTTATGTTGTTCCTCTTTAAGTTTGATTTTTTAAATAAATTATTTTTGATAGCCTATAACTGAAACCTATAAAATTATTCCAGAACTTTTTACTAAAATTACTATTATGATTTACGCCTTTTTTATTTAGAAGAAAATAATTTTAATATTATCGTAGATTACACTTTATTTATTTATAAGTTATTTGAATATACTTATTATTTCAATATTATCAGTGCAGTTGAAATACAGCTATGTTTTAATTATAGTTAGTAAATTTCGTATTTAATGTTATGATGCATTTATTACATACCTTATTAATTACATTTATAAAACGTATATGAATTATTATTATTTTTATTTAAGCCTAATTTATATTTTGAAGAAAGTAAAATCGAATGATCATAGACTCACGAATTTATTTCTTTGTAAGATATAAATTAAAAAAAAATAATAATAATTTTTGTTTAATAAGTTTATCATATAAATTGAGAAGTCTGTACAATTTTTTACTATATTTTTATCCATACTGATACGCCTACATCTCATTTGTATGTAGTTATAATACTTCGTTTAGAAAAGAAAAATCTTGGTTTTACATTTCATTTCGCATTTATTAGATCAAATAAGTTTTAAATAAAATGCAGTTTTAAGTGCTTTTTTAAAAGATTTGTTTTTAGTTCATTCAGATTTGACAGGAATATGAATTTTATTTCACATTTAATTTTAAATTAATTCCATTTCTAGTAATATCATTACTTTTAGGGGATTTTTATGTACTTAGTTTAATATGACTTTAGTTTTTCAGTTATTTCTGGTAGGTTTAATGAATTTTAATAATGCATTTTACCAAGAAAAACTAAATCTATCCATTATATACATGTATGTACACTTTTATAGAAAGAAGCTTAAGCGATTTTCCATTACATATCTATAAGCTGTACGAATTCGAATAGTGTATTAAATACTTATAAAAATCAAAACGAGATATATTTAATACATTTCAACATAGTTGAAAAGTATTGAAGGATAATGAATGCAAGGGCATTTATTCATTATTTTATAGTTAACATCAGCGGTACATTTTCTACAATTATAATATTAAAAAGATTAGGACACTGTTCATTGCAATGAGATAATAACAGCAGCAACAACAACAATAATAATAATAATAATAATAATAATAAACTATGCTTTTCATAATATTCAAAACTTTATACCAGATCAATATACTAAATAATCTCAATATCAAGTATGAAATGAGTGGAACTGCTTGACACAACTTGACGCTGCTTCACACGACTACAGTTAGATCTTATTCTTAAATATATCATAACATTTTTCTTAAGTTTAATTCTTAATTTAACTTATTTTTCTCTTTATTAATTATTTTACTTAATTTCATTATTTTTTCTTCCCCCTTAAGTAGTATTTACTACAGTTCTCTGTTTTCATGACTCATTACAAAAACATTAAGATAGCATATTTTTTCAAGACTGGGTGTAAAGTTGCTAGCCACTAGGCAACCCTTTGATGCTGCCCTGCAGTTCAGCACTGTTCAACTGCTTGACCGATTTTAAAAGAAGACCTTGGCATACTGCATAAATAATGGAACTTTCTGAAGATCGAGAAACTTTTAGTAGTATTTATCAATAGAAAAAACCTTTAATGGGTTAAAAGTTTTCACGCAGCTGCTTAACTTACCACTCTAAAAATTTTAAATACGGATTTTAAAAAACTTGAGATCAAATTTTGAATGACGCCATGCTAATAATTGAAAAATGCTGTTTTGTAACTTTTATTTCGTCATTTTATTTTTGTTCTATTTATAATAGAATGTGCAAAAGTTATCTTTAATATAAAATAAGTATAAAACTTTATTCACTGATACGTTTTCATACACATCTCTCAAAAATAGAATTTGTGAATTATAAAAGATATCATATAAAATTTAAGTAACGTCTTTATCTCGCTCTAAAAGGTCTATTTTAAAACTCGATTTATATTTTATTTTTTTGTTTATTTATTTTTTATTTTATTTATTTTTTTCTTTATTTTTTCTTTATTTTTTTCTTTATTATTTTTTATTTGGTAAAATATATTTACATACATAAAAAATACTTTTAATTTTCGAATTCATTGTTAAATATTCTATTTTCATTCAATAAATATTATGAATTGAAATGTACTTATTTCAATAAATTGACTTATCTTTTGTGTCACGTTACTCAAAATTATAAGTAATATTTGTGTAAATGGTTTCTTTAAGGTCAAATTAACCATTTCCATTGAGTAATTTGACTCCTGTCCATTCCGCACAAAAGCATTTACTAAGGAAAATCCTTTTTCCTTTGCCTCAGTCCTATTATCAAGAATAGACTCGTATTAACCCTCTCTCTGACAAGCCCGTCTATAGACGTTCCCTAAGCTCCAGGTTTCACTGCAATGCAAGCAATAATTAAAATGATATAACTCAGTTGATTTAATGGATTTTTAATACATTGTGCAATGATTAACACACTCAAGGACAACATTCATATTCGTAAATAAGATTTTTCTATAATTTTGAAAGAATCATATATTTTAATCAATTAAAACAAAATGCTGAGAAAAAAACATTACAATTTTGCCCTTTTGCAAGACTGTCAGAGGGTATGAAACCTGCTTCTCTCATGATCGCTCTTTAATAGCTTGGTCCATCAGTATTGTGAATATGCAATCCGCGGATGCAAGTACCGTGCCACTTAGACTTTTCTCTACAATTGGCAAGATGTTTATAAATTTAAATAATCAGTATTATTTTATTTTATTTTCTCTGTATTATTTTATTACTTACCCATCATACGTAGTATAGGGTAAGTCTTGCAATCGTTTTGAAAATCGAAAAAATTTTTTTGACGGATTTACACGTTTTAGATAATGGAGATTCCGAAAAACATATTTTTAGAAAAAAAATTTTGCCGTCCGTCTGTCTGTCTGTCTGTAAACGCTCTATCGCCCGAACAAATTGAGATAGAGACTTGAAATTTTGTATGTAGTTAGTATATAAGAATGGGACGAATCCTATTTAATATCAGCAACCTCGATTATCCGGAACTATTTTTTTCGGACTCTCGAAAAATTCGTTCTGATGAAAGGTATATAAAAATTTTCGAATTTTTTTGTTCTAAGGCATGGACGTAAAAGGGAATAAAATAACACACATTTTGCATATAGAACGAAGTCGATCGGATTATTAATTGCCGAGATATTTGTAATCCTGTTTTCCACATTCTTCGATTTTTCATGACCCTGTATTTCATTCAAATTTCAATTCAGAGGTATATTTTAATTGCAAATGAGACGCTTAATCCGACGCAATAAATTATTAGTTAATAGAATTATTATTTTTGGAGTTATAAGGATGTTTCTTTTACGCAATTCGGTACTACTTGAGTAGTTTGGCGTTTTATATAATTTGTCGAAATTGGTACATCAGCAGTTCTTTAATATAGCATTACTATGTATATTAACAATATTTGAATTTTGTTTATGAATTGCAATGCATTGCATAAATAGTTTCACATGTTTTATTTTCATATACATATCCATGATGGGTAAGTATTACGGTGGCCCCCAACGACTAGTTTTTTTTTTTTATAAAAAAATCTTTAAATTTAGTGAAAGTTTTCTAAGAAACTGAAATTCTTTGAACTTTTTATGTAACGACAACAGCAAAAATTCATGTAACATATAGAGGTTTGCTCTGAAAACTAAAAAAAAAAAAAAAAAAAAAAAAAAAAAAAATGTAAGGTTACTAAGAATTTTTACTAAGAAGATTACAGATTTCATTTTACTGCGTAAAGCAGATAATTTTTCCGCACTGAAAAAATACACTTTTTCAGTCGTTGCAGACCAGTTGTCATATTAAAAAAGGCATTTTTCAATGTTAATTTATGCACCCTGAAAAGCTTCCACAGTTGAACGGGTATAAAGCAACGATTTTTTTTTTATTTTTTTATAAATTTAAGTATTTATATTTTCAATTTTTTAATATTTTCTTATATGAGATCAAGAAAGTTTAGATTGCCTTCCATTTTTTGTTTCTTATCTACTTCCAAGATTTCCCACTCCTACACTGTAAAAAAAAATCTGTGAAGGTACTAAACATTTTCTAGGAAACTGGGATTCCAAGAACTTTTCATGTAACGATAACAGGAAAAATTCATGTAATCGATTCTGAAACTTGAATTTTTGCTGTTACCGTTACAGGAAAAGTTCTTGGAATTCCAGTTTCCTAGAAAAAGTTTAGTACCTTTGCAGATTTTTTTTTTACAGTGTATTTTTTTCTTCTTACCTGCTATGCGTCGAGCGGTAAGGCATTATTCCCAAGCTCCACATCCAGCCGTCTAAAAGTGGGAGACGTACACTGTAAAAAAAGAAAAAAATCGTACAGATGTAAAGTTGCTGAAATCTGTATGTTTACAGATATTTTATCTATGCATTGTACAAAAAAATATGTGAATTTACAAAACTAATTTTTGTAAAACTACAGAAATCTGTAACCTTACAAATGAATGTACTAAAATTAGAGATATCTTACGAAAATTTTATGTGTATCCTGGATTGCAGTTACATAAAAAATTCTTGTAATCCTAGTTTCCTAAAAAAAAATTTGTAACCTTAAATATTTTACCAATTTTCAGTGTAAATCTGTATCTGTTACATGATTTTTTGCTTTTGCCGTTACACAAAAAGTGCTGTGAATTCCAGTTTCCTAGACTAGTTTTAGTAACGTTACTTTTTACAGTGTTTATATTTTCATTTTTATATTTTCTTATATGAGATCAAGAAAGTTAAGATTGCCTTCCATTTTTTGTTTCTTATCTGATTCCAAGATTTCCCACTCCCATTTTTTTTTTCTAACCTGCTGTGTGGTGTGTGGTGAGGCATTATTTCCAAGCTCTTTATCACGCGCCGTCTACAAGTGGGAGACGTATGTTATTAGAAGAAGATCCACGAAAAATAATTCCGAACCAAATTCGAAAATATGCTAAAAATACATTATAAAAAATCATTCCTTTAAAAAAGGTAATTCTATATTTTTTGACAAAGTCAATCTTCTCACCACCACGAACTGATATATTAGCTCCCTACGCTGCAGATTTCACAACAATTAAAACGTTATTTAAATTATCATGTTTCTACAAATATAATATAATTTAAAATCAATTTGTTATGATTAATACACACTGTAAAAAAAAGTTTACGCACATTGTAGAAAAAAAAAAAAAAACTTTTTATGCAATGGCAACAATAAAAATTAATGTAACAGATACAGATTTGCACTTTGAAAGAAGAAAAAATAAGGTTACTAAGAATTTTTTTGGAAAATCGTATTCCCAGAACTTTTTAAGTAAAGGTAACGAGAATTAATGATAAAATTTTAGTAAAATTATCAAAATTTTAGTAAATTCTTTTGTATGTCGCAGATGACTCTAGTTTTGCTTACAAGTTTTGTAGATTGACATCATTTTCTTGTACAGTGTAAATATAAAATTTAAGTAAGGATAACAGATTTCAGTAAATTTAGATTTAAAAGGTTACAGATTTTTTTACAGTGCACTCAACACTGGAATTCCTATGTCTAATTAAATGATTTGTGTCATATGGGTAATATATTTATATGTTAATCAAAGAAAAAAACAACACTACAATTGCTCTTTTGTTCAACAGTCAGGAAGGGAGGGAGAGGAGAGGGGAATTAAATGGTAATTATAAGTAAATGTACTATTGAGCTCATAAACCAGTTTAGAATGCATATAAATATCTAGCACCACTGCAATCAACGCACTGAATTTGTCACAATGCACTAAATAAAGAAAAGAAAATATATTTATAACCATGCCACAGATATTCACACGCTTATGATGTATGAGTTGTCAATCATTTTAATAATCGTTTGCCAATTGTATGAGCAAATAAAGTTGTACGTTACCTATTATTCAGTAAGTACACTGTAAAAAAAAAATCTGTGAAGGTACTAAACATTTTCTAGAAAACTGGGATTCCAAGAACTTTTCATGTAACGATAACAGGAAAAAATAATGTAATCGATTCTGAAACTTAAATTTCTGCTGTTACCGTTACAGGAAAAGTTCTTGGAATCCCAGTTTCCTAGAAAAGATTTAGTACCTTTGCAGATTTTTTTTACAGTGTATAAATAGAAAATTTGGTACTACTTGGTTATAAAAACATATACAGAACTTTAAAAATTGCTCTAGCTCTACACTGTAAAAAAATCTGTAAAAGTACTAAAACTGGGATTCCAAGAACTTTTCCTGTAACGGTAACAACAAAAATTCAAGTTTCAGAATCGGTTACATGAATTTTTCCTGTTATCGTTACATGAAAAGTTCTTGGAATCCCAGTTTCCTAGAAAATTTTTAGTACCTTTACAGATTTGTTTTTACAGTGTAGTTTATAATCCTGTTTGAAGTTGTGGTGGGACTTGTTGGGAATTATAGTTATTCCGTAGGCCTCGCCACCCTGCCTGATCCTGTCCTGTTTGAAAAGAGGCATTGTTAAGTTTTCAAATAACTGTCGCACCTTGTTTAGATACATATAAAGTGCGGCTATATATATATATATATATATATATAAAGTGCCGACGCATATATATATATATATATATATATACGTCGAATTGTTCAATATATATTGTCCCTAGTGCACAAAATAATAGTACTGCGATGATTGATGTGGAACCTTAAAAACTAATAATTTGGATGCGTACATGCTCAATTTCAGGACCGTTGATGCTATATTAACATATTTTTTGAAGGGAATTCCGAAAGAAGGTGTTGAGAAGATGAAAGGCTGGTTGTGAGCTTGTGGGGTTAGATTTGAGATTCCGGCCGAGACTTTGCTACAGTCGTTTTGATTCAGGATCATAGTGATGAAGTCAAGTCTCATACAGTGTCACAAATCTAGCCCGATAAGCTCCAAACCAGCCTTCCTCCATGCCCCCTCCCTTTTTTAAAAGTCCTTTAAATGTAGGTCTTTAAAACTTCCCCCTTCCTTTCAAAAAACTGTTGTTGTAGCAGCTAGGATTCTGAAATCAAGCTTATATGCATCTAAGATATTAGGCTTTAATATTCCATACCAACCAATATAGTACAAATATTTATATACACTTGAAACTGTTGAACCATCCTCGTATATATATATATATATATATGTATATGTATATATATATATATATATATATAAACTATTAATTGTAAAACAATATATATATCAACAAAAATGAAAAAAAAAAGAAACAAAAGAAATATTTGGAATTTGCAGAACGATAGAAGATTCGTCAGACTCCAAATTCGATAGATCTACAAATAAAGTGTGTGAGTCAGTTTTGATATTTTATATTTTGCCACCTTTTCATTTTGAAATACTTTCTTTTTGTTGGTATCTTATATTTTTTAATATATTAAAAACATGGCTAAATGTTTCCGCAATCAAATAAATATAAATACATATATATATATAATAATCTGCCTCCATAAAAATTACCTTTTGATTGTATTTGAAATTTTCCTTATATAACAATAAAGGATTTTTCAATTAAAAAAAAACTATTTATTTGAAAGTAGAATATATTTTATTACAAAATCAATTTTGACAAAAAAAGGTTATCTGAACAAATTGAAAATAATATTATAAAATTTATTGAAGCAGTAACTTTTATTTTAATCAAACAATCTTAGTGTTCCGATCTTCTTCGAATTACGTTTCATTACATTTTGTAACATTCTAAGTATATCTGAAAAATTAAAATAAACATATGATATTTTAATTAATTTCGTTCAGATGTTCAATATCATTAATACAGATTACGTTTTCTTTATTGATTCAGATAATTTTTTATGAAAAGCTGAATTATTTATGAAACTATCTGAAATAATTAAGAATTTATGAAGATGTTTTTCATCCTTTTTTGTTAAAATAATTAATTATTAAGACATTAATTAAGGGTAAATTTCGCAACGATTTATCAGTTTACATTATTTATGTGTTACTAAAAATTAAATTTCAATATTTTTTCTGATTAAAAAAACACTTAATTAAAAATTTTCAAAAATATTTACTTTAATCACAACAATTTATTTTGTATTTGGATAAATCTGTAAAAGAGAAGTGGATTTTTTTATATTTATATTTATATTTATATTTATATTTTTTTTGCAAAAAAATGTTAACATTAATGTTAGAGAAAATAAAAATTAAACTTGTAGAGATACATTATCAAAATCACATAATTTTTTTTACTATTAGTTGCCAGAATATAAACGTTCATATAATTCCAATGTCATAACTATTTTAAAAAAGTTCTATATATATATATATATATATATACATATATACATATGTAATTTTACTCCAAAAAATTTTTGGCAGTCTTACTTCCTCCATTTTATAGAGTTATTAACCCATATACCTGGTGTTACATTACACTGTGTGTAATATTTCAGCAGTTATATTATTTTTAATCACATCATTGTATAAGTTAAACTGCTTCATAAAGTTGGAGGCAGCATGCTGCCACCAAATTTATTGAGTAACCTTTTATTTTTTTTCTTTTCAGTCAATAATTATTATTTATTTTATTACAAATAGTCGTTGACTTTATTTATGTCTATGCTTGTCTGATTTAGGCTTATAAAAGTTTTAAAATTCAAAGTAAATTTGGTAAAATTTTGTATTTTGTATCTAGTATCTTGTAGTTTTGACTAATATTTGTTCAACGAAAATCCTCCTCTATGAAAAGGCGACAGGTGGAAAAGAATGTATGATAATTGATAATATATATATATATATATATTTTACAGTAATAGTTCCTACCAATCTCTCAAACATTGTGAATTTACATAACAAATTTTAATGAAAAATATAATAACAAAACCAAAAAATGCTATTTTAAAAAAAGATTTTGAGACTGTTACATGAAAAATTCTGTAAGAGTTAATGCTTGAATGTGAGTTTATGTATTATCCTTAAACAATCACAGTTATTCAAAACGTTCACATTTTCTTACAACTTTTCTCATGAATATGAGATTTTGACTGTAGTCGCAGTTAAAAGAACATTTTTGTCATCTGCACCAATTCCATAAGTTTTCTCGTTTTTTTTTCTTCAAATAAAAAATGCAGATATTAGACAGCATTTTTTTGTGTGTGAAATAAGAAATACGGTATCTTTTTAGAATGTTATACTAGAAACAGAAGTACAGAATTTCTTTAAAGTAATTCATTTTTTATAATGCAATACTTATTGAAATTTACTTTGGCACTTTGTATCATAAATAAAATGTTCGGTTTGTTTATATGTATATATATTTATACAGGGTGTTTCTAAATTCATGGTAGAAACTTTAAGGGGTGATAGTACACATCAAGACAAACAATATTAAATGGGAAACTAAGGGTCCCAAACGTCTTCCGAAGGTGATAGGCGCCGTTAAAGTTTAGGGTCCGAAAATTCAAATGATTATAAAAAACTGAAAAATTGATCGATTCGTTTTCGGTTTTCACTAAAACTATTCTTTATGTCAGTATTGTCTTGAAAATAAATTATAAAGATAAATTTCAAAAAATGCCCATAGAGGGCGCTTTAAACTTTGGAGTAACGTACAACTATTTTTTACCGTTATTTTTTGCTTCTCATAATTTTTTTTAGAAGCTTAGACATAAGCTTAAATTTTGAGATGAAAATCTGAATCGTTGGGGAGTGGTTAAGTAGCGCAAACTGAACTATGTTCAATAGGGGTGGGGAGGTTCAAATTTCAAATGATTATAAAAAGCGGAAAAAATGGTCGATTCGTTTGCCGTTTTCACTAAAACTATTCTTTACATCAATATTTCCTTGAAAATAAATTTTAAAGATTAATTTCCAAAATTACCATTACAGGGCGCCTTAAAATTTAGAGTAACAAACAACTATTTTTAACCGTTATTTTTTGTAATTTAAATTTTGTAATTAATTTTTTTTTTTTTTTTTTTTTTTTTTGTAATTTTGTGATTTAAATTTTGACTTCAAGTTCTAAATCGATGGGAGGGGTTAAGAAGCGCAAACTGAAATATGTTCAGGAGTTGAAATGATGCCCTCCCCACCCCTCGAACTCATTTCAATTTCCCGCTACTTAATTACTCACAACGATGCAGATTTTGAGCTCAAAATTTAAGTTTGAACATTTACAAGCATTTAATTATATACAAAAAATAACGGTTAAATATAGTTGTTGGTTACTCTAAAGTTTAAGGCGCCCTCTAACGGTATTTTTTGAAATTAATCTTTAAAATTTATTTGAAAATCCCCACCCCCATTGAACTCAGTTCAGTTTGCGCTACTTAACCACTCCCAGCGATTCAGATTTTCATCTCAAAATTTAAGTTTATGTCTAAGCTTCTAAAAAAATTTATGAGATGCAAAAAATAACGGTAAAAAATAGTTGTACGTTACTCCAAAGTCTAAAGCGCCCTCTATCGGCATTTTTTAAATTTTACCTTTATGATTTATTTTCAAGATAATACTGACATAAAGAATAATTTTAGTGAAAATCGCAAATCAATTGACCAATTTTTCCCTTTTTTTATAATCATTTGGAATTTGAACCTCCCCACACAGCTCAGTTTGCGCTGCTTAACAACTCCCAATGATTTAGATTTTGAGCTCAAAATTTAAGTTTATGTCTAAGCTTCTAAAAAAGTTTAATGAGATGCAAAAAATAACGGTAAAAAATAGTTGTTCGTTACTCCAAAGTCTAAAGCGCCCTCTATCAGCATTTTTTAAATTTATCTTTATAATTCATTTTCAAGACAATACTGACAAAAAGAATAGTTTTAGTGAAAACCGCAAACGAATCGACCAAATTTTCTATTTTTTATAATTATTTGAATTTTTAGACCCTAAACTTTAATGGCGCCTATCTCCTTCGGAAGACGTTTGGGACCCTTAGTTTCCTATTTAATATTGTTTTTCGTGATGTGTACTATCACCCCATAACGTTTGTACATAACGTTTATACATATATGGTAACTTGCCTCCTTAAAAATTAACTTTTGAGAGTATATGAAATTATTGACTTTAATTTTATGTAACAATAAATGATTTTTTTTCATTTAAAAAGTTTTATTTGTTTAAAAATAGAATATATTTTATTTCAAAATAGATTTTGATTAAAAACTGTTATCTGAACAAAACTAAAATTACATTATAAAATTTATTCAAGCAGTAACTCTTATTTTAATCAAAAAATGTTAGTTTCCCGACCTGCTACGAATTACGTTTTATTACATTTTTTAACATACTACATATACCTGAAAATTTAAAACAAACATATGATATTTTAATTAATTTCATTCAGATGTTAGATATCATTAATATAGATTACGTTTTCTTTATTGATTCTGAGAATTTTTTAAGGAAAGCTGAATTATTTACGAAACTATCTGAATTAATTAAGATTTTATGAACTACTTTTTCATCCTTTTTTGTTAAAATAATTAATTGATAAGACATTAATTAAGGAAAAATTTCGCAACGATTTATCAATTTACTTTATTTATGTGTTACTAAAAATTAAATTTCAATATATTTCACTGATTTAAAAAAATCACTTAATTAAGATTTTTCAAAAATATTTACTGTAATCCGAGCAATTTATTTTGTACTTGGAAAAATTTGTAAAAAAGTGGATTTTTCATTTTTAGTTATTTATTTTTATTTTCATTTTATTTATTTATTTATTTTATATAAAAATATTATCATTAATGTTATAGCAAATACAAATTAAACTTGTAGAGATACATTATCAAAATTACATATTTGTTTTACTATTAGATGCCAGAATATCATCGTTCATATGTTTTAAATGTCATAACTATTTAAACCGTGCTCTATAAGTAAATATATATATATATACGTACTGTTACTGCAAAAATTGTTGGAAGTCTTGATTCCTCCATTTTATAGAGTTATTTAACACACATAACTGGTATTACATTACAATGTGTGTAATATTTCAGCAGTTATATTATTTTTAATCACACCATTATACAAGTTAAATTGCTATAATAAAATTTGAGACAGAATGCGGCTACCAATTTTATTGAGCAACGTAGTATTTTTTCTTTTCAGTGAATAATTATTATTTATTTTATTACATATAGACTTTAACTTTATCTATGACTATGGTTGTCTGATTTCGGCTTATAAATATTTGAAAATTTAAAGTAAATTTGGTCAAATTTCGTAGTTTCGACTAATATTTAATTAAAAAAAATCCACCTTAATTAAAAATCAAAAAGTAAAAAAAAAAAAAAAAAAAAAAAAAAAACTATGATGGAAAATAATGCATATTTTTTACAACAGTAGGTCATAGCTTTGAAACATTGTAAGTTTACATAACAAATTTTAATGCAAAATATATAAATAAAACGAGAAAAGATTTTTTTAAAGAGATTTAGAGAATAACACGTGAAAAATTCTGTAAGAGTTAACTCAATATTTAAATGCAAGTTTATGTTTCATCCTTTAAGATAAGAGAAAATTATTCAAAACGTTGACATTTTCTTCAAACTTTTCTCAGAAATATGGGAATTTGACTGAAGTCGCAGTTAAAAAACTATTTTCGTCATCTGCACCAATTCTATAAGTTTTCCCGGTTTTTTCTTTAAATAAAAAACGTAAGTATCAGACAGTAATAAAGGTTGTTGCGTGTGAAACAAGAAATACTTTAGCTTTTTAGAATGGTATTTATAAACAGAAGCAAAGAATTCCTTTAAAATAATGCATCTTTTATAACGCAGTACTTATTGTTATGTATATATTAACAATTTCCACCATAACTGAAACGTATTTACCAATTCGGTTTGTCAAGCAGTTTATCTGTCTACCTGCTTTAACTCATGCACTGTAAAAAATGTTTGTGTGAAATTACAGAGAATGTACGGATAAGTCTTATATAAAATTACAGACATTAAAAAAACAGAGATTCTATTAAGTAACAGAAAAATTATTTGTAAATTTACAATAGACTCTGTAAATGAACATCGTTAAAAATACACAAGACTCTGTAAATTAACTTTTAAAGCTAATAATTTAGTTTTTTAAATTAGTGAATCACTTACTCTTTAGCCAGCTACAAAAATTTTGAATTTTTCGAGCAAACTCCAACTGCAATATCTTTTAAGTTTTACACACGTTAATTTTGACTCAACAAGAACACCTTACTGTCTAATTTAGGAAAGTTGGTGCAGTTGCGTACAACGTATATCTTTTATGATTTAAAGGGTACAAATCTATTAAATCTCACCTTTATTGCAAAGTGATTGTCGATTAAAATCCCCATTAACCCAAAGGAGATTATTCTTCTTTTTCAAAATTATTCTAAATTTAAAAAAAAAAATCTTTTTCGATATTTCTAATAAAATTTAAAAAAAATTTAAAAAGTGTGCATTTTAAATGTCAAATTTTAACAAAGAAAAAATATCTTTAGATAAAGATATGGGACCCCCTACAGGGGATTAAACATAATATGAGAGAAATGTTTGTAAAATGATGACCATGAATCTCAATCGAATGCCTTTAACCGAGAACTAGTGTAAATTTACAGAGAATCTCGCTTTTTTCCAGTGTTTGTACATAAATTTTTAGCAGTGTGTAAATATCGTCGGATTGCCATAAAAGTAATAAATGTTAATGCAGTTTACCATGACATTTTCGGTTATGAAAGTGGTTTATGGAGCTTTTGTAATACTCTTAACAAATACCGTTAGATTACGATACGAAATGAATATTTCTGACGGAGCAAAAAAATGCCTAACCCGGGAATCAAACCCAGGTCCTTGGTTTATACTGTGAATGGCCTGCCGTTTAAGATACCTGGGATGACAACCAGAGAGCATATGTTGCTCAGATAAAATTATTTGTAATAATTGTGACAACTCCGACTGCCTAAATTAGATAATCACAGCAAGAGCTGCCACAAAAGAATCATCAACATACACATTGATTCTAAGAAAAATCATATCATGAAAATTAGGTAAGACATAAAAAAGGCTTACCTCCAAAATTCCAATTCTTCGGGTATCGGGGCTCAGAATGTTCGAATGCCTTCTTCTGCATCATAAATATTAAAGACTATTTTCACTCAAAAAACACTAGTCTATCTTCTTTTTCATATTTTAATAAGGACGATCACGAATTCACAAAAAAAGGCACACACAACAATAATATTTACAAATGGCCGTGACACTTTCACTATTACATCTTGGTTCTAAAACTTCTAACTTCTAACTACAAAACAGAAAAAAGAGAATGAAAAAAAATTAATAAACAAAAGTGTTCTTAGTCTAATAAAAAAGTTCGTAGCGGAATAAAACATTTCGGCGCATGCGCCGCACCTTTACGTAAGAGAAAAAACAGAGTTTCAGTTTTTAAATTGCGCAATAGTTTTTTGCCTTACAAGTGGTTTGGATGAAAGGAATATGAAATAAGTTCCAAATCCCGACATCCTCCCACCTTTGAGTTTCAGGGGTTCAGCTGGAACTCAAATTTTCCACTTAACTATCGGTTTGATAATGCGTCCATATCTTGAACGATGAACTAAAGAGTCAGAATTTCGGTTCTTGACCGAACCACTGGGAGGATCATTGGAATGTTCTTTGTTTTCGTCCGAAGAACGTGAATTTTTCATGTCGTTGAAATGGCTTCTCATGAGATCATTATTTTGTGACACCTCTAAAGGTATTAATCTACTTGTTGTTCTGATGAATTCACCACTTTTCATCTTTACCTTGACAAGTCGTACTTGTCCATCCTTAGATGGGAAAATTTCAGTTATTTTGGCCAGAGGCCAATCGAGTCATTTGTTATTGTCACTAGTTACAATCACTACGTCGCCTATTGCAAAAGGTTTCTCTTTTTTGCTATTTTTATTTGGTTGACGCAATTGACCTAAATATTCAGATCGAAATCTTTTACGAAGGTCTTCTCTTAGTTTTTGTTGGTAGGCATGCCTTTTATTCAACGATTCAGCATCCAAAATATCTATATCAGGTGTTCCACTATCTTTTACTTCTTGCAGAAACATTGATGGAGTGAGGGGTACAAGATCATTGTTGTCTTCGGAAACGTAGGTAAGAGGGCGGCTGTTGATTATACTTTCGATGTCACACATTACGGTTTGCATCTCTTCATAATTTAGCGAACTTTTTCCTAAAATTTTTCTGAGTATTCTTTTTGTCATTCCTATTAGTCGCTCCCACCACCCTCCCCACCATGTAGCTGAAGGTGGAATAAATTTCCAAGTAATTTTTCTGGATATACTATGATTTTGTACTGAATTCCAATTTATTTCTTTCAACAAATTTTCGGCTCCTACGAAATTTGACCCATTGTCTGTGTAGATAATAGAATGCCTGCCTCTACGTGCGATAAATCTTCTCAAAGTTAATAGAAAGTTTTCGGTTGATAAAGAGGTGGCTAACTCAAAATAAACTGCTCTGAAAATTGCACACGTGTAAATTACTAGCCATATTTTCCTATTTTCTTTAAGAATTAGCGGGCCGGCATAATCCAGACCAACGATCTCAAAAATGGCAGCTTCTCGAACTCTATCTACAGGTAAGGGAAGAGTGGATATTTTTTGTGGCTTAAAATCGTGTCTTCTGCATATTACACAGTTTCTAATATTTTTTCTTACAGTTTTTCGAAATTTTAATATCCAATAATCTTCCCTCAAATTAGACATCAAAGTTTGTACCCCGGCATGTCCTAGCTTTAGGTGTCTAGATCTAATTATTTTTTCAACTACGGGATGGTCATGGGGAAGTATGACAGGGTATCGAAAATTCACTGTATCTTCTCTCAATAATATGCGCGATTTCAGCCTTAGAACTCCAGCGGAATCCGTGATAATCTGGAACGATTTTAATCGATTATCTAGGGGGCCACTAAACGATTGTTCTTGAACTAATTTCAATAATTTATTTTCAGCTTCATTCTTCTCTTTTACAGTTAAAATACTATATTCTCTATCTTCTTTAGCTTTCTTGCAGTTTTGGTAAAATCTGTATATCCAACTAACTATGTTAACTAATTTTTCATAGGATGAAAATTTTGTAAAAATTTGTTCATTGGGAATATCCAAATTGTTGGCGCTAATTATTGTTTTTCTTCTTTCGGCATCTATAATTTCAAAATCTGGAAATATTTCAGATTTTGGCCACTCGTTAATTGGTTTCTTTAGCCACTGTGGTCCCTCCCACCATTTGTCTCGGGCTAAAACCTCAGCGGTACAACCCCTTGAAGGCAGGTCCGCAGGATTTAAATGGCCGGGAATAAAATGTCATTTTGAAGAATCACTTAAAGACCGGATTTCTGATACACGGTTATAAACAAAAAGCGCCCAATTTTCATTTCTTTTTATCCAATAAAGTGCATTGGCCGAATCAGTCCAATAAAAAATGTCAATATCATCTAATTTTAAATCCATTTTGACACTATTTGCTAATCTAGCCCCAATATTGCAAGCCAACAATTCCAACCTCGGAATGGAAATTGTTTTCATAGGAGCAACTCGGCTTCTTGCTTGAACCAATTGACAGAAATTGTCATTCTCACCTTCAAACCGTATAAATATACACGTAGCATACGCTATTTTGCTAGCGTCACAAAAAACGTGCAAAGAATGCAGTTTATCTGCATCCCGAGAAAAACACCTAGGTATTTCAATAGTCCCTAATTTTTCTAATTGTTTTTTCCATTTTTCAAATTTTCTCTTGATAGAAATAGGTAATTCCGTATCCCATGTCACCTTAGCTTTCCAACACTCTTGTAATAATATTTTAGGTTCTAATGTTACAGGACACGTGTATCCAATAGGGTCAAATATTTTGTGTACAGCCGATAAAATGTTTCTTCTGGTTACTTTGAGTTCGTCTTCGGAAATTTCCTTTAAATCAACTGCTAAGGTGTCCCTACTAAAATCCCACATTAGACCCAAAGCAGGGACTTTTTCCCCTGTCAAAATTTCCCGAAAACTATGCTCCCACCCGCGAAGCTCGAATTTTGCATCGCTAAGAAGGGCTTTTGACTCTTCGATAAATCTGTTCAGTTGTTGCTTACTATCAACACTCGTAACACAGTTGTCTACATAAAATGATTCTAACAATTTAAGCACAGTGTTTTTAAATTGTTCCGGTGCGTTTTTTAAATGATATTCTAATGTGGCACCTAAAAGATAGGGTCTACAAGAAATGCCAAATACTACTCTTCTATGTTGAAGAGTTATAATTTTTTGAGGGTCCCCTTCTTCATACCACAGGAATTTCAAGAATGAGCGATCTTTTTCTGTAATGCCAATTTGCAAAAAAGCCGTTTTTATGTCAGCAATTACCCCAATTTTTCCTAATCTAAATCTATTTAATGTAGAAGGAATCAGTTCTACGAGGTTAGGCCCCTTTTCAATACAGTCATTTATAGACGGCGAATCCTTTTCCCGAGCTGAACCATCGAAAACTGGCCGCACCTTTGTAGTGGAGTTTTCTTTAAACACCGCTCTATGAGGAAGGAAATGCTCACTACCTAATGTTTTTCTCTGGTCAACTTTTTCTATTATTTTCTCGTCTAACCAGTCATCGAATACTTGATTATAATCGCTTAATTTTCCTACACTTTTTAACGAATCGACGCATGTTTTTAATCTACGTCGAGCGATATTTTCATAACTGGGTAAACGAGGGTGGCCTTGTATCCATGGAAGACTAACTTCATACCGACCCTCGTCATCTACTCGAATGTTACTGAGAAAATGTTCTTTAGTGGCTAATTCTATTTCCTCTCTACTCTTTTTCTCCCCAGGATCGCGAATTCCTAAAGTGTCAAGTTTCCATAACTCGGTAATTTTTGCCTCTTTGACATGCAGCGAAAAAATTAAATTGTTCATATTCTTATTTTCATAACCTTCAGTTTTCCCAAGAATTGTCCAACCTAAACGAGTGTCCATGCAAGCCAATCCGCCCTGTAATTGTTTTAAATGTCCGGTAAATAATTTCCCGGCGACATCTGCGCCAATTAACACATGTATCTCATCAGGAGGAAATTCATATAATAAATCATTAACTTTAGTGACTCTATCAGTCAAAACTATTCCGTACCGCTTTATTTCCTTAATAAAGGGTCCTTCCGGTATAGGTGAAATTTCGGAGCAAATTTTTTGTTGGTCTAACACCTCAAATTTACATCGGAAACTATTATCCATATTTCCCAAAGTAATCAAATATCTATCGTGTAGTTCTTCACATTGCCGCCCCCCAAATAAGCTATGCACTATTCTCTCTTTACTTATGCTACTATATCCTAACATTTTAGCAGCAAATTTCGATATGTACGATCGCTGCGAACCCGTATCATATAAAATTCTAACATTTCGTATGATATCCCCATTGTATACACGTACAACCAATGTTTGGAGCAAAACTCGTTTTTTAGAAGTTGTATTCGCAAGCATACAATCTTTATTAGCAGTTGAATCCTGTTTAGAATTTTCGCCTAAATTAATTTTATTCTTTTCTATGCACATGAACTGGTGGTGATTTTTCCCACAATGAGAACAGTTAATTTTACTTTTACAAACTTTTACTAAGTGGTTGACATTGAAGCAAAGAAAGCATGCTCCTTTTCTTAATAAAGCATCTTTTCTTTTCGCTAGTGCCATTTTCCATACCGCTCTACAATTTTGACTACGGTGTTTGTTTTCGCAAAAAACGCACTGTTCTTCCGATTTTTTTTCATCCGCATTATACAGTTCGGCCGCCGTAGGAAGAGAAAAATGTTTATCTTTTCGATCGAATTTTGTTTCTGTTTACTGAAACATCTTTATCGAAAGAAAACCCACTCTTAGCTAATTTAACCTTTTGCTCCATCTCAACTTCAATCTGTAAAAATTGCATTAAAACATCTAATTTATTAATTCCCTGATTTTTATCTTTATCCTTAACAGTTAAAGTACCAAGATGTCTTTCCCATAATTTAAGAATACTTGAAGGCAATGCCGATTCGACCAGTGGATATAAAATCGACGAATAATTTTCGCTCGATACTCCTAACATTTTCAATGACCGAAGATAAGTTTCGATTTTATCGTATAATTTAACAAGAGACAGTTTTTGCCCTTGTCCCAAGGAATTATTAATAACTAATCCTAAGACTTCGCGTATATATACTTCAATTAAAACATCTGTCCTACCAAACCGTGCCTTCAACGACTGCACCGCTTCTGGATAGCTCTCGGCTGTGGGGGGAAAAGAATCCACTATTTCTCTGGCTCGCGATCCTTTCTGTGTAGCCATTATTAGATACTGAATTTTGTCTTCATTTGTTATGTCCCTATCTTCATGAATTTTCTCAAATTGCCCCCAAAAAGTTATCCAGTTTTTAATTTCACCGTTGAAAGGCTGGAGCTCTAATTTAGGTAACTTAAATTTTCTTCTTGTTGCCATGCTATCTAATGTTAAGCAATTATCTGGATTAAGACTTTTTTCTAATTTTTGTATATAACGCGATAATTTGGTTTTTGTTTCGTAAAATATCGTATTATATTTATCTATAGACTCATTTTCAGTATCAAAAGCATCTTGCTTACAGGTTGAGTCTTCAGACAAATTATCAAGAATTTGTTTATTTAAATTCGCAAGTTCGTTTTGTTTTGCTTCTAGTCGAATTAGAATTGAAGACAAGATATCTAAATCATCACAATTAGCCTGTATAAGGTCTTCAATTTCTTTAGTTAATTTCGTGAAATTTGAACGCACTGGTGTTCTTAACTTTCGTAATTTTTCCATAATTCTAAATAAAATTTTTTTCTAATTTCTTATTCACTAAACTACGGAGCACCCGATCCCAGCAGGGGATGCCACTTTTATGTGACAACTCCGACTGCCTAAATTAGATAATCACAGCAAGAGCTGTCACAAAAGAATCATCAACATACACATTGATTCTAAGAAAAATCATATCATGAAAATTAGGTAAAACATAAAAAAGGCTTACGTCCAAAATTCCAATTCTTCGGGTATCGGGGCTCAGAATGTTCGAATGCCTTCTTCTGCAGCATAAATATTAAAGACTATTTTCACTCAAAAACACTAGTCTATCTTCTTTTTCATATTTTAATAAGGACGATCACGAATTCACAAAAAAAGGCACACACAACAATAATATTTACAAATGGCCGTGACACTTTCACTATTACATCTTGGTTCTAAAACTTCTAACTTCTAACTACAAAACAGAAAAAAGAGAATGAAAAAATTAATAAACAAAAAGTGTTCTTAGTCTAATAAAAAAGTTCGTAGCGGAATAAAACATTTCGGCGCATGCGCCGCACCTTTACGTAAGAGAAAAAACAGAGTTTCAGTTTTTAAATTGCGCAATAGTTTTTTGCCTTACAGGTGGTTTGGATGAAAGGAATATGAAATAAGTTCCAAATCCCGACAATAATAGCTGGTCTGCTATTTTGGCAGCTCAACACAATAAATCTCAGGAAAATGAACTCCATGTATTTACCTGCAGATTATTATGTTAACTTGTCTACATGAGGGACCAGATAGTATTACCAATAAGGTTATGTGAGAGAAATGTTCTCAGCGCAGGGAGCTAAAGCGGTATAGCATTAGCAATTTAGGCCAAGATTCTGTGTTCGATACCTCGCCTGGTGATTCTTTCGCTCTGTTGGAAATATTCAATTTGCAAGATAACTTTACCAAACAATATCATTGTATTAGTTAACAACAGTATACGTTATATTATAGCTTAAGGGGCTAACATTTTACAGTTTTTTTCATGTTTTCAGTCGATATAGATATACATATATGATACATATATGATAACTTGCCTCCATAAAAATTAACTTTTGATTGTATATGAAATTGCCTTTAATTTTATACAGAGTTTCCCGGAAATAATGGGACAAATTTTAAGGGGAGGTAGGGGACATCACAAAGATTCAGATTTGTACAGCAACCCATGATCGAAAACGTTTTCCTGCCGCGGTAGTGAAGACAAAAACACGAGAAAAATAGAACATGAATAAGGAGAAAAACCTCTTTATTAACCTTAGTACAATAGAAAACTAAGAAAAGAAAAGAACATTAAAGAGTCAACGATCGTCGTCAAAGTAAGGTGTTCGAAATTACGATCCCGAGGCGGGATGCATGAAGGCGCATCTAGGGTGCATAGAAGATCTAGTGTTTTCTAGAAAATACCGCGAATGTCCCGAACTTCCCTACTAGATTCCACGACGCGTTCAACAAGTTCATCATCACTTTCATTCGTTGTCTCAGAATTTTTGCAGCACTAAAAATAATAAACATCTTTTCTCTCCCTGTCCGTGTACTTTCTTTCTTGTGTTTTCTGTTGTTACTACCATGCCAGGAAAATGTTTCTGATGTTCCATGGGTTTCTGATTCTGATACAAATCTGATTCATTGTTATGTCCCCTACTTCCCCTTAAAATTTGCCACATTATTTCTGGGACACAGTGTATAAAAATAAATAATTATTTTAAAAATAATTTATTAATTTTATTTGTTTAAAAGGACAAAATATTTTAGTTAAAAATCGATTTTATTAAAAAAAGGTTACCTGAAGAAATTGAAAATCACATTATAAAATTTATTCAAGCAGTAAGTCTTATTTTAATCAAACAATATTACTTTTCAAACCTGCTTTGAATATTGTTTTATTACATTTTTTAACATTTAAATATATCTGGAAAATTAAAATAAACATACGATATTTTAATTAATTTCGTTCAGACGTTCGATATCATTAATATAGATAAGAAAAAAAATTCTTAATTAAGATTTTTCAAAAATATTTACTTTAATCAGATCATTTTATTTCGTATTTGGATAAATTTGTAAAACATAAGTAGATTTTTTATTTTTATTATTTTTTAATTTTTAATTTTTAATTTTTAGTTTTTGTTTATTTATTTATTATTATTAAAATTATTATTATTATTTGAAAAAAAACATATTTACATTAATGCTAGAAAAAATAAAAATTAAACATGTAGAGATACATTATCAAAATTATATACATATATATATATATTACTATTAGTGTCTAGAATATCTTAGTTCATATGTTTCAAACATTGTGACTAATTCAATAGAGCACTATAAAAAATATGTAATGCTACTCCCTAGAATTGCTGGCAGTCTTGCTTCCTCTATTTTTTAGAGTTATTAAACCCATATAAATGGTGTTAAATTACAATGTGTGTAATATTTTAGAAGTTATATAATTTTAAATCACACCATTATATAGGTTAAATTGCTCCATAAAATTGGAGGCAGCGTGCTGCCACCTTTTTGTATTGAGTAATGTTACATTTTTCTTTCAGTGAATTATTAATATTTATTTTATTACAGATAGACTTTGACTTTACCTATAACTATGGTTGCCATATTCAGGCTTATCAAAGTTTTAAAATTCAAAATAAATTTGGTAAAATAATAATCTCACAAATTTGACTAATATTTGTTTTAGAAAAAGCCACCTCAATGAAAATGGAACAGGTAGAAAAAATGTATGGTAATTGATAATATATCTATTTTTTTACAGTGATATTTCATACCAATCTCTCAAACATCGTGAATTTACGTAACAAATTTTAATATAAAATAATAATAACAAAACCAAAAATGCTATTTTAAAAATAGATTTTGAGACTGTCACATGAAAAATTCTGTAAAAGTTAATGTTTAAATACCAGTTTATGTATCATCCTATAAGATAAGAGAAAATTATTTAAAACGTTGATATTTTCTTCAAACTTTTCTCAGAAATATGGGAATTTGACTGAAGTCGCATTTAAATATCCTTTTTCCTCATCTGCACTAATTCTATAAGTTTTTTTTTTCTTTTTTTATAAAAACGTGGGTATCAGACAGAAAAAAAGTTATTGCTTCTTAAATAAGAAATACATTAGCTTTTTAGAATGTTATTCTAGAAACAGAAGCAAATATTTTTTTTTAAAATAATATATCTTTTATAATGCAGTACTTATTAAAATGGTGGTACTTACGTATTAACGCTAACGCAGTTATCTTTTGGATTACTTGTTGCCTTGTTTTTTGCTGATTTTGGTGCCATGTTTTAGTTTTTTAGTGCATTTTTTTGCTGATTTTTTGATGCCATTATTTTTATGCACGTGCGGACAACAAGATTGCTCTTTATTGGTACAAGTTCTGCTGCGGTGGCTTTAATACGTAAGTACCAAAATGGTTTTTAACCATTTCCACCATAACTGAAACGCATTTACCAATTCGATTTGTCTGTTTGTCTGCTTTAACTTATACATTGTTAAAAACATTTGTTTGAAATTACAGATAATGTACGGGTAAGTTTTATGTAAAATTACAGAGATTATAAAAACAGAGATTCTGTTAAGTAACAGAAGCGTTATTCGTAAATTTACAATAGACTCTGTAAATTAACATCGTTAAAAACATACAAGGTTCCGTAAATTTATTTTTAATGCTGATAATATAGTTTTCAAAATTAGTGAATCACTCATTCCTCTGTGATTTTCAAAGAATTTTAAATTTCCAATCAAACTTCAACTGCTGTATCATTTAATTTTTACGGAATTTATGTCTATCCGTCCAATGTTTTGAACACAAGGTATATTGGCAGAAGACGAAATCATTACTTTCTAATATAGAAAAGTTGGTGTTGTTGCGTAAAAAGTGTCTTTTATGATTTAATGGGTACACATTTATTAAATCTCATCCCTATTGCAAAGTGATTGCCGAATAAAATCCATATTAACCCTAAGGAGATGATTCTTCCCTATCTAAAGTATTCTAAATTAAAGAAAAAAAAATAAATTTTCTTCTAATAAAATTTGAAAAGAACTTGAAAAATATGTATTTTAAATTTCAAATTATGACAAAGTTAAAAATAACTTTAGATAAAAACATGGAAATCCCTTCAGGGAATTAAGTTAAGGTAGGAAAAATGTTTGTAAAATGATTACAAAGAAACTCAGTCGAATGAATCTAATCAAATGCCGAACTAGAGTAAATTTAAAGAAATTCTTGCTTTTTTTCCAGTGTGATTACAGAAATTTTTTAACAATGTGTAAATATCGTCGGATTGTCATAAAACTAATAAATGTTAATTAAGTTTACCATGACATGTTTGTTTATGGAAATGATTTGTGGAGCTTTTGTAATACTCTTAATAAATACCGTTATATTATGATGCAAAATGAATATTTGTGAAGGAGCGAAAAAATGCCTAACCCGAGAATCAAACCCACATCTATTGGTTTATATTGTGAATTGTCTACTGTTTAAGATACCTGGGTTGACAACTAGAGAGAATATATTCTTCAGATAAACTTATTGGTAATAATAGCTGGTCCGCTAGGTAGACAGCTCAACACAATAAATCTCAGGAAAAGGAACTCTAAGTATTTACCTGCGGATTATTCTGTTGACGTTTTGACATGACAGACCCGAAATAATTTCCTGTAAGGTTATGTGAGGGAAATATGCCCAGCCCAGTTAGCTAAAACTTTACAGCATTAGCAATGTAGGCCAAGGATCTGGGTTCGATTCCTGGCTTGGTGATTCTTCCGCTGAGTTGGAAATATTCAATTTGCATGATAACTTTACCAAACGATATTATTGTATTAGGAAATAACAGTATCTTTTACATTATAGTCTAAGGGGCGAAAATTTCTCAGTGTTTTATTCATGTTTTCAGTCGATATATATATACATATATGATAACTTGCCTCCATAAAAATTACCTTTTTATTGTATATAAAATTGACTTTAATTTTATCTAACAATAAATGAATTTTTTAAATTGAAAAAAGTTTTATTTGTTTAAAATGAGGATATATTTTACTTCAAAATCGAATTTAAAAAAAAGTTATGTGAGCAAACTGAAAATTATAATATAAATGTTATTCAAATTGACTTTAATTTTATATAACAATGAATGATTTTTTCAACTTAAAAAGTTTTATTTGTTTAAAAGTTGAATATATTTCATTTCAAAATCGATTTTGATAAGAAAAAAGTTACCTGAACAAATTATAAGTTATATTATAAAATTTATTCAAGCAGTAAGTCTTATTTTAATCAAACAATGCTAGTTTTCCGACTTCCTTCCAATTACGTTTTATTACTTTTTTAACGTATTAGGTATATCTAAAAATTTAAAATAAACATATTATATTTTAATTAATTTCGTTCAGATGTTCGATATCATTAGTATAGATTACGTTTTCTTTATTGATTCTGAGAATTTTTTTATGAAAAGCTGAATTATTTACGAAACTATCTGAATTAATTAAGAATTTATGAACCACTTTTTCATCCTTATTTGCTAAAATAATTAATTGTTAAGACATTAATTAAGGGAAAAGTTCGTAACGATTTATCAGTTTACTTTATTTATGTGTTACTAAAAATTAAAATTCTATATATTATTTTTCTGATGAAAAAAAAATCACTTAATTAAGATTTTTCAAAAATATTTACTTTAATCAGAGCAATTTATTTGGTATTTGGATAAATTTGCAAAAGAGAAATGGATTTTTAATTTTATTTACATATTTTTATTTTTATTTATTTATTTATAGATTTTTGACAAAATATTATTAGCATTAATGTTAGAAAAAAAAGCTTGTAGAGGTACATTATCAAAATTATATTTATATTTTTACTATTAATTGCCAGAATATCTTCATTCGTATGTTTCAATTGTCATAACTGTTTAAATAGTACATTGTTAAAAAATATGTAATATTACTCAAAAATATTTATTTATTAAAAAAAATGTATTGCTATTTAACCGATGTAATTGGTGTTACATTATAGTGCGTGTAATATTTCAGCAGTTACAAAATTTTAAACCACACCATTATATAAGTTAATTGCTCCATAAAATTGGAGGCAGCATGCTGCTACAAATTTTATTGTGTAATGTAGTATTTTTTCTTTTCAATGAATAATAATAATTTATTTTATTACAGATTGTCTTTGAATTTATCTATGACTATGGTTGTCTGATTTCGGCTTATCAAAGTTATAAATTTCAAAGTAAATTTGGTAAAATCATAATCCTGTAGTTTTGACTAATATTTGTTTAACAAAAATCCTCCTCAATGAAAAGGCAACAGGTAAGGAAAAATGTATTGTAATTTTTAATATATATATTTTTACAGTAATAGATTATATTAATCTCTCAAACATTGTGAATTTATATAACAAATTTTAATGCACAATATAATTACAAAACCAAAAAATGGTATTTTAAAAATTTATTTTGAAACAGTCACATGAAAAATTCTGTAAGAGTTAGTGTTTAAATACAAGTTTATGTATCATCCTTTAAGATAGTTAAAATTATTCAAAACATTGACATTTTCTTCAAACATTTCTCATGAATATGAGATTTCAACTGAAATCGCAGTTAAAAAACCATTTTCCAAATCTGCACCAATTCTATAAGTTTTCCTGTTTTTTTTTTTTTTTCTTTAAATAAGAAAAGTAAGTATCAGACCTTAAAACAGGTTATTGTGTGTGAAACAAGAAATACGTTGGCTTCTTAAAATGTTATTCTAGAAAAAGAAGCACAGAATTTCTTTGAAGTAATGCACCTTTTATAATGCAACACTTATTGAAATTTAGTTTAGCAATATCTATCATAACTGAAACGTATTTACAAATTCGGTTTGTCCAGCCGTCTATCTCTCTATCTTCTTTAATTCATGCCCTGTTAATAATGTTTGTGTGAAATTACGGAGAGCATGCGGGTAAGTCTTAGGTAAAATTACACAGATTAGTAAAACAGAGATTATGTTAAATAAAAAAAATGTTATTCGTAAATTTTCAACACCCTCTGTAAATTAACATCGCTAAAATTATACAAGACCCCGTATATTTATTTTTTATGATAATAATTTAGTTTTCAAAATTAGTGAGCCACACAATCCTCAGAGAGCTATGAGAATTTGAATTTTTCGAGCAATCTTCAACTGCTGTATCATTTAATTTTTACACAATTTATTTCTATCCGTCCAGGGTTTTGAACTCAAGACATCTTGACACAAGATGAAAACTTTACTGTCTAATTTAGGGAAGTTGATGTTGTCGCGTATAAAGTATGTCTTTTACGTTTTAACAGGTACAAATCTATTAAATCTTATCCATATTGCAAAGTGATTGTCGATAAAAATCCCTATTAAGCCTAAAAAGATGATTCTTCTCTTTTAAAATTGTTCTAAATTAAAAATATATATATAAGAATTTTTTTTTTCGATATTTCTAATAAAATTTCCAAATAATTTTAAAAGTGTGCATTTTAAATTTCAAGTTTTAAGAAGAATAAAAATATCTTTACATAAAAACATGGAATTAGATAAGGGAAATAGCTGTAAAATAATGACGAAGAAACCTAATCGAATGCATTGCTAAATAAATCTGTAATTGTAAATTTACAGAGTGTATCGCTTTTTTCCCCGTGTTTTTACAGAAAATTTTTAACAGTGTGTAAATATCGTCGGATTGCCATAAAACTAATAAATGTTAATCAAATTTACCATGACATATTCGGTTATGAAAATGGTTTGTGGAGCTTTTGTAATAATTTTAACAAATACCATTAGATTACGATACGGAATGAATATTTCGGACGGAGCAAAATAATGCCTAACCCCAAATTCAAACCCAGGTCCTTGGCGTATATTGTGAATGATATGCCGTTTAAGGTACCCGGGATGACAATTAGAGAGAATATATTGCTCAGATAAACTAATTGGTAATAATAGCTGGTCTTCTATGTAGACAGCTCGACAGAATGCGTTTCAGGAAAATGAACTCCATGTATTTATCTGCGGATTTTTCTGTTGACCTGTCTACATGACAGATCAGATGTTATTATGTGAGAGAAATAGGCTCAGACCATGTAGCTAAAGCGGTACAGCATTAGGAATGTAGGCCAAGATTCTGGGCTCGATACCTCGCCTGGTGATTTCATTCGCTCTATTGGAAATATTTAATTTGCATGATAACTTTACCATGCAATGTCATTGTATCAGGAAATAATAGTATACGTTACATTATAGTCTAAGGGGCTAGCAATTTGCAGTTTTTTCATTCATGTTTTCAGTCGATATATATATATATATATATATATATATATATATACATATATGATAGCTTGCCTCCATAAACATTACCTTTTGATTGTATACGAAATTTATATAACAATAAATAAATATTTTATAATTTAATAAGTTTTGTTTGTTTAAAAGAAAAATATATTTTACTTAGAAATTGAATTTAATAAAAAAAGTGTTATCTGACCAAATTGAAAATTTCATTATAAAATTTATTCAAGCGGTAAGTCTTATTTTAATCAAACAATATTAGTTTTCCGACATGCTTCGAATAAAGTTTTATAACATTTTTTAACATTCTTAATATATCTTAAAATTTAAAATAAACATATGATATTTTAATTAATTTCGTTCGATGTTCGATAACATTAATATAGATTACGTTTTCTTTATTGATTCTGATATTTTTTTTATGAAAAGCTGAATTATTTACGAAATTATCTGAATCAATTAAGAATTTATGAACATGTTTTTCATCCTTTTTTGTTAAAATAATTAATTGTTAAGACATTAATTAAGGGAAAATTTCGCAACGATTTATCAGTTTACTTTATTTATGTATTACTAAAAATTAAAATTCTATAGATTTTTTTCTGATGAAAAAAAAAACACTTAATTAAGATTTTTCAAAAACATTTACTTTAATCAGAGCAATTTATTTAGTATTTTGATAAATTTTTCAAAGAGAAGTGAATTTTTATTATTATTTATTTATTATTTATTTTATTTACTTATATATATATATATATATATATATATATATATCATCATCATTATCAACCGTTTTCGATCCACTGCTGGATGTAGGTCTCCCCCAGATTTTTCCAATGTTTTCTGCCTAGTGCTTTCGTCATCCAATTTACACCAGCCACTTTTCTAATTTCGTCACTCCATCTTACTTGTGGTCGTCTTCTTGGTCGTTTTACATCTCTGGGATAACACTGTAGTATATTTGTGCTCCATCTATTGTCTTGTCTTCTTGCAACGTGCCCACCCCATTTCCAATATAGCTGTTTGATTCTTTCATGGATGTCAAAAACTTTTGTCTGATTTCTTATCCAGGTTATCCTCTTTCTGTCTCTTCTAATTATGCCTAGAATACATCTTTCCATACTTCTCTGTGCAGTTTGTAGTCTTTGTATCATCCGTTTTGTTAGTGTCCATGTTTCTGCTCTGTAAGTTAATGCAGGTAAAATACATTGATTAAACACTTTTCTTTTCAAACAAAGAGGCATATTACTCTTCAGAATAATATTGTTCTTCCCAAAAGCACTCCACCCATTTCTTTTTTTTTTCTATTTATTTTATTCATGATACTATTATCCGATGATATTTCTTGATCTAGGTACACATAACTTTGCACTTCTTTAATCTCAGTGTTCTTGTAGACAATTTTCTTTTTTGATGTAAATGAATTAAACATAACCTTAGTCTTTTCTAAATTTATTTTTAATCCCACATTGATGCTAGCTTCTGCAAGATCTTTTAGCATAATTTCCAATTCTTCAGGACTGTTACTGAAAATTACAATGTCGTCAGCGAACCGGAGATGACTTAAATATTCCCCATTTATTCTAATCCCTTTGTTTTCCCAACCCAGTTTCTTGAAGATATTTTCTAAGACAGCATTAAAAAGCTTAGGTGAAATGGTGTCTCCTTGCCTTACTCCTCTTCCGAGCTTGATCTTCGCTTTTCCTTTATCTAATCGGATGGTTGCTGTTGCTTTCTTGTAAATCTTCTTTATGATATTGATGTAAGGTTTGTCTATACCAATGTCCTCCAGAGATTCTACCACTGCTGAAGTGTAGACAGAATCAAATGCTTTTTCATAATCAATAAAGGCAAGGCAGAGAGGTAAATTATATTCTTTATGTTTTTCTATGAGTTTCCTTACTGTTTGGATATGATCCACTGTGCTGAATCCACTTCGGAATCCTGCTTGTTCTCTAGGTTGAGCTGAGTCTAGAGCTGATTCAAGTCTTGACGTTAAAACTTTGGAGAAAACTTTATAAATCACTGACAGTAAGCTGATTGGACGGTAATTTTTAATGTTTTCCTTCTCCCCTTTCTTATAATGTAGCACCATCACAGCATTATTCCAATCTTCTGGTACATCTGACTTCTTAAGACATTTGGAAAACAGTAAGGATAGTTTTTTGCAAATTCTTCTCCTGCTTCTTTGATAAGGTCAATTGTAATTCCATCTTCTCCTGGGCATTTACCTTTTTTCATAAACCTAATAGCTTGTAAAACTTCATCTGTCATCACTGGGATTATCTCTTCAGTTTCTGTTAAGATTTCTCGTTGATCATGCACGTTGATTTCCCTCTGATCTTCACATTTATATAGATCATTATAGAATTTCTCAACAATGTGTACTATTTCGTTGCTGATTTTGGTGATTGTTCCATCTACTCTCTTCAGTGCAAAAATACTTTTTCTTCCAATACATAACTTGCACTTAGCTGATTTTAAACTTTTGTTATCTTCTAGAACTTTTTTAACAAGATCACAGTTAAATTTTCTGATATCTTCTGTAACACATTTTATTACTGTTTTACATAATTCAGCATATTCAACTCTTGATTTAGGATCATTTTTCTTCATTTTAAATTCTCTGCGTTTTTTCATCAATCTTCTTGTTTCTTCTGTTGTTTTATTAGTCTGTTTTATTTGTGCATCACCGGCTATTTTCTTTGCAATTTCTTGTAGAGTATTGGTTAGCTTCTTGTTCACTGTTGTAACATCTTGCTCTTCTTCTAAAGTTGATTGAAGAACTTGGAAACGGTTTTGAAGGTCCAAATGAAACTCTTCTTTATGTTTCTGGAGGTTTATAATATCGATCGATTTCATTGAGTGTAGCAAAAGCTTCATTCTTTCCACTTTAGTATTTAACAGCAGTTTGCATCTAACCAATCTGTGATCGCTTCCTGTATTGAAGTTATTGAGAACGCTGCAGTCTTGAATAAGATACTTTTTGTTGGTCAAGATGTAGTCGATTTCACTTGTTGAGCCATTTACATAACGCCATGTCCATTTTCTTTGTGGCTTTTTCTTGAAAAATGAATTCATGATATACATCCGTTTACATTCTGCAAACTCAATCATTCTGTTTCCTCTTTCATCTCGCATCCCATATCCATGATTTCCTACAAATAATTCACCTTTCTTTTTCTCTCCAATTCTAGCATTCCAGTCTCCCATTATTAATTTGATGTAGTAATTTCCCTTTTGATGCATTAAAGCTACTTCTTCATAGAAATCTTCAATTTTTTCATCAGAATAACTTATTGTTGGTGCATAAACTTGGGTAATTTGCAGATTGTATCTTTTGGACACTTGTATTACTAATCTTTCAACTCTATCTGACGCACTATCATATTCTACAATGTGATTCTTCCACCTTTCATGAATCAAAAATCCTACACCACTGGTTCTCCTATCTTATATATATAACTGTTTAATTTACACCAATATATGGATATTTGTCTAGTTATATCTATAGTTAAATAGCTAGATTTTAATTATCAAATTATTTTTAATGTTATTGATATAATTTTTGGTATTATTATTAATAATATTATTACTATTATTATTATTATTATTATTATTATTTCATTTTTTTAATTTTTATTCTTTTATTTTTAAATTATTTTATTTTATTTTTTTAATTTTTATTATCCTATATTAAGATAATGAGTTTTTACCATGTAAAGTCACAATAAATGTTACTGATTAAAGTAACAATAATGTATTTTAAGTTATATGTTAATATGAATGTTATCTCTTAATTCTAATTTTAATCATTTTATTAATTTAATTTTATGTTAATATCGATTATTAATTATTTTTCCGGTTCAATTATATTTCCATTCAGCTCTATCTTTTTTGTTTGTTATGGATAACTATTATTTTTAATTACTTTCAACTACTTTTTGTAAAATAACTTTGTTCATTGTTTAATAATTTGGTTTTTGTGTGATGGTAGTCCCAAATTCGTATTGTTTTGCTTTTTCATGGCAAATACGAAGATGAAACCACACACTCCATTTGTAGTTCCAAAGTATTTGGGACCTGAAGATTCTGCTTTGGTTCTACAAATTTCATTTGTATTCATATTATTCTTTTTTCCTTCCATGTTCAATGTGCTATAAGTTATTAAATTCAATGGTTAATTTCAAATGGTTAATATTGTTTACTATAATTCAATTTAATTCTTTGTTTTGGTTTATTGTTTTATTGATAAAATCCATTGGTGAATCTTGTCTACTTTTAATGGTATTATATATATATATGTATATATATATATATATATATATATATATATATATATATATATATATATATATATATATATATATATATATATATATATATATATATATATATATATATATATATATATATATATATATATATATATATACATACATATATATATATATATATATATATATATATATATATATATATATATATATATATATATATATATGTATAGATTATTCTTTTACTTATTTATTTATTTTTTGCAAAAAAATATTAACATTAATGTTAGATAAAATAAAAATTGAACTTGTAGAGATACACTATCAAAATTACATAAATGTTTTACTACAATGTTCATATGTTTCGAAGTCATAACCATTTAAATAGAACACTATAATATATATATATATGTGTGTGTGTGTGTGTGTGTGTGTATAATGTTACTCCAAAAATCTGTTGGCAGTCTTGCTTCCTCCATATTATAGAGTTTTTTAACCCATATAACTGATGTTACATTACAATGTGTACAATATTTCAGCAGTTATATCATTTTAAACCACACCGTTATACAAGTTAAATTGCTCCATAAAGTTGGAGGCAGAATGCTGCCATCAATTTTATTGAGTAACGTAGTATTTTTTTCTTTTCAGTGAATAATTATTATTTATTTTATTACAGATAGACTTTGAATTTATCTATGACTACAGTTGTCCGATTTAGGCTTATCAAAGTTTTAAAATTCAAAGTAAACTTGGTAAAATCATAATGTCGTAGTTTTGACTAATATTTGTTTAACAAAAATCCTCCTCAATGAAAAGGCAACAGGTAGAAAAAATGTATGGTAATTGATAATATATATTTTTTACAGTAATAGTTCATAACAATCTCTCAAAAATTGTGAATTTACATAACAAATTTTAATGAAAAATATAATAACAAAACCAACAATTGCTATTTTAAAAATAGAATTTGAGAGTGTCACATGAAAAATCCTGTAAGAGTAAATGTTTAAACACAAGTTTATGTATCATCCTCTAAGATAAGTTAAAATTATTCAAAACTTTGACATTTTCTTTAAACTTTTTACATGAATAAGAGATTTTGACTGTAGTCGCAGTTAAAAAACCATTATTGTCATCTGCACCAATTCTATAAGTTTTTCTGTTTTTTTTTTCTTTAAATAAAAAATGTAGGTATCAGACAGTAAAAAAGGTTATTGTTTGTAAAATAAGAAATACATTAGATTTTTAGAATGTTATTCTAGAAACAGAACCCCATAATTTCTTTAAAGTAATTCATCTTTTATAATGCAACACTTGTTGAAATTTACTTTAACATTTTCTATCATAAGTTAAATGTATTTTCGAATTCAGTTTGTACAGCAGTCTATCTCTCTATATTCTTTAACTCATGCTTTGTTAATAATGTTTGTGTAAAAATTACAGAGAATATACGTGTAAGTATCATGTAAAATTACAGAGATTAGAAAATCTGAGATTATGTAAAATAATAGAAATGTTTTTCGTAATTTTAGAATAGATTCTGTAAATGAACATCGTTAAATTTATACAAGATCCTGTACATTTATTTTTAATAGTAGTAAAGGGCCTTACAATTTATGATGCGTCAATGGTTGCCACCGGCTTTAATTGGTTTATTTTTTGTCGGTCTATTATCTATACGAGGGATATAGGCCCAGGAGGGTGAGTGCCCTTCGTGGGGGTGGTCGCCACTGACACTCGGCTACTATGGGTTACTGGGGCGATTCAAAGACTTATTCAACTTGTACTTGTCTACCCAGTTTTTTCTCTTACCGAAGAACTCGTTCTGCAGATAGTCCTATATCAGGCTTACTTAAGATGTGCTCTACATTTACTCATAGACAGGCCGTAGAGTTGATTCGCAATTGAAAAGCACCTGAATTGCCTCATTATGTTCATGCTCATGTTCATGATTTATTTTTCAAAATTAGTTAATCACTCAATCCTCACTGAGCTTCAAAGAATTTGAATTTTTCGAGCAGTCTTCAACTACTGTATAATTTAATTTTTACACCATTTTTTCTATCAGTCCAGGGGTTTGAACCCAAGACATCCTGACACAAGAAGAAAACCTTATGGTCTAATTTAGGGAAGTTGATGTTGTTGCGTACAAAGTATGTCTTTTATGATCTAACGGGTACAAATCTATTGAATCTTATCTATATTACAAAGTGATTGTCGATTAAAATCCCTATTAACCCTAAGGAGATGATTCTTTCCTGCCTAAATTATAATAAATTAAAAATATATATTTAAATTAAATTTTCTTTTTCGATATTTCTAATAAAATTTCAAAAGAATTTTAAAAGTGTGCATTTTAAATTTCAAATTTTAACAAAGATAAAAATATCTTTAGATAAGTCATGGAATTTCTCACAGAAAATTATATATAAGATAAGGAAAATGTCTGTAAAATAAAGACCAAGAAAATGAATCGAATGCATTTAATCTAAAACTAGTGTAAATTTACAGAGAGTTTCGCTTTCCCCCCTGTTTTTACAGAATTTTTAATAGTTTGAAAATATCGTCGGATTCACATAAAACTAATAAAAGTTTATAAAGTTTACCATGACACTTTCGTATATGGAATTGGTTTGTGGAGCTTTTGTAATACTCTTAATCAATACCGTTAGATTATGTTACGGATTTTCATCAAACTTCCGATTTGGTTTGTCCTTGGTATTGTTTACTCTGTGGTGTAAATAAACAGATAGTGGCACTGCTATACTGCATTTTCACGATTTTCGATATTTTCCTATATCAAGAACTAATGCATGTACATTCATCAAACTTCAGATTCAGTTAAAATTTGATATAAATCGTTGCGTATTAGATTTCGGTGTAAATCACCAAGCAATTGGAGATGCTATGTTCATTTTGTATAATTTAAGTGATTCTAAAGGGAGCCATATCTCAAGAATTTAGGCACGGAATTTCCTATTATTAGAGACCTATGATGGATATAGATTACTATTTAATTTTGGCTTTATGATAGCAAATTTTGAAGCATTAAAATATATCAGATGGAAGAATATTTTGGAATTGCCACATCTGAATATTATTATTATTATTATTATTATTATTACTTTAATTGCTTATGAATGATTCGTAAACTATTCTTTTATGGAAACAATTGAATACCAATTTAATTTTTTAAAAAGTAAACCTACAATTTGATATTTTAAAATAAATTTCATCACATAAAAAATCTATCACATAAAAAAATGAAAAATATATAAAATGTTTACAAAATAAATGTATTACTCATCCGCTCACTTAAAAGGAAGTTATTCAAAATGTAGTCAACATTTTAAAACTTTTCTCGGGAATATGCGATTTTGAATGGAGTTAGAGTTAAAGAGTCATTTTCATCATCTAACCCCGCTCAAAAAAAAAAAAAAAAAAATTCGGATTTTTTTCCCCTCTAAAAATAAAAAATACGAATACCAGAATGCAATAAGGTTGTAAAGTGTAAGATAAAAATTATGTTAGCTTTCAAGAATGTATGTCAAGAAGGAAGAATGAAGCAAATTATTTTAGTATTTATTTTTTTTTTCAGAGTTATGTTTATTCTAAAATGTTCTGGATATTGAAATATTTAAAAAAAATGTTTAAAGTGGCCAGAAAAAGAAACAAGAAAATTGTTAAATAACATACAGATTAATATAACACATGTTTATTATTATTATTATTATTATTGTTGTTGTTGTTGTTGTTGTTGTTTTTATTGTTTGTAAATCATTTTTAATATATTCTTTTATGGAAACAATTGAATGCCAGATTGATTAAAAATATAAACCCACAATTTGAAATTTAAAAATAAATTTCCAGAGACTATCACATAAAAAAAAATGAAAAATAAATAAAATGTTTAGAAAATAAATGTATTCCTAATCCGCTCACTTAACAGAAAGTTATTCAAAAGGTAGTGATCATTTTTAAAAATTTTTCAAGAATGTGAGATTTTGAATGGAGTTGCAGTTAAAGAGTAATTTTCATCGTCTAACCTCGCTTAAAGAATTTTCTGGGTTTTTTCCCTTCTGCAAGTAAAATACAAGGAAACCAGAATGCGATAAGGTTATAAAGTGTAAGATGAGAAAAACGTTAGTTTTTAAGAATGTAGGGGGAACTTTGGCACATTGATACAACTTTTTTCTAAGAATTTTTTTGGTGTCCAGAAAGCAGACATTTCAAATTATTTTTATATGTGGTGTCAGCAAAACTTGTATAGTGTGTTATAAAAATGTACAATCATTGTTTTACATATTATTTTTGCATGTAATTTTAAAAACATCAACAATTAAAAAAATTAATATAATTAAAAAATCAATTATTTAATTAAAAATTATTTAATTAATTATTTAATTAATTAATTATTTAATTAAAACATAATCAATTATTTAATAAAAAAAAACCTCATTTGTATCAATGTGCCCCATCCCCGGAGCACATTGATACACCTCATGGGACACTTTGATTGGTCTGGGGAAAATGGAGACAAAATAGCACCAATGCATATTTTTCATAGAAAAATAGTTAGCAAATCATTTTATATTTATTTACAGAAATGCAAATCTCCCACAATTTATTTGTAAGCAATATTAAAGCAATCTAAATGAAATCTATAATGACCTGATATTCCGGCTTTTCTTTGTCTGATTGTTGGCTGTGGTAACTTTGTCATATTTGGCACTTCAACCCCAGCATTATCTTCTTTCTTAGGAAAGATGAAAAAAATACCAGGTTTTCTGTTTATAAATCGGTTTATAAACAGAAAATAAAGGATAATTATATTAAAAATTCTGTTTATAATATAATTATCCTGTGCTGTTCAGCAGCTTTTTTTCTCTTACTAAACATTTCTCACGTCGAAAATACTTTTTTCTCAGGAGAATCGATATGAATTTGAAATTTTCCAGCCTGCCGTCCTTTTCTTTTGCTAATTCTACTAGCATTAGGTGTTGGGTAAGTTCGTACCTCTTCTGTTAATAAACTATAAAATGTTCTAATATAAAGAAATTAGAGCCATTTCACTTCAATAAAAACTAATATTAGAAATTTTTGGCAACAAATGGTTGTATTAAGGAGTGAATGGTAAAAAAATAATAAAAGGTACTGAAAAAATGGACTAGAAAAGGATTTAGGTTGTATCAATGTGCCCCGACAATGACTGTATCAATGTGCCCCATACAGCCATTTTGAATAAAATGAGTCTCAAATCGAACACTTCATAATTTATCTAACAATAAAGAATGAGGAATTAATGAAGAGTAGCTTTACTTGACAGGAAGAGTATTTTTTCTGTTTAAAATACTGGAACAGTTGTATAATAACATTTCAATTCACTGTAAAAAAAATTTCCGTTAAAAAACGGAAATAGTACTAGTAATCTAGACGCCAGTACTACTTCCGTTTTTTAACGGAAAAAAATTCCGTAAATTCCAGAAATAGTTCCGTTTTTTCACAAAATATTTCCGTTTTTTTTTAATTTTTTCCTTATGTAAAAATTTTCGTTTGAAAAGTTAAAAGAATTTTTCAAGGACTAACTAACATCTTTGTGATTTTTATTCTTTACTTTTTAAAGACACGTTAATATCAGGGACACATTATACACAATTAATTTAAACAACAGCGAAGAAATGTTACATACCTTCTATGGGGTTCGAACCCGGGGCCTCTTGTGTCCTAGCTTGAAGTGTAATACCATTACACCAGAATTATTCAAACGGCCTTTTCAAATATCTTTAGTTATTTCGGATACATTTCGTAAAGTAAAGATAAGATTTTGAACGCAAGTTTTTTTTTTTTTTTTTTTTTTTTTTTTTTTTTTTTTTTGTAGAGATAATATTTTTCTATTGAATGGATAATTCTAAATGTTTTATAGATTTTCTTTGCATAATTTCGAATATTTAGCTTATTAATTTTGGCTTTATATATATAAAAATTAGTCTTTAAAATATTACATGCATGAAATAATTTATTAAGAGTTTTGTTTCCTGCTTTTTTGGAAAAGTTTTAAAATTCTATTGTAATATTATTGATATTTATTTATTTAATAAAATACTAACATGCTAAAAGAAAGAAAAAAAACGTGCATTTTAACAAATTATTTTATGACGATCGAAGGTAAACTCAATAAAGATAATTACAATGGGTTATATATATATATAAAAAAAAAAAAATCAGTTATTGATTTTTTATAACATATGTAATCCCCAAAATTACCTTTCTTAATTTCCATAATTTCTTTCCATAGTTTCGATTTTTTTTTCATAATTTCGAATATTTAGCTTATTAATTTCAGCTTTATATGTATAAAAATTAGTCTTTAAAATATTACATGCATGAAAGAATTTATTAAGAGTTTTGTTTCCTTCTTTTTTGGAAAAAATTTAAAATTCTGTTGTAATATTATTGACATTTATTTATTTATTTTAAAAAATACTAACGTACTAAAAGAAAGAAAAAAAACGTTCATTTTAACAAATTATTTTATGACGATCTAAGGTAAACTCAATAAAGATAATTACAATGGGTTATAAAATAAATTTCAGTTATTGATTTTTTATAACTTACGTAATCGCCAAAATTATAAGAATTTCGGTAATATATTTCGATATATTTTTAATTTTATGTGCGAACTTCTTAATTTGAATAAATTAAAAAATATATATATTAAAATTAAAAGAATTTTTTTTCCACTTTTTTCAAAATATCCGACGCACTTTATATATATATGATAAAAATAAATTAAAAATTATTTTAAAATCAATCAACTTTCCCTTTCAGCTATTTCAAACTTAAAAAGAATTAATATTTTTTTTTTAATTTTTTTAATATTAATTATTTTTTTAATATTTTAAAAATACGTTAGCTTTTTATTATTAAAACAGAATGAAATAGAGAAATAGTCTAGCAAATTGTTTAAAAAACATTAACTCAGTATAAGGTTTTTTTTCCTGGTAGATGGCACCACTAAACTCTACCGTTTTCGGAAAATTGACAGAAATAACAGAACACTTCCGTTATTTAACGAGATTAGTGACTCCAAAATGTCAAATACGGAAATTCTTTTGTTTTTTTTTTCGGAAAAATGAAACTATTCCGTAATTTTTAGGGAAAAGTTTGTGTATATTAACGGATATTTTTTACAGTGTTGTACAACTCAAATTTACTTTTGACCTACAAAAACAATTATTCACCCGTCTCATTTCTTCGAACTACTGAATCATTCCAAGACTTTCTTTTTGTAGTTGAGTGCACTAGTATCACCTTATGGAGCTGTTGTGAAACTTCCTGTAATGACCCTGTGTGCTGTACAGGGGGTGTATCAATGTGGCCCATGTATCAACGTGCCCCAGTTCCCCCTAAGTCAAGAAGAAAAATGAAGGAACTTCTTTTAGTATTTTCTACAAATTTATGATGATTTTAAAATGTTCTAGATATTGAAATGTTTAAAAAAAATGTTTAAAGTACACTGTAAAAAAATTCTGTAAAGGTACTAAACATTTTCTAGGTAACTGGGATTCCAAGAACTTTTCATGTAACGGTAACAGGAAAAACCCATCTAACTGATTCTAAAACTTGAATTTTTGTTGTTACCGTTACAGGAAAAGTTCTTGGAATCCCAGTTTCCAAGAAAAAGTTTAGTACCTCTACAGAATTTTTTTTTTACAGTGTAACCAGAAAAAGAAGCAAGAAAATTGTTAAATGCTATACAAAATAATACAATACATATATTATTTATTTTTATTTATTTATTTATTTATGTATTTATATATTTATTTTTACAATTTGTAAATGAATGTTACTATATTCTTTTATGGAAACAATTGAATGTCTATTTTATTAAAAAAAAACCCACAATTTGATATTTAAAAATAAAATTTCAGGCATCACAAAAAAGGAAAAAAAAAATAAAATGTTTAGAAAATAAATATATTCCTAATCCCCTCACTTAAGAGAAAGTTGTTCAAAAGGTAGTCATCATTTTTAAACTTATCAACAGAATATGAGATTTTGAATGGAGTTGTAGTTAAAGAGACATTTTTATCGTCTATACCCGCTTAAAGAATTTTCTGATTTTTTTTCTCTCTACAAATAAAAGATAATGATACCAGGCTGCGAAGAAATTGCAGAGTGTAAGATAAAAAGTACGTTAGCTTTTAAGAATGTAAGACGATAAAAAAAAATAATACATTTCTTTTAATATTTTATTCAGATATGCTTATTTTAAATTACTCTAGCTATTGAAATATTTTTTTAAAGTGCTTAAAGTGCCTGAAAAAAGAAACAACAAAATTGGTAAGTGAAACACAAATTAATAAATTATATGTTTCTTTATTTCTTTCTTCCTTATTCTCTTTTAACTATTTATAACTGATTCGTAAATTATAATTTTATGGAAGGAATTGAATGTAAATTTTATTTTTAAAAAAGTAAACCCCCAATTTGATATTTTAATAAATTTCCAAGCCATTACACAAAAAAGTAAGAAATATATAAAATGTTTAGAAAATAAATATATTTATTAATCCGCTCACTCAATATATATATATATTAAAAAGTTAGTCATCATTTTTAAACTTTTCTCCTGAATATGCTATAATGAATGGAGTTGCAATTAAAGAGTCATTTTCATCGTTTATACCCACTTAAAGAATTGTCTAATTTTTTTCTTTCTGCAAATAAAATACAAGGTTAACAGACTGCAATAATGTTATGGAGTGTACGAAGAGAAATAATTAAATCACAAAAATTAAACCGACCAAAATTAAATACAAAGATAACTTTTCAGAATGTAAGTGAAAAAGAAAAATGAAGGAACTTCTTTTAGTATTTTCTACAAAGTTATGATAATTTTGAAATGTTCTAGATATTGAAATAATTAAAAAAATATTTAAAGTGACCAAAAAAAGAAACAAGAAAGTTGTTAAATATATACAAAATAATATAATACATGTTTTATTATTATAATTATTATTATTATTTGTTTTTGTTTTGTTTTGTTTCTTCTTTGTAAAATATTTTTTATATATTCTTCTACGGAAACAATTGAATTCCAATTTGATTAAAAAAATAAACCCACAATTTGATATTTAAAAATAAATTTCCAGGCTGTCACATTTAAAAAATGGAAATGAAATGAAACGTTTAAAAATAAATGCATTCATAAACCCCTCACTTAAAAGCAAGTTATTCAAACGGTAGTCATCATTTTTATACTTTTCTCGGTAATAGGAGGTTTTGAATGGAGTTGAAGTTAAAGCGTCATTTTCATCGTCTACTCCAGTTCAAAAAATTCTTGAATTTTTTCCCTCTCTACAAATAAAAAATATTCATATCAGTCTGCGATAAGATTGTAGATCGTAGCATGAGAAGTACGTTAGCTTTTAAGAATGTAAGCCAAGAAGAAGAATGAAGGAATTTCTTTTAATATTTTCTTCAGAGTTATGTTTATTTTAAAATGCTTTAGTTATTGAAAAGTTTTTTTTTTTTTTTTTTTTTTTTTTTTTGAATGCCTGACAAAATGAGCAAGAAAAGTGCTAAGTAATTTATAAAGTAATAAAATATACTATTAATCTTTATTTTTATACAATTTTTTCTCAGTTTAACCGTTTATAAATAATTCTTAAAATAATTTTTCATAGAAACATTTGAATGTCAAGTTGATTTTAAAAAGCAAACCGAAAATTTGATATATGAAAATTAATTTTCAGGCTATAACATAAAAAAAGAAAAATAAAATAAAATGCTTGGAAAATAATCCTATTACTATTCCGCTCATTTAAAAGAAAGTTATTCAAAATGTTGTCATTATTTAAAAACTTTTCTCAGGAATATCAGATTTTGAATGGCGTTGCAGTTTAGGGGCTACTTCAGTGAAATGATAAGACCTGTTCATTAACGCTAATCCAATGGAAGAAATTTATACAGATATCTCGGTTGCATTTCAATATTTGGAAATTATTTTTTAACATTGATTAGCTAAGATTGATATGAATGCAGATCGTTTTTTACTTTTTCGATTTTAGTTGTAGCTTTTTTATGAGGGTGTTTTCGCTTTCCAAACCGGTTTCGAAATAGAAATTGGCCTCCTAAAAAATAACTGCAAACAAATTCAAAAAAATTAAAAATGGCCTGCATACAGGTCGATTTCAGCTATACAAGGAAAAAAAATCATTTACAAATATTGAAATGCAACCGAAATATATATATATAAATTTCCTCCATAGGATTAGCATTAGCGAACGGGTCTTTTCATTTGAATGGAAGAAGCCCCTTAGCTCCAACGCCATTCAAAATCTGATATTCTCGAGAAAAGTTTTTAAATAATGACCTAAAAATTTTTAAATAATCATCGTCTACCCCTGCCGAAAGAATTCTTCGATTTTTCCTTCTACAAAAATAAAAATCACGGATACCTGACTGGAAGAAAGTTTTTGAGAGCAAGAGGAGAAGTACGTTAGCTTTTAGGAATGTCAAGAAGAAAATGAAGGAAGTATTTTAAATATTTTCTTCAAATTTGTGCTTATTTTAAAATGCTCTAGCTATTGAAACATTTTAAAGTTTTTTCTTTATTTAAATGCCTGACAAAATAAATTTCTATTTGATACATAGAATAATAAAATATATGAATTTATTCATTATTTTTAAATTTTAACTATTATAAATGATTTGTATTTTTGTATGGAAGCTTTCGAATGCTAATTTATTTATAAAGTAAACTCACAATTTGATGTTTTAAAAGACTATCCTGGCTATCACACAAAAAAATGAAAAATAAATAAAATGTTTAGAAAATAAATGTATTCCTAATCCCCTTATTTAAAAGAAAGTTATTCAAAGTGTAGTCATCATTTAAAAACTTTTCTCGGAAATATGAGGTTTTGAATGTAGTTGCAGTGAAAGAGTCATTTTCATCGTCTACCCCTGTTGAAAGAATTATTCTATTTTTCATTTTACAAATAAAAATCATGGATACCAGACTGGAATAAAGTTTTAGAGAGTAAGATGAGAAGCACTTTAGCTTTTAGAATTGTAAGTCAAAAAGAAAATGAAGGAAGTATTTTAAATATTTTCTTCAAATTTGTGCTTATTTTTAAATGCTCTAGCTATTGAAATGTTTGTAAAATTTTTTATTTAATGGGGCTCAAAAGTTGAAAACTTTTCAAAAAATCGATTTTTTTTATGATCTAGTTTGATTATTTAATTAATTCTTAACTCAATGCAAAAAACCGCATAAAAAATATTTGTATTTTTAACGGAGTTATAAGCATTTATGTATCAATACTTACATAGCCGCATCCATATAATTACAACTTTAAGTCGTGTTTTCTCAAAACTTGATTTTTGACGACTAACACCAAGATAAAAAAAAAAAAAACTATTTGATGGAATGGCTTTTTTTTTTTTTTTTTTTTTTTTTTTTTTTTTTTTTTTTTTTTTTTTTTTTTTTGCATGCATATAACATCATAGTCTAGATTATGAATTAAGGGTATAACTATCACTTAATAAAAACAGTATTAAAAAATCTCTCAAAGTTGAAAATTTAAAAAACCCCTAAGAAATACAACTTTTTTTTCATTAAAAATACTCAAAATATTAAACTATCTAAAATATATTAATTCATAATCTAGATAATGATGTTATATGCATGCAAAAAAATAAATAAATAAATAAATAAATTAAGCCATTCCATTAAATAGTTTTTTTTTAAATCTTGGTGTTAGTTATCAAAAATCAAGTTTTGAGAAAACGCGACTTAAAGTTGAAATTATATGGATGCGGCTATGAAAGTTTTGATACATAAATGCTTATAACTCCGTTAAAAATGCAAATATTTTTATGCGGTTTTTGTATTGAGTTAAGAATTAAATGAATAATCAAATTAGATCATAAAAAAATCGATTTTTTGAAAAGTTTTCAACCCCTGAGCCACCTTAATTGTTTGCCAAAAGAAAGAAAATAAAATTGTGTTTTGATATATAGAATAATGAAATATATGCCCTTTTTTTAGTTTAATTGTTATAAATGATTCGTATTTTTTTATGGAAGCATTTGAATGCTAATTTAATTTATAAAAAGTAAACCCAGAGCTTGATATTTATAATAAATAAATAAATAAATAAATAAATAAATAAATAAAAATAAAATAAAATAAAATAATAATTTTAAAAAATCCAGGCCGTAAAAAAATGAAAAATAAATAAAATGTTTAAAATGTATTCCTAAATGTATTCCTAAATGTAATCCGAAATGTGTTCCATAAATGTATTCCTAATTCCTCACTTAAAAGAAAGTTATTCAAAAGGTAATCATCATTTTAAAACTTTTCTCGAGTATTTTGAATAGAGTTGCAGTTAAAGAGTCATTTTCATCGTCTACTCCTGCTCAAATATTTTCCATCTCTGATATCTCTTTTTCTCTCTCTTGGAAAAAAAAGAGAGAGAGAGAGAGAGAGAGAGAGAGATTAGTTTGCAATAAGGCTGTAAATTGTAAGATGAGAAGCATGGTAGGTTTTAAGAATGTAAGTCAAGAAGAAAAATGAAGGGATTTCTTTTAATATTGTCTTCGGATTTATGTTTACTTTAAAATGCTCCTATTTTTGAAAAAGCATTTTATTAAATGTATCTATATTATGATAGGTTTTAACCACTTAACTGTCGTATTAAATTGCGGTTTAAAAAATTAAAATGCATTATTGCCACCAATTTAAAAAAAAATCATCTTATTTAATGACAAGTAACTTGGCACCAGAATAAAACTAATTGTACTATTTTATAAAACTGGTGGGAATCAAACAATTCTGAATAAAATCCGTGAAGCTTGCAGCCCGTGAATATCTCGGGCGCGACATTTAAGTGATTAAAAGGTAAAATAAGGAAAAACATATTAATCCAATGATTACAAATGAAGCAAAAAAGAAAAGTCACTCAAAAAGTAGGTTTTGAAAAAAAGCAAAAAAAAACCTCTTATGAGTGTTCAAAATCCAATATTGGTTTTATTTAGCATTTTCACTTCATTACTGTGCAAATTGCATGTTGTGATGTAAAAAAATATTTTACTACACCCATTTACTGATATTTAAAATAAACAAAATCTTTGGGAGGGGATGGGTGTTTATAAAAAATTTAAAAAGCCTGATACATCAAACAACAGAAATAATAAATAAGATACGCAATGATAAAAAAATATCTTTTTAACAGTTTTTATGTGATCTGTAAGTGAAAATAATTAAATTTAAATTTGAATTTTGAAATAAATCCGCAGTTGTTTTATTTTTAAATAAATTTCCAGACCATTACATAAAAATGCCTAGAAAATGAATATATTACTTATCCGCTCGCTCAAAAAAAAGTTATTCTAATTGTGGACTTCATTTTTACTTTCTAGGGAATAAGAGATTTTGAATGGAGTTGCAGTTAAAAAGTCATTTTTATCGTCTAACTCACTCAAAGAATTTTTTGAATTTTTTTCCCCTCTACAAATAAAAATCAAGAATTCGAGACTGCGAAAAGTCTTTAGAGTGCAAGATGAGTAGTATGTTACCTTTTAACCCTTTCGGGGTCTGATTTTCTTTCCATTTTTACAATAACTTACTTTTACGCTAATAACATTAACAATAGCTATCCAAAGAGATTAAATAGTGTATAACGAATATTTAATTGTCTGAAACACAACGATTATTGTTGGTTTGCGTACTGTTCAATTAATATTCCTACGGCAATAGGCTAAGGAAGTATTTAGGAGATGTTTAGAAAATATTGCATTAACCTTCCTACCCTGTTGAAATATTACTCAAACTTGATTAAAATATCTAACACCAGAATTTTTATTTCAATCCATTTAACATACTTATTTAACTTAAATTTTTGAGTTATTTATTTAATTTACTTTATGAAAAATTTTCTGGTTTGAATCGAATAAAACGCATTATAGGACTGGGTCGGTTAGACCCATTCAGGGCAGGAAGGTTAAAATAAGATTTAACTTATATTACAACTTTCTAATACTTTTTGCGATTTAGTACACATAACGCTTTCAGGAATGTAACTTTTATTTTAAATTTAAAGAGTGAAACATGCGTTTAAAATAAAAGAATCGCAAACGGACGGCGCAAAGAGAATTGAGAAAATAATGATAATTTTTATTAATAAGAAATGACTAAAAATGAATGAAGTCATATAGTAAATGCATTGGCATATACTAATATCACTTCTTGTAAATACAGTAGAACCCCGCAAATTCGGACCCCGTTAATCCGGATCTCCGGATAATCCGGATCGATTTGGTCGGGGTTTTTTTACAAGTTTGAGAAACGATTGGCTAATATCCATAATATTAACTTATTTCATCGTCGTATTCTGAATAAAAAACTAGTTGGATGTGCCAATCCCAAAACTTTCTTCTATCTCATACATACATTTTAATATTTAAAAAGAAATAGTTACTCATTTTAATGCTTTAATAATTTTAATTCAATACCTTACCAACTTTGATTTTCATCTTAAATTTCTGCTCCAATCAATTAATCGGAGTAAAAACAAATTTCCGTCTCTGCACGAGCCGATGGACAATAGAATGATAAGCAGTTTTTTTTTTTTCAAATTCAGAAAGGACCTACTTGCCTTTCCAAAAAATAATCATATACAAAATGTTTAGTTCAGTTCTAGAACTAACTTCATACACTTTTATGTGGTGCAATATTGAAAATGGCATAAAATTCGGTATTGCAGCGCCCCCTTCCGGCGGATTTTTTTCAGATTCAGGGTGATCCAACTAGCTATAGCCATACACTTACACAAAAAATTTCGTTCAATTCGATGCATAACTTCATGTACTTTTGGTCGGTATAATATTGAAAATGGCACAAAAATCGCGATTGCAGCGCCCCCTTTCGATGGATTTTTTTTAATTCAGGAAGACCAACTAGCCATAGTCATACAGATACACAAAAAATTTGGTTCAATTCGATGCATAACTTCATATATTTTTGGTCGGTACAATATTGAAAATGGCACAAAAATGGCGATTGCAGCGCCCCCTTCCGGTGGATTTTTTTCAAATTCAGTGAGGACCAACTAGCCATAATCATACACATACACAAAAAATTTGGTTCAACTCGATGCATAACTTCATATACTTTTGGTCGGTACAATATTGAAAATGGCACAAAAATGGCGATTGCAGCGCCCCCTTCCGGCGGATTTTTTTCAAATTCAGGGACGACCAACTAGCCATAATCATACACATACACAAAAAATTTGGTTCAATTCGATGCATAACTTCATATACTTTTGGTCGGTACAATATTGAAAATGGCACAAAAATCGCGATTGCAGCGCCCCCTTCCGGCGGAATATTTCAAAACTGAAGGAGGACCTGCTTGCCACAGCCAAAAACATTCACAAAAAATTTGGTTCAATTCTATGCATAATTTCATACACTCTTTGATGGTAGAATGGCGACATACAGACACACACACAGACACACAGACACACACACAGACACACGGACAGACAGACATTTTGTAAAAACATGTTTTTTGGAATCTCTGACCCTTAAAACGTGTAAATCCGTCGAAAACCGGAAGTCGAAAAAAATTTCGATTGCAATACTTTCTTCTATTGAAGATAGAAGAAAGTCAAAACTGTATCTGAATTTTTTCGGAAGAATTAAGCAAAGTAAACTTTTTTACTGTCTGTTACTATTCAATAAATTTAATATAAAGTTGATTTCCTGAAAGGATGTTTTATTTTATTTCAGTTTTTTCTAATTCTCCGGATAATCCGGATTTTCGACAATCCGGATTGGGTCAGGTCCCAATTAATCCGAATTATAGGGGTTTTACTGTAGTAGCAAAAGTATTTCTTAAAACAGAATAATACCGTATTAAAAGTGGTGTACTATTAATAGTACACCAGACCCTAAAGGGTTGAGAATGTAACTGAAGAAGAAGAATGTAGAATTTATTTTAATGTTTTTTTCAAAGATATTCTTGTTTTAAAATGCTCTAGATATTGAAATAACATTTACAAAAGCATTGAAATGTATTATCGTAAGGTTTTAAAGTTTAAAAAAAAGAAAAAAGAAAAAAAAAGCTTTTTCTTTTTTAATGAAATGATTTCAAATCAAGGAAAAGTTAAGTTCAAATGCTCTGACAATTGGAATTCCATTTTTTTAACTATAAATATATTATCGATGGGTTTTAAAGAAAAAATAAGAGAATCTTTATTAATTAAATAATTACAATTGAAGCAAAAAAAAAGCTTTTAATTTTTGAAAATTTACATCTATTGGTTAATTTTATTTTATGTATCTTTGCAGATAGCATGCTGTAATATAAATAAATATTTTGAAATAAAAATGAAGGAAGTTACTGGCACAAATGAAAGTGAAATGAAATGTCATTAAAGAGAATTTTTGTAGAATTTTATTAAAAGAATTTAAAATGCCTGCCAAATTAAACAACAAAAATGTAAAAAAATGATTTAAAAAATAAACGCACAATTTGATAATGTTACATGAATTTCCAGACTATCACATTAGAAAAAGAAAAAACAATACAATGTATGGAAAATTAATGCATTACCTATCCGAAAACTTTAAATAAGACGGTTATTCAAAACGTAGTCATCATTTTTAAATTTTTCTCGAGAATGTGAGATTTTGAATGGAGTTGCAGTTAAAAAGTCATTTTCATCATTCACCCCCTGCTCAAAGAATTTTCTGATTTTTTTTTCTTTTTTTTTATCTGTACGAATAAAAAAACATGGATACCAAACTGCGATAAGTTTCCAGAGTGTAAGGTGATAAATACGTTAGCTTTTAAGAATGTAAGTCAAGAAGGAAAGATAAGGGAATTTCTTTTAGAATTTTCTTCAAATTTATGTTTTTTTTAGAATGCTCCAGCTGTTGAAATGTGATTATTTTTAAATCGAAATATGTTGTCACATGTTTTTAAATGAAAATTAAGTTAACTGTTATTGGTGATATGATTACAAATGAAGTAAAACTGAAAAAATCATGTGAGAAACAAATATTATGAAAAGAAAAATACAAAACAAAACAGCCCCGATTCCTGAAAATCCAGATACAGTTGTTTAATTTGGTTCTTTTGAACCAGATCTATAGGACTGATCTCTATACAGGGTGATTCAATAAAACGTGAACAAAATGACATGACAAATAAAGCATACAACAAGGATAAAAAATCACATAGGAACCTAGGGTCGCAAGCTACTTATTGAGTCACAAATACAGGGTGTTTCATTCTAGCCTCACACTGTTTGAAAGTAATAATTTCGAGGAAAAATTTAAATATTGTAAGGAAATTGCAACGATATGTACCTTATTTTGTGTAAAATGTGATAACGTAGCGAAAAATTCTGGAAAAACATATTGCACAAGCAATCGATGATACCGTATAAACAGATTATCACAGTCCAAAATGTGAGGGGCGAAGTGCATATTGCTGGTGCGCATAGTGCAAACTTCTACCACTTTTGTTTGGTGTTATCACATTTAACCCTTTAATTCCCATGCTAAAACACGTTCTAGAAATTATGTAGTTCATTTCACACCAGAAAAATTCAATGGCTAATTTCGTTTTATTTAAATACGGAATGTTCTGGTATTGATTAAAGCAAATATTGTTGGTTTAATTTTCTGGTGGGAACTGAAATATACGAATTAAAATATCTCGGGCGGTCTCGGGCGTTTTGGGATCCAGAGGGTTAAAACAAAGGTGAGAGTGCCTGTTAAATGTTTTATTATAATATACTTCAGTTTCCTGAAATTTATTACCGTCAATCCAAATTGAGTTAGGATGAAGCACCCTGTATTTGTGACTCAATAAATGGTTTGCGGCCCTATGTTCCTATGCGATTTTTTATCCTTGTCGTATGCCTGATTTGTCATATCAATTTGTCCACGTTTTTTTTTACTCACCCTGTAGATTACAAGCTATAAAGCAGTAGTTACCAAACTTTTTCTGGCTGCACAATAACTAAATGTATCAAAAATTATTGTAACCCCTTTCCCTTTTTTTACAATATATAAACCTTATTCCATAACAAATTAAATTCTATTTTCCTGGAAGGATTCTTAAATAGAATTAACTCTGGTAAAAAGTTTCACATTCTTTAATTTATCAGTATCGTATTTTTTTATTACAATCATGTTTTAACATAACTATGAATGCAATGAGTTCATGAATCTTCGCATTTACCCCTGAAAAGTTTTATTGTTTTGGGGAATCTTACCACAAATTTAAAAGTGATAAACAGTGTACATTTTGATCTTTGTAAAATTTATTTAAATCTTTCTTATTTTCTAGTAGGAAAATCAAAGAATTAGATTATTCTCATTTTCTGATAGAATTAATACATTTTATAATAGATTTTAGTAATCATTAAGAACAAGTGTGTTTTGATTAACACCAAAGATTGTATGCATAACGTAATTCATAAGTAACATTTACGGATTCGCGATTTTATCAATTTTAATAACTATTTTTGTTTCTTCTCATAATACACTTATTTATTTAGTAGGATTTTTTTCCCATTTCAACTTTTTGACCAATTTTAAATTTTAAAATCCATATATCATGAAGTATATGTATATATTATGTATATGTCTACAGAAGAGCCATAAGAAGTTCACTTTCTACTAATTTCTTTTCTGGATATTCATTCGTATTTATGATTTAACTGTATTATTTAGATATTTAAAGTATTTTTTTAGATTAAACATGTCAAATAAGTCAATTTTAGGTACAATCTTCATAAAGATTTCATATGTAAAACTTCCTTAAGAGAGCGTAATAAACATTCTTAAGGGGGTGGCTATAAATAGATGTACTTTTTTATATATGTAATAGAGAGTTTTTCCCCCTACGATCTACACTCGCCAACCAGCGTTCAAACTTAAAAATGTGCTAACTTGAACTGTTTAAGAATGATTACGGAAAATTGAATAGGGATAGCCATGTACATATTCATAATAGTGTATATACCCGTTCAAACTCTAAAAATGCGTTTACTTGAGTTGCTTAATAAAGATTACGGAAGATTGGATTACAATAGTGATTGCCATGTATATATTCACAATAGTGCCATTATAAGAAAGGCATTGCCATAAACTGTCATTTTTATATATAGATAGTAACCAAGTAATTGTTCAGAAAAAATAATACTCGATGAAAGTCATGTAATATTAATAATACACCAGACCCGAAAGGGTTAAATGAGATTATTTGAACATTTGTTAATTAGCCAACATAAGATAAACTAAATCAACAGTCTTTGTTTCCCGGCAATTTTTAACAGCGCTATAAAAAAATGGTTTTAAATAAGAGATTTAAAGTATAACATTTTAAATCAGAAGTAGTTTTTAACGATATTTTCTTTACATTTGTAATATTCACCTGAAAATATTTTTCATGTTAGAAAATAAAAACACTATTATTTTTGCTGTCTTAAACTTAACAACAATAGAACAACTTTGAAATATCACTCATATAAACATATTTTTAACTTTATACAGCTTGGAAACATTATTATTTGGCCATTTTAAATATGACATTATTTTCTCCATTCTCGATTTTTAGTACATTTTAATGAATTTATTATTTTAAAACTTTCTGTCGATTTTAATATTCACTTGTATATATATATATTTATGACGTAAGTTTCAATATTTACTTGCTTTTAATACGTAATAATATAATTCTAATTTAAAAGGTTTTGAAAGTCTAAATTGGAAATAAATCTCTGATGTAAATATATTCTTTCATTTAAACAGTTTGGCTTTATTACTATTTGAACATTTGAAATAGGATGCATTTTCCTCATTTATTGCTTTTAAAACATATTAAACAATTGATTATTTTATAGTTTTCTGTCATTTTTAATATGCTTATGTAAAAACAATTTGTATGGTGTAATTCTTAATATTTTTCTATTTTTAATATATAATAATTTAGTTCTGATTTGATAAGATTTTTCTTTATGTTTATAATAGTCACATGTGAAAAAAAAATATTGAAAGGAAATATTATTCTTTGCGTCGTTTTAACAATTGGCAACAATTTAAAAAAAGAATTTTTTTTTTTACTTTGTAAAAAATATCTCTAAAAAGGCTAAAAATTTGAATATAAAATTTAAATAAACCCTCAAAAACTTAGGCAAATTTGATTAAAAAAATGCTCTTTGCACACCACGAACTTCCATTGAAAATCCTTAAAAAAAGGTTAAATTCCTGTGCATAGTTCGGGCTAATGTCAAACGTTTTCAACGGAACGATTTTGTTCAATTTTAACAATAATTATCGCGTAAAATAATTCCTCGATTTAAAAACTGTCTGTTCAAACGTCTATATCAAAGATTTCTCTATAATAACACTTACGTTTATATTTTTGTATGGAGTAGTTGTCTTCATATTAAAGATTAAGGACCTTTAGTCACAAAAAACTCATTGACAACGATGGTAAGTTAGTTACATTTTTTAGAAGAGAGACGAATGAGGAAAAAAGATGTGTAATTTAATAAATACCCAATACAGAAAAACTTAAATAATTTTTTTAATCTATAAAAGATGTCAAAATACCTTTAAAAAAGTACATAATTAATCCTGTGTCAGGGTATTTTGAATTTTTAAATGGGAATGTTTCGGAATTTAATTTTTATTTAATTATTTTTAAGATTTTTCTTCTATTATTGGTATTTTTAAACTACGGCACTACTTCATTTGGAAATGTGAAATGTGAAATATTTTGAAATGATTCTGAAATGTAATACTGCGCCCAAGTGGGCGTCCCACTTTGAGAACTACTCCTATAAGGTAAATGAATATTTTATTGAACCCATTTAATGGCACTAAAAGAAAACAAAATCTTCAAGAGGGAGATGATGAAAAAAAAGTTAAAATTCCTGGCGAATGAAAAAAGAAAAATAGTACGTAGTATATACAAGAATATTAAAAGATATGAATGTTTCTTTTCTTTAACTGTATGTATGTGATTTGTAAAATATACTTTTGGGGAAACAATTGAACGTAAATTTGACTTAAAATAAAACAGTCTGTTATTTTAAAACAGATTTTCAGACAATCATATAAAAAGTAATAAAAAAATACATCGTTTACAACATGAATGTATTACTATTCCGCTCTCTTAAAACAAAGTTTTTCAAAAGGTAGTCATCATTTTTTAACTTTTCTCGGGAATATGAGATTTTGAATGGTGTTGCAGTTAAAGTCTCATTTTCAACGTCTACCCCCACCTCATTTGTTTTTCTACTTCACTTCAATAAGGTTGAAGAATGTAAAATGAGAAGTACGTTAGCTTTTAGGAATATTTATATAAAGAAAGGATTAAAAAAATCGCTTTTAATGTATTGTTCAAATGTATGCTTATTTTAAAATGCTCTAGGTATTGAATTATACATATGTATATTAAATAGAAACATATTACCATAAATTTTTAAGGAAAAACAAGAAAACTGTTATTAATAAAATGAACAGAAATAAAGCGAAAATGCAAAATTGTGCGACAATCTAGATTGTGAAACATTTTTTAACACATTCCGCATACTGTAGCAGAATTTCGCAGTTTATTAATATACTAGATTATGTTTAAACCTTCACTGCACGATTTTTTTTACATTTTTGTGATTTTTTTTAATCTATATAATAGTTTAATAATGGGGAAAAAATCAATTTTTCAGCTAAAATTTGATATTTTATGCTGTACTCTATTACAAATATGTGTTTTAAATATTGTACTGCTCTATTTTACAATAATTTTTTTAAAGAGCGGTGGTTAAAGAGTCTAACCACCTATTTTTAATTTCAAAATTGATAAATGACAGCAAGAATAATTCATTAACATTTTGCTTTTCCAATGAACTGCAAAACTTCTTTTTATTTTCTAAGAACTGGGTGACTGTAAATATTATTAATTTCTGTGACCTTTTGATTCCCCCACCTCCTAACTGCGCGGAAGATCAAATCGCCGTTGATAAATATGAATCAAACATATGCCTTATAATGGAGAAGTTCCATAAAAATCCGACGAGTATACATTCAAATGTTCGGCTGAATGACTAAAAATGAGGTTGTCGATGACTAATGCCTAAATACTGTATTATTTTGCATGACAACTGAAATAACAATATTTATGTTCGTTAGAGGACGTACAGCTTGTGAACAGAGAGACAGACCGAATTCTAAACGCTTTTCAAATAGGGTGGAATATAGGTTATGTAGGTTAAAAATAGTCGTTTTTAGATAGTTGAAAATACTCATAGTAATTTTTTGTTTTCGGGTGTTCGTTCATTTCACGAAACACTATTCGTGTCTGTCCTCTGTCGGTCCGTCTGTCACAGAGTTCGTACACAAAAACTGTATTACTATACACAAAATATACACAAAAACTGTATACTTACAGCTAAATACCCCGTGTTACACCACAAATCATAAAATTTTCAAAAATTAAAAGATGCTTTTGCGGATCTACAAAAAAAGGCAGATGCTTTTACCTATTATTTTAATTAAACTAATTTTTTCAATATTTTCTATTGATTTTTGCGATTTGAATTTTAAAGATAACCTGAAATTGAACGTCTAGCATGTAAACATCACAAATATTCTATTAAGTGTCCCACTAGTAAACAAAAGGTTTTGAGTTCTAGTTCCGGAGCTGGAAGTTGGAATTTTCATATTAAGATTGATTTAATTAAAAGAGATTTTGTATTTTTTTTTTCCCAATTTATGGGCTTATTTTATTATGGTTTCGTTCATCTAACATTCTTTTTTTTTAATTCAATTTATTTTTATTTTAAGAACTATTGTGATTGAATAATAATTCTGTTTTTAAAATTCCATTTTAACAACTTTTTTCAATCTTTAGAAATTTAAAATTTTATTTAAATCTCGGTAATTTTTGTTACATTTCAGTTTTCCAAAAAATTTAGAATTTTGGATTTTTATTAAAATAATTTTATTTGAACACTTTTAATTTCATTAAAATAAATAACTGCCTTTTGTAATGATATTAAAATTAAATTTGTTTTTGCTTACCATCTATGCAAACGTTTATTAATTATAAATTAACAACTTGGATTTATTAGTTTATGGATAAGCTGTTTTGAAAGAAATTTCAGATGAAACCCTCTGTACCCCATCTGCGATCACACTTACCAACTTGTTTATACAGGGTGTCCGAAAAGTCTGGAAACGGTCGAATAACTCGAGAAATACATACGAGATTGAAAAAGTCCTTCCGGCAATGCCGGGAGGAAGAGATAGCTTTCATATACTTATATATTTATTTATTTATTTTAAAGTAAGTTACATTGTTCAAAAATACTAAGCTCAAATTAGTGGAAATAATCTTATAAAATTAGTGATTTTATAAGATTGAATACTAGTTTTTGTCAAGACTGAATATTAATAGGAATTTTTAGAAATTAGTCATCTTATATTCAACCTGGTTTTATTTTAATCGATTTAGAGAGTCACCAAATCCCACGATATCATAAAGTGTATGCCATTTTAAAGCAACATGATGGATCGTTCAGATCAGACCGTTTCAAAATGTCAGCCATAAGCAAAATTCAAAGTGCTATAACTCAATCATTTTTCAAGATATAGACATAATAAAAAGTGTTCTGGAATCGTAGTTTCAAGTTTTAACACGTAAAAGAAAAATATTTTTCAACTTTTAATTTTTTCGCATTTAATTTTAAATTTTAAATTTTTAAAAAAATTTAAAATGGCCACCATTTTGAAACAAAATGATTGATGATGCTGGCCAACGAACTCGATCGAGACATTTGTATGTACTATGTACATACCAAGTTTCATTGAAATCGGTTCATAAATACGCGTGTTATCACGTGACAAAAATCAGATCATTTCAAAATGTCAGCCATTAGAAAAATTCAAAGTGGTATAACTCAATCATTTTGTAAGATATAGATAAAATAAAAAGTGTTCTGGAATTTTTGTTTTAAGTTCTAATACGTAAAAGAAGAATATTTTTCAAATTTTGATTTTTTCGCATTTAATTTTAAATTTTAAATTTTTTTAAAAATTTAAAATGGCCGCCATTTCGAAACAAGATGGCAGATGATGCTGGCCAACAAACTCGGTCGAGATATTTGTATGTACTATGTACATACCAAATTTCATTCAAATCGGTTTATAAATACGTTAGTTATAGCATGTCAAAAATCAGATCGTTTCAAAATGTCAGCCATAAGAAAAATTCAAAGAGCTATAACTCAATCATTTTTTAAGATATAGACAAAATAAAAAGTGTTCTGGAATCTTTCTTTTAAGTTCTAACACGTAAAAGAAAAATATTTTTCAACTTTTAATTTTTTCGCATTTAATTTTAAATTTTTAAATTTTTAAAAAAATTAAAATGGCCGCCATTTTGAAACAAAATGGCGGATGATGCTGACCAACGAACTCGGTCGAGACATTTGTATGTACTATCTACATACCAAGTTTCATTCAAATCGGTTCATAAATACGTTAGTTATCGCATGACAAAAATCAGATATGTATATAAATATATATATATATATATATATATATATATATGTCAACATTTGAACGGAGGGTGGTTTTGGGGTCTGGGGGTCATGATCGGTGAAAATATACCAAAATTTTCCAGAAGTGCTTTCCTCCGGACGGCTGCAATAGGTAGCTTTTTACTTTTTGTAATGAAAGCTACCTAAAACGAAAATATTTTTAAATAAGCTACTCAGTGATACCAAATTTGACCTTCGCAACCGACCCCCTGGGAGTCAGAGGGGGTCCAATTTTGAAATCTTTAATTATAATCCCCATTGTTTTTTGCAGATTCAGATTCTACGGACAAAAATACGTAACTTTTGTATTTGATGTTTATTTCGAATCCTCGTTTATCACGGTGTAATTGAGCATATTAAATCGATACATATTTCGGTTTTCCCAACCAGGTTTTACCTGATTGGCCAGAATTATTGACGTCAAATTCCTCGTCTTTTGCAGGAATAGCATTTCTTGAAAATCACCCTTGGCGATTATTTCGATAAGCTACGCTGTTAAAAATTTGATCCATTTGCTGTAGCTTCACTCCACAGCTTTTATAGAATATCTCTTTTATGGCCAATAAGAATGCTCCATAACACAGTAAAGTAACCGTTTTCTATAAAAGGGGTGGAGTGACGTAACAGCAAATAAAAAAAAAAAAAAAAAAAAAAAAAAAAAAAAAAAAAAAAAAAAACATACACCTATATCAGCCGTATTTAGAAACTATTTACTGGATAAAATAAAAATCCAAATAGAAAACTAAATTAATATATTTCAATGAATTTTTGTAGAGAAAAACATAAAAAAACCCTATACACTGTAAAAAATACACTCATTTGCTACAGTGTCACTCCACCGCTTTTATAGAAAACGATTACTTTACTGTGTTATGGAACATTCTCATTGGTCATAAAAGAAATATTCTATAAAAGCTGTGGAGTGAAGCTAAAGCAAATTTGTCAAATTTTTAACAGTGTAGCATTATCGAAATAATCCCCACGGATTATTTTCAAGAAACCATTATTCCTGCAAAAGACAAGGAATTTGACGTCAAAATTCTGGCCAATCAGGCAAAACCTTGTCGGGAAAACCGAAATATGTACTGATTTAATATGCTCAATTACACTGTGATAAACGAGGATTCGAAATAAACATCAAATACAAAAGCTACGTTATTTTTGTCCGTAGAATCCGAATCTGCAATAAAATATGGGGGTTATTATTTTAGATTTCGAAGTTGGACCCGCTCTGACCCCCAGGGTTCAGTTGCGAAGGTCAAATTTGGTATTACTGAGTAGTTTATTAAAAATATTTAACACGTATATTTTCGTTTTTCAATCTTTTATGTATTTCTCTAGTTATTCGACCGTTTCCAGACTTTTCGGACACTCTATATATAAATTTAATAAAAAAAGTTTAGAATACTGCTTAATAGGGAAAGTTTATGTATATTTATTATTTATATCAAAGTTTTTTATTTTGATGTACTATAAAGATGTTTTAGCAAAAGCACACAAGAGGAATAATAATTCTAGTAATACACTGGAATAAAAAATCTGTAAATCTAAAACAGTCGAACCTCGTTAATACGCGAATCAGGGGTCCGATCGAAATTCGCGTATTAAACGGGTTCGCGTATTAAACGAATGTCGCGAAATTTCGTCGAGTTGTCTATCTAATAACAATCTATGCCGAAAAAACACATTTTTTGTCAATTTTTAGTGCTTTTAAGACATAAAATGACATTTCATTTATTTTAATCAGTATGTGCTTATTAAGCAGGACCGTTTGAAAGCTGAAAATTCAAATAATCGTTATTTTCTCAAGTAAAAATCCTACGTCTTTTCAAATTTAAATTTATTATATATAACATTGAATAAGACAAACACAAAAATTTCTGCCAACCTTATAACTAACTAATGTTAACAAAATTGAAAACTTTGTTAGCTATAGAGAACTGATAGATACGATAATAAATAGTGTTGATAATAATAAAAATTCAATTAAAAAAACTTACTGAAGTCAATAATGTTAAAAATTACTTTTTGAAAAAGTAGCTGTCAATTTTGGCCTGATTGACATGCGCTCGCGCCATCGCAACGATGTTTTCCGCCTTATTTAGGTAGTTATAAAGTTCGCTTGTTGAGGGTCCTTCGTCCAGTAATGACGCCATATTGTCTTAAGAAATTGAATGCCTCTGTAACTTTGGAGAATGGGGATGGGGCTGGAAGCTCTGGTTCATCATCTTCTTTCTCCGCATCCGGCTTGTCAGTCGCAGTTACATAGGCGATGATATCATCCAGGCTTTTAAGTTCGGAGGCAACTAGATCTTTGTCGATATTAATGAACGTGTCTAAATCGACAAAATTTTCCCCTATAGTTTCTTGTGCGGCCAGCCAATTTTCTTCAACATTAGGGTGCGAGGTTGGCTATAAATGATGCCCTCGCTATTTGCGTAACCCACTTTGTGTAAGCAATTTGTAATTGTTGTTGGTGTGACACTCTCCCATGCTGCAATAAGCATGTGCCTCGCATCGAGGACTGTAATTGGACGGTACTCGTAGTAAGAAGGTTTGCTGCCGTGTTCCATTTGGTGAAGGTAATGACGTACGACGCGAGTCTTGTAATTTACTTTCTGTTGATTATTCCTTGGTCCTCTGGCTCGGTGACACTAATCGAAATTGGAAGTAGAAATTCTACTTGGACATTATTCAGGTCGTCGTTATATTTTGGATGTGCAAGGAAGTTGTCCACAAGCAATAACACATGGCGCGATTCTTTTCTTATACGCCGATCAAAACTACGAAGCCATATTGTAAAAATGTTGCCCATCATCATGCTCTATGCCGGTTTTTGTACAGGCAGAGAAAATTCTTGACATTTTTAAAACATCGCGAGTTGCGTGATTTCCCTATGACCAGCAGCTTTAATTTATCTGATCCATCAAAGTTGGTACCAAGCAGAATATTAAGATGGTCTTTTCTCAGTTTGCCTCTATGAATTGTTTCTCCTTTCAAGGCCATTGTTTTATTGGGTGTCAGTTTGTAAGAAAGCCCAAATTCATACATGTTGTAAATATCTCGACTTGAGTAGTTTTTTACAAGCTGTGGAATAACATTAATTTTCCAGTGAACATCTTCAATGCTGGCTGCAGCTGAAACTCCGCGCACTTGCTTGAATTTTATGCCGTACCGAGTTTTAAATCGATCCAGTCATCTATTTGAGGCATTGAAATCTAACAATCCCATTTTTGCTGAGATTTTGGAAGCTTTTTCATGTATTAACAAGCCGCTTATTGGGATATTCGTAGAGAGCGCTTGAACAAACCACTCGTGAAGGGTCTTTTCATTTCCATGTTCTCAAACTTGGTAGTTTTTATTTTCTTGTCTTTTGTTCCTCCAACTACAGCTTGGTTAACGATGGCATTCCTATTCTTTAACAAAGTCCTTAAGGACCGGGCACATAGCACTAACTTCTTGTGGTCACGCTTCGCTATTTTTTTTTCTTTCGTGTGGGCGCTTTGATGTATAATTTGCTTTTTCAGGCACTGAATCTGAACTTCAAGAGCGAAATCGAACTCGAAATCAGTTGCCAGCTTTACGACTGAAGATGGGGGAGATAAACTTTCCCTTCCTTTGTCAATTCGATACGATTCTTACCCCAAAAATCATTTAAAGATGTTCCAAAACTAGCAACCTTTGTTCCGTTCGGAAACAAAGATAGATTTATTGCTCTTTTAGTGTTGCTGAAAGTAGTGCTGTATGCCCGCAGCCTTAAAGTTGACTCAAGTATGTCTTTTTTTTTTCTTTTTTCGCGAATGCAGATTTATTTGAGACTGCGGAAACGTATTGATTTATAGTTTGTAACTTCTCAGTGATGGTGAGAGCCTTTCGTTAAATATGTTTTGATTCTTCTGCCATAGTTTAGACTAGAGTATAAAGCATAGATGGATATTGTAGATTCGATAATACTGGGAGCGACAGCGACTCTCTTCTTTTAAAAATATCACAGCACTGATGAAACAGCGATTAGAAAGACTCACGTGTCTAATCTGCGATTGTAGCTCATGTTCCATCTATCGGTTTTACCGCTCTCATTTAAAAGAGGGGGGAGGGAGTCACATTGAATTTGAGAAAAAGTAATTTAATTTTTGCTTTTTATAAAAACTAGCTGATTCGCGCAGCCAGCACACGCGATGAATGAACCTTACATAAATTTCACATTTGTATGATTTTATAAATTTAATTCCTCTTTTGTCAACATTTATATTTTTAAATGGCAAAAATCGCAAGAAAAGTATTGAATTGAAGACACATTCTGTTTTGCGCAATTGGATATTTTGAGCCTATGCGTGCAGAAAGCGACGAAACCACGAGAAAACACTCAGGTTTTTACTGACTTCAAAAGTTTTGTATCAATTATTTTTTTTTAATTTACATATTTTTAATTAGCATTTCATGATAAGCTGAAATGCATAAATTAAAAATCTCTAAATGCTGTATTTTTAAAAAATTTGAATTTCCATTAAAATTTTACACTGTGGTTTTATATACTCTCCAAAAGAAAACAGGTGTTTTTCAAAGCAGACATAACGTCTTTAACTTTTGCAAAACGCTAGCCTCCTCTTGCTTATGAGATTTCAGTGGGAGAATTTTGATTAGGCAGTCTTGTGCTAGCCTCTGATCGGGGTCCAAATGTAGTCCGCGTGTGGTTTTGAAGGAAAAATGCTCAATTTAATTGGGTTTAAATAATTGTTGCTTAAAAAATAAGTTAATTAATTGTTTAAATAATTGTTGTATAAAATGTTTGGGAAAGTACTTCATCTAAAAACTCATATGTTTAGAACTAAGCTCATTCGCGTATTAAACGTAGGTTTTTCTTTCTAGGGACTGATAAAATTTCGTGTATTAAACGAGTTAGCGTATTAACCATTCGCGTATTAAAGAGGGTTTTTTATATGCGTAAGATAGGAGTATTTCAAGGGACCAAAGAAAATTCGTGTATTAAGCGGTTTCGCGTATTAACGGGATCTGATGGATGTTTTTTACCCAAGAAATTGGAATTCCTGGAACTTACATGTAATGACAACAACAAAAAACTGTATACAAGATACACTTTGCACTGTAAATTAAAAAAAATCTGTAATGTTACTCAGACGATTTTAGGAAGTTGAATCGCCTGGAACTTTTTATGTAACAGCTTTCCAGATTACAGATAAAAGTTTAGTAAGATTGTTGTAATTTTTATAGATTCTTTTGTAAAGCTACAGATTAGTGTAGCTTTGCAAAAACTGTTTTGTAATTTTGCATCTTTTTTTATACTGTGTTCAGAAAAAAATTTTAGAAAGTATACAGATTTTTGTAACTTTACATCTGTAAAATTACAGATTAGTATTGCAGTGTACCTCGTATTACTCAATAGTAAAGTGTAATTTTTTTTTCAATTGCTCTACTTTTTTTAAAAAGCAAGTAATGTTTTTCTACTTGCTTCAGTTAATTCATTTTACATGGTGTATATTGAAAAATAAATAAATAAATAAATATCTGTAATGCTGCAGATGTAATGTTACAGAAATCTGTATGCTTACTAAAATTTTATGTAATTCTTATTTCATTCATCTCTTCTTATGTTGTTTTACAGTTCAATCTCATATTACTCAATAGTAAACTGCATAGAAGTAATTATTTTCAATTGTTCTACTCTCTTAAAAAGCAAGCAATGCTTTTCTCTTTGTTTTAGTTCATTCTTCTTACACGGTATATACTGTAATTTAAAAAAAAATGTAATTTTAGAGGTATAAAGTTCCACTAATCAGTGTGCTTTTTAAAAATTTATCTTCTTTCATTTTTCTCTTCTTATGCTATTTTACAGTGCAATCTCGTAGTAAATATGGGTAAGCTGTAAAATATGTAATAGTAAAGTATATTCAATTAAATATGCAATTCAAACTCAATTGTAAACTGTTATAATATACATTATTTTCAGTTGTTTTACTTTTTTAAAAGCCAAGAAATGCTTTTATATAACCTTTAGATCATTGCTTTTACACGGTATATACTGTGTAGTTGCAGAAATTAGTATGCCTATTAAAATTTTATCATTTTTCATTTTTATCTTCTTATATTGTGCATAATATAAGATACCAGGTTGTTCATTATTGTGCATTATTACCAGTGCAAACTGGTATTACTCCATAATAAACTGCATAACATTATTTACTTTCAATTGTTCTACTTTCTTAAAAACAAGCAATGCTTTCGCATTTGCTTTAGTTCATTCTTTTTCTATGGTTATACTGTAAAAATAAATAATAAATAAATAAAAATCTGTAAATTTTTTGATGTAAAGTAGCAGAAATCTGTATACTCTCTAAACTTTAATATTTTCTACCATGTAATAATTTGTTTTTGGTAAAATTCATTAGGAAATCATAATAATCTGAAAAATAATAATAAACGATCTTATAGGTATGTATAGGTTTGTTATTAAAAGTATTCAAATAATTGGCAAATTTTCTAAAATTGCGCACTAAAAATAATCTGTATATGTATTTTAAAAATTATATGCTAATATGACCAATGAGTTATTTAATATAACTAATGTTATGAAAATTGTACTTATGATACTGAAGGAAATTCAATGAGTGTAATAGAATATGATAACGTTATTACACATGGTAAATATCACGAGAGGCAGTTACAGTGCAAATTAATACCAGTACAAATTATTATACATTATATGTAATTTACTGATTAAGGTTAACGATAATGATGCTATGTAATACATACATTATATGTTTAGAAGGATGGTAATTATCAGTTAGTTTAATATATATTAATTAAATTAAATTTAACATTCCATCAACATTTAGAAGAAGGATGATTATATAGAAAATTATCTATTGAATATAAAAAAATAAGTACATTTTGGCATATATATTTCAATAAAACCATAAATAAAAAATATGAATATACATAGAATCATTAAAATATACATTTTAAATAATATGTATACAGATAAATATACACTATATGGTCAAAAATTACCGACTACTTGCGATTGTCGACGTTTTGTTAAATATCTAGAAATATACGTGAGGAATTATTCTGAAACTCCAAGTGCTTAACCCTTTTCGGCACACTGTGCCCGGTCTGGGATACTTAACTTTAATTCCAAACTTGCAATCGGCACCAATAATAGTTTAGTACAATTTTACTTTTACAATAGCAGATTAAATTAAGGAATGCAAAGTATCTAAAAAATTCATTTGTGAATTCCGGTGTCAGTCAATAATTTCTCATTTTACTACAGATTTTGCCCGTGCCGGAAAGGGCTAAACAGAATAGTACAGATCATATATTTCCGTGAAGAATTTTTCTCGAAATCGCATACGGAGACGTCAACAAATTGAAATATGACGAAGATCTTTTGAACAAGCCTATGAAGACTAACAGCATCCAAACTGCAGATTATGATTACGTGGCTTATTGTAAAAAACTGTTTTTATATAAACGGTTCTAAAATTTTTCAAGTTTTTTGCTTATAACTTCCAGAGTTCTTAATAAAAAATCTGTCAAGAAAATATGACAAATAACATTGTTCGTAATGCACTGTAACTAAAAAAAAAAAAAAAAAAAAATACAAATTGTAGGAAAAATGAGCAGGTTTACTAAACATTAATTGATTGCACATTCGTCATCACAATCAAAATGTACTTTGCATAATGCGTTATATAAATGTATAGAGAAACTTTTGATAAAGTCTCAAAAACATAGCTTAAAAATTCTGTAAATAATCGTTGATAGAATAAGCTCAAAATCTGTTATTTTCAAAATAAAGCAAAAAGATGAGGGTTTGTATCCATATATAATAGTACGTCCAATACTGTGTATGCTATATTGACATTAATCAGTGGATACATGGATTATGTTGAACCTAAGAATTACGGATTGCATTGCATTAAAAAAAATAAATAAATAAAAAAATAAAAATAAAAAAAATAAAAAAAATGCGCGTTTGGAAATAAATGTTTAATACCGTTTATATGACAAAGAATACCATTTATGTGGTATTAAACATACGGTGTTTAATTATTTTTAAAGAATAAATTAAAACATTATACATTCCATTTGATATAGTTAAATTAATGAAAGCCAAAATTATAATAAGTAATAAAAGTAAAACAGAAATTCGACGATTACCGATAATATATTTTCTTCAAAATATAAAAACACCAAGCATAATCAAAAATTGTTAAATACTGTTAATTAAGGCATATATAGTCAATTTTATTTATTAATGTAATATATTATAGTATAAAATAAAGAAGCTGAAACATATCGAAAAAAAAAATATTTATTTTATATATCAGTGTAAATCATTTTTGGCCATCTACCAAAAATCTGTGACTAAGAAGTAATGAAATTTACATTAGAGAATAAAGAGTGCCTTAATAAAATTATTTTTGAAGAAAAATGCAATTTTCTTTTTTCTTAACATCAAATTAACACAGTGATTTTCGCTTTTCTTTTATTTGCAACATATACATTTTTAATATAAAGTTTTAAGAAATTAAAGACACGAAAACGAATTTTAATAAAGTGTTATGGTTTTAATTTTCTCTAAAATATTCAGAGTTTTAAAATCGTGATTAAGGAATAATATTATTTTTAGCCTTACATAAAACAATTGTGACTTAAATTCTGAAAACCTATTAGGTCATTATCTAGGTGATTACATCATGTGCAATACAGGATGTTTCAAAGTTTCGGTGCTAGAGTTAAATGCGATAAAAATAGATCTAAGACTGCGTTCAGACTACAATACTCTTCTCTTCAACTGAAATCTTGGAAAAAGGTAGAGAAGTATTTTGTATAGAATAACTTTGCAGTTTCTTCATAATAGAAAAGAGGGGAATTAAGAAAAGAACTGGAAGATTAGCAATCCATCCTACCATGGAAAGATTTTTCTTTTGCCGGACAAAAGAATATCGCAAAAGGATATCGCCGTCCTTTTCCTGAAAAACTCATTAAGATAAAAAACACAGCGTCACCACAACAAACGAGCCGACTCCGAACTTCAAGAAGTGGTCAAATGTGTTTGGGCCTTAAGGCGAAGGTGGACTCTCAAAATTTTTTTTTCTTTTGAACCGATTTGCTTGAAAATGAAATATGGGATTACAATTGTAGTTATTTGAGAAAAGCTAAAATTTTAAGGAAAAATATTAATTACTTTGGTAATTATTAATTATTAATTATTGAAATAACTAATTAAATGTAAATGCTCCATGCGCATTTATTTTTCATATAAAATAATAATTTTTATTTATGAGATATCTTTCAGAACTAAAAGTAAAACTTTTAGGTCTGATGAAATTATCCTAAGCATAAATAGAAAATAAAAATTAATAATGATAATAATAAGTCGAAAAACGAATTTTTGTTGTGAAAAAACACTGTAAATCATTCTTTCGATTAATAATTTACAGCTTATGAGTTCCGAAGTACAATCTTTTTAACTAAAATTTTTTCTATGTCCTATAAGATAATTACATAACAAATTTTGAACTCAGAAAATAAAAGATACGCATGGAACATTTTAAAAATTGAAATTATCTCGAAATTTTCATTTTGAGAAAATCGATTTTTAAGTTAGAACTATTAGTATTTCAATAATAAATAACATTAAATACCAAATAAAAAATGAATGTTACTTATAATATACTTATTATAAATTTATAATAAGCGTTTCATGAGTTGTGACAAAAAAATATTTTTCGAAACTTTGTATGATTTTTGTCGATTTGAAGGTCCACGTTCGCCTTAAGGGCTGGAACGAAATGCGATTCGCTGATAAAAATTTAGCATGATACAAGATTTTGTATGCTACCCACAAAAAATCAGTATAAAATCTCGACATTAGAGGACGCTATCGCCGATAATTTTATGGAATAAATCAAAATTCTCACACAATGTGTACACAAATATACAAAAATGCGTGCAGAAACTATTATCCAATGTTTTTGTATACAAATCTTGAGTTGTGTGATAAAATTTTGAAACACCCTATGTATGTGAAAATATCGCTATTTTTTAAATTTTACTAATTATCGCGAACATGAGCTAAAATATACATAAATATATGTCATACACTGAAAAAAAAAAAAAAAAAAAAAAAAAAAAAAGTTATTTTACAGATGTAAAGTTGCTGAAATCTGTATGGTTATTAACACTTTATCTGTACACTGTACAAGAAAAAATGCAAATCTACAAAACTATTTTTTGTAAATTTACAGAAATCTGTAACTTTACAAACGAGTCTACGAAAATTGCAGTTATCTTACTAAAATTATATCTGTAACCTGTATTCTAGTTACATGAAAAATTTTCGGAAACCCAGTTTCATAAAAATTCTTAGTTTCCTTATAGATTTTTTGATTTTCAGTGCAAATCTCTATCATTTGCACGTATTTTTTGCTGTTGCCGTTAAATAAAATTTTCTAGGAATCCCAGTTTTTCATTTCCTAGAAAACTTTTAATAATGTTACAGTTTTTTTTTTCTTTTTCTTACAGTGTACATTGTAAAAAAAAATCTGTAAAGGTACTAAACATTTTCTAGGAAACTGGGATTCCAAGAGCTATTTCATGTAACGATAACAGGAAAAATCCATGTAACTGATTCTAAAACTTGAGTTTTTGTTGTTACCGTTACAGGAAAAGTTCTTGGAATCCCAGTTTCCTAGATAAAGTATAGTATCTTTACAGATTTTTTTTTTTTTTTTTTTTTTTTTTTTTTTTTTTTTTTTTTTTTTTTTTTACAGTGTAGTCAAAACACGAATTGGCCTGGGATTTTGCGCTTTATGCGAGAGATCTAGACAAAGTGTGATGTTCATGAAACGAATAGAACATAACTGAGGGTTTCTTTGAACCCGCTTTAATCTTTTATTTTTTTTTTTCTCGTACTGAAGTAAGTTATATAGGAATCTTTGAAACGGCCGTATGAATTTTTTATGTCATGGTGTTTTACATATTTGTACGTCTTAACGTTGTAAAAACTTTGTAGCTTGCAAATTTAACATTTTAGAATGTTTACGCTCAGTTCAATATTTTAATTTTCGAATTTTTTAAAAACAGTTTTTAGCCAGTATTTATATCTTAAAAAAACCACAATGAAAAATATAAGGTTTCTGAATAAAGTTTATTACTTGAATCTCAGTTTTAGATTGCTTTTTGACTCTGCAATCTTCTAAATTTAGAGGTTTAGAAAACTATTTTGAAGATTTACATACGGGTACAAGTAACAGCTTTAATCAATTTTTTTAAGACTCTACCACTAACAATTTCAAATAAATCGAGCATCAGAAATTTTTTAAAACGCATCCTATTTATTTCACTCTTTTAAATTTAAATTTTTTAAAATCATCGATAGAAAGTAATTAATAATTAAAAGAACTGCCAAACTAAATGTTAAATTTGTAGCTTTAATAATATTAGAGAAATAGCAATTTTAGAAGATTTTGGATTCGGGTGGTTGATATATCAACATGAATTAAAATCTATGTTAAAGACACCATTGTTTGCGGAATCGATTCTGTAATTCCAAAGATCAACCTTTACAAACAGACAAACACACAAACAAATGTTATTTCCGTGTAATATTAGTAAAGATTAGATAAATTTGATTTTCATTTATTTTTGTTAAATTTTTTTAGTCTGGATTTTTTTATTTATATTTATATATATGCTTGTATTAAAGAATATAAGTTTCTTTCGTTTATTTATTTTCCATTTGCGCTTGATATATTCATATCTCGATGTAATATTTGTTACAGAATAATGGTGTTTTTATTTAAGCTAATATGCATTTTCCCATATAAATGGTCACTATGAATTGTTCAATTTACCCTATTGTACGAGGTAAATACTGTGAAATGATGTAATAAAATATGGTAAATGGCAGAATAGAATTTTATGTGCCAACATAGATTTCTTTTTTGGAAGTCTATCAAGAATTCCTGACTTGGAAACAATGAAATATCCATTAGAGAGGAAAAAAGGTGTTAATAATAAACTTAATTTTCATGAGAAATACAGTTTTTCATTTAACTTATCATCAGTTACAACAACATCAAAATTAAGAGAATATTGTCATTTGTTTTTCTTTTTAACCCTCCATCACTCGCGCCTGTTTTTGTCACACGATCACTCGCGGGGGTGTTGTAAACCCCCCAAACTTTTTATTGCAATTTTCAAGTTATAATAAATTTTTCATCTACTCATAATTAAAGTAACTTACTTTGACTTATTATAAATAAAAATAATTTGGAAATACAAGAAAAATATAATTTTATAAAAAATAGATAAAAAAACTTTACATATACTACTACATTACAGTCAAATTTATATAAAAAAAATATTTACATTTGCTACTTATATTACTTATACTCAAAAAATATTGGATAATGACATTTATTTGCTATATTATTACATACATTCGTGATTTTATCCTTTCCTAAGTAATACGGAGAGTCAGACTGTAGTTCGATATCTGAATCGTGTTCCGATATTTCATCAGGTTCTTCTTCTGATTCCGAGTTGTGATCAGAACATTCCTCAAAGTATTCATCATCATCCGAAAAAGTATTATCTGTACCTGCTACCTCATCATCTTCAGAATCTGATGAAACAGAAGCCAAAAGATGCCGCAAACGCTGTTGCTCCATTTCCCACGGAGATTTTGACATTTTCTAGAAAAAATGGCAAAATATCGATGTGAAAGACTCAAAATAAATTAAAATAAAACAAAAATTATTCTTAAATTTAATTATTATTATGATAAAAATTAAATAAATCTGCAATATAGCTTACCTTAATTGTGTTTTCAGTCAAAAAATATTCCTTGATTACTCGCGGGGTGTTCTCAGCACCCCGTTGGAAAACTTTCACGTCCTCACTGCTTCGGAAAAAATGGTAGAATGAACATCTGTCGTCAGTAAGCGTGGCCTCTAGGAATGTGCAGCTACTGAAAATATTTGACCTTGAGCTTGAAAAACTCTGTACTTGTGCGTATGTTTTTACTCGTGGGGTGATCAGAACACCCCACGCGAGTAATGGAAGCAATCATATTATAATAGTTGATTTATTAAATCAATCGAAAAAAAAGGCATTTGGTATATAAAGAAATATTTTTTAACTATACGCTATATGGTATTTTTGGTTCATGTTTGAATAAACCGCAATCGTATTAGATCATAAAAAGTGTTAAATTCTCTATGTACTAAGAACTTAGAAAAAATGACACTTTTAAAATTTCTAATTTTTAATTTTTTTTATATTTGGAGAAAGATTTTTTTATGTTCATTTCAGAGTACTTTTTAAATGAATCAAACAAGGGAATTTCATTTGATGTTTCTCGAAAGTTGCATTGAAATTTGGTGCATTTTAAAGCCTTATATTAAAATAAAAAATCAATCAGTCATTTTTTAAATTTTGCTGCAGCATAATTTTCTGAAAATGTTATTTTAGTGGCCACTTATCGGACTATTAACATTTTTTTTAAATTTTAAGTAAAACATTTTAAAATATAAATTTTTTAATAATAAATATAAAATATTTACAGTAGTTTAAAAATTCCTTAAAAAAATCTCTGAATTTAGTTTGAAAAATTTACGACATTATATTCACATTTTTAGCGGTGAAAAAGTTGGCGTATTTTTAAAAGTAGAGCTTTCCGGTAGTTTTCTCAGAACGTCATAAATGGCATACCTTAACAGAATGTCATGCTCAAAAATAAAGCAATTGAAAATTTTGTAGCACAATATTTGGCGACTTAACTTACATTTGGCGTGAAATAAAGAAATAAAAATCCAATAACAGTAACCGACAGTATATATAAATAATTATGTACAGTCTTGTGTTTTGTTTAATACATTTATATATTCGTCACTATTTGCTTAAAATTTAATTTAAGCTAAAAGACGCTTAAAACGTGACTAATCACACTTTCAGAAACTATCTTCCACAGAGTTCACACGTATATAACTCTTTGTGTGGCTCTGTATATATAATTTTTTTTCTATATTCTACAACCATATTTTTGTTTACTAAATGTTGTTCAGCGTAAAAATGCCTAAATTATTTAAAAACCACTTTTAAGCTATTTTCATTCATAACCTTTTACAGATTCTGTTGCATTACCTTGTAATATGATCCATAGAATTCATATATACAATGTAAAGTGCAAACTCAGAACACAGAAATGTTACTTCGTTATAATATTTTTAAAATAAGATTATTTAACATTTAATTTTGTAAAAATTTCTTTTCTTTCTTTCTTTCTTTTCTTTTCTCTCTCTTTTTCTTTTTCTTTTTTTTTATTTATTTATTCATGCGTCATATATACGCTTGTAATAAAGCAAATAAGTTTCTTTCTTTTAGTTAATTCTCGTTTATGCATGATAAAGTATTTTCGTATCTCAATGTATTATTTATTACAGAATAATGCTGTTTTTATTTAAGCTAATATGTATTTTATATATAAATGGTCGTTATGAATTGTTCAATTCACCTTATTCTACGATATAAATATTATAAAATGATATAAAAATGGCATAATAATTGGCAGAATAGAATGTTATGTGACAATATAGATTTGTTTTTTGGAAGTCTACCAAGAATCTCTGACTCGGGAATAATAAAATGCTCAAAGAACAAAAGAAGTGTTAATAATAAAAGTATTTTTCATAACAATGCAAATTTTCTTTGATTTTATCACCAGTTGCAACAGCACCAAAATTACCAGAAATGATTTATTTGTTTTCATTTTTAAATTAATCAATTTATAATCATAGTTATCAACATTAAAGACATTTGGTATATAAAAAAAAATATTTTTAAACTATAAACTATGTTACATTTTTTGGTTCATGTTTGAATAAAGCATACTCGTAATAGATAATAAAAAGTGTTCAATTTTCAATGTAAAAAAATTAACAGTTTTAAAATTCTTTCATTTTTTTATTTTTCATATTTGGAAAAGATGTTTTTTTACATTTTACTCAGAGTACTTTTCCTATATGTCTAAGGAAGTATTCCAGGCTTCTGAATAAACTTTATCAGATATATTACAGCTTTATACCACTCTTTGATTACGCAACCTCCTAAATTTTGAATTCTTAGAAAATTATTTTGCGATACTATGTACAGGGTTCAAGATACAGATTTAATCAAATTTTAAACTTCTACCCCTAAGAGTTTCAAATAATTCGAGCCTTAGAAAAATTTTAGTACGTTTCATGTTAACTTCACGCTTTCAGTTTTTTTAAAATCACTATTGGAAAGTATTTAGTTCTTAAAAATAGGCCTCACTTCAAATTGCAAATTTCTATCTCAAATAATATCATAGACACCAAAATTTTAGAAGGTTTTGGCGGCCGTACACTGCAAAAAAATCTGTAAAGGTACTAAACATTTTCAAGGAAACTGGGATTCCAAGAACTTTTCACGTAATGGTAACAGCAGAAATTTAAGTTTCAGAATCGGTTACATGGATTTTTCCTGTTACCGTTACATGAAAAGTTCTTGGAATCCCAGTTTCCTAGAAAATGTTTCGTACCTTTACAGATTTTTATTTTACAGTGTAGTACTTTGAATGTTTATTATATCAACATAAATAACCCCGTTCAAACATTCAAGCACATACACAAGCGTTATTTCTTTATAAAAGTAATAAAGATTAAAAAACTGAAATTCTCCTTTATTTTTGTTGAAATTTATTTTCCTTTGAGTAACAACACTCCATGTGATCATATAATCAATTACACTGTAAAAAAAAAAAAAAAAAAAAAAAAAAAAAAAAAAAAAAAAATCTGTAAAGTTACTAAACTTTTTCTAGGAAACTGGGATTCCAAAAACTTTTCATGTAAAGGTTGCAGAAAAATTTCATGTAAACGATTCTGAAACTTTAATTTTTGTTGTTACTGTTACAGGAAATGTTTTTGGAATCCCAGTTTCCTAGATAAAGTTTCGTAACTTTACAGAATTTTTTTACAGTGTACTTTATCCAGAGAAAAAAAAAATTAAAAATCAAATTCTTTGCAATAAATCGTATTTTTTTTATCTATTTGTTTACTTAAAAATATACCTAAATGATCCAAAGTCTGTACTTTTTGAAAAAGTTTACATCAATATCCGAGGTAAATATGTCATAAATTGTCTGATGAGAGTATTTAAATCATATTTTTATTTAGGTGACAAAATTAACCCAAACTCGGGGTAGCCTTGTCTCCCAATTTTTTTTTTTTTTTTTTTTTTTTTTTTTTTTTTTTTTTTTTTTTTTTTAAATCGTTAGATCGATACACCTGTATTTTCTTTTATACCGAATTCAAAGAATAAAAAAAATGTATGTGCAAAAGTATTCCTGAAACGTGAAAAAAACAACCCCGATTTATGGTACTCAGATTATCATTCAATGACTGTTGCACTCTTATGCAATGACTCTAATGCACGAACATAAAATGTGATACGATTATTTGTCTTTAATTCAGTAATGCGAAAATAACAGCACTCCATCTTAAATTGGGGGTAATCAACATGGCAAACCTAGAAATATAAATAAAAATATTATCTTTTTAAATTGTGATTCAATTTTCATAAAATTGGAAATGACAAATTTTTCCAAATATTATATAAATTAAATTCCAAAGCCTTCTATGGTTTGGATTTGCGCTGTTTTATGCGTGCAGACGGACAACCCATAATAAGATTAAAAGTGCAACACACACACACATATATATACAACATTTCTCCATAGATCCAATGTAATGGAGTACATTTCTGTGGTTCTGTAAAAAAAAAAAAAAAAAAAAAAAAAAAAAACTATGAACATTACGCTCTGTTTTTTCAATACCGAATATGGCATAAAAAATCCAAAAATATAGAGCAATCCAATTACATTAACTCAAGTTTAATTTTATACATAAAGACAGATAGACAAACGAATTCATAAATACTTTCAACTATGTTGTAAAGTCTTAAAACGCCCAATAGATTGAAATTTGACTTTCACACATTTATACCTGTAGCATATTTTAATACTTTTGTACAACCCTTATTTTTCTCACTATCTTTATACATTTAATTATACTTAGTTAAAATTTAAAGCAAACTAAAACATCCTTAAATCTTGCGAAATTACACTTCCAGGGATCATCTTCCATAGACAGCCACGTATCTAATTCTTTGCGTGTCTGTGTATCCCATTTTACGATATTCTACAATCATATCTTGGTTTACTAAATGTTAAGCGTTAAAATGCTAAACTTTTTTTAAAAGCACTTTTAAGCCAATTTTGAACAACCTCTGTAACCTTTACAGATTTGTTGTATTACCCTGTAATATGATCCGTAGAATTTATACATATAACGCAATGTGCAACACAGGACACGCAAACGTTACTTCTTTATAATATTAGTAAAAAATTATATAATTTAGTATGCAATTTTGTTAAAATCCCATTCTCATTTTTTATTATTTGTTTGGAATTTATTTATTTATGCTTCATATATATGCTTGTATTAAAGGATATAAATTTCTTTATTTTATTTAATTCTCGTTTATGCATGATAAAATATTTTCCTATTTCAATGTATTATTTATTGCAGAATAATGGAGTTTTTATATAAGCTAATATACGTTTTACATATAAATGGTCGTTATGAATTGTTCATTTTACCGTATTGTACGAGATAAATACTATGAAACGATATCATAAACGTAATAAATGACAGAATAGATTTTTATGTGTCAACATAGATTTCTTTTTTTGGAAGTCTACCAAGAGTCCTTGACTCGGAAACAATGAAATATCCATTAGAGAGCAAAAGAAGTGTTAATAATAAAATTATCTTACATAACAAATGCACTTTTTTTAACTTTATCATCAGTTGCAACAACATCAATTTTACCAGAAAAGTTTTATTTGTTTTCATTTTTAAAGTAATCAATTTATAATCATTGTTTTATCAAATAAACCTTAATTAAGAGCACTCAGATTTATATATATATATATATAAATGTGTGTCTGTGTGTAGATATATTGTAACTGTAAGCTTTGTTATATTTTTTTGGCTCATCTTTGAATAAAGTATAGTCATTATAAATTACATTTGTAAACTCATGTGAAATCGCACTTCCAGAGATTATCTTCTATAGACATCCATGTATCTAATTTTCTGCATTGTTTTGTAAATTAATTTTTCTTATATTCTACAACCGTATCTCAGTTTACTAAATGTTGTTCAGCGTAAAAATGCCCAACTCTTTTAAAACACACTTTTAAGCCATCTTCTTTCATACTTTGTAGCCTTTTCATATTTTGTTTTATTACCCAGTAATATGATTAGTAAATTTATACATATAACGTAATGTGCAAACGCAGAATACAGAAATGTTACTTATTTATAATTTTACTAAAGATTAGAAAATTTAATATTTAATTTCGTTAAAATTTCATTTCACTTTTTTGGGGGGGAGGGTTATTTACTTGTTCATGCTTAATATATATGCTTCTATTAAAGGATATAAATTTTTTTCATTTATATAATTCTCGTTTATGCATGATAAAATATTTTCATATCTTGACGCATTATTTTTTAAAGACTAATGGTGTTTTTGTTTAAGCTAATACGCATTTTACATACAAATGGTAGTTATGAATTGTTCAAATTACCCTATTTTATGAAATAAATACTATAAAACGTTATAATAAAACGCAATAAATTGCAGAATATAATTTGATGTGTCAACATAGATTTCTTTTTTGGAAGTCTACCAAGAATCCCTGACTCGGAAACAATGAAATATCCTTTAGAGGACAAAGTAAGTGTTGATAATAAAGTTATTTTTCATGACAAATGCTTTTTTTCTTTTACCTTATCATCAAGAGCATAAAAGATACTAGAAAAGTTTTATTTGTTTTCATTCCTTAAGTAATCAATTTATAATCTTTGCTTTATTATGTCAACATTACAAAAATTGAGGTTACTGGGTACCAAAAAAATATTTCTAAACTGTAACCTAAATTATATTTTTGAGTTCATTCTTGGATAAATCAGAGTCGTAATAGATCATAAAAACCATTAAATTCTCAATATCATATTAACTTAAAAAAATTACGATTTTAAAATTTCTCCTTTTCTTATTTTTAGTATTTGGAAAAAGGTTTTTTATATTTCATTCAGAGTAACTTTTCTATAAATCTAAATATCTAATTTTTTCGTTAGTCCATTATATTAGCAGGAAAAAAATAATTTGTCAATAAAAAGTTTATTGAATCCATTACTTTTTTAAATCACAAGATTTCAAGAACTTCACCTTTTATATAAACATTTTAAGAAACAATTTATATAACTTGAGAGAGGTGTTACAAGAAAATTAAAAACAAATAATGTCAACATTGTTGAATCTGATAAGAATCATAATCATAATAATAAAAATAAACCACAATCATAATCTATATATATATATATATATATTACGCTAACGTATGTGGCACAAAAATCACGGTTACTTGTTAATTGTTTAATGGCAACCCCCAAATAAAACGCATCTTACTGGTTATTGAGTAAAAATACTTTGGCAGGATTTAAGTCGACGTAAATTCTTTTTTTTTCACGGTTTGTCCTTTTCCTGAAATTACGGAGCTTCAAAATATTGTTACTTTATTTTATTTTATTTTATTTTGGCTTAAAAAGAAAAATCGCGAATTTTAAACGTTTCAGTTTCAGTTTCAAATTAAAGTTATGTATTATAAATGAAACAAGTGAAAGGATTAAGTTATCATATTTTAAATTAATTATTGAAAAACAAAAAAAAATGTCACCGGTACAATACCGGGTGATTCAGGTTAGCATAAAAGTATCGAATTCTTGATTTATCGGCACAGATTTCACATACGCGATTTTTTTCTGGCGACAATTTGGTAAAAGCATCGTTTTCAATACCAGTTGCATGCATATTTTTAAACAATTTTCTATTATTTTAAAAAGGAAATAATAATTAACATAAAAAAGCATAATTTATAATTATGGAACAAAACAATATATTTTTCTTTTAAAAGAGAAAATGAAAGAAAATGAACAGTTTATTAAAGAATAAATAAAAATAGCCAAATCATCAAGTGAGGCATATACCGTATTTCGGGTTTTGTACAGTATCCAAAATATTTTGTGTGTTACTGTAAATACTATGTACTTTCTCTTATACAGGAAATAACTTGTAGTAAACCTCAACAACGTACATCAATCACATTATATGTGAAATAGTTTAACACGATTAAAATACAAATAATTTCTTTTCCCCAGTGCAAATGAATAATAAACATTATTTTTGCAGTGTGTATTGCACAGAATGTATATTTTAGTGTACTTCATAATCTCTTTCATTTCGTTTGAATGACGGTAACGCTATTAAAATGCAATTGAAATAATTTTTTTCCAATTAACGTTAATGCAAAAATTTTTATTGACCCTGTAAATAAACTGTGCATCCGATTTTAATAAATTTTGAAACGATACGATAACATTCTTCAATAATTATACATTAAAAATTTTAAAGCAGTCAGTGGGATAGTTTTTTCTTTGTTATATACAGACGACCATTATAGGCGCTACGTATTTATGCAATTACGAACACATCTAAGAACCAAAAAGTTTATTTAAATGGTACAGAAAATTTCTTTTACACACTTTTTTGTGAACCATGCCTTTTTGTCGATGCTATATATGGGAAAGTATATGAAAAATGGCCTGCTTTACCATGCAAGTAAATAAAACCGAAAAGGTCCATCTTTCAATATGGTCTATCTGATTTTTCTTTTTAAAAATGGACTTTGCTTACAATTATACCAGGATGTTGCAGCACATGTAAGCTATTCGAGTTCACAACTGAAATTTCGGAATAGTTTAAAACTCGATTCGCATATTAAAACGCAATCGATCTGCGAAGTCATATCTTTGTTGAAAACACCTGATAACCTGATTTCAGCTGTTGATTCGTAAGTATACCATTGTGTTTTCCTCGCTCCGAGTTCATCATGCTTTTATACCTTTGAATGCAGGAAAACGCAATGATATGCCTACGAGATAACTGCTAAAATCAATTTTTTACGTGTTTTTCATCAAGGTATGCTTTGGCAGATTGATTGAGTTTTAATATATGAATCAACTTTTTAATCATTTTGAAATTTCTGCAGTGAACTCAAAAATGTGATTGTCTGTTCTCCCACTTCCCGTTCTATAATGTACTAAAACCTCATATGAAAAAAAAGGATAGGATAATAGTGTATTTTTCAATTCATATATATCAGTTTACAAACATATCAAAAATCCGATTCTTAGTTTTTATATACAAGTTCTAAAGATACTTAAAATTTTCAGATTATTTGTTTAATCTCTCAAGAAGCCTTAGTTTTCCATTAAAATGAAAATGTTAAAAATTGCGCAGTGAGAAAGAAATGAATTTAAACAGAGCGTTTTCCAAGGGCGTTAAATTAAATGCTGATGAAATTAAGTACATATCTTTTATTACTAATCAAAATATTTTATTTATCGAATATTATCGAATACATCATACAACATATTGAATTTATACAGAACTTTCTAAGATAACTATGTCATATTTTAAAAGAAAATTCTGACTGTTTTCTAATTTTTTATTTAAATAACAGGTAGTGATCTACTTCACTTAATAAATAAAATGCTTGATACACATTTTTTCAAGCGCATTTTTGTCTATAATTCAGCATTATAATTCTTCTTGAAAATGCATAATTTAATTAAAAACTACATAATTAAATTTCATACAAAAACCACAAATAAATATACTAAAACTACTTTCATGTTCATGCATACAATGTAAATTTATTTAAAGTACATTAAAATTACCTTGAAAAATAATAAACCACAAAAAATTTTCAATTATTACATGATCGTCATATGTAAGGACTTAAAAGTTTATTTGTACTGATTTCATAATTGTTTAAAAGAAGTTATTTGAATTTAAAAGTTCTACTTCAGATGAGATGCAAGATAAGGGTATTCTAATGAAAAAAAAAAATCGTTTATTTATTATGTAGCAGACTATTTCATATCCCCTAAATATATTGTGATAGTTCATTGTTGCAAGCTATATACTTATTAGTAATTATTTTAATTGATTTATTTATAATGGCTTCCTTGTAATTTTTTATAAGAAAGTTTTTTTTTCGATTTATTGAAATCTATTTTTATAGGTTGAGTTTGAGCTAATCTTAATAACGCAGTTCGAGTTAATAATAATGAATATATATCTACAGTCTAAGTGGGTGAAAAAAGCACTGACCAGGATTCGAACCAAGTCCTTCACCTTATAAACATTTAACTATGTTGTGAAGTGTTAAAAATGACAATAAATAAGGTTGAAATGTTTTTTTTTTTTATGCCTGGAAGTTATTCAGGGTATAGAACTAAAATCTTCATTCCTTTTCTTTATAAAAGTATAATATTTTTTATATCCAATTTTCCTGCAACGGAAAAACGGATTCAAAACTATATTTTTGCCTATCGAATTTTTAGATACTTTATAAGCCATATTTTATATTCAAGATATATTAAGACGTCCATTTTAAGGTTTGAATTTTTTACAGGCTAGGAGAATACTCTGAAAGATAAGACTGACTCGATGTGCAAGAATAATAAAATAGCGTCATAAAATACAGAAAATTATGAAAATTTATGAAAATTCAGCTTTATTTTCGATATTTGAGAAAGTATTTCGCACATGTTATATGAGAGAAATGAGTTCATTTGTTGAAATTCAATATTCATATTAAATGTAAATAGAAATAAGAACTGAATAAAATTATGATAAAAGTGTCTGAGACTTCGCGATACTTGACCGAAGTTTTTATATAAGTAGTCCTGAATATCGGGCTACCAATTTGTATTTAAATAAAACATTTTTAAATTTCCACGCATATTAGTTTAAAATTATTTCACACAATTGTCTATATTTCATCAGATATTCAATATGTTGATGTTTAAATTTCTGCATTACTTTTATTCTGTTATTTGTCAAGTTTTTAGAAAGTATTGTTTAATTTGCCAGAGAACTCTGCATTCTGTAAACAAACAAACGAACAAAAATTGAATTTTTCATGATAAAGTTAGCATCTTTAACGAATATGCGTTGGTATGTTTACTGAAATTCATACAAACGTAGAATAAAACCAACACAATCATTTTTACAGCGTTTTCTACAGATAGTTTTGAATATTTTTTTACACGCCCAGTAAAAAGTAAAAAAAAAAAAAAAAAATCTGTAAAATTACTAAATTTTTTCTAGGAAACTGGGATTTCTGTAACTTTCATGAAAAATCATGCAGTAGGATACATTTGACGAATAATTTAAATGTCTTTTACAGAAGAAATTCTGTAAAAGACATTTAAATTATAGTAGACACTTTTATAAAGCTACAGATTTTCTGTAGTTTTGCAAGAACAAGATTTTACATTTGTATATTTTTTGTACAGTGTATTTAAAAATTTTTAATAAGCATATAGTCTTTGTGTCTTTATATTTGATGAATGACAGATTTTGTTTTACAGTGTGGGTTTTGCGAATGTTATTTTAATATTAAATTTATCGCATGGCGCCCTATAATTACCCAGGCGACTAAATCTTTATTGAAAAATGCGAAGTTAAGCATGTTCATTGTATCCTTGAAGTTCAAGGAAATTAGTCAAAACTTTCGTCAGATATTTGACAGGCCGTGATCAATCTATAGCGTACGGTCACTGTCCTATAATTTTTGTCATTGAGTACATATAAAATTAAATGATATTATAATTTCTGTCGAATTTAATGAACAATATTGTTTATTATTTAATGTAATTTATCATTTTTGTATTGCACATGACATTTGAAGGCATAATCTTTGATCAAATTTAGAGCATAATAGTATTTTTAATATTTATAGAAATATATTCCAAATTATTATTAATAGATCTATTTGAAACCGATAGGCGAGAACACAAACATTCAATTTTTCTAGTTGACGGTTCAAATTCCAAGATTACTCAAAACTCTTTTCGCATATTAAAAGGAAACTGGTCTCCCTAATCATATCTTGATGAAAACCATTTGAAGTGCCGGTTTTAGTGATTAATTCGTAAGATTACCACAGGGTTTAACTGCTCCTAGTTAACAATGTTTTGGGTGCAGGAAAACATAATAATAAATCTACCGATCAACGACTGAAATTGAAGCTGCAGATGGTTTTCGTCAAGATGTAATTCTCGAAAACTGTATTTTTTAGGTACAATAAGAAATAACTTGACGCAGTATAATATAAATAAATAAATAACAAAGTTTAAAACACCAAAATACTTTATTTCTTTTTGCAAACTAGTTTCGATATCCATAGCATATCGTCATTAGTGCAAAATATGATTGTTCATAATAATTCGGTTACATAATTGCGTTTTCAAAAATTGTCTATCGTGATTCCAATGGCTAATAATCTTAACTATTCAACCCGCTTCTCTTTCCCTGGCTGTTTCTTAAAATTTTCTGTATTTTTATTGGCTCATAAGCTATATCATTAAATACGTATAGCCTGCAAATTCATTTTTTGAGCAATCTTATTTTTCACTGATGATGATGTACTATGGATACCGAAATTAGTTTGCAACAAGAAATCAAATGCGTTGGTGCTTTAAACGTTGTTTTTTATATCGTATTTATTAGTATTTATATATAATACCCTACAAACAAAGTTTTAACAAAACAATACTTTTGAAAGGAAATTTCATATTTTAAATATTAAAAAAATATATGGTTTAAATATTTAAAAGTTTGTTTTAAAATTGTGTCTTTCACTATTTTAGTCAGATATTAAAAATATTTATTTTACGGAGTAAGTTTGACACAGAAAAAAAATTAAGTATTTTATGATGCGTAGTACAATATTCGTGCACATGCAGTCAGATCTATATATTAGTGTTTTCCCCTAGAATTAACAAAATCAAATATGACAATATACGCTCTAATATAATGTATCTGATGCAAATATGGCCAATGAAGGCAATGTGGCCAATCTGCGATATTGTTATTAATTTCAGTGGAATCCAAAAGCTAATGCTTGGATCTATTACCTAGATATCTGAATAACAGAGTGCAGCATCGTGTTGGCCGCAAACCTTGATCATGCGCATAAGGGGGCAGTCATTGTTGATGCGTTGTTAGTTGCGTTGGCACTTTATAAAACTTTATCTGGTAAATTTGTTATTTTTCTTATTCAAACAAAGTATTTGTATTTATTGTTATACATAATATTTTAGCTGGTTTAAAGTCCTATTTAACTGTAACAATGAATTTTAATATCTGAGTATTCAGTCAGAATTACGAACACCTTTTCAAAACTCATCATAATTGGTAATATGCCCATTGGGTATATTACCTGCACGTGTGACACAGTACATTCATATAAATAAATTTCGCAACTTTTTATATTTATCTATTTATGGAAATAATTGGATTAAAAAATTAATGCACTATTAGCATTGAATACCAAAAAAATATACTTCTAAAAATGTGTATTAATACCAAGTAAACACAGAGGAAATCAAATGTAATAATGTTAAAATAAAATACTAAATTTTCTCATTATTGATTGTAAAATCTAAAACAAAAAATGTTTTCTGCAATTTTAGTTTCCCATACGTTAAATATGAATATTTTCATTATATTTCACCTATGACCATATTATATGCATATGGGCATGTTACATTCAACAACTATATTTTTTACAAAAAATTACTGCAAGTTTAAATCTTGATTAATTTAAGTATTTATTTTTTTTTCTTTACTACAAAGACTCTTTTTTTTTTTTTTTTTGGACATTTTTTTTTAAAATCACTTACAACAGTCCTAAAAAATATATTCTTAAGGTGACCATATTACCTACATAAACCTTATATTGAATATGAAAGTGTCTTATAAATTATCAGGAAATTCAATAGACTAAAATACAGTTTTAAAATCTTTTTTTCGCTTCAGATTACGCAAAATGGTACCTGTTATTAAATTTTTATGTTAAAAAATATTTTAGTCCTATGCTCGGAATAACTGCTATCAATAAAAAAAGTATGTATATATGTATCATGTATTTTATCCTTTTAAAATTTATACCTACTTTTCTACATCATATGTACATCAAGAAACGTTGTTATTACATTATTATGTTTGATAACTTTGGAAATTTGTATAAAAAATGACTGAATATATTTTTTATAAATTGTCCGTGTACAAATTTTGTGTTATTATTATTATTATATATATATATTTTTTTTACAACAAAAAGTATAGTTAGTAGAACACTTGCCATGGCAATGCAGAAGGAGCTAATTTTGTTAATATTATTATTATTATTATTATTATTATTATTATTATTATTATTATTATTATTATTATTATTATTATTATTATTATTATTATGTTCAAGGTATTTTACGAATGTCAGGTCATAATTTTGTATTTTGTCTTTTAAATATTTTTAAATTTCACATATACACATACATAGGTATATATATTAATATTCGATATATATATATATATTAGAATATCTAATATATATATGAGATATGTATATTCGATAAGGCTGCATTAAATTTGATATTTATACTTATCAATGTGTATCATATGAATCTAAATATAGTATGACATTTATCAAGCCATACTTTTCAAATTGTATTTTATGATTGTTTGAAAAAATAATTTTAAGCAAAAGTCAATATCAATCAAAAGTCAATATCAATGCCTTGTTTCTAAAACGCCAAACAAAAAAAGTAAATGTATAAAGATATAGATTATTAGTTTTTTGTTACCTGTGTAATGTGAACATTCAATTGAGAAACATTATATAATTCTTCAAAAAAATATTTTTCCTAACAAAGAATAATTATTTGCTGCTTTGTCACTGTTTCAACAGTGAATTTTCTTAATTAAACCTTAATATATTTTAAACTACTTTAAGTAAACTCTTGATAACTATCAGGTAACCAAGAAAGTTATTGCGGTTTTTGAGAACAGCTACTTTTGTTGCGTAGGCGTGGTCATACTGATTCTGATGACGTCATTTATGTACATTTCCTTTAAATTGCAATCAGTAGAGAGTTGTTTAACGAATCTTACGTTTCCATATCAGTTTTGTAGGAAGTACAATCGTTGACAAAGGAGATTTTGAGGCCTATTTTGTTCTACGAGTTCCAATTAGGAAACAAAACTGCGGAGGCCGCTAGAAGAATATGCTCCGTGTTTCGAGACCCTTCAGTAAATAAACGGACCGCTCAAAAGTGGTTCAGCAGATTTTCGTCCGGAGACGAGAGCCTCGAAGACAAGCCCCGTGGAGGTCGTCCATCCATCTTAGAACAAGTCCAGCTGTAAGAGGAAATCCTGATCTAACATGCTAAGAGCTTGCGGGAAGGTTTGGGGTATCTGACGAAACCATCCGATAGCAACTTTATAGCCTTGGGATGTCGTGGAAACTTGATAAGTGGGTTCCTCATGTCCTGTCAGAGGAAAACATGCTCCAACGATTGAACATCTACTTGTCATTGCTGTCGCGCCACAACAAAGCCTCTTTCCTGGACCAGATATTGACATGAGACGAGAAATGGGTAATGTATGATAACCGAAAGAGAAAACATCATTGGTAGATCTCTGGTTCCGTCTCATTGGTTGCTAAACCGGACATCCATCAAAAAAAGATAATGCTGTGTATTTGGTGGGCTAGCGCTGGTATAGTTCACTATGAATTCTTAGAAAGTGAGGAAACAATCACAGCCTAAGTCTACTCGTCGCAGTTCAAAAGGATTTAAGCTTCTTTGCTCGAAAAGCAGCCAGCGCTGGTCAACAGAAGAGGATTTTTTCTCCCCCACGATAACGCCAGACCTCATACAGCAAAAGCGACCAAGGATGTGATAAAAAACATTGGGCTGGGAAGTTTTGCCTCACCCACATTACTCCTTGGACATCATCCCATCGGACTATTACTTGTTTTTGGCCATGGATAATCACCTGCGGGAACAGCAGTTCCAAACCCAAGATGATGTCACAAAAACTATAACCCAGTTTTTGGACTCTAAACCAAAAGATTTTTTCAAAAAGGGTATTTATAGGCTTGTGTCTCTTTTGGAACACGTAATTGAAACCAATGGTTATTATTTTAAATAATAAAATAAGTGTTTGAGATTTTGTGGGTCGTTTTTTATGTCTGATGAAAACCGCATGAACTTTCTTGGTTACCTGATATATATGTTGGTATTTATATAATACTTGGAGAAACTAAATTTCAACAAAATATCATTTTTCAAAGGAAATTTTGCATTTTAAGTAATTAAAAAAAATGTAGATGTTTTTAAATTGTTGTTGTTGTTTCATAATATTTCAGTCAGATAATATAAATATTTGTTTAATCGAATAAGTATGCCAGAGAAAAAAATTCTGCGTTTTATGATGCAGAAAACAATATTCATGCAAATTCCGTCAGATTTACATTTTAGCGTTTTCTCGCAGAATGTAAAAAATTCAAACCTGAAAATGGACGCTGTAATATCTGTTGAATCTGAAAATATGTCTTTTAAAATATCTAGAAATTCAATAGAAGAAAATACAGTTTTAATATTTTTTTTTTTTCAGTTCATGGAAACTGTGATTTGAGAATTATTATGTTTCTATAAAGGAAAACAAATAAAGATCTTAGTCGAATGCTTCAAAAAACTTCCCCATAAAAACCGAAGATCAACCTCATTCATTGCATCTTAAAATAAATAAATAAATGAATAGAAATTAAAAATAAAATAAAAAAACTTACTTTCTACATCGGAATAGCAAGAAACCTTATTATTATTATTATTATTATTATTATTATTATTATTATTATTATTATTATTATTATTATAGTACTATTTTGTATTCTAAAAAATGTAAATAAAATATTTATGATGAAATTTTCTATAAACTTTATGTGCACGTACTTTGTATAAGTTAAGCGTCTTTGCTCTGTAAACAAAGATATAAAATTTATATAATTAATGATAAACTTAACCTTAATGATGACTTGAGCTAAATATATATTTTTTTTTTAGTTATTTCTTTTAAGTTGTAAGATATTTACAGCATGATTAATAACATAATATGTTTCGAAATTAGTACTAATGAAAAAAAGCAATTCAAAATATCAATTTCTTGGGATGATATTTTTTAAATATACGGATGCGTTAAACTCCTATTACATAGCTTTAGTGTGGTGAATTCTGAAGCTGAGTTAGAAGCAACCTTAAGCGAAAATTTTTAAATTGAGTATGTGGTACTAAAGGAATTCGAGAATAAAGCTTGTGAAAGTAAGTATGGTACACATAAGAACATAAATATATATATTGGGAAATTAAAATTTTTCGCCAAAATTAACCTTATACTATATTAATTTCCTTTTAACAATATTCTGTATTTATTGCAACTTATTAAATTAAAATCCTGTTATTAGGTCTTATCTATTAATCTTTATAGAAATGATATAAATTCTTAATTCTTCGTAAAAAGCATTTATTCCAATATGCGTAATTTAAAAAAAAATGGCTCTAAATTAAAAATATTCTTAATTAAACTTTATTCCTTAAAATTACTAATAAAATTAATTTTTTCCTGTTTTTATTAACCCTTTTTTAAGAAAGTCTTATTAAATTTATTCCAAACCATACTTTTTAAAAATATCATTCTTTTTTTGTTTATTTTTTTCGCGTTTGATATTTATTGCTCATCAAAAATTTCCTTTCTTTTTCTTTTTTTTGTTGTTGTTAAATTACCGTCTATAGAATGTTTTTGAAATTTGATTACTTTCAATTATAAATTAGTTAAATAATAATCTTTTAAAATAAAACTATCGTTTGCAAAGGTTCGAATCTGTCGTTATTAATCTTGACACTTGATAATTAATTCTGTTTTACATAAAAGAGTTATGGTTAGAGATTATCGAAAATTCTAGAAGCTTTTTATTACTGGCTTAAGTGAGGAGGCCCAGAGATGATGAATTTTTTTTATTTTCTTTCGATGATTCGGATTTAGACGACTTGCGAAAGCTATTTTTTGATGATGGAATGTCGCTACAGGGAGAGTATTTCCCACTCAGTATGAATATCTTTTAATAAACTTTTTTGGAGCAGCTAATGTGTAATTTTATGAAGCTTCTACATTTATTATTTTACTTTTTTTTTTTTTTTTTTTTTTTTTTTTTTTTTTTTTTTTAAATCTCGCCACGACTCCTGTAATATAAAATGGGGATACTTGCAAATAATATTACTGGCTCTCTATCTCCAAATGTCATATATATATAGTAATCATTATTTTGTACAAGAACAGAAAAAGTGCGTTTAGAATATATTTGGCACATTATTATGACATTGGTGAAGTGAAGCTTGGAAATTTTTATTAACGAAGTTCCTTCAGAACATCGATTTTTACTTAGGAATCATATATATATATAGACCTCTCAGAAACAGATTTCAGTTTAAAAAACTATACACTACATTTCATATTTCTTTCAAAAATTAATTTTAAAAATATTTATATTTTAAAAATTAGTTAGAAAAAAATATAAATATATCAATCATAAACGATAAAATTTTTAATAAGAATCGATTTCCAGAAATTTAAAATACTTGAATCAAAAATTAAATCATATACAGATGCTTGATTATATGTTAAATTGTTATTTCTGCTTATAAACATTTCTAGCGTAATTGAAAAGTGTTTGTGAAATCAGTTTCTCTCTCTATGTGCCTGCATTCCGACTCGTGTAAATGCAATCTGATTGCAATGAAATGGATGCATGCTATTTGGGATTTCTATAATATATTCGGTATTGAAAAATAAGTGTGTAGCATTTCTGGTTTAATTACAGGGCAACTAAAAATAATTCCGTTACATTACAGTCTATGGGGAAAATTGTCGCCAACAAGTAACGCTCGTTTTGTCTTCTCTAAGGGCTGGTGGAGAAAGACTTTATGCCAGCGATATCTGGCTGTTGAAAGCTTTAAAAATTTGCATAGCATCCTTTCTCGTAGATGAAAAAACCTCAACTATTGATTGTAATCTGAACTAATATTTCGTAGTACCCATATAACGTTTTCTCTAATTTTATTGCTATTTCTCTGGCAGAACGGACTCTGTTTAAATCTAAAAAGGGTAACTTTATTTTAACCACTTTAAAGCGAATGAAATTATATTTTGATTATAAAAAAATTCTATCTTCAATAATTTCTAAATTAATAAACTTCCAATTAAAATTAAACGATAAAGATATTTTAAAAATAACAAGAAATCATTTTTAAAAATTTCCTTATATTTGAATACGAAAATACATTTAAAAATTTTAAATTGCTACAACAATCTATTCCTTAGTGGTGCCTTTTCTATTCTGCATCTACTCGTAAGATTTTAGACTTTCAATAAACCTAACTTTTTATCGCATGCTGCACCTTATAAAAATTTTCACTGAATTCATTTCGACTAAAAGGTGGAATATATATCGCTGTTAAAGTTAAATTTATCGAAAGTGCAATAAAATGTATATACGAAATTTAAGATACACTTTTTAAGGAATGTTATAAAAATATTTTTCAAAATAAAAGATCGTAGATGAAAACCATTTTGCTACTTTCTTTGAAATCTATTGTTATTAATTCTATATAAATATTACACATTGGTAGAAAATGCAATTCAGACGTTTAAATCACAAATAATAGCAAAAGTTATTAATAGAATGGGTGAAGGGAAATAAAATATATATTTATAATGTTTCATATAAATTTAAAAAAAATAAAAAAAGCGATTAGTTTGAGAATTGTAAAATGTTATTAATAAAAAAAGCAATTAAAGCTTTTAAAAATATTTTTAAATGTTAACCTTTTAAAATAAAGCAGAAAAATGGTATAAAATTTCGTATTATTGGATATTATTTAGTAAGATAATGTTTATGGTATTTGGAAATATTTTTACTTGCTATATTTTGCATATTTGATGAATGCTTAAAAAATAATAATAAAAATTTATCTTGTGATTAATATAGGTTTTTTTCAATTCATCATTTTATTTTATAAAATTATGCATTTAATTAAAAAAAATTTTTTAAAAACTTAAAGAGAAAATACTTTATGTCATTTTTAACAATAAATCTGCGTTAATGATGTAAAAGTATACTTTCCGACAAAAATTGTAACTAATAACGACAGTAGTTTTATTGAAATTAGAATAATGTATTTTCGTTTATTCTTTGTTCGCATCTTACAATATATATATTTTTCCATTGTATGGATGAAAATAATCTTTATTCAATTCATTTTTTTTTTTTTTTTTTTTTTTTTTTTTTTTTTTTTTTGTACGAAACACCTATACATTTAACGCAAGAATGTTTTCAAAAGTTCGAGAATTTTTTTTTTTTTTCTTTTTTAAAAGTAATAGCTCATTAATAATTGTATATGTACATATATTCTTTTAAAATATTTGTTGAGAAACATTAAATGCTTATAAGAAAACAAAAAACAGTGCATATTTGAAATATTTGACATGAAAGAAATATATTGAAAGAAATAAAAACTGTTTATAATGATGTAAGAAGGAAAATAAATTTATTAATTTATATGTCTTTTTTGTGTGTGTTACTTTTTTGATTTTTTCATTATAACGTCATCTAAATTTTATATGCATTTTAATGAAAGACTTTTAAAATTTAATTCTAAATATGTTTATCACAAATAATAATGTAAATGTTACATTATTACATACTCAACAGGCATTTAACAACTTGTTTCATTTGTAATATAAATATATATAGCTAACGCAAAAGGGTTAAATTCATTTAAAAAAATCAAGTATTTTGATTTAACTATTGTTATTAAAACTGTTGATTTCATCTTTATATTGATTTTTCTCATGTCTAATAGAAACTGCATAATGTGTCAAAATGGAACAAAATCATACTATTAATTTAAAAAAAATTAAAATACCAAGAAATGCGATCAGTTTATAAATGCAATAATCATCATTTCTAGTCTTGGTATTTTTTTTATTGTTGTTGTTAATCAAATTTTATTTATATAAATAACGACCTTAAACATTTTAATTAGAACTGATACTTCAAAGTCGCAGTTAAACAAGAATTTAATTTATACTTTAAAAATGAAAAAAAAAGTAAAATTAAGCATAAACATAAAATGTGCCAAATAATCAATTATTTTGGAAAACACATTTGCACCTCTGAAAACTCAAAAATACAAATATATCGATTTATTGCTAAAAACGTCGCAAATCTATTCGATAAAATAATTGATTATAATTTTTAACACAAATTCACTGTAGCTTAAAAAAATATATCGGATTTAATTATCGATAAAATCTTAATAAATGAACATTTAAATTTTAATTGTAAATTCACATTGAGTAAATAATTAATAATCACATAAAAAACCCCCAAAAGTGTTAAAGTTAATTGCAGGTGCACTCATATAAAACAAAATTATTCGAAATACACTATAAATACTTTAAAATGCATTAAGGGTGTCCGGGGCTCAAGATTTAATCAATCTTCTTATCTCAATTTTTTTTAAATAAAAAATTTGTTATGAAATTTTTTTCTGAAATATATTTTAACGTAATAAAAACAGTAAATGAAAAAAAAAAAAAAATTTTTAAATATATATTTAAAAATAATAATTTTAAAAATTTAAAACACATTCAGTTTTTAATTCTCTGGAAGTTCTTACACGATTTACAAAATTTTTTTCACTTTTGTGCACAGAAAATGTGTCATTTTAAATTGTTTTCAAAAATTTTAAAATATTAATTAAGAATTTCATAAAAAATTTTAAGTAAGCAAATAAAGTTTTTGCATGTGTGAGTTTTGCATTAATTAGCATATTTTTCCAATTATCACTCAAAATTAAAAATCCTGAAGACAATTTGTTGAAAATATAGCATAAAAGCTATGTTAAAAATTTCATACATATATATTGCAAGGAACTTTAGATATATCCTTGTAAAGTTGACAAATCGTGAAAAAATTTATTCGGAGATAAATGAAGTTAAAGTTCTCGTCAGAGGGGAAGTGATGCATCACTTCTCAAGGCAAAATGTGCTATATCTCTGGATCTACGGAGGATAAAGCAGTTTTTTTAAGCCAATAAAAAAATCCAATTTTTGGGGAATTTTTAGCACCGGACTTCCTTAAAAATAATTAAAAATTAATAACGTTTACAGCTATCGCACGGCCGCCATCAGTGATTGTACAATTTTATTACAGCACAATCTCGATTAATCGAGATTTACCGAGCCGATAATGAAGTGTGTAAACGAGCCTTGAAAAACACCACACTTCTTAGTTCATTGTCCGTGATACAGGATCTCGTCGCCAAAAAGCACTCAACTTGTACGGAACATTGCAAACTGAAAAATCAACATCGAACATTGTCTTGTTAGTGATGGCCTTATGATCCTATTGAACACCATGTGCAATGTGTTATCGAGCAGTTATTTCTCCTATATTTGATTTGAGTTTTACTCAAACATCATACTGAAGGTGTTCAAGCATAAACAACTGACCTAAAATATTTGGATCATAGAAGCGATGTTAAGCCAATTGATATTCTGTTGCTTGTAAATTAGCGTAATCCGGCAGCTACCGATAGAAAATGTGGAAGTGTTCAACGAAAGGTAAAAAATTTTTAAAAAATAATGTAAATTTAACAAATTCATGTAATTAATTTTAAAAAATATATTTCCATGTTTTTTTTTTAATGTATCTTTTAATGTTTATCATATTGTAAAAAGTAAAAAAAAAAAACCGTAATGTTACTAAAAGTTTTCTAAGAAACTGGGATTACTAGAACATTTCATGTAACGGCAGCTGCAAAAATTCATGTAACAGATACAGATTTGCACTAAAAATAAAAAAAAACTTGCCAAGGTTACTAAGAATTTTTTAGGAAACTGGGATTCCTAGAATATATTATGTAATTGCAACCCATGTTACAGATAAATTTTTTTTATATAACTATAATTTTAGTACATTCGTTTGTACAGTTACAGATTTCTGTAGCTACAATGATCAATGATTTATGGATTCTACAAGTAAGTAGATTTACATATTTTCTTGTACAGTGTACAGATAAAATGTTAGTAAACATACAGATTTCGGCAATTTTACACTTGTAGGATTACATTTTTTAAGTATAATTAAAAAAAAATTATTTTAAAAAATTTACTACTAGTAGTTAGTTTTCTTTTTTAATTTGTTGAGTTATTAAACAACTTTATGTATGTTTATTTTTATCATTTAAAAAGGTTATTTTGTCTGTAATTCTAAGCGATGTTAAATTCGAGAAAAAAAAAGTTATATACAATTTATATTAACCGAGCTTCCGATATCCGAGTTATCATTGGTCTCAATTAGCTTGCATTATCCAGTTTGCACTGTACTTTCTTTGTGTATACTCAAAAATTGTTGTAAGGAGAATCATATTAATTGAAGAACTCAAAGCAGATAAGATGCTACATAAAGGTACTTAAAATTTCTAACAAAACGAGTTTTCATACATTATGCATAAAAGCTTTCCACTCTGTGGATATCGTATGTTTGTACATCGTTACAATCTATTTATTTATTATCAATTATTTCAATTTATTTTCTGATAATTGCCTCTTAGTAAACATTTGTATGAAAGATAGTTTTCGATATTTAAAAAATTACAACTTATAAGATACAATTGTAATAAATTTAAATATTACTTAGTACTAGGTTGCCATCATAAGAAAATATTTTGAAATAATTACTTAAAAAGATATAGTTTGTAATGACGCACCTTCATACGATATCCATGGTGTTTGAAAAGAACTGTGGCATTATAGATGAAAGTTCGTTTTGGTAGGAATTTGAATTCTGGCATCTTATCTGCCGTAAAACCATTAAATTACAATGATCTCGCCTAGAAGATTCTAAAACAAGCGCAAACACAAAAATAACACCCTTAAAATAGCCACTGATAACGGCCGTGCAAAGGCAACAAACATTTCTGATTTTGAATGGTTTTCTATGTATTTTTAATGTATTTTGAATAAACTTATATTATAAATATTCACCTGTATTAACTTAAATGTCAATTTAAGTTTTATCGGAATAACCTTTAAATGTTGTACTAATACCTAGCATCTGTAAAAAAAAAAAAAAAAAAAAAAAAAAAAAAAAAAAAAAAAAAAAACTCAGACATTGAACAAATGACTTTGAGGTAAAATCATTATGTTATATACATACTAGCTAAGTTGCCCGACTTTTCCCGGCACCGTGATGTTATTCAGTTTTCAAATGTCTAATCTTTTTTTTTTAAATGACGATTAAATGGAACTCAAATTTGTGATATTTTATATCTTTTAGTCCATTTTGTTAGAATTTATATTTTTAAATGAAAATATAGCGAAAAGATGTTTATTTGAAAGCGTATGCTATTTGGTATTTTATTTTCTATATAATTGGACTTTGGAATCTATGATTACTGAAAGCGAATGACGGAACACTCAGGTTTTCATCGATTTTGTAAAAGGATTCACGCATTTTCTTTAGTAAAAAAATAATTCTATTCATCAAAATGTTTAAATTTTTTTCTTAGTGATGTAAATCTAATTTATTTAAATGCTCTAAAAGATTTTGTTAAAATACGCATAATTTGTTAATTTAAGCGTATAAAAAATATACTCTCGATGAGCCGAAATGTGATTCGTATTTTCTGGACACTGAAAGAGTTAAATCTAATATTTTTTCAAACCGATTGCAGCAAAAATTATAAGAATATATTTTGTTTTGTCGGTGCCTAAAGAATGTCGCCCTGCCGAGAAAAATCCGAAATGCAGTTATCTGTCTTTTATTGATTTTGTTAAATTTTTGCAAATTATATATATATATATATATATATATATATATATGTGTGTGTGTGTGTGTGTGTGTGTATTTCTGCAGTTTTCATTTCAGTTTTTGCATTTTGGAGCATTATTATTGATTGACAACCTATACAAATATAACAAATTATTTTCCGCTATATGCTATTGTATTTTGTTTTTGAGTATTTTCTCGAATTAGATTCCTAGTGGTCAAATGAAAGTAATATAGAGAAAACGATAAAAGAAAATAATATATTTTTTATGCAAATTAATGAATTTATATTTTCTTTATACCTGTGATAAATGCTTAAAAAAGAATATTTTTTTTGACAAGTCCAAATGAACCTTATATTTTAAAGTAGAAATAAGGACATCGTTATTATGTTGGAAATTTTATGTTTTGTATTAAAAATAATACAATGTTCCTATTTGGGTACATTAGCGTTTAAACGGTTAAATACTCATTTCTTTTTTTCTCCTTTCTTCTGCCTTTTCAAGAATTAGATTCGAGAAAATTTTCGACTTCGCTGTTTGACTGATTTACACATTTTAGGGATTAGAGATTCTGAAAAAAATGTTTTTTATAAAATGTCTGATTGTGAGTCCGTGACTCTTTTTTTTTCTATCTGATTGCCTGTGACACAAAATTTTGTGGCGGCTATAGCTCAAGAGCTAATACTCGGAATTTAAATAAAAATGAATATTCGGGTAGTACTTAAAATATATATTGCTGATGATTAGTTTTTTGTGTAAATCACCCAAAAGCTTGCACTGCAAGGCAGCATTTCCCCCGATTTCTATAAAAGTTCTGTTTCAAGAACTAATGACGGATTTTCATGAAACTTAGATTCAGTTAATCCCTAATTAAAATTGGTACTGATTACATTTTAGTGAAATCTACCGACAAGAAGTATTGCTATGCTACATACGATATGATTTCCACAATTTCTTTAGCTCAAAAATTAATGCATGAATTTCCATTGAATTTGTCTTTTTGTTAGACGTTAACACACTTTTTTCCTGGTTAGGTTTTGGTGTTAATCGCATAATAGGTGGTATTGCTGAGCTGATTTTTTGCAATAACTCTACCTCAGAAACTAATGCATGGATTTTCATCAAACTTCAGATTCAATTAAATGTTGATATAAGTTGTGCCTAATTAAGTTTTAATATAAATCGCCCAAAAGGTTACGTTGCTGTGTGGAATTTTGCAAGACTTACACGATTTTTTCAATAGAAATAATGCACTGAATTTCATACTCTTAGAATTCTCCTGATGGATATGCCATTTATTTTGGCACCACGGTGGCGAATTTTAATGTGTTAATGTATATGAGATAGAAGAAAGTTTTGCGATTACCGCATCTGACTATGTTCAGTTTTAGGACGTATCATGATAAAATTCTTAAATAAATGTAATTGATCCATAACTAGACTATTTTTTGTCATCAAAATAAAACATAACTATTTTTTTACAGATATTGGCAGCATATGTCAAAAAATATAATAATATAAATTTTCAGGGAGACAAAGTTACGAAATTAGTAAACATTTTCAACAATAAATGGCGCTGCAGTCGGAAAAAATCTATAATACGATATTTTCCACATATCCGCCATACGCAGCAATAATATAACAACAATAAAATCGCCTGCAGAGCTATCTGTTGCTGAAGATTGTAACTAATTTCGAAAGTTTATCTGCCTCAAAAATTACTGTTGTCCCAAGCATATTGCAACAAACATTGTATTTCTATCGCTGAACGTTTAATTTTTATTGATTTTTAAATATACCGGTCATTTTTGAAACACCCTGTAAATTTGAGTATTATTTTTTTAATGTAAACATATGGTATAGGACCATTGATTTTCTTCAATAACATATTTTTTTCATAACAATTTTATCACATGAATTCTTAAAATGCCAGTTCTGGTATAAAATTTAGAATAACAGTACTGTAAAATTCGTTATTGTATAAAACATTCCTTACTATATTTAATTGGAGTTATTTCTGAAATATATCGAAAATACTTTTAGGTTGTTATGTATAGATGCCTATTATTTTTAATGGAAATATCTTTATTTGAAGTATGGATTTACTCACCACACGAACATATTAAGCTCTACATTTATTCCACCATACAAATTGTTGTGACGGTCGAAACAAACATTTTTTCGAGTTTATTGGATGTAATAAACTGCTTAATTTCTCAATTATAGCATTACGAAAACAATGATTAAAATTTATCCAGACAGATGTACTTTAGAGTTACAGTTATTTTTTTATTAATAAGCAAAAACGGAAAATTTAACGAAAGAATAAATATTAATAATTATGAAATTTCAAATTTAATACGTAAACTAAAATTTCTAAATACAGTGTTAGGTTCGATATCATTTAGAAAATGGGAATTGTAAAAAGATTATAAATAAAAAGTAACATTTTATACCAAAAATATTGATACATTGAATGTGTGATTGGTTATTTATTCCAGACTTTAAACGAATATTATATTATAATATATAAATAAAACTTCGTGAATAGGTATACTGTAAATTATAGATATTTTAATGGTTTTGATACGCTATATTAATTTTACTTCATTTATAATTTCCATTATATAATTTAAAAGTTTAATTAAGGTACCCTGGGGTAATAACGCCACGTTAAGGTTCTACCAATTTTCCGGCTTAGTTTTAGATTGTATTTTTCAAACAAATATAGGATCTGATACAGCAACTCATTGACTATCTATATAAAATAAAATAATTGAACAGATATGTATTCATAAAATGTAATGGCGTTTTTTCTTGACCAATGCTATTTGGCGTTAATACCCACCTATATGGGTAATAACGCCATGCAAACAAAACTATAAAATAAGATGGAATAATGGCATGTAGATTAGGGTGGATCGATTGTCTATGGCGAAAAAAAAATTACGATTCATCAAAATCTACCTATGCGGAAAAGATGTTACATTGTATGGAGATTAAGGGAAAAATAATAAAAAAAATTAATTTTAAAATTTAATACTGCCACAAAAGGGTTGAATTTTCGAAAAAAAATTGAAAAAAGACCGAATTTTGGTTAGGTTATTTTTGTCAAAAACTAATTATTTTAATAATTTTTAAAATCCAACAATGCGGAAAATATGTCATATCGTATGGAGGTTATGTAAAAAATAATAATAAGTAATAAATTCAAAATTTAATACTGCCACAAAAAAGTTGAAAATTCGATAAAATATTGCAAAAAATGGAAAAAGATCTAATTTTGGTTAGATTTATTTTTGACGCAAAATAATCATTTTAATATCAATCAAAACCTACCTTTGCGTAAGAAATATTATATTGCATGCATATTAAGTAAAAAAAAAATAATAAAACTAATTTCGAAATTTAATACTCCTGCAAGTGATTTACAGTTTCGAAAAACTGGCAGTTCCAGTTTTTCAACTAGACTTTGTCTGCTTGCATTGTGTAGCGTAGTGTACCTTAAATATCACTGTACCATGGCGTTGTTAAAAAAAATAAGAAGAGAGAGACAGATATGAATTACACCCTATTTGGGTCTAGCTTTGATATGCCAGTAAATATGCTCCCTATTACAAAAAGTTATAAAATTTACATATTGGTATTTAAAAAATAACCGAAGAAAGGAATCGGTCGACATCTATTTATTTCCTGACAATTGAAGCAAGCTTATTAGCAACTGAAGAAGTTACTAATAAGTTACTAGTGACCCGTAAATGAGATTCAATCTCAATAACTTACCACAGCAGAATTTTAAGAAAAATTAAACTGTTTAACGACAAATATTGCGCTCTTCTTAATTTTTGTAAAAAGAAATAAGATACTGAAAGCTACTACAGTCTTTTGGACCATTTCCGAAAATACTGCCTATTTTTTTCAGTTCAATAGATATGAATATGAATATTGAGTGTAAACTAAACCGACGTATTGAGAGCAAACTCACTTTTTTGCATCATCAGCTATCAATAAAAAGCCAAACTGCTGCCGAGCTAGGTGTCACATCATCAGAATATTGGACAGTTTGTGCACTTCCGACCAAGCAGGTGCTGCCATCGTGTCTGGTGAAACTTCAAAATGTGGGCATTATTTCACAAAACTATGAATCGAATGCTACTGACAGAAAAAATTCGGCATGACAAAACAAACCAAAGACCACTCCATCGTTTTAGTCATTCTCTTTAGTCATTTGTAAAAGATTATGATCATGGCCATTTTCTTTAAACTTTGATGGATGTAAAGACAGACTACATCACTAGAAAACAACAGAAGAAAAATCATAATAGAAGCAGACTTGAGCTTGAAAAAAGAACTGGGTTCCGAATACATCGGTCACATATATATAAATTCTGGGAGATTACCAAACAATTTGAAAACACGACGTACATTTTTTTGTCATGTAATAACAATAATATACATGTAACAAAGATGGTTGCGATCAGTTGTGACGGAATATCTGTTTATATAGATGTTAAAGAATGTGTTGTTCGAAATATGGAACTGATCTTCAAGCGATCTACAATGGTTTTTGTGCTAGTTACACACCAATGAGGTTCCACTATGTCATCTTTTTGCAGCGTGGATGGAACCGCGGCTTGGCACAAATGTTTCACTGGTGAAATAGAAAGATTATTCGCAGCATGTTAGAAGCTTTTTGTATTTTCATTTATGTCAGTATATGAATTCTAAAAGTGCGCGAGTGAAAACAAACGGTCTGCTGTAATCCTAATCATTACATTAAAAAATATCTATATTTTCTATTTACCAGCTTTTTGACCTTTTGAGACGGATTGCATAGATTTAATTAAATAGGAAAATGTGTCGAACATTCACCAACTGAGGGATTTAATAACGACATTGATTCCAGAATCAATGTCGTTAGACCAGAACGAATGATTTCAGAAGCAATATGTAAATCCAGCAATCATTCCAGTGGCAATAACATCTACTATCAATAATATCTATTCACGGAACGCTCATTCTACAAAACTAATAATCAAAAGAATCACGGAAGTATTTCTGCTGTGTATGGACCATATTATATAAGTGACGGTTTTATAAAAATCAAATTAAATTACAAAATCTCATGCCGATTTTCAATACCGAACGCCATTATCGCCAATTGCAATGTTGACGATTTTTCTTGATTTAATACTAATGAAGCTGTTAATTAAGAAAGTAAAGTTTTTATCTTGTAATCAATCAAATATCCCCTCATTGCAATAAATGTTAAAAATGTCTAAAATTCATATTTTATTTTACAAAAAAAAAGTTGATTTTTTACAGTAAAAACGTTCAAATACATAAATTTGAGCCACATTGCGGCAGATTTAAATTTTGAAATTAATTTTTTGAATTATTTTTCTCATACTCAGCATATAATATAACATATTTTACGCATAGGTAAGTTTTGGATAATTTTTTAAACTATTATTTTCAATCAAAAATAATCTAGCCAAAATTAGGTCTTTTTTCACTTTTTTTCGAAATTCAACCTCATTGTGGCAGTATTAAATTTTAAAATTAATTTTTTAAATTATTTTTCCCTTAATCTCCATCCAAGAGAACATCTTTTCCGCATCGGTAGGTTTTGACACGGTGAAAAAAATTTTTTCGATCCACCCTAATGTAGATTGCCCAATTCTAAAAATACAAACTCTACAGCTCTAGAAATTGACAAATTGCAATCTAAGCTATTCAAAATGTACAATTTTTTTGTGACTCTGAAAGAAAAAGAAAGCTGTGGTGGTGGCGGGGGGAGGAGGCAAAAGAATATCAGATTCTAAGCTACGTTTTGCTTAAAAATGACCATTTAAATAGAATTATTAGAAACATTGCACGGATTATTTGAATCAGTATTTATATTCCTATGTATGCATTCTATGCGTTAGAAAATATTGATTTTTTTTGTGAAGTGAAAGAAAAAGGAGTGAGGGGGAGCTTCAACAGAATTTAACACTCTGTGTCTCTGCTTAAAAAGTCGCGCTTAAATATGATTATAAGAAATATTGCATGGTTTTAACCATTCATAATGTAATATTTTAATCATGTGAAGTTTTATAATAACTAGAGTTCTATGTAATAAATATTTTTGTTAAACCTTAACTGCTGTTGGCATCTCACATACCGCTCAAGTTTTTCAAGTTTCAGAGTTTAACTTGCAATTTTTAGTTTAACTATAGATACCGGGAAAATTTTGTTTCATTTGGAGTCCTGTATATAGTCCTGTATATAAGGTTCAATACAAAAATCGTATTCTAAAAGTTAATTTAACATTTTATTCATCGTTAGATTAAGCGGTCTGACAGGTCGCTCACTGTAAGTTATGCGACAATTTTTGTCACAGCAGTTAAGGGTTAATACTATTAGAGTAATCTAGTAAATAGTTTTTAACCCATATCTCCACACTAATGCTGATTCTCCAAACCTACAGTTAAATTGTCGACGTTTTAAAGAGCATGCTTTAATAAGTTTTTAATAAATTGAATAAAATTTTTGATTAAAAAATATTATCCCAAAGAGATCTCTTATTCAATTTTATACATAATTCATATGGTTATATATCATTATCTCTATATTAGCAACAAAATTAACTTTTAACTGCTGTTAGCAATCTGACTGAACACTGTACCCCCCCCTCCCCCCCCCGCCGAAAAAAAATAGCGTTTAACTTGTATTTTCCAGTTTAACTATAGTTACAACTGAAATTCTCTTTAGTTTGGCGTTCTCGTAATATTGTTAGAAATATTTGAATAGATTAAATTTAATTAGAATTAATTCTGTACAAAAAGTTTAGCGCAGGAACAGTATTCTATGATTTTTAATCATGGATCGCATTTTAACCTTTAACTAATGTTACCGGTCTCGTAGACCACTATTTTTCTTTTATTTTTTCAGTTTAACTTGTAATTTTCAGTTTAACTGTAATCACTACCGAAATTTTGTTTCATTTGGAATTTTAGTACTATCACCAAAGACTAAATAGGTGAATATTAAGTATAATACTCTTGTATAAAAAGTTTAGTACAAAAACACAATCCTATGAGTTATTCCCGCCTTTTATACATCTTTCAATTTTGTGGTCTCACAAACCGCATCACATTCATACGTTACAATTTCTGTCACATCAGTTAAAGGTTAAATTTATAAAATTTTGAAAAACCGAACGCTGAGAAAGCGGACAGTTAAAATTTCGAACTCAATTGAAAAATTCAGTGGAAATTTAATAGAAACCTGATTTTGAAGATGTTCGAATTTGAATCTCGAAAACATTTTGATATAGTTTAATTTACAAGAGTTAAAAATTATTTTTTACATTAGTAAAAAAAAAAAAAATAATATAATAAAAAATAAAATAGAGAGATTATTTTTAAGTATTGGGCACCCCCCCCCTTAATCTTACCATTTCAACAATGATGTTAATGCTGTCCCATGTTAATATATAAACCCCCTTCGGATATAGTTCGGCCACGGTTGGGAATCAACTGGGTAATAACACCAATCCCTGGCGTTATTACCCCGGGATACTTATTGCGCAGTAAATCCTAAATAACATATTATCTCGAGAAGATATCCAAAATCTTCTACAACAATTTGAAAGTACCTGAAATATGCTACAAATTTATGTAATAAACAAAGTATTTCTGGATAAAAAATATAATCTTCAGATCAAAAACCTTATCTCGCAAATTTTAGATCAAGCGTTAATTTTAGTTGCTTGTAAAAACAATAAGACCTAAAAATGAAACAAATTAACTTGAAGCTGTTTTTTGCGATTTATATGACTCAAAACCCTTCTGTACAGAGCACATGGGTGTCATTTACCTGATTATTTCATAATTATGCAAAATATAATCACTTGGCGTTATTACCCCGACTGGCGTTAAAACCCCAGGGTACCTTATTTTATATTCAGAAATCTGCAACTTGTAATAAAAAAAACCCGGAAAATTTTGACATTGTTTTTATAAAAACTTTAATTTCTCTACGAGTATACATGCTATTCGCATAGAAATGTAGACAGTTTGTTACAATAAGCCACTTAATCAAAATCTACACTTTGAACGCTTTTGCGACAATAGTTTTGACAGGTTCATCCAAGCGATATTCCTTATTTTCAATTTGTTAACGATCCCCTATATGAGTTTGGGGAAAATTCGGATTGACGAAGATTCGGATTCTACGGACGAAAATACCTAACTTTTGTATTTGATGTTTTTTTTCGAATCCTCGTTTATCACGGTGTAATGGAGCATATAAAATCGATACATATTTCAGCTTTTCCAACGGGATTTTCCCTAATCGGAACTGATTGGGCAGAATTTTTGACGTCAAATCCCTCGTCTTTTGCAGGAATAGCGTTTCCAGAAAATCACCCGTGGCGATTATTTCGATAGTGCTACACGGTTAAAAATTTGACCCATTTGCTCCAGCGTCACTCCACAGCTTTTATAGAATAACTCTTTTATGACCAATGAGAATGCTCCATATCCATGTAAAGTAACCGTTTTCTATAAAAGCGGTGGAGTGACGCTGTAGCAAATGAGTCAAATTTTTTACAGTGCATAGGGTTTTTATGCTTTTCACTAGAAAAATTCACTGAAATATATTAATTTAGTTTTCTATTTGGATTTTTTCTTTTATCCAGTAAATGATGGCCGACCCAGTGGCGTGGTTGGTAGCGTCAGCTGCTCCCACACCGCTGGTCCCTAGTTCGAGTCCAGCTAGCGGCATGGGTGTCGGTGTTGTCCTTGCGATGTGTATTAAAATGTATGTACTGGATTTTCTGTAATAATAAAGTGTTCTGTATTTGTTTCTGTGTATTCTGGATCATTCGAGGGAACAGCCATTGTAGCTATAGACCTCAAAGCACTGTTCACTCAAACACAAACACAAAGTAAATGATTTCTAAAATACGACCTACTTGTTTTGATGTTCTAATGTGTAAATATGAACTTCCCCTCCCGAATAGAAAAAGTATATCTTCAGCTTTGGGGGGAGGGGCGGAGTATGTAAATATTCTGCGTTTCGATGAGTTCTGCTTTTTTTTTAATCATTTAATTCAGGGGGGCAAATGGGCGTGCATGAAGATTTTTAAATAATTTTTACAATGTATAATAAAATGTAAGGCAAACAGACCTGCGTGTTACGATCTTTTATCATATAAATATGCACCTCCCCTAAGAATTAGAAAAACAATAATTTCATAATTTGAGGGTGGGATGTGTGTATGTTATGCGTTTCCATATATTCTGTTGTTTTTAAAAAAAACATCTAATATGCTGATGTGGGTGTATGTTTTTATTATTATTATTATTATTACAGAAAAAATATAGGACAAAATATTAAGAAATAAAGTTATAAAACATTTTTTAGCTGTGCAACGGCTGAAGAAGTATCGTAAATTCATTATACTTACGGAACCCGTTATTTTCCAAGTGAAATATTAGTATTTTCTTTATAAAATAAATAAAGCTACTATAAACATTCGTTATTTTGCCTTCTTTAGCAAGTGATTTTCAATAAGAAAATATTCGTCGTTTGCATTTCTTATTGAAATGAAATTGAAATGCAATCTTATTGAAATTATTTCCTATTCTAGAAATTGCAGGATCTTTAAGAACCCTGAAATTTTAGTTTGGGGGAGGGATTATACGTTTTCATAATTGATTAATTACTGCAACAACAAATCAATAAGAAAATATTCGTCGTTTGCATTTCTTATTGAAATGAAATTGAAATGCAATCTTATTGAAATTATTTCCTATTCTAGAAATTGCAGGATCTTTAAGAACCCTGAAATTTTAGTTTGGGGGAGGGATTATACGTTTTCATAATTGATTAATTACTGCAACAACAAAATAATAGGGCAGGGAATTTTTTGACAATTTTTGTTGTTATATCATGATTTTTTGTTAATTATTATATATTTTGTTCAATTTAAAATTGTTTTTCATAAATTTAACCGCTTAACTACCGCATAAATTTCTGGCAAAAATTCTCAAATAATGTCTAATTTAGCATATCTTTTACAAAATTTTTAATCTTTTAAGACGGGTTAATTCAAAGAGAAACTTTTGCCTTATTGAATCAGAAAAATGCTCGGATTAAATAATTCAATATTTAAAATTAAATTTTACTGGAGAGATAAATAAATTATGATTCAAGCATGGATGCCCGGCAAATCATGATAGGAAAAATTACGGTTAACATGCCAAATTTCATTTTTCTAGGCCTTTCAGTATCACAAAATTGCATTTTTAGAAAGTTTTTTTTTCCTGCGCCCCCCTTCAGTTCGTGGTATGGACATAAGAGATAGTCTATATTTGATTCGGGGGGAACACCATCCTTTTAGTATCATTGCTTTTGAAATCAGTTCGGTAGTTCCGCAGATTTTCCTCAACAAATAAAGTAATTTTACCTCTTTATAATATAGGTATAGTTATAGATTACTAATGCATTGCATTTATTAAAATTATTTATAATTGGTTAATATTTATAATTGATTGAAAGGATAAAATAAAAGCACAAATGGAAAAATAAATTAATATATTTCTATTAATTTCTATGGCAGAAGCATATAAAACACTTTCCTTATCAAAACAACCGTTATTAATTATTTTCAACAAACATGTGTCCGCTAATGCAACTACTTTTCTGAAGAAAGCTCTGGCCTATCAAATTTTGTGTTGGTAAAATCTGTTTGAGAAAATAAAATATGTATCTGATGTATTTTGTTCGATTACAATCGCGATCTTCGAAAATCCGAAAAAAAAAGGTTTAAAAACAATCATAATTTATTTATCTCACCAGTAAAATTTAATATTGTATTATTTAATCCGAGCATTTCTCTGATTCAATTAGGCAAAAATTTCTCTTTGAAATAACAGGTGATAAAAGATTAAAAATTCCGTAAAAGATATGTTAAATTAGGCATTATTTGAAAATTTTTACCAGAAATATTGGTCCTTTACGCAGTTAAATTTATGGATGGAACAAAATACATATTAATTTACAAAAAATCATGATATATCAACAAAAATTGTCTAAAAATTCCCTGCCTTATTATTTTGTTCTTGCAGTAATTAATTAATTATGAAAACCTATAATCCCCCCCCCCAAACTAAAATTTCCTAAAGGGAGTTCCTAAGGATCCTGGAGTTTCTAGAATAGGAAATAATTTCACTAAGATTGCTTTTCAATTTCATTTCAATAAGAAATACTAAGTACGAATATTTTCTTATTTAAAATCACTTGTTAAAGAAGGCAAAATTACGAGTGTTTATAGAAGCTTTATTTATTTTATAAAGAAAATACTGATATTTCACTTGGAAAATAACGAGTGCTCTAGGACTCAAGTACCACGAATTTACAATAGTAAGTACCACGAATTTACTATACTTCTTGATCGTTGCACAGTCAGCACAATGTTTTATAACTTTATTTTTTAATATTTTGTCCTATATTTTTCTGATTAATAATTTAAAAAAAACATACCCTCACATCAGCGTATTAGATGATTTTTTTTTAAAACAACAGAATCCATTGAAAAGCATAATATACACACATCCCGCCGTCAAATAATGAAAATTACCCTTTTTCTATTTCTTAGAGGAGGTACATATTTATACGTTAAAAGATCGAAACACGCAGATCAATTTGCCTTACATGTTAATTTATATAGTAGAGAGTATTTAAAAAACTCCATGCACGCTCATCCGCCCCACTGAAATAAATGATAAAAAAAAGAAAAAAAGAAAGAAAAAGAAAAGAAGGCAGAAATTATCGAAACGCAAAATATTTACATACCCCGCCCCTAAAAACTGAAGATATACTTTTTCTATTCAGGGAGGGAGGTTCTTATTTACACATTTAAACATCAAAACAAGTAGGTCGTATTTTAGAAACCATTTACTGGATAAAATAAAAATCCAAATAGAAAACTAAATTAATATATTTCAATGAATTTTTCTAGAGAAAAATATAAAAAATCCTATACACTGTAGAAATTTTCACTCATTTGCTACAGCGTCACTCCACTGCTTTTATAGAAAACGGTTACTTTACTATGTTATGGAACATTCTCATTGGCCAGGAAAGAGATATTATTCTATAAAAGCTGTGGTTGAATCTACAGCAAATGGGTCAAATATTTAACTGTGTAGTACTATCGAAATAATCGGCAGGGGTGATTTTCAGGAAACGCTATTCTTGCAAAAGACGAGGAATTTGATGTAAAAAATTCTCCCCAATTAGTTTCGATTAGGGAAAATCCCGTTGGAAAAGCCGAAATATGTATCGATTTAATACGCTCGATTACACCGTGATAAATGAGGATTCGAAATAAACATCAAATACAAAAGTTACGTATTTTTATCCGTTGAATCCGAATCTGCAATAAAAAATGGGGGTTATAATTTAAGATTTCAAAGTTGGACCCCCTCTGACCCCCAGGGGGTCGGTTGCGAAGGTCAAATTTGGTATCAATGAGTAACTTATTTAAAAATATTTAACAGGTATATTTACGTTTTTTAATCTCATATGTATTTTCCGAGTTATTCGACCGTTTCCAGACTTTTCGGACACCCTGTATAACAAAATGTTTAAAATTGCTAATGACTGGCCATATATTTTTTAAATAGCAATTTAACATTAGTAAGTATTTTCATTTATTTAATTAACTCAATTTCTTTTAATTTTGACGTATACCACATTTATTATCTCGATTCTTCATATTTGAATCCAATAATCGAAATTAAGCGCACAAGACAGAGTGTACAAGTGTTTATTTCAACAATACTCTTTTTTAAAATAGGAATATATTTATTCTAATATTATTTAATCACAATATTAGAAAGAATCTCTTAAAAATCAATTTTAAGGAATATCATTGGGGAATAAAATTCTCGGACGTTTAACACACATAAATGTTTGAATTTTTGTATTAGAAAACCTATTTTCTTCTTTTTCTTTAAATAAAAACTCTTATTTCTAATTAAAAATATCCTTTTATTGTTGAAACTTTTTCTGCTATCTCTGGTTTTCAATTAAATAAATTAAAAAATAAAAATAACCCATGCATACCTAAAATAAAATTGTCTTTTTAAAAGACAAATATTACTGATATTTATAATTTTTCAAAACTCCTCTGTTACTACAGAATTTTTTACCTGTTTTATAACTCTTAACAATAAAATATACATGTAAATTCTAAAGAATTTTGTGATACTTGGAATGAAAAAGAAATTGTGAAATTAATTTTAAGAAATAAATTTAAAGGAAAATTTATTCGAAAAACTTCAATTCTTGGAAGATGGGATGAAAACAAAACATCATCTGGGAATAAGAAATACTGTAAGCTCTAGGACTCAATATCATATCATATCTATTCGTTTAAGAATATTTTCTTTAAAAAAAAACTGAAATCTAACGTCAGTCTAAAAAGTAATTTTTATTTGTATAAATTTATTTATTAATATAAAGTTCATGTTTACTCACGTTTTCAGATCATGCATAATTTCAAAATTATAGAATGATTATAAAACATTTTTTTTTTTAACAAAGCCAAAATAAATTAAAAAAATATATTTAATTTTTTTCTAGAAATGCATAAGTTTTAAAAAAATTTGTATAAAAGGGTACCATTGGATGACAGTTTAGACAGGGTGTCCAGTAAATTAGATACTAATTTCAAAATTGAATTTCTGAGAAACAAAGATCGATAGAATTATGCAGCAAATGGGTTGTGTATTGGGTTAGCTGTGAAAATAATATATAAACATTTTGAACGGTGAATATTTTGAAATGGTTATGTTCTGATAGCAAAGAATGCTTGATTTGGCATTTTTCTTGTTTTAGACTGCTTGCAGAGAGCAAGTCTTTTGACTTTCAGTGCCATATTTTAACGATTTTTGAAATTAAATTTTTGAAATTTGCGAAATTCCAAAATTTTAGTTCAAAAAATCATTAAAATATGGCACTGTACATCAGGAAAACTCGTTCTTTGCAAGCAATCTAAAACAAGAAAAATTCCAAGTCCAGTCTTCTTTACAATCAGAACAAAATCCTTTCAAAATATACACCGATCGAAACTTCAGCATAACAATTTTACAGATTTTCTAATAAACGAACTGTTTACCGCATAATTCTATCGATCTTTGTTTTTGAGAAATTAAATTTTGAAATTGGGATCTTATTTACTGCACATTACTTAATCTAATATTCGATAATATATTATATTTAAAAATAGTTATTTTTTACTTATACTTTTATTTTATGATTTTTTTGTATGCATAATTTAACGAACTTCAGTTATATTTTGAAATTTTAAAAGAAAGCAACATTTCTATCGAAAGCTTACTATTTCATATAAAAGTCCATTTCAAAAATTCCATTTAATTCTCATTTTAGAATTACGTTAAATTTGAAAAAAAAAAAAAACAGAAAAGGCTGAAATGTTTTTAGGGAAACAATTATTTAAAAAAATTGCATTAATAAATCAACAGCCTAAATATTAGTGCAACAGAATTTTTTTAGTTTTTATACCATTTTTTCATAAATATATCACATCTATTTAAGATGAAAAAGACCTTTTGTAAAACAACTTATGTTATGCAGCTCGGAGTGTGAAATACTAAGTACACAAAATGCTGCTATTTTTTTGTTATAGAATGCAAAATAAATAAATAAATAAATAAATAAACTGGCTAGAAAACAGCATAAATTTTACATTGTTAATTTATGAAATCTTCATTAAATATATATATATGTTCATTACTTTTATTTTGAATTAATATGTATTATTAAAGTTTCTTACTTTTGCTTCAATTTCACTGCAATTAAAGTTTTTTAAAAAGATTATTATTGAACCTTTGATAGTATAATTTTAATAATGTTTTTAACTTTTTTACTGTCGAACAAAAATCAATAAATATTTTGCCACCAAAAACGAGATAAAATAATTAAATTTCAAACCATAAATGTGAATTATGTTTTTAAAGGAAGCTTTTTATGTGTCGTAATTAATATTGGTTCCGGTAAAAATATTTGTTTTTTCATATTGTATTATCAAAGTTTAAATATGATTAAATTTATGTTACTTATTTCAAACATGTTTTAAACATATTTATTTCATTGGAAGTTTAAAACAGATGTTTTATTTTTTAAAGTGAGATAAATATTGAAAAAAAAACTCCTTTCTGTGTGGATTTTTAAACATATGTTTTACAGAAATAAATATTCATTCTTAGTTAAAATGACGTCAATATCAATTGCAAATACAAATTAACTCCTTTAAAAATTTTTATTTAATACAAACAAAGTAATATTTGCCATCAGCTTGGTTTTAAATGCAGATATAACAGAGAAACAAAATTATACTTATTTATAAAAAAAATAATGATTATATATTTTAAATAAGGTACCCTGGGGTAATAACGCCAGGCAGGGTAATAAAGCCAAGTGCTTATATTTTGCATAATTATGAAATAATCAGGTAAATGACACCCATGTGCTCTGTGCAGAAGGGTTTTGAGTCATATAAATCGCAAAAAACAGCTTCAATTTAATTTGTTTCATTTTTAGGTCTTATTGTTTTTACAAGCAACTAAAATTAACGCTTGATCTAAAATTTGCGAGATAAGGTTTTTGATCTGAAGACTATATTTTTTATCCAGAAATACTTTGTTTATTACATAAATTTGTAGGGTATTTCATGTACTTTCAAATTGTTGTAGAAGATTTTGGATATCTTCTCGAGATAATTTGTAATTTAGGATTTACTGCGCAATAAGTATCCCGGGGTAATAACGCCAGGGATTGGTGTTATTACCCCGTTGATTCCGAACCGTGGCCGAACTATATCCGAAGGGGGTTTATATATTAACATGGGACAGCATTAACATCATTGTTGAAATGGTAAGATTAAAGGGGGGGGTGCCCAATACTTAAAAATATTCTCTCTATTTTATTTTTTATTATATTATTATTATTTTTTTTTACTAATGTAAAAAATAATTTTTATCTCTTGTTAATTAAACTATATCAAAATGTTTTCGAGATTCAAATTCGAACATCTTCAAAATCAGGTTTCTATTAAATTTCCACTGGATTGTTTAATTGAGTTCGAAATTTTAACTGTCCGCTTTCTCAGCGTTCGGTTTTTCAAAACTTTATAAATTTAACCTTTAACTGATGTGACAGAAATTATAACGTATGAATGTGATGCGGTTTGTGAGACCACAAAATTGAAAGATGTATAAAAGGCGGGAATAACTCATAGGATTGTGTTTTTGTACTAAACTTTTTATACAAGAGTATTATACTTAATATTCACCTATTTAGTCTCTGGTGATAGTACTAAAATTCCAAATGAAACAAAATTTCGGTAGTGTTTACAGTTAAACTGAAAATTACAAGTTAAACTAAAAAATTAAAAGAAAAATGTTGGTCTACGAGACCGGTAACATTAGTTAAAAGTTAAAATGCGATCCATGATTAAAAATCATAGAATACTGTTCCTGCGCTAAACTTTTTGTCTGCTAATTTTGAAAATTATATGCCTGAAAATTTACTGTTGTCCCAAACATATTGCAACAAACGGTGTATTTTTAACGCTGCCCGTTTAATTTTTATTGATTTTTCAAATGTACTGGTCATTTTTGAAACACATTGTATCTTCACCAACACTGTTAAAATTTGAAACTTTTGCTGCATCGTCACTCAGTTGTTATTATAAAATATCTCTATTTTGACCAATGAGAATGCTCTATAATACAGTGAAGTAATCATTTTCTATGAAAGCGGAGGTGTGATGATGCAGCAAAGGTTTCAAATTTTTAACAGAGTAGTTTTAAAATACGATGCATAAAATATTCTTTAAATCATGCCATAAGAAAATAATTTTATCCGGGAAAAAAAAAAAAAAAAAAAAAAAAAAACTTCATAAATTTTTCTGCAAACCCAAATACTGTTTGCGAAATTTATACCCATTTCTGAACGCTGCACTCCACTATCGAAGAATCTGTTACTTCCATGGCAAAAATGTATTCCATTGAAATCAAATCGAATGAGACGCACTCCATATCCTTAATCTCCTTCCTTTGTATCAATGCTGAGTGAGCTCAGTTTCGACTTCGACTGAGCGCCAATCGCCGTCAGCGCCATCTATTGTTTGATTTCCGAACTAAAATCAAAAATCACGGAGAAGAAACTTATGACATCATACATAACCCTCCTGCAAAAATTTTTTTAATAGCTGTCACCGTTTTTAAGTTATTGAATTTTAAAATCCACCGGTTATTTTTGGAACACCCGGTACAATCTAAAACTAAGCCGTGAAAATTGGTAGAACCTTAACGTGGCGTTATTACCCCAGGGTACCTTATGTACTTTTTTCTATCTTCAAAAGAAGAAAGTATTGTAATCTAAATTTGTTTCAACTCTCAGTTTTCGACGTATTTACACGTTTTAGGTGTCAGAGATTCCAAAAAACATGTTTTTACAAAATGTCTGTCTGTTCGTGTATCTGTGTGTCTGTCGGTGTGTCCGTACGTCGCCATTGTGTCAAACTAAAGTGTATGGAGATATGCATAGAGTTGAACCAATTTTTTTGTATGTTTTCGGCTATAACAAGCCGGTACTACTCCAATTTTGATATATTTCACCGGAAGGGGGCTCTGTAATAGTTTTGTATTTTTTTTTCAATACTGTACGATCGAAAGGTGTATGAAGTTATGCATAGAACTGAAACATTTTTTTAAAAGACGTCACTCTACTGATTGAAAAAGTCCCGGATGTTATTGTAAAGTCTAAGGAGGCGTTCTTTTCAAATATCTCGCTCAAATTGTAATATTTCAACGTGATTTTTTTCGCATAGGATAGCTGAGGATGATTTACAACGAGACTAGTTTTTACTTTTTAGATTTTGGTTTTAGATTTAAATATATAAATATATATATATATATATAACTTTCAGAACCGATTTGACCCGCGGTTATGGAACTGAAGCTATCCTAATATAAAAAGAATATAACAAAAAAAAAAAAAAAAAAAAAAAAAAAAACTAGGCTGGTTGTGGATCGTCCTCAGTTATCCTAAGAAAAACAATCACGTCAATATATTAAAATTTGAGTGAGATATTTGAAAAGAACGCTCTCATAGACTTTACATTAGCATCCGGGTCTTTTTCTATCAGTAGTATGGACTCTTAAAGGTTTCCTCTAATAATAAAAAATGTAACTTGTACTTAAATTGAGTAAATTACACTTAAAATTTCTGTGTGGACTCATCGCAGAGTTCGAGAAGATTCCGAGTATTTTTCTAAGTCTGTCAAGCTGAGACACTAGCGGATGCAAAAGAAAAAGGAAAAAAATATTGAAAATTGAAACCGAACAAATTTAATAGAAAAATTCTGTACATAAAATACATCGAAAAGGCCGAAGGTTTGGAATTGGTGCTTTAACGCCATAAAACGGCAGCAGTTTATTCGAGATTAATGTCTGTCTCGTTGGTGACCTGGAGAGCGAAGGCGGGCCGACCACCGCTGAATTCTCCAAATTATGCGGATGTAAACCTGGAAAAACGAAAAAATAATAAAAATTTTAAACCGGAAGATTTGAAAAGAAAAAAAATATCAAAATAATGACATCGAAAAACGACAAATATTCGATTTGGGGCACTGAAGTAATCTTATGTACACAGGGACTTCGAGAATATTTAAAATAAGATAAATCTTATTTTATTACAAACTTGATAATTTTATCTGATTAAACTTAAAAAAACGCAATTAATTAAAATTCTAGTATTATAAGCTCCATTAAAATTATATACACTACACATGTTTCTGTTTTTAAGAAATAAGAAGAAATTTGCCTACAATAAGATTATTTTGTTCGTTTTACTAAAAATATTTCTTAGAAATTCTTTTAATTAGTGCATATATTCTGAATAGTTAAATCAGAATAAAAATATGAAAAATAAACAATAGTTCTGTCAAAATCTCCATTCTTTAAGAAAAGTCATTGATGATTACTTGTTTCTACTTAAATAAATATTTAGTTAATAAGGTGCACAGAAAATTAAATTAAATTAAATTAAAATTAAATTAAAATTAAATTTTCAACACTTTTAAAGTCAAAATTATCAAACATCTCTTGCAATTTTATTTCGTCATTTTTCTTTTGCAATATGTAAGAGCAACGACTTCTTTTACGGATATTTAAACATGATGTGACACAATATTTGAAAGAATAGTTTAGAATAAGGATTATTTATATTGCGTTAAACATCACTTATAATATTTATATTAATCTTGGAATGAATTCTCTACTTATTAATTAGCAATAATAGAAAGTTACATACGTAGAATTCATAAAATATTATATAATGGAAAGATTACTGAAAATGTATCTTTTCTATTAATAGATTATTTGTTATTTCAATAAATTAATTACTGATGATTAAACATCGAATTTCCTAAACAAATACAATTCATTCTTGTTTTATGTTTTATTTTAATGTTCCGTGAAATAAAATGAATTTCAATTCGATGTTTTCTGTTTGAAGTACATTTGATAAGGGTCCTATAGTTGACTTATTATTATTATTATTATTTTATTTTTATGAAGAGCTTATTATTATAAAAATGTGCATTCTTTTATAAACAAACATTATTGTTGTTCTAAATTTCGTTTCTTTATAAATTTATATGAAAATAACTTTTAGGAAATTTTGTAAAACAACAACATTTTTATTTACCAAATGTTCTGTAAAAGATGTACTAATGTAGGCGAAACTGTCTACAGAAATGTAAAAAAAAAAATAAATAAATAAATAAATTAATAAACACAACCTCATTCTACTCTCACTGTATATAAATTTTCTTATTTTCATTACTTTATAAGTGCACTTAAAGGTCTAAAAATAACAAAAAAATGTAACTTGACTTAAATTGAATAATTGAAACGTAAAATATCTGCGTGTGATGGCCACGTAATTCGCGGATAGTGGCTTTTATAAGTGTCTATTTCTACCCTTCGTCTACACTGTAAAAAAAATCTGTAACCTTAGTAATCTAAATTAACCGAAATCTCTTATGCTTACTAAAATTTTATGTGTACACTGTACAAGAAAATGATGTCAATCTACAAAACTTGTAAGCAAAACTAAAACCATCTGTAACTTTACAAAAGAATTTACTAAAATTTTGGTAACTTTACAAAAATTTTATCTATAATGCTCGTTATCGTCACTAAAAAAGTTCTTGGAATACGATTTCCCAAAGAAATTCTTAGTAACCTTAAAATTTGTTTGATTGAAAGTGCAAATCTGTATCTGTTACATGAATTTTTATTGTTGCCGTTACATAAAAAGTTCTTGGAATACAATTCTACTAGAAAAAATTTTGTAACTTTCCCAATTTTTTTTTACAGTGTACATAACTTAGACGTCCGCGAAAAAGCAGCGAATGCTGGAAAAAGGGTTGAAACGGAAACCGGACAAATTTAAAAAGAAATTCATTAAATTAAATACACCAAAAAATTAAAAGACCTGGATGATTATGTTTAAACTATGGGGGTGTTCTATTAAATATTTCGCTCAAATTTTAATATTTTTACAGGATATTTTTTTCCGTAAAATAGCTGAGGATGATATACGACCGGCCTACTTTTTACTTTTTTCGATTTTGCATATATATCTATATTATTTTATGATAGTTTCAATTTCAGAACCAGTTTAAACCGGTTTTGAAAGTTAAACTAATTTAAAAAAAATCTGAAACTAAAATTAATAAAAAGTAAAAACTAGGCCGGCCGTAGATCGCCCTCAGTTATCCTATAAAAAAAAAAAAAAAAAAAAATGTAACAATATTAAAATTTGAGCGATATATTTGAGAAGAACGCACGCATACATTTATCATTACCATCCGGGACTTTTTCAGCGACTAGTGAGAGTCCTTAAAGCCATGACACGCTTGCAATGGCCTCGAGCACAATGTATGCCGGTTTGGAGGCCAAATAATCAGACCATCGTTGATTTCACAGACAGGGACGATTTTGAGCATCCGTTCTACGTATTTTAAGTGATAAACTAGCGCAAATCTTGAAAAAAGAAAATATGTATATCTATATATTTAAACTATGCACTTTTAAAAGGGTAATTCGTCAAATTATTTATTTCGAAAAACGAGAAGAATTCGGATTGGGACACGAGATGAATTCGGATTAGGACACCGAAGCAATCGATAGACCTTTTTTTATTTCAACATTGATAATTTGACTTGATTAAACTTGATAAAAATCAAATCAAATAAATTGTAGTATTATAAATTCCATCAAACTTATATACACATATTTATTTTTTAAGAAATAACAAACATTTTGTCTCGAATCAGATTATTTTTTTTTTCCGTTTTATTAACGTAAGTTTTCTAATAAGAATTCTGAGAAATGACTTTAATTAGTTTATTTATTATTTATATTTAAATTGGAATAAAAATATGAAAATAAACGCAATTTCTATCAAAATCTCTATTCTTCAAAGAAAGTCATAGATGGTTACTTATTTCCCTTTAAAGAAATTTTTAATTATTACGGTGCACAGAAAATTAAATTAAAATAGTGCACGTATTAAATATTCAACAGTTTTCAAGTCAAAATTATCAAACATTTCTTGAAATTTTAATTCGATATTTTTCTCCTGCAATATGTATGAACAACGCCTTCCTTTACACATATTTAAACAACATGACGTATTATAATATTTGAAAGAATACTTTGGATTAATTATGCTAAATTCAGCATCACACGCAATATTTATATTCGTCTTGAAAGAAATTACTGTGCAAATTACTGTGCTTATTAATTAACAATAAAAGAAAGTAACATATATATAATTCATAAAATTGTATACAATGGAAAGATTATTGAATATGTATCTTTTTTATTAATAGTTTATTTGCTATTTCAACAAATTAGTTACTGATGATTAAACATGAAATTTTGTAAACAATTACAATTCATTCTTCTTTGATGTTTTGTTTTAATGTTTCATGAAATAAAATTAACTTCTGTTCTTTACATTTTCTGTTTGAATTGCATATTATAAACTTCTTATAATTATCAATTCCTATTTTATTCATTTTATTTATTTATTTTTTTATTTCTGTGTATTTTGAGTCAGCGCAAATTAATACTTTAATGCTTTTCATATTTCATTTCTTTATTATTTTGTGAGAAATTAAATTTTAGAAACTTTTATAAAAACTACGACAGTTAAATTTAGGAAATGTTCTTCTATATCTATCAAACGAAGAACAGAGTTAAATAGCTGAATAAAAAATAAATTTGAATTTAAGACTATTTTCTTGCTTGTTAATTATAGTCAATAACTACGTGAGATAAATTTTACGCTGGTAAAATGTTATTATTTGACATTTTAAAAACGTGTTAGAAATTAACACTGAAAAGCATTATAAATAAGACTTATCTTTTACTAAAATTTCGCAATGTATCATCAATAAAATTTTACAAAAATTACAGAAATAAAACTTTTTTTTCAATTTAAGCAACCCTTTAAGTGTCCTAACCGAGTTTTTCCGCCGCGTAACTTTTTGAATCAAAAGCTAATTTAACACAAAATCGATATTAAAGCTATTTTTTAGAAGTAAAAATGATAAATAAGGTTATCAAATAAAAAATCTAATGCGAATATTTTCACAGCTTCTATTTTATGAATCGTTAAACATGAATAGAAATATTGCAGGACGCCTTACGGGTTAATTGTTTTAGCCATTGTGACAGTTTTCAAGTAGATTTGAAAACGAGTATAATATAAAAAATGCACATTAAAATAATAATAATAAAAATAACGGTTTTGTATCCTTTTGTGACTAAACAAAGGGAAAAAATGTGACTTTCTTACTAAACAATTCCGATTTGTAAAATAATTAGTTAAATGTAAGAAATGTCATTTATGCTTATTATTTTCTCCTTAATGAAATATTTAATTAATACGCTGCATAGAAAATTAATTTAAAATAGTACAATCATTAAAGTTTCAACATTTTTGAAGTCGAAATTATCAAACATCTTTTGAAATTTTGATTCGATATTTTTCTTCTGTTGTATGTACGAATAACGCCTTTCTTTACGCATATTTAAACAGCATGATGTATCTCAATATTTTAAAGAATATTTTGGATTAATTATGTTAAATTCAGCACCACACACAATGTTTATTTTCGTATTGAAAGAAATTACTATGCTTATTAATTAACAATAAAAGAAAGTATTATACATAGAATCCATAAAATTGCACTTAATGGAAAGATTACTAAACATGTACCATTTTTTATTAATTGTTTATTTGCTATTTCAAAAAAATTAATTACTGATGGTTAAACATTAAATTTTGTAAACAATTATATTTCATCTTTCTTTGATGTTTTTTTTTTTTCATGTTTCAAAATGAATTTCAATGGACGTTTTCTATTTGATGTGCATATTATAATCTTCTTATAATTAACAATTCTTATTCATTTTTTATGAGTATTAAAAATCAGCGCAAATTAATAAATATATTTTAATACTTTTCACATTTAATTTCTTTACTATTTTGTGAGAAATTAATTTTTAAAAATGTTTAATAAAAACTACAACAATTTAATTTAGGAATTGCTCTTTGATATCTATCAAACGAATAACAGGGATAAGTACCTGAATAAAAAATAATTTTGAATTTAGGCCTGTCTTCTTGCTTGTTGATTATACTCAATAACTATGTGAGCTAAATTTTACACTGGTAAAATGATATTCGACATTTTAAAAACGCGTTAGAAATGTAACTCTCAAATGCATATATGAATAACTTACTTTCACTAAAATTTCGCAATGTATCAGCAATAAAATATTACAAAATTTACAGAAATACAGCTTTTTCTTCAACTTCAGCTTAATTTTTTTTAGCCATTATGACAGTTTTAAAGACATTTTAAAACGAGTATAATATAAAAAAAATATGCACATTGAAATAATAATAATAAAAATAACGTCTTTGTATTGCTTTGAGACTCAATAACTCCAATTCGTAAAAAAAAAAAAAAAAAAAAAAAAAAAAAAAAAAAAAAAAAAAAACAATAAAAAAGATCAAGATTATTTATATGCTAGAAATGTCATTACTGATTATTATTTTCTCCTTAATGAAATAGTTAGTTAATACGCTGCACAGAAAATTAAATTAAAATAGCACATGTATTAAATTTTGAGCACTTTTGAATTCTAAAATAAATATCTTTTGAAATTTTAATTCGACATTTTTTTTCTGCAGTATGTACGAACAACGTCTTCCTTTTTCACATATTTAAATAAGATAACGTATCACAATATTTAAAAGAATACTTTGGATTAATTATTTTAAGTTCGGCATGACACACCATATTTATATTCGTCTTGAAATAAATTTCTATGCTTATTAGTTAACAATAAAAGAAAGTAACATACATAGAATTCATAAAATTATACACAATGGAAAAATTAACGAAAATGTATCTCTTCTGTTAATAGTTTATTTGTTTCTTCTAGAAATTAATTATTGATGATTAAATCATCAAAATTTGTAAGCAATTACAATTCATTTTTCTTTAATGTTTTATTTTAATGTTAATAAAATAAATTTCGATGGATGTTTTCTGTTTCAAGTACATTTCTTAAACATTTTATTATTAAGTTATTATTATATTTATGAAGTTCTCATTATTATGAAAAATGTGGATTCTATAATAAGTACACATTAATGCTGTTTAACATTTCTTTTCTTTATCAATTTTTAAGAAAATATCTTTTAATTATTAAAAAAAGTAGTTATTAAAAGTTTAGTTATTAAAAGAAATCAACAATAGTTTTATTCAAGAAATTTTTTAAGAAATATCTTAAACATAAGAGGGAGGAGTGGGTGTCGCAATAATTAATAGTTTTCAATTAATTCTTGCTTAATATTTTTCTTATTTAATTCAATAAAAAAATAAATTTTACATTTCTAAGATATGTTTGAATTTTTAAATCATGCAGAAGAAACGAATTTTAAAATAAGAATAAGAAAATTCTTATAATAAAATTTTACAATGTAGGTAAATCCTAAAATTTTGTAAAATTTGCAGAATTAAAAAGATTTTTTTTTTCAATTCTAGTTTAAAGGTTTATGTATTTAAAAAAATTTAAAACACATTTGAACACGGGCGCCATAAAAAATTGAAGAATAAAATAGTAATTAAAAAACTTTTTAATAATAAAATTCCATAACCCTTTATGACTTAAGAAGTCCGACTGTGAAAAAATACACAGGTATTTAGAAATGTCAGATTATTCATGCAAAAAATATTTAAAAGCTATATATATGAAAAATAAAAATGGGGGAGAAACGGGATGTTTGACCATAGCGAAGATTGACCCACACATACATTAAATTAAATCATTACATACATTACATTAAAAAATTTTTCAATATGAAAACTGAGATTTGCCAATATGTAGCCACTAAACTTACAAAAATGCTCAAACAATAGTTTTTGTTCGATTTAGATAAATATAAAAGTAAGGAAAAATCTGTTGTGAAGAGTTCTTAGCTTAAAAATATATTATTTGGAACCATTTCAAAATAAAATACATATCTGAAATTTATGTGAGTCTGTTTCATTTATTGCAGACATATTGATCTTTTATTCCAGGAATAAAGATTATACAGTAAATTACGCTAAAGATAATAATGTGATATTCTTTAAATAGGGAATGTGGGAAAGCTTGATGAAATGAATGTGACCAAATGTTGACCAGATGGCAAAAGCTCCCTTAATTTATAATTTTTGCATTTTTTTTATTACACACTGTACATATTAAATGGTTATTGGTTATATTTCTAAAACAATGAAATTTATTTTGAACAGCTGTAGTAAAATAGGTAGTATGTACGGTAGTTTAGGGGAAGAGAAAATGTTTAAAATTTATCAAAGAAAGATATAGAAAATTGCTAAGGAAGCACGAAATTTTTTTATGAAATTGAAATTCGGAAGCTAATAGGATCATTCAATTTGAATAGTACCCATAGTTGGAAATAGACCGAATCGAAAAAACATTAAGTATGAAAGAACAAGCCTAAAGAAATGTATTAACACACATTTATGAACCTCTGCAAAAGAATATACATTCTTTAAAAAATATCTGTGAAATTACGTTGAATCTGTGGCTAATCCATCAATTTAAATCTTATGTAAAATTACAGAGATTATAAAACATAAATTCTGTTAAATAACAGCGAAATTATTCGGTAAATTTACAATAGACTCTAAAAATTAATTAAGTTAAGAAAAAACCGCTGTGAATTTATTTTTAAATGAAAATATTTTAATTTAGATTTCAAAATCAGTAATCTTCAGCGAGCCTAAAAAAATTTGAATTTTTCGTGTAATTTTGAACTGGTGTAAAATTTATTTTATACGATTATGCCTGAAGTTCATAGCACTTAAAAAAAGTAAATGTGTATAATAAATGTCTGCTGCATATAAAACAACCATTTATTCATTATTGTATCAAGGCTATTGCAATATACATTCACATTAAATTAGCCCAAGTTTTACATTTCATTAAATTCAAGATTTTTCCCCATTTACGTTATTTTGCGTTCACCATAAAATTAAATATATATATATATATATATATTTCATAAATCTGGCGTAATTTAATTTATATGGTTTTTGTTCAACTGTATCACATGAAACATTATTGAAATTGCCATATGTAATGAAACATGGCAAAATAAAATTTTATAGTCGGGGAAAATAATTCTATCCGCTGGCATTTTTCCTGATAAAATTAATGATTTTCTAGATTTAATCCGATAATCTCTGGGAACCTGGAAAATATCAGACGTAAGAAAATTTTATTTGTTCTTAAAATAAGATTAATATCGTTCTTAATTACATTAATTGTGTAGTGATATTTTATTTGAACAAAATGGCATTTTTCATTGAAGATAATTGGGATTGAAATTTTTATATCGTTTATCAATGTTTATTTCTTCTTCTTTTTTTACACTAAAAATGAAAAATGTGATTAAATTGAATTATTTTTTGTAAAAATATAATATGTATTTCACTGTTCATGGCAAAAATGGCGGTTTGTTTTACTGGACTCTCTATTATGAATAGAAGAATTGTTTTTAAGAATGAAAGTAAAAATGCTGTCGCTATAAAACTATACTATCTTGTTTAAAATAATAGTTGGGTTAGCTGCAATGAAAAATTTATAATCAAAGAACAGGAATGCTGATTGTTGCTTTTAAGGCATATGTTTTGTCTAAAAAATAACTGTTGCAATTCAGTGTAAATGAAGATTTTTAACGTTTATATCATAAGTTATTATCGTTCATAAAATAATTTAATATTTAGCCTTTAAATGCCTTTACTCTAAATGTTTTTTTTTAATTGTACTTTTAAATGTTTTTTCTTTTTAAATATTTTCACATTAAACTATTGCTTGAATTTTACATTCTGTTTTCTAAAAGCATTTGTCACATTTAGTTTTTCATACATGAGCTATAAATATATAGATAAATATATTGTTCAATAAATAAAATTCACTTAAGTTAATAGCATTTGTCGGAGTGTACATAAATCTATGATATTGAAATTGCTATCGATAATGATAAATCCGTTAATGAAATTATCTGAAAGTGGAAAACATCGATAAATTTCGTTCTGAATTCTTGTTTCTAAAATTAAAAATTTTCTACACTAATTCATTCAACTACTCGATAATTGAAGGGAATCTGCATAATGTGAGGCAAAAGTATGGATTATTATATTTTTGAAATAGATTTTTTTTAATAATATAAATGTACGGTGTTAAGTTTTATAAAACCATTTTTTATATTATAAATAAAATTTACTAAAATCGTAATCCCTGTTCACTTTATCTACATCGTTTTTAATATTTGAATAATATTAATATTATGAATTTCACAAAAATGAAAATATTTTTTTGAAATTCAGATGTGCAACGATAGTAATTTGATAAGCTGTATTGCTATAAAATATATTATTATGTGTTTAAAATCGTGCATTATATTGTTTATATGATAATTTTATTTTAAAATGTAACAAGTATTAATTATAAAAATTAACAATATGAATAAAAAGAGATATGTTTGGCTTTTTAAAAAGTTTTTTCATTACATTAAGCAAATGTTAAGTTAAGAGTTCAGTGTGATTCAAAATTTACCTGAATATCAATATGCACTGTCTAAATTATACATTTCATTTAAAACAAATATTTGCCTCACTTATTTTTTATTCTTCTCACTATAATCGCATGTATAAATTTATTTTTTTATGCACTTTAATTAATATGAAATTTGTCGAAGTATATCTTAAAATACGGTAATGAAAAATGTCTTAATTAAATTACATGCAGAGGAAAATATTTGTTTTATTTCGCTTAATTTTCTCTAACGAAATTAATGATTATACTAGATTAAGATCGATTTCTGGATGAATGTCTAGAAACCTTGAAATAAGTTGATAGCGTAAAATAATATTTCTAATATAATAAAAACATTTTTATTTTTTAAGACTTTCCAACAAAACTGAAAATTATTTAGGTATTCGGTTTGTCTGTCCGTCTGTCCATCTTTTCGTCTGACCGTCTATACCTCGGTCCACGCGCTAACTCCCGTAAATATCCTCAAATTTTCATGTGATTGATAAACCTTATGTAGTGTCTTGTACGAATGTTTGGTATCTATATGAAGTATGTGTGATTAATCATTCTTTTACAGGAACACCAGAAAGAATTCCATTATGTTACGCTTCATTCGGTAAAAGTATTTGCCTTATATACACTATACACTTACCTTATATACACTTATCATGTACACTTACCTTATAAATACTATAAAATAATCTGTATGGTTACTAAGAGTTTTTTGGGGGAAACTGGGAAGCTTAGGATTTTTTGAGTAACGGAAATGTTACACCAATAATAATAATAAAAAATCTTGTTATTAAACTCGTGTTATCAGTAAATTTATAATAAACTGACATATTTGTCCAGCTTTTACAAAAAATAATTTTGTAGATTTACATTTTTTTTATCGTAAGTAAACATTTTTTTTTTTTTTTTTTTTACAGGAAAGTAATTAATTATATACATTTTCGGAAGCTTATTAAATTAGTAGCATTACAATTTGTTGTTTCAATATCTCAGGAATTTAGTGGAAAACAGATTGTAGAAGCTTAAAAAGGACATACACAATCTAAATAATCTTTTAAATTTAATCTTATGTGCATAATCTTTTCTGATGAAAAAAAAAAAAAAATCAGTAAATCGGTGAGAAACATTAAATTTCGGAATAGTAAAAAAAAGGAAAAAAAAAAGAAATCTGTCGTAATTTTCACTGTATCATACGACCATATGTATCTGTCTGTATACTGCCGGGAACTGATATATCCGTTCGCTCAGCTGCAGGTTTCACTGCAATAAAGGGATTATCTAAATTAACATAATTCAAAAGATATAAACCAGTTTTGAGAAAATAAGTTATGATTAATAAGTACAAGGTTTAAACGTTTATACGTAATTAAAAAAAATTATCCAGTTGAAAAAAAAAAACATGTTTTTTATCATTTAAAAAACATTAAATCTAAAAAAACATTGCCCCTTTGCACGGCGACTAGAGGTTAATGTGCTTAGTTAGAGAGTAAGATAAAAACTGATTATGAAACTTTAACCATTTGTCTAGGATGACAAAATGCGATATTGCTAGATTTCTTAATAATATTTTTTTGACATGGGTATTTTCCTGGAAGATTTATATCGATATCAGTGGTATTCAAATTCAGGAAAAATAGCGTAACACTGACGCTTGTGTACACTAAGAAAACCTTGATATAACAAATAACGAAATTTCGCAATTTATCTAGAATGCTATACTATACATAATATTAACTAAAATGTGTCGTAACGCTGTAAAACATTTGAGTAACGTTACTCCATAAAATTAATGGCAGCCAAGCTTCCACCAATTTTATGGTGTCATAACCGATGTAACTGTTTTAACCGATATAACCGGTGTAACATTACACTAATATGCAATGCTACACCAGTAACACATGTTTAAATTACACCATTATATAAGTGTAAAAAAATCACTCCATAAAATTAAAGGCAGCGAAGCTGCCAAAAATATTGTGGGGTAACGTAACACAAATGATTTACAGGGAATTTGTGATATTTCATACGGTTATATTTAATTAGCTGTTAAATAACTCATTATGAAACATCAACTATTTATCGAAGATTAGAAACCATTCGTTTTTTATAGATTACTGATATATAGTAATTTTTGCAAGAGGTTTTATACATTTCCGGTGAAATGAAAATTTTATGAACTGAACGTAAAATTGGCGTGATTATATTAAGATATTTCAAATTTGTAAAAGGAATTTTTTTAATGGTGAAACATTATAAAAAGTATGCTTATAAAAATTTTGTGATATGTTTATGGAAATCATAGTCTTTAATTTGGACTTAAAAGACTAAATAACGTTTATAAAACTTAAAAAACGCTTAATTAAATGGACCAGACATTTCATTTCATACCAATAAGTCGAAAATTAAGGAAAGAAGTTTGCACCCGACAATTACATATTTATTTCTTTTGACACCAATACGCTTTCATTTTCTTATATAACTATCTATAAAAATACATTTGATTCATCAATTTTGTTTCTTTATCCGGTGCAGGTTTCTTGTTTTTTGTTCATTTGTGTATACTAAATAGTTAATCAGTGTGTAAGCATTTGATTTATCGTTTGTGTTGTATTATATAAATATACATATGAATTTTTTAAAAATATATCGTAGGTGTGGCTTGTTGAGCTTAAGCCGATTGGTAAGCCCCTCCACACACCTAGCTGAATCTGAATGTGTACCTGAGATAGGTTTAACTATTTTTTCAAGTAAACTAAGGTTCTAAATCTTGGAGTTACATTTATCATCTTATGGTTGAAGGTACCACATCACCAAAAATTGTTACAAACTATTATAAACTTTTTAGTGGCGTATATTTTTTAAAAATATCATCACATCTAGTCAATTTTCATAAAAAAATTAGCATCAGTTTTCATTTTTAGAGATACTACTTCAGTAATGACATAGAATTACAACCAAATGAGATATTATAAAAAATTGAAGTACACATTTAATACAGGTAGTAAATGACACAAACCGAATTTTGAGAAAACGTACTATAACTTCAAAACCTTATTTCCATTTATTGTGAAATGCATCATTTATCGCATAAAATATATTTGAGTATTATTTTTTATGCATAATATATATATGGTATGGGTCCATTGATTTTTTTCAATAATATGATAAACTTTTTTTTTTCATAACACTTTTAAAATATGAATTCTACGAATGTCAGTTCTGGTATAACTTTACAATAACTATACTGTAAAATTTGTTACTGCATAAAACATTCCTTGCTACATCTAATTGGCGTTATTTCTGAAAATATATCGAAAATACTTTTAGGTTGTTATGTATAGATGCCTATTATTTTTCATGGAAATAACTTTATTTGAAATATGGATTTACTCACCACAGGAACATATTAAGATCTACATTTATTCCGCGAGAAAAATTGTTGTGGCGGTCGCAACAAATATTTTTTTCGAGTTCTTTGGATGTTATAAACTGCTTAATTTCTCAAGTATAACATTACGGAAAAATGATTAAAATTTATCCATACTTGAGAGTTAGTTATTTTTTTATTAATAAGGAAAAACTGAAAATATAACGGAAGAAAGAATATTAATAAATATGAAATTTCAAATTTAATAAATAAACCAAAATTTCTAAATACAGTGCTACCCCACAAACACTCGACTTAAGGCCGTAAACTGGTTGCGTCGTGGCCAAAAGGAGTTAAGGCCATTTGTAAAAAACAATGCTGCACCGCAAGTGAGCCGCCGTTAATTGCGGCAGCTATCGCCGAGCCGTTAACGGCTCGGCAATGACAGAACTGTTGCATTTACTTTGACGGTAAACTCTTAGAGGTCGGTTTCGGGCAAAAAGGTAATGGCCCTTCAACATCTAGAAAGCAGAGGGCTAATATAAACTGACCAGCATTTTTATTTTAAGGGAGAAAATGTATAAAATTTTTAAAATAAAAATAAGAGAGAAAATGTATAATTTTATTTCTTTCAAAAATTACTTTATATCTGGGTTTTAATAAGCATATGCATAATTTACGAGATTTATATTTAAAATAACAAAATAGATGACATATTTTATTTAGTTTGAAAATATTTTTACGTATAAAATGAATTGTCCCCAAAATATATACAGAATTCCAAGTTTTTTCTTCACCGGCACACTTTTACATTCATTATTCATAAAAAATAGTTGAAAAAAAAGGAATAAATATTTAAAATATAGTAAAATAATTTAAAATAAATATTAAAACAGAAAAACGCCTTAGATTGTACCTAAAACAGTCCACGTTCAGCCCCCCCCCCCCATTAATCAATAATACAAAACTTTTTTTTTCTTTTTTTTTTTTTTTTTTTAGGAAAGATCATTTTAAAAAATAAAAAAACATTTTATCAAAAAAAAAAAAAAAAAAAAAAAAAAGGAAGAAAGAATGTATTTTGATTCATTCGCATTTGCAAGCACGGAGACAAGGAAGAGATTATAGTGCTAATAATTCTCCCTATATAGGAGGAATAATTTAATTTACAGAAGATAATTTTAAAATTATCTTCTCTGTAAATTAAGTATTAAAATGTATATATCTATGTTTTTTTATAAACACTCTGGAATGAAATACACTTGTAAATATTTCCCTTAATATACAAAGCACAATATGTCACACTGGATACACTAACAAAAAATTTTATTTTAAAGAAAAAACCGCTTAAACGTTGAACGAATTCCAATTTGAAGAAACATCTAATAACAGCATCTATTTAAATTCATATTTCTTCATAAACGAATGAAACTGCTGGAGCTGATAGTAAGAAACTATGTAATCGAAAGATGGTTTATATTTTTTGGTAAAAAAAAAACAGCAAATATTGTTTAATTGGACATTTTCAATCTATGTTCTGAAGATGATACTGTGAGACAGAAGGAAAAACGGTTGTCACGTGACCACAACCGCTTACTATCAAATAATTTATTAATTTATAAGAAAATAGAAAACTTAAATCGCTCTAGTTATCAGACTAGCCAGTTTAATGCCTTTTCCCTTTCAAAATTACTCAAAAATTGCATAAATGTTTAGCGTTGTTGAACAGGGAATTTGGCAGTCGTCTAAAAGCTGAACGAAATCTTTTGTAAAAACAAAACACTATATAAAGTTATTTATATAAATATAGATTATATCTTTAATTATTTTATAAGATATAATTCATATTTACAGTAAAATCTGTCTAAGACATGTCTTAGACAGATTTATAGTTAATAGACAGTTATATAGTTATAGGTACCTTTAACTATATAACTATAAAAAAAATATTATATCAATATATGTAATTGAGTGTGTGTGTGAATGTATTTTATTTAAATCAGTGTGACATGGCTCTTATTTGTTTTTAAAGGGTTACATGTTATGATAACATAAATTCTACGATTTCAGAAATTCACTAAATATAATTATATAATTATCTTTAAAAACTTATTCTCTTCATTTTTTTCCATATTGAACCGACATAGGTAAAAGATAAAGTGAAAAAATAACTGAAAATTAGTTTTATTTATTTTTAACTGATAAGTGTTATCGTTAAGTTCGGAAAATTGTTGGGAATCATAAGGCTGCGAGCAAACAGCACTACTTTCATTTGCACTAAAAGAGCAATAAATCTATCTTTGTTTCCGAACGGAACAAAGGTTGCTAGTTTAGAAAACCTCTTTATTTTTGGGATAAGAATCGTATCGAATCGACAAAGAAAGTTAACTTTTACCTACCCCATCTTCAGTCGTAAAGCTGTCAACTGATTTCGAGTCCGATTTCTTTCTTGAAGTTCAGATTCAGTGCATTGAAAGAGCAATTTATACACCAAAGCGCCGACTCGAAAGATAAAAAATAGCAAAGCATGACCACAAGAAGTTAGTGCTATGTGCCCGGTCCTTTAAACGTGAGTGAGGGAATGAATGAGAAAGGGTTTGTTTCGAAGGGGTCTTTTCAAAGACACGACCAGTCACATTCAGGGGTCAAAATCAGGGGTCAGGGGGCTGTATCATTCATGGCATGAAATCAGATCACTTCGTGAATGTTGACTGGATTGTGAGGACTCTGTATCAAAGTTTTACACGATTATTAAAAACTTCGCAGTGGGATTACACTAAAATATTGTAAGTCTGAATATTTTCTTTGCCTATTCATTAAGTTTAATTTGAAATATTTCTGTACTATTTTAATGCATTTTTATAATAGAATTATAAAAAAATAAGTATATAAAGTTAAAAAGTCGTCATTTTATGAATTTATACGACGTAAAATGTAAGAATTCGCAAATTCACACGAATTTTTTAAAGGTATATTTGTTTGGTAGGATAATAGTTTTTTTATTATTACTCTTTGAAAATTTTCATTCAGTTGTATCATTAAATGGATTTTATTATTTCCCCCCCCCCCCAAGTGTTGAAGTTTTAATTAGTAATTTTAAAGAAAGTAACTAGTTTTAAACATTGCGATTTATTTATATCACTATCGTAATTCTTCTAGATTATTTTAAATAAATTCATTTAATGTTATAATTATTTTTTTAAATGCGACTTTGAAAGAAAAAGATTTTTTTTTTATATCCACTCTGATATAGGATTGTAATTTTTCCTTATGGAAAATGTCATTAAATTAAACAACTGAGTAATTTTAATACAATATAAGAAAAATTAGAGTGAAGAAAAACTCATTAAAATAACCAAGATATTTTGAAAAAAAAAATTCTAAAATTATTTTTCAGATGAAATGTTAGAATGCATAGCTTAAACTCTTCTTTAAATTATTATTATTATTTGGAAATTTGATTAATCAACTTTAATTGAGAAATCTAATGGTTTTCGATGGTAAACAAAATAAAAAAACGGAAAGGGATTTTAAAAAATGTAAACATATGTAAACATAAAATAGCATTTTTATATTATTTATTATTGTTATTATTTTATTAATAATACTTGTGTGAAAATTTGTATTTATAAAATGAAGATGGTTCAGAAATATTTCACTTATTTCTTTATGATTTAATCAGACTTTAATGAATGGGCAAAAGTAACAAAATAATGACAACAAAATTCTCAATGAGTGTTGAAAAAAAAAGAAAAGAAAAGAAAAGAAAAGAAAGAAAGAAAGAAAAGCACATCTTTTAATAAAACATACAAAACTAAGTTTAACATTACACATATTATTTAGGCATAAATTCAAAATCCATTCTATAAAGAATATTTATTGATAGACTGTTTAAAGGATAAATACTTTTGCTTGAAAAATACTATATATTAATAATCATTTAGGTTATGTTAAAAATTACTAATTCACTTATCTTTAACTTTTTAAAAAAATTTTAAAAGAATGCTTGGCATAGCGAATTAATTAATTAGTTTATTTTTTTCAATTAATAATTTTAATTGTATATGACATGAAACGATTTAAAAACCATATTATTATTTTTTTTTAATGTATAATTGAATAAATAAACAAATTAATAAATTTATTATGCCAAGTATTGTGATTTGAAAATTTTTGCAAAAGTTCAAGGTAAGTAAATTTATATGCTTTTTTAAGTGTATCGAATGTAAATTTTTACAACATATAATTAAATAATAAACAAATAAATTCATTTTCAACTTATATGTTTTGGAAACTTTTGAAAAATTTGTAAATTTATAACTTTTTTGAAAAGTGTACATAAAGATTATTAGTACATTTGTTTTACATGCAAATACAGTTTATCATTTAAATAATTTTCCAGCAAATATTTTTTATAGAACAAATTTTGAATTTATGCTTAAATATTAATTCTTAAAACACAAATGGCTGGGTGAGGGTGATCTCCTGGCCAGCCTTTATTTTTAATGGCCTTTAAAAGAATAATTGTGGCCAGCTTGTGGCTGTCTGATATTTTTGATAAAAACGTTAATGGCACATTTGTGGACAATTTCTTGTATTCATGGCCAATTATCTTGTTCCGCATTCTGGCCGACGTGACAGTTTTTTGACGGAGCCGTTACGGCCAAAGATGGCGGGCCGTTATCAAACACTTTGGGCCACCGCTAACGACACCTCTAGTGGCCCATCAGTTATGTGTTTGTTGGGTAGGCTCAATATCATTTAGAAAAATGGGAATCGTAAAAATATTATAATTAAAAAATGACATTTTATACTAAAAATATTAATAAATTGAATGTGTGATTGGTTCGAAAATTGTGATTGTGTTCAATTAAAACGTTGTATACAAGTACACTGTAAGTGATGTACATTTTAATTGTATCGATAAGCTACTTTTACTTTCTTTTATAATTTAATATTTTACTTTTTTATAATTTAATGTTTATCTTTTATCATTTTTCTTTTATAATTTCTTAATTATTTTATAATTACGATTATATAGCTAAAAATTTAATTATTCAAGATATATATATATATATATATATATATATATATATATATATATATATATATATATATATAATTAAAAAAATGTTGTTTCTCTGATATTTCTGCATCTAAAATCAAGCTGATGACAAATTTTACTTTGTTTTATTAAATCAAAAATCTTAAAAGACTCAATTTTTATTTGCAATTGATAACAACGTCATTTCAACAGACAATGAATATTTATTTCTGTAAAACATACTTTTAAAAATCAACCCAGAAAAGGCTATTTTTTTATATTTATCTAACTTTACGAAAGAAAACATCTGTTTTTAAACTTCCAATAAAATAAATATTTCTAAAATATTTTAAAATATGTAACATAAATTTAATCAGGTTTAAACATTAATAATAAAATATGAAAAAACAAACCCCTTTTTTCAAGAACCAATATTACGACACATAAAAAGCTTCCATTAAAATTTAATTCACATTTACGATTTGAAATTTAATTATTAACCATATAAAAATGGTTGTTGCTTTCGGTGGAGGATTGACAAAATGACGTGGTCATTTTTGAATTTGAATTAAATTCTTTATTTTTAGAAGAATTTTATTTGAATTTAAATTAAATTCTTTAATTTAGAAGAATTTGAATAGAAAATTAAAATGTTTAAAATCATTGTAATAAAGGAGAAAACTAACAAATTCAAAAATGGGTAGACGGAAATTAACAAATACGGAAAAAGCCGAAGCCAAAGAAATGAATGACCGTGAACGTCGCATTCAATGACATTACACACAATACGCGTACTTAAACAATCATAAAGTGATTTTTATTTCGACTTTTTATTAATGTTTTACTAATTTATTTGTACTTTTGTTATTTAAAATAAAAATTTAGTCAACATGTATAAGTTGCTTATTAGTTTGGCAATTCGTGTCATTTGGCGAAATTGGTCGACAGGATAACTAAGTAGTACTGTATTTGGTTTGGCGCAAAAACATCTTTCAATGCAGAAAACGAGAAAATCAAAAGATTATCGAGCCGCTGAAAACCAATTACGTGTTGAAAGGTGATAGCGAAAAAGGAAGCAAGTTAATGCCGACCCGATTAATTGTAAAACATCATGTCTCGAGGGCGACCAATCCACTAGCCATGGCGTTTTACAATCGGTTGGTTCTAACCAGGAAAATGTGTGATACTAACCAATAGTGATTCTAACAATCCGGAAAATGTTATAGGTATTACTCTTGATTTTCCACCACCCAAAAAGAAAACTAAAAAGCAATCGGTTTGGGAAAAACTGGAAAAAAAAACTTTTTTGATTCAATATCTGATGGACCCATTAACAGATGCATGTGCTGCGATCCACTTGTTTTAAAACATCCATTACAGTGCCTAGAAGAGATAGTGTGGAAATCGCTAATACCGGTATAGCTTTCGATCGCATCCAAAAATTTACATTTTTGTAGATGGCCCTGCCGTCAATTTCATTGCGTGAAAGCTTAGGTTTTGTTTTTTGTTTTGGTTTTCTTATTGTCATGAACATTTTTAGTATTATGTGCAGTGTTTACAAATGTTGAAAATTTTTGTGAAAACATGCAAAATTTATCTAAAACGATGAAAAAACGAGATTCACATTGTTTTGTTCCTGGTTGTATTACACAATACAAGAACAGCAAGTTGTCTATTTTCGGTGTACCTAAAAATCAAGATCTTTTTGAAAAATGGAAAAAAATTATTCCTCGTGCCGATAAAGAATTGAGCTTGCATTCTGGTGTATGTGAACTTCATTTTGAAAAGGAATTTATTGTCAGAAATTATGAACATATAATTAAAGGTGAAATTGTTACAATACCTAGAGGTAAGCCAATTTTAAAATCTGATGCTATTCCCACTATATATACTTCTTTGTATATATCCTTTGTTACTCCTTTGCATATATCAAGCATTTCCTCTTGTATATATGAAGCATATATTTCAGCATTGTACATCATTTGAAATATTTTCCTCCTATTATTTATACTTTGGCATGTCACAAATAGTTTTACCTCTCTATATTTTATCATTATTTTCATCATTTATCATTAAATTTGGGTACATATTGAAGTACTCTTATTTCAATGAATAAAATTGTTTATTCAAACCAATTTGTGATATTTCAGAAGAGATTTATAGCACAAGAAGATAGATTTACATAAGTACTTTGTTTATAAACGCACAAAATCAATGAAAAAAATGAAGCAAGTTCTTTTTACTAATGTAAACAAAAATATATCAAAAAGAATTTATTTAGAATGCACACGATAAAATTAGTTTATTTAAGCATAAATTATTTTTATTATAATAATTAAATTATAATAATTCCAACATATTAATAATAAAATACTTGTACTATAGTGAATCTCTAGCTTAAAATAATAATAATATGTATGCTGATCACATGAAATATTACATGAATTATAATTAAGCAATCCGAAACTAGTGTTCTGCAATTCGTACGAGTGTGAAATGCATTTAAAATATATGCCTAAATTTTCGTTTATCCCTAATATATCGTGTATAACAAGCTAATTTTTTTATTCTGTTTTTCACAAAATTTATCTTTAAAAAAAAGTTTCCCATACTTAAATTACATCAAAAAAATATCTAAAACACATTATGTTCCTATTCATTCATAGCAATGAACTTGAAGTTAGCGCCCTCTGGCGAAATATGTAATATTTTGGATATGGTTTCGTTGGTTGATTTCCACACTATCTCTTCTAGACACTGTACATCCATTACCAAAATTCTGCTCTGTAAAATCAAACAGTATATGCCGAAGTCTTACAAGTATAACAGTATATGCCAAAGCTGTAATTTAATAATGATTACTTTCGCACCAACAATGTTACATTGTTTGAAATGTTTCTTTCGTCGCCAATTTTCATGCTTGGGGACAATGGAGTGATGTAACTTAAACGAACCGTAACTTCGAATTGCAGCATATATAAGGTCATTTATAGCAGTGGCACGGACAATACACAATAAAACAACTGGTATTTAGCTTAAAATGATAGATGAATGTTTCGAGTGAAACATTTTTCAAATGGTTGGTGTAATTTCTTAAATTATTGATTTTTGTCCGCCAGTAAAAATGTTAATAAAATTATTAAAATTATTCTATCAATGATTTAATATTTAATCTTTTTAGAAAACTCAAATTGTACACTGAGAAAAAAATATGGTTCTGGCATATATAATCTAAGTAATGGCTCTAGAAAAAATAGTTCCATGTCATCCTTATAAATTTTAGTCCCATTTCTTAGAGAGATCCAGAGTCTCTTACTAGAATTCAAGTACGGTTTCCGATATTTTTGTTGTCACATTTATCTAAAAATCTCTTCAAAAAAATTCGAACACAAGAGATTTGATTTATAGTAACTTTAATTATAGCTTAAGAAATCATTCCTAAAATCAAGCGATAATTTCTCGCTACTGAAACGGTTCAATATTGTTTCGTCTTCTAGAAAACAAGAGACTAGAAATGTCAAGTCATTTCGCCTATTCAGTTTAGTTGTTTACCCTACTTGCATAGTTTGGACATCTATATTTCTAGTTTAGGTGTTTAGAAAGTGACTAACCATTCGTTCTAGTTGAAGGCGGCATATTTTTTTTTTTTCTCAGTGTAATGAAATTGAAGCAAAAATACAAAACTTTCATATAAACAAAACATATTATTTCAAAATAAAAATAGTAAACATATATATTTTAATGAAGATTTCATAATTAACAATGTAAAATTTATACTGTTTCCTAGCCATTTTAATTTTCTTGCATTATATGTTAAAAAAAAACAGCAGAATTTTGAATACATTAACCCTTTACACTCCTAGGTGCATAATTTAAGCTGTTTTACAAATGTTTGCTTTCATAATAAAAAGATGTGATATGCATATATTTTTTAAAAAAGTTCTTGGGAAAAAAATTAAAAAGTTTGAGTTTTATCAATATTTAGGCTCTTGGTTTGTTAATGCAATTTTTTTTTAATTTTTAAATAATTGTTTCCTTTAAAAACATTTAAGCCCTTCTGTGTTTTATTTTTTTTTTCAAATTTAACGTAATTCTAAAATGAGAATTAAATGCAATTTTTAGAATGGATTTTATATGAAATAGTAAACTTTCGATAGAAATGTTGCTTACACTGAGAAAAAAAAATATGCCGCCTTCAACTAGAATGAATAGTTAGTCACTTTCTGAATCTCTAAACTAGAAATATAGATGTACAAACTATGCGAGTAGGGTAAACAACTAAGCTGAATAGGCGAAATGACTTGACATTTCTAGTCTCATGTTTTCTAGGAGACGAAACGACATTGAACCGTTTCAGTAGCTAGAAATTATCGTTTGATTTTAGGAATGGTTTCTTAAAGTATAATTCTAGTTACTAAATGAAATCTATTGTGTTCGCATCTATTTGAAGAGATTTTTAGATAAATTTGACAACAAAAATATAGGAAAACGCGCTTGAATTCTAGCAAGAGACTCTGGAACTCTCTAAGAAATGGAACTAAAATTTATAAGGATGACATGGAACTATTTTTTCTAGAGCCATTACTTAGATTCTATATGCCAGAACCATATTTTTTTCTCAGTGTAAAAAAAAAAAAAAAAAAAAAAAAAAAAAAAAAAAAAAAAAAAAAAAAAAAACTTCAAACTGTAACTAAAGTTTGTTAAAGTATGTGTACAAAAAGAAAAATCATAAAATAAAAGTATAAGTATGTAAAAACTATTTTTTAAATAACATACATTATTAAACATTTGATTGTTAATAAAGGGTGACCAATAAGATCCTTATTTCAAAATAAAATTTCTCAATAACAAAGATCTATAGAATTATGCGGTAAACAGTTTGTTTATTAGAAACAGCGGAAACCGTTTGTTTATTTGTATAATTGTTATCATGAAGTTTCGATCGGTAAATATTTTGTAAATATTGTATTTTGATTGCAAAGAATACTTGAACTTAACATTTTTCTTGTTTTAGATTGCTTAATACTTTAATGATTTTTTGTACTAAAGTTTTGGAATTTCGTAAATTTAAAAAATGTAATTCCAAAAATCGTTAAAATATGACACTGTAAGTCAAAAGACTTCTTCTCTGCAAGCAATCTAAAACAAGAAAAATATAAAATCAAGCATTATTTCCATAATAATTTCAAAATATTCACCGTTCAAAATTTCTATGTATAATTTTTACAGCTTAGCTAATAAACAAACCATTTACTACACAATTCTATCGATCTTTGTTTTTAAGAAATTTAATTTTGAAATTAGGGTCTTATTAGCTGGACCATCCTGTATAAACTGTCATCCAATGATACCCTTTTATACAATTTTGTTTTTGTAAAAAATATATGCAACTCTAGAAAAATTGTAAAAATACATTTTTTTTTTTTTTTTTTTTTGGCTTTGTTGAAAAAATTGTTTTATAATTATTCTATAATTTTGAAATTATGCATAATCCGAAACTGTGAGTAAACATGAACTTTATATTAATAAATAAATTTATATAAATAAAAATTACTTTTTAGACTGACGTTAGATTTCAGTTTTTTAAAAGAAAATATTCTTAAACGAATAGATATGATATGATATTGAGCCCTAGAGCTTACAGTATTTCTTATTCCCAGATGATGTTTTCTTTTCATCCCATCTTCCAAGAATTGAAGTTTTTCGAATAAATTTGCCTTTAAATTTATTTCTTAAAATTAAATTCACAATTTCTTTTTTATTCCAACTATCAAAAAATTCTTTAGAATTTACATGAATATTTTATTGTTAAGAGTTATAAACAGGCAAAAAATTCTATAGTAGTAGAAAAGTTTTAAAAAATTATAACTATTAATAATAATTTTCTCTTTATATTAAAGCAATAATTTTAAAGGTTTATTTTTAAAATGCACAGGTTATTTTTTATTTTTTAATTTATTTAAAAAAATCGGAGATAGCAGAAAAATTTTCCAGAATAAAAGGATATTTTTAAATGGAAATAAGACTTTTTATTTTTAAGAAGACGATAACTGGCTTTCTAATGCGAAAATCGAAAAATTTATAAATAAGAATGTATCTAATGTCATGTGTCGATGATATAATTAAAACTGGTTTTAAAGAGATCCTTTTTAATATTATGATGAAAGAATATTAGAATAAATATGTTCCTATTTAAAAAAGAATATTGTTGAAATAAACACTTGTACACTCAGTTTTGTGCACCTAATTTTAATTATTGGATTCAAATGTGAAAAAGTCAGATGATAAATGTGCTGTGCGTCAAAATAAATGAAACTGAATTAATTAAATTATTGAAATAAACCAAAAATGTTAAATTGCTATTTTAAAAAATAGGCAAAATGTTATCAATTGATAAAATAAGCATTTGGTAATACACTAGATGGCCAAAGGTGGCCAGCAATTTGCTATTTTAGACATTTTGTTATATATCTAGAAAAAAAACATAAAGGAATTATCCTGAAACTCTAAGTATGTAAACAATAGTACAAGACATACATTTCAATGAAGACTTTCCAACGAAGCTCCATAGGAGATCATCAACAAATTAAAAATAAAGAATATCTTTTGGATAAACCTGTCAAACCTAATGTCGCAAAAGCATTCAAAATGTAGATTTTTATTAAGTTGCATATTGTCATAAACTTCGTACATTTCTATTTGAATCGCGTGTATACTCGTAGAGTATAAGAGCATAAAGTATTAAAGTTTTTATAAGATCAATTTTTTTTTTTTTTTTTTTTTTTTTTTTTTTACAAGTTAAAGATTTCTGAATATAAAAAAAATATTCTTTTTAGTTTCTTCTATCTTCAAAAGAAGAAAATATTTATCGAATATATATCGAAATTTCTTTCGACTTCCAGTTTTCGATCGATTTTCACGTTTTAGGGGTCAGAGATTTAAAAAAAAAAAAAAAAAAAAAAAAAAAAAAAAAAAAAAAAATGTTTTTCAAAATGTCTGTTTGTCCGTGTGTCTGTCGGTGTGTCCGTATGTTGCCCATGTGTCATAGAAGAGTGTATGAAGATATGCTTAGAACTGAATCAAATTTTTTGTGTATGTTTTTGGTTATAGCAAGCAGGTACTACTTCAATTTTGAAATAGTTCTCCGAAAGGGGCCACTGTAATAGTTATTTTTGTACTTTTTTCAATGCTGTATGATTGAAAAATACATGAAGTTATTCATAGAATTGAACCATTTTTTTTAAAAGTGTTTGAAATTTTAACTTGCTAGTTGGTCCTCGCCGAATTTGAAAAATGTCTGTCGAAAAGGTGCGTTGCGATAGCAATTTTTGTGCCATTTTTCAAAACTGCGCCACCAAAAAGTGTATGGATTATGCATAGAATTGTACCAAAATTTTTGTGTCAGTGTTTAGATATGGCTAATAGCCAATTTGACAAAAATCGTCGGAAGGGGGCAATGTAATAGCGATTTTTGTGCCATTTTCAATATTGTACTACCGAAAAGTGTATGAGGCTATGTATAGAATTGAACGAAAATCTTTGTGCTCGTTTCTGGCTAAGGCAAGCAGGTCCTCTCTGAACTTGAAGTAATTTTGCCGGAAGAGGGCATTTTAATAGCGATGTCCATGTAATTTTCAATAATATACCACCAAAAAATGTAGGAAGAAGTGTATAGAAATGAACCAAATATTTGGGTGAGTTTTTGTATATGGATTATAGGTATTTCCTTAATTTGAAAAAAAGATATGGCATATGGGGGGCGCTGTAATAGCGATTTTTGTGCCATTTTTAATATTGTACCACCGAAAAAGAATAAATTTATGTACAGAATTGAAAAAAAAAATGTGTATGCTTTTCGCTCCAGCTAGCTGATCTTCCTTGAATTTCGAAATATTGCGTAGGAAAGCAGCATTGTGATAGAGTTTTTTTGTGCCATTTTTCTTTATTCTTGGTCATTATATTGTCCATCGGTTCGTGCAAAGACGGGAAAACGAGGCCTGCTATGTCGTCTATTTGCAGACAGTTGATAATAACAAAATAAGGGAAACCTATTAATTTTAATAACTATCATAACCCACATTAATTCATTTTTACTCCAATTAATTGACTGAAGCAGGGATTTAAGATGAAAATCCAAGTTATTATACCACTGAATTAATAATGAGTATTATGATGTGTAACTACTGTTTGAAATATTAAAATAAATGCATGATCTAGAAGAAAGTTTTAGGATTGTCACATCCAACTAGTTTGAAAATATAACAACCAACCTTGCACACAAAACCTTGCAATAACAATAAAAAAAAAATAAATTAAATGGAAAATGAGCAGGTTTACTAAATAATTTTTCATTTCGCATGCATGAGCGCTATCAAATTTTAAAATCAAAATCTGTTGTTCCCAAAATGGTTTTAAAAAAAGAGGGGCTGTATCCAAATGTAGTAATACGAGCCATATTATCCTAATATAAGTGCCATATTCTAATCCTAATATAAAAAGAATATAACCAAAATCAAAAAAGTAAAATTTAAGCCGGTTGTAAATCGTCCACAGCATTCTATGCAAAAAAAAAGAAAAAAAAATCCCGTCAAAATATTAAATTTGTGCATTCGTCTACAACCCTTAGGCCTAGGCACTAGCGAATGCGAAATAAAAAAGAAAAGAAATATTAAGAATTGAAAATTGAAACCGGAAAAATTTAATAGAATTTTTTAAAATAAAACACATCTAAAAGCCATAAGGCCTAAAATTGTTGCCTTAAAGACATAAAACGACCGCGGTGACTCCGAGCGTAATTTCTGTCTCGTTGGCGGCTTGAAGAGTGAAGGCAGGCCGACTGTCACTGAATTCTCCAAAAGATACTTTTCAGAGCACAAATAGTATCTCCTTAAATCTGAGAAAGAAGGGTAAACCTGAAAGAAAGAAAAATAATTAAAAATTTTAAACCAGAAGATTTTAAAAGAAAAAATTGTAAAATTAAAGACATCGAAAAACGACAAAGATTTGATTTGTTGCGCAGAAGCAATTTCGCGTCCACAGAAGTTTCCGAGCTTAATAAAAGCTGATAATTCTTATTTTATCACAAACTTGATAATTTCATCTGATTAAACTTAAAAAATGCAAATAATAAAAATTCTAGTTTTATAAACTCCATTAAAACTATATACACTACACGTGATTCTGTTTTTTGAGAAATAACAATAAATTTGTCTACAATAAGATTATTTCATTCGTTTTACTAAAAATAATTCTTAGAAATGCTTTTAATTAGTGCATTTATTCTGAATAGTTAAATCAGAATAAAAATATGAAAAATAAACAAAAGTTCTGTCAAAATGTCTATTCTTTAAGAAAAATCATTGATGATTACTTGTTTCTCCTTAAATAAATATGTAATTAATACGATGCAAAGAATATTAAATTAAATTAAATTAAAACTAAATTAAAATTAAATTTTCAACACTTTTAAAGTCAAAATTATCAAACATATCTTGAAATTTCATTTCGGCATTTTTCTTCTGCATTATGTAAGAGCAACGACTTCCTTTACACATATTTAAACATTATGTAACACAATATTTGAAAGAGTAATTTGGAATCAGTATTAATTACGTTTAGTTCAGCATCACTAATGATATTTATATTCATCTTGAAATGAATTTTTGTACTTATTAATTAGCAATAAAAGAAAGTGACATACATAGAATTCGTAAAATATTATATAATGGAAATATTGCTGAAAATGTATCTTTTCTACTAATAGTTCATTTGTTATTTCAACAAATTAATTACAGAAGATTAAACATCAAATTGCACAAGCAAATACAATTCATTCTTCTTTGATGTTTGATTTTAATATTTCGTGAAATAAAATGAATTTCAATAAATTTCAATTCGATGTTTTCTGTTTGATATATTCCTATTTCCTATAGTTAAATAAATTATTTTATTTTTATTTTTTATTTTTATGAAGTGCTGATTATTATAAAAAATTTTGGATTCTGTAATAACCGAACATTATTGTTGTTTTAAATTTTGTTTCTCTATCAATTTGTGCGAAAATAACTTTTAGGAAATTTTGTAAAAAAACAACATTTTAATTTACGAAATGTTTTTCAAAAGATGTATTACCTGTAGATGACACTGTTTATAAAAATGTTAAAAGAAACAAAATAAACACAACCTCATTCAACTCTCATAGTATATAAAATTTCTTATATTGTTTAATTTATATGTACACTTAAACGTTTTCTTTAATAACAAAAAATGTAACTTAACCTTAAATTGAATAACTGAAATGTAAAATTTCTGTGTGTGATGGCCACGTAATTTGTGGACAGCGGCTAATTCGACCTTTCGTTTATATCCGTTAGACACCCGCAAAAAAACTAGCGAATGCCAAAAAAAAGAAGTTAAAACTGAAACCGGACACATTTAAAGAGAAATTAATTCAATTAAATACACCAAAAATTAGAAAAGTTTACGTTTGGCGCCTTAAGACGCAACACTAGTCACGAAAAAAGACTTCGATGATAATGTTAAGTCTATGGGGATGTTCTTTTCAAATATCTCGCTCAAATTTTAATAATTTCATAGGAGTTTTTTCCATAAAATTGTTGAGCATGATTTACAACAGGACTAGTTTTTACTTTTTCGATTTCGGTTACGTATTTTTTCTATTATGATAGTTTCAATTTCAATACCGGTTCTAACCGGTTTCAAAATTTAAAGTAATTTTAAAAAATCAAAACCCAAAATTGAAAAAGTAAAAACTAGCCAGGTTGTAGATTGTCCTCAACTATTTTATGGAAAAAACGCCTATAAAATTATTAAAATATGAGTAAGATATTCGAAATAACACTCCCATAAACTTTACATTATCATCCGGGTCTTGATAATGTTAAGTCTACGGGGGTGTTCTTTTCGAGTATCTCGCTCAAATTTTAATAGTTTTACAGAATTTTATTTTCAAAAAAGTAGCTAAGGATGATTTAAAACAGGGCTAATTTTCACTTGTTTCGATTTTGGTTATATATACTATTATTTTGAACGCAATCTAACAGATTGGTAAAGTTTTCATACGAATTGAATATTTGCAACTTTTTTAATTACTTTAACTTTCGAAACCGGTTAGAACCAGTATTGAAATTGAAACTATCATAATGTAAAAACTATATAACCAAACGAATTGAATATTTCCAACTGAGCTAAAAATTGACCAGGCTGAGAATCGAACCCAGATACTTGGCTTACAAGGCCAATGCTTTACCTGTTAAGCTACCTGGGCGATAACCAGCTGGGATGTTTTGCTCAGATAACCTTATTGGTCATATCATCTTGTCTGTCATTTAGACAGCTCAACATAATAGACCGCAGGTAATGGAACTCCATATGACGATGGGTACGTAGATATACTATTTACGTAAGCAGTGGCCTTGTAAGCCAACTATCTGGGTTCGATTCCTAGCCTGGTCAATTTTTCGCTCAGTTGGAAATATTCAATTCGTTTGGTTATATAGTTTTTACATTATGATAGTTTCAATTTCAATACTGGTTCTAACCGGTTTCGAAAGTTCAAGTAATTAAAAAAATGGAAATTAAAATTGACAAAGCTAAAAACTAGCCCAGTTGTAGATAGCCCTCAGCTATCCTATGAAGAAAAAAAATCATGTAAAAATATTAAAATTTGAGCGAGATATTTGAAAAGAATGCCTGCATAGATTTATTATTATCATCCGGGACTTTTTCAGTGACTAGTGTGGGGCCTTAAAGCCATGGAACGACTGCAATGGCTTCGTGCATAATGTATGTCGGTTTGGTGACCGGAGGACCCGAACGTTGTTGGTTTCACAGACAGTGACGTTTTAGAGTATCTGTTCTACATCTTTTATGTGAAAAACTAGCAAAAGCCTGGAAAAAAGAAATTATATATATATATATATATATATATATATATAAATTATATATATAAATACTTTTATAAATACATCCAAAGTTATTCAGACAATACCAATAAAAGAACCAATGAAACCAGTATTTTTACATTCCTATTATTAAAAACAGTTGAAGTTTGAAGAGAAATAGAAGGCAGATTACCAAATTACTAAGAAATATGTGGATAAATGGACATTATATAACCAGAGTAATTCATATATCACCATACAACAAACCAATGAAACCAGCATCCCTACAATCATCCTATTGAAAACAGTTGAAGCCCGAAGTAAAATAGAAGGCAGACCACCAAAATAACGAAAGATAAATGGATAAAAAGGCAGTAGAAGGCTTTTTCATTAAACTACTTCATCAGGGGTGTATAGTTCAACAAAAAAACAAAAACATCCAACCAGTTTCTGTTATGAGTCGTGCTGAAAGTTAAGAATTCGACTCACAATACACCCAACTGGCTGGAAGCTATTCAGATGACAAATTAGTAGAAAGATACACATAGAAGAAAATAAAATCAATATGACAAAATATTTACACGAAAAGAAAAAATCCCAAACTTAAATCCAAAAGTAGTCTCATAGTATATATATATATATATATATATATTTAAACTGTACAAATTTAGAATTAAAATTTGTCAAATTATTCATATCGAAAAGCAAGAAGTATTCGGATTGGGACACCGAAGAAATCGAAAGACCTTATTTTATTTAAAACTTCAAAACTTGACTTGATTAAACTTGATAAAAATCAAATAAAAAAAATTGTAGTATTATAAACTCCATTAAAATAATACACATGTTCCAGTTTTTAAGAAATAATACCAAGAAATTTATTTTTCTACAATAAGATTATTGTTTTCGTTTTACTTGAATTTTCTAATAAGAATTCTTAGAAATGCTTTTAATTAGTACATTAATTATTTATATTTAAATTGGAAAATAATATGGAAAAAATCTATCAAAATCTCTATTCATCAAGAAAAGTCATTGATGATTTTTTATTTCTCCTTAAAGAAATGTTTAATTATTACGGTGCACGTTAAATTAAATTAAAATTACACATGTAATAAATTTTCAGCTTTTTTGAAGTCAAAATTATCAATCGTCTCTTGAAATTTTAATTCGACATTTTTCTTCTGCAGTATATACGAACAACGCCTTCCTTTACGCATATTTAAACGACATGATGCATCTCAATATTTGAAAGAATATTTTGGATTAATTATGTTAAGTTCAGCATCACACACAATATTTATATCCGTCTTGAAAGAAATTTCTATGCTTATTAGTTAACAATAAAAGAAAGTAACATACGTAGAATTTATAAAATTGTAAATAATGGAAAGATTATTGAATATGTATCTTTTTATTAATAGTTTATTTACTATTTCAACAAATTAATTACTGATGGTTAAACATTTAGTTTCGTAAACAATTATATTTAATTTTTCTTTGATGTTTTGTTTTAATGTTTCTTGAAATTAAAATGAATTTCAATGGACATTTTCTGTTTGATGTGCATATTATAAATTTCTAATAATTTAACAATTCCTATTTATTCATTTTATTTTATTTTTATTTCTCGGTATTATAAATGAGCGCAAATTAATAAATATATTTTAATGCCTTTCACATTTCATTTCTTTATTATTTAGTAAGAAATTATTTTTTAGAAATTTTTAATAAACACTAGAACAATTTAATTTAGGAAATATTCTTCGATATCTATCAAACGAAGGACAGGGATAAGTATTTGAATAAAGAGTAATTTTGAATTTAGGGCTGCTTTCTTGTTTGTTGATTATATACTCAATAACTACGTTTGATAAATTTTACACTGGTGAAATGTTATTTGACATTTTTAAAAACGCGTAAGAAATTTAACTATGAAATACTAAAATATTATTTGACATTTTTAAAAACGCGTAAGAAATTTAACTATGAAATACACTAAGAATAAGACTTATATTTTACTAAAATTTTGCAATGTACACTGTAAAAAAAAAAAGTGTCGATCTACTAAAAAAACTTTAGTAATCCTTGTAATTACTAAAAAATGTTTAGTAATCTTAGTCGGTTACTAGAAAATCTGTAAGAATTACTAGAAAAAAGTTAGCAACGAATAGAGTTAATAGTTTTATATTTTTAATAGCTATTACTAAAACTCACTTGGCGTGGCCTCGATAGCATAGTGGTTATAGTAACGGACTCCAGGCTAAAAGGTCCCGGGTTCAATGCTGGACAGCGCCAAGTACGCCCCGAATGTATGAAGTGTAAATACTCTACAATAAAGGGGTTATGAATTTCCTGTTGGAGCTGGTCGCAATGTTTGGTGCAGCCGTCTGTTGCGTTTTTGCCGAAATTCTATCGCTTCAGAAGTCTGGATGCAGCTCGAAGGAAGCTCCTGCCCTTCGGACGCATTATTAAAAATAATTTTGGAGCTATTACTAAATTTTGCTTGGTGGCTCGTACTAAAAAATTTTAAGTTAGTTATACAAAGTATTCTTTTGTTCAGTTTACAAAAGAAATGCTTGTTTCACTTGCAAAAAAAAAGTTTGTAATGGTTACTAAAAAATTCTGTGGAATACAAATTTACTAAAAAATTTTTAGTAACCTCTTGAATTTTTTTTTTACTGTGTATCTTGGATAAAATGTTACAAAATTTACAGAAATAAATTTCTTTTCGATTTTAGCTTAACACTTTAAGCGTCCTAACCAAGTTTATCCCTCACGTAACTTTTCAAATCAAAAGCTAATTTAACTCAAAATCGATATTAAATCTAATTTTTCGAAGTAAAAGTGATAAATAAATATGTATGCTTTCCAAATAAAAATTCTTATGCCAATGTTTTTTATAGCTACTATTTTATGAACCGCTGAACATGAATAGAATATTTTGAGTGACGCTTAAAGGAATAATTTTTTGGTACTTTTAGGTTATCCCGTCGACCAATTTCGTCAAATTATACAAATCGCCAAATTAATAGCCAAATTATACATGTTGACATAATTTTTATTTTAAGTAACGAAAAAACAAATAATTAGAAGAATATTAATAAAAATAATAATAAAAAGTCGAAATAAAAATCACTTAATGACATTTTAAACAAGTGAATCGCATTTAATGCCATTGAATGTGACATTCACGATCATCCATTATTGGCATTTAATCTTATAGTTTGGCGATAATTTTTTGGTCGACGGGATAACCTAGAAGTACCAATTTTTTTTTTATCCATTATGCCAATTTTAAAGCACGTTTGAAAACAAGTGTAATATTAAAAAAAAATGAACTTTAAAATAACAATAATAATAATAACGGCTTTGTATCCCTTTGTCATTCAATAACTCCGATTTGTAAAATAGTTAGATGCTAGAAATGACATTAAGGATTGTTATTTTCTCCTTAATAAAGTATTTAATTAATACGGTTCACAAAAAATTAAATTAAAATAGTACACTTATTAAATTTTAAGTCGAAATTATCAAACATCTCTTGAAATATTAATTCGACTTTTTTTTTCTCCAACATATACGAGCAAAGCCTCTCTTTACGCATATTCAAACAACACGGTGTATCACAATATTTGAAAAATATTTTGGATTAATTATATTAAATTCAGCATCACACGCAATATTTTTATTGGTCTTGAAAGAAATTTCTATGCTTATTAGTTAACAATAAAATAAAGTAACATATATAGAATTCATAAAATTATACATAATGGAAAGATTACTGAATATGTATTTTTTTTATTAATAGTTTATTTGCTATTTCAACAAATTAATTACTGATGGTTAAACATTAAATTTTGTAAACAATTTTATTTAATTTTTCTTTAAAGATTTGTTTTAATGTTTCATGAAATAAAATGAATTTCGATGGACATTTTCTGTTTGAAGTGCATATTATAAACTTCGAATAATTATCAATTCATATTTTTAAAATTTCATAGTATTAGAAATCAGCGCAGATTAATAAGTATATTTTAATACTTTTCACTATTCATTTCTTTATAATTTTGTGAGAAATTAATTTTTAGAAACTTTTATAAAACTGCAACAATTTAATTTAGGAAATGTTCTGCGATATCTATCAAACGAAGAACAGGGATAAGTATCTAAATAAAAATATTTTTGAATTTAGGACTGTTTTCTTGCTTGTTGATTATACTCGCTTGTTGATTGATTAATAATTATTATTTTCTCCTTATAGAAATATTTAATTAATACGGTGCACAGAAATTTAAATTAAAATAGTACATGTATGAAATTTTCAACATTTTTGAAGTCAAAATTTTCAAATAAATCTAGAAATTTTAATTCGACATTTTTCTTCTGCAATATATAGGAGCAACGTCTTCCTTTACGCTTATTTAAGCAACATAATGTATCAGAATATTTGAAAGAGTAATTTGGCTTAATTATGTTAAGTTCAGCATCACACACAATATTTATATCCGTCTCAAAAGCAATTTTTATGCTTATTATTTAACAATGAATCATCAATAAAATTTTACAAAAATTTCAGAAATAAAACTATTTTTTTTAATTTTAGCTAAATCTTTTTAGCCATTATGGCAGTTTTAAAGCACATTGAAAACGAATATTACATAAAAAATGCACATTTAAGTAATAATAATAAAAATAAAGATTTTATATCCTAATAATAACACATTGCTCAGTGGTGCATAAAACCTTGCACCACTTGCACATGTTTTGTGCACCACTGAGCAATGTGTTATTATTAGTTAAATTTTATGGTGCAACTGTCCTATATATATATTTATGATTTTATATCCCTTTGCGACTCAATAAATCCGATTTGTAACATAATTAGTTAGATGTTACAAATGTCATTAATGAGTATTACTTTCTCCTTATAAAAATATTTAATTAATACGATGAACCGAAACTTAAATTAAAATAGTACATGTATTAAATATTCAGCACTTTTGAAGTCGAAATTTTCAAACATCTTTTGAAATTCTAATTCGACATTTTTCTTCTGCAATATATACGAGCAGTACCTACTTCCTTTACGCATATTTAAACAACATGATACATCACAATATTTTAAAGAATATTTTGGATTAATTATATTATATTCAGCATCACACACAATATTTATATTCGTGTTGAAAGAAATTTCTATGCTCATTAGTTAACAATAAAAGAAAGTAACATGCATGGAATCTATAAAATTGTATACAATGGAAATATTACTGAAAATGTATCTCTTCTGTTAATACATTATTTGATTTTTCAGAATATTAATTACTTATGCTTAAACATCAAATTTCGTAAATGACTACAATTCATTCTTCTTTGATGTTTTATTTTAATGTTTCGTGAAATAAAATAAATTTCAATGGTTGTTTTTTATTTTAAGTACATTTGATAATCATCTCATTATTAAATTATTATTTTTTTATGAAGTACAGAATTTTATAACGAAAAGTGGATTTTATAATAAATGTACATTAATGTTGTTTAACATTTCTTTTATTTATCATTTTGTAAGAAGATATTTTTTAGATTTTTTTTAAATCAACAACAATTTTATTCAAGAAATGTTTTAAATGTATTTCAAACAAAAGAAGTTGGAGTTGGTGTCTCAATATGAAGCAGTTTTGAATTAAAAATTGTTTTCGTGCTTAATATTTTTCTTATTTAATTCAATAAGAAAAATAATTTTTACATTTCTAAGATATGTTTAAATTTTAAAAACTTGCAGAAGAAACAAATTTTTAAATAATAATAAGAATAAGAAAATTCGTATAGTAAAATTTTCCAGTGTAGTTAAATCCAAAATTTTGCAAAATCTGCAGAATTAAAACGATTTTTTTTTTCAATTTTAGTTTAAAGGTTTATGTATTGTAAGAATTTTAGAACACATTTGGACACGAGCGTCATAAAAAATTGAAGAATAAAACAGTAATTATAAAACGTTTTAATAATAAAATTCCACAACCCTTTATAACTTAATAAGTCCGACTGAAAAACAATTACACAAGTATTTAAAAATGTCAGGTTAATCATGCAAAAATATAATTAAAAGCTACAGATCAGAAAAATATAAATGGGGGAGACTCGGAATGGTTGAATATAGAGGGGGGGGGGTTGACCCACACTTCAGTTAATAAATTTAAAAGAATTTCAACATAAAAATTGAGATTTGCTAATTAGTGGCAACCAAAGTTATAGAAATGCACAAACAATTGTTTTTGTTTTGTTTAGATAAATAAAACAAGTAAGGAAAAAAAACTGTTGTGAAGTGTTCTTTGCTTAAAAATATATTATTTGGAAATATTTTTAAATAAAATACAAATCTGAAATTTAAGTCTGCTTCATTTAATGCAGACATATTGATTTTTTAATAAAGATTATGCGGTAATTACGCTAAAGATAATAATGCCTTTAAAAAGGAATTCTGGAGGGGATTGATCAAATGAATGTGACCAAATGTTGATCAGATGGACAAACCTCCCTTAGCTTATATTTTTTGTAATTTTTTTTCACTATACACTATACATAATGAAGGGTTATATGTTGTATTTCTAAAATAATGAAATTTATTTTGTACTGCTGGAAGTAAAATCTGTTGCTTGTACGGTAGCGTAGGGGAAGGAAAAATGTTTAAGATGTATCAAAGGAAGATCTGGACAAATATTTATGGAAAGACGAAAAAGTTTTATGAAATAGAAATTGGAAAGCTGATAGGATCATTTCATTTAAGTAATACCCATAGTTGGAAAATAGAATGAATCAAAAAGACAAGAAAGTTTGAAAGCAGCATGCTTTAGAAATGTGTGTTACACCTCTGTAAAAGAATAAAAATTGTTTTTAAAATATCTGTGAAATTACGTAGAATGTACGGGAAATCCATCATCTTAAATCTTATATAAAATTACAGAGATTATAAAACATATATTATCTAAATAGCAGCGAAATTATTCGGAAAATTTACTATAGACTTTGTAAATTATCATTGTTAAAAGAACCACAAAAATCTGTAAATTTATTTTTAATGATAATAATTTAATTTAGAATTCAAAATCAGTAACTTTCAGTGAGCCTGAAAGAAATTTGAATTTCTCGTGTAATTTTCAACTGCTGTGACATTTATTTTATACGATTATGCCTGAATCTCATGGCACTTTAAAAAAAAGTAAATGTGTATAACATGTATGTTGTATTGTTGTTATTTCTTTCAATGATTATATTTAAGTAAACGTATGTAGTGATTTTTTGTATTAATTTGTATGTAGAGTACTTTGTAGAAATTATTATTGAATGTTATGAAGATGTCAGAATGGTTCGGTACGTTAAATGGAGGCCGACAATTCGCGAAAGTATTAATTAAAATTTGATTGTTCAGAAACTGAAGTGGAGTGAATTGCATTTTTTGTTCAAAAGTTCTTTTTTTATAAACTGTGTGCAGAAGAGAAGGTGGTTGTGAGCTGGTACTGAAAAATATTTTTTATTTAATAAAGTGATAAAAAAGGACTAGTGCCTTTGTAATATATTGAGATTATTCATCAGTCGTTAACGACTTCATGGCTCCGATCGCAAAGCTCACCCAGACATCCAAAATGTCGATTTCATTTCACGTTTTTCCAGTTTACTTAGGCGATACTTACCTTAAAAGACACCCTTAGAATGTGAAAAAAATCTGTAAACTTAGTAATCTAAATTTACCGAAATCTGTTAGGCTTGTGAAAATTTTATATGAACACTGTACAAGAAAATGATGTCAATCTAAAAGCTTGTAAGCAAAACTAGTCAAATCTGCAACTTTACAAAATAATTTACTAAAATTTTGGTAATTTTACTAAAATTTTATATATAATCCTCGTTACAGTTACTTAAAAGGTTCTGGGAATACGATTTTCTTAAACATTTTTTGATTCGAAGTTCAAATTACAAAATCCTGTTACATAACATTTTTATTATTGCCATTGCATTAGAAGTTCTTGGGAAATATATTCTAAAAGAAATTTTTATGCAATTTTACATTTTTTTGTAGTGTATGGGATTCTAGCACAGGTCCAAGACACTGCGACGGGCTGCTTGAAGGACATTTTGGAAAAGAACTTCCAAAGTACCTTCGAAATGAGCAAAACTCTTTGGTAGAAGTGTGTGGATGACTAGGAATCTTTTAAGAGGAGTTTTAACTGTTTGTAGCGATATCTTCAATGCATATTTTCTCACGAGTTTTAAGTCATTAATTTTGTATACAAACCCTGCATATATTAAAGAATTTTTTTGGCGCATGTATTGCCTGAAACACATTTCAGTAAAGGATTTAAAGAGTGCCTTCTAATCGTGCATAACTCTTCGGCAGAAGTGTGTCGATGATCAAAGGTCTTTCCTGGATAGTTTTACCTGTTTGTAGCGATATCTTCATTACTTTTTTTTCACGAGTTTTCCCTTTTAATGCAAACGCTGTATACCTAAAAGAAAAAAAAATTTTCTAAGCACATTAAAGTAAATCGCACAAAACTCTCCTAACATTATGGGAGTTGTGACTGATAGCACATCAGTTAATCCCTATAAAATCAATGTATTTGCGAATGTTTTAAAGTAGTCTATTTGAAAAAAAAATTATTAACACTTTTCAACATAGTTGAAAAGCATTTATGAATTTCATTTTTTTGTCCGTCTTTTCGTAGTCAAACTAGCATAACTGTAGTCCAATTGTGATGAAATTGCTATATGTTTTTGGAGTTACAGACAGACAGACGAACAGATCAGAAGACCTGTATAGATACTACGCAATTATATAATTACGAACGCTTGTAAATACGATCATTTATTCATTTTTGTCTAAAGGATATTGCAATATACATTCACATTAAATTAGCCCAAATTTTACATTTCATTAAACTCAAGCTTTTAATGAAACCCATTTATGTAATTTTACATTCACCACAAAATAAAATGTATATATTTTTTCATAAAACTTGCTTAATTTTACTTATATTATTTTTGTTCAAGTGTATCACATAAAACAATATTGAAATTGCGATGTGTTATGAAAAATGGCAAAGTAAAATTAATTCTATTCGGGAAATACTTCTATCCAATGGCATTTTCCCTGATGAAATTAATGATTTTCTAGATTTAATCCGATAATCTCCGGGAACCTGGAAAATATCAGACGTAAGAAAATTTTATTTGTTCTTAAACTAAGATTATTTTTATTCTTAATTACATTAATTGTGTAGTGATATTTTATTTAAAAAAAATGGCATTTTTCTTTGAAGATAAAGTTAATTAACATTGAAATTTTTATATCGTTTATCAATGTTTACTTATTATTCTTTTTTTTACACTAAAGATAAAAAATATGATTAAAATGAATTATTTTTTGTTAAAATATAATATTCTATTTAACTGTTCCGGGCAAAAATATCGATTTGCCTTACTGCCCTCTATATTATGAATTTAAGAATTGTTTTTAAGAACTCAAAATAAAAATGCTATCGTTATAAAGTTATAGTGTCTGATTTAAAAATATAGTTGGTATAGCTGCAATAAAAACTTTATAATCCAAAATCAGGAATGCTGATTGTCGCTTTTCAAGCATATTTTTTAATCTAAAAAATAACTATTGTAATTTAGTGTAAATGAAGATTATTTAATGTTTATATCATATGTTATTATTGTTTATATAATAATTTAATAGTTGGCCTTAAAATGTCTTTACTCTAAATGTTTTTTTATTTGTACTTTTATAATTTTTGTTTCTTTTTAAACATTTTCACATTAAACTAATTCTTGAATTTTACATTCTGTTTTCTAAAAGCATTTGTCACATTAAATTTTTCATACATTAGCTATAAATATATAGATAAATATATTGATCCATAAGTAAAATTCACTTAAGTTAATAGCATTTGTCGGAGTGTACATAAATCTATGATATTGAAATTGCTATAGATAATGATAAATCCGTTAATGAATTTATCTGAAAGTGAAAAACATCGATAAATTTTGTTCTGCATTCTTGTTTCTAAAATTAACAATTTTCTACACTAATTCATTCAACTACTCGATAATTGAAGGGAACCTGCATAATGTGAGGCAAAAGTATGGATTATTATATTTTTGAAATAGATTTTTTTTAATAATATAAATGTACGGTGTTACGTTTTGAAAAACCAAATTATTTTTTATATTATAAATAAAATTTACTAAAATCGTAATCCCTGTTCCCTTTATCTACATATATTTTTTAAACATTTGAATACGATATTAATAATATGATGTCAGAAAAATTTCAAATAATTTTTGAAATTCAGAGGTGCAAACATAGTAAATTGCTAAGCTGCATTGCAATATATAGGGTGCTTATAAAATCCCGCACCCATTGTGATGTTTAATAACTCATAAAATAATAAAGACAGATTAAAATTAATAACATAAATGGTTAGATAGACTCAAAAAGTTTCATGACCCTTGTCAATGAATTTCCACGAGTGCCCCTTTCGTCGATATCAATTCGATAGTCAATTTCACGCCAGGTAGTGGCAAGCATGTCGGCATCCACAGAGGCTATTGCGGTTGTAATTCTGGCTTTTAAGTCATCAATGTTCGACACTCTTCTCCTGTAAATATTGTCCTTTACAAATCCCCAAAGGAAAAAGTCCAGCGGCATTATATTCGGTGATCTGGGTGGCCAAGGAATTGGACCTCCTCGAACAATCCATCTTGCAGGAAAATGGTCATTGAAAGAAGTACGAACGATGGTACCCCAATGAGGGGGTGTGCAAAAAGACGTGTGGCCGATGCTCTTCTAGTTGAGGAAATACGAAGTTTTCGAACATGTCTAAGTATTCGATTGATGAGACCGTATGCAATATCCTTAATATCCGCGCGAATAAAACATCACATACAAAAGTAACATAGAGGGTTTGAAGGGTTTGAATGAACAGTGCTTTGAGGCCTATAACTACAACGGCTGTCGCCTCGATTGATCCAGAATACACAGAAAGAAATACAGAACACTTTATTATTATAGAAAATCCATTAAATACATTTATTACACATCAAAGGGACAACACAGACACCCATGCCGCTAGCCGGGAACCAGCGGTGCTCGAACCGGGAACCGGCGGTGTGGGAGCAGCTGCCGCTACCAACCACGTCACTGGGTCGGCAAGTAACATAGAACAAACTCATCAAAAGTAAGCATAAAATTGCAATTGTTGCCAAAAACAAAAGAGAAAAAATTCAATTATAAAGCAGACGATATTTAGAAAAGTAAAGATATTTAGGCTGGAAAATGAAATTATCTGAAATTAACCACACGCGCAGACGATATTTGCAAAAGTAAAGATATTCAAACCTGCAAAGGAAAATATACGAGTTATTCCATCAATAAATGCCATAAGTTTGTTTATATCTTCATTATTTTATGAGTTATTAAACATCAAAATGGGTCCGGGACTTTATAAACACCCTGTATATATAAAAAGATTTTATTATGTGTTTAAAATCGCACATTGTACTAGTTATGTAATAATTCTACAGCTCATATTCAAAATATTAGAATAATTGAGAAAAAGTAATAAGAAAAAATTATTTGTCATTTATTTATTTTTTATACTAAGTAAATGCAATTAAATTTCTTATAAATTAAATCTGGAATGTTTAGCTAAGATTTTAACATTGATAAAATATAAAATACAGCACAATAAATTAGGTATACAGCTTCCTTAAACACACCAGAATATTAGAATAAAATTTAGATTGGTTCAAAATATTAGAATATTTTATTTTACGCAACAATATTACCTTATGAATATGAAGTAAATGGTAGTTAATATTTTGTAGCATCCCCTTTAGCTTTCATAACAGCGTACAATCGATCTTGCATATTATATACAAGGTGTTTACAAACATTTCTATCAATATTAGCCCAAATAGACTTTATACGTGCCACTAACTCAGTTTTACTTGAAGGAGGATTTTCTTGAAGTTTTTTCTTCATTATACACCATAAGTTTTCGATGGGATTAAGATCTGGTGATTTTGGTGGCCAAGGAAGTACCTTAATGTTGCGTTGGCGGAACCAATTCTTAGTTGACACCGAGGTATGCGGGGACGCTAAATCTTGTTGAAAGATGAAATCATCTTCAAATAAATCTTCTGATGATGGAATCATGTAATATTCTAAAATTTCTTAATATATCAGAGACTTAACCTTTTCGTAGACGATGCATAACTTTCCAGGTCCTTCTGCACTCATACAACCCCAAACCATGACACTAGCAGCAAATTTTACGGAACGTTTAAGGCATTCTTTATCAAATGCTTCTTGCTTCATTCTCCAAACTCGAATACCTTGATTACCATATGAAACACAAAACATACTTTCATCACTAAATAATATATTTTTCCAATCTTCATCGCTCCATAAACGTCTTGATTTACACCAATTCAATCTTATACGCTTTTGTCTTGCAATCATGAGAGGTTTTGTTTTCGGTACACGAGATTCAAATTTAAATTTATGGAGACGTCTTAATGTTGTCGATGTAGAAACTTCAACTCCTTCTTCTTTCCATTTTCGGTGCAAGAATCGCACACTTTTAAAACGGTTTTTCTTAACTATACGCTTCAGTTTCCTGTCATCTCTAGCAGATGTTTTTGGTTTTCGGCCACCATTTCGGCGATTATTTTGAAATTTTCCAATTTTTTAATATTGTGTTAGTATTTTACTAGTGCTCGATTGCGAACAATGTAAATAATTCGCTATAAAACATTGTTTTTTACCGTGCCGATACAAATCAACCATACGAAGTTTAGTAGATTCAGGAATATCACTCACACGGCCCATTTTAAGACGAAAAAGAAACAAACTGCAAAAAAGAATACTGATTTTAAATAAAATAGTCTGAATTTAATCAATGATGTCACCAGTTAAGAATTGGTAATAATTAAAGGAGAATTAATGTGAAATATTCTAATATTTTGAACCACTTGAATAAATATTCTAATATTTTGACTTTTCAAAATAATTTTTTTTGCAATTAATCTTTTCAAAAATGATATTAAATTTAAGATAACAAGTAAGTTTAATCAACAATAAGTTCTTAATAAAAATATCGTTTGCATATTTTCATTAAAAGACATTAAATTACCAAACGATATTTTCAATTTCTAAAAAAAAAGGTAATTATTCTAATATTTTGAATATGAGCTGTATTTCAAAATGTAACAAGCACTAATAAGGAAAATTATCAATATGAACATAAAGAGATATGTTTGCCTTTTTAAAAAGTATTTCCATTATATTAAGCAAATATTAAATTATCTGTATGATTTGATTCAAAATATATGTCAATATCAATATTTATTATCTAAATTATACATTTCATTTACAACAAATATTTTCTTCACTTATTTTTAATTCTTCCACTATAATCACATGTATAAATTTATTATTTTATGCACTTAAGTTAATATGAAATTTGTCCAAGTGTTTATTAAAATATGGTAATAAAATTGCTATAGCTAATGGAAAATGCCTTAATCAAATTACATGCAAGGGGAAAATTTTGTTTCATTCTCCTTCATTTTCTCTGACGAAATTAATAACTTTGCTAGATTAAGATCGATTTCTGAATAATCTCTTGAAACATTGAAATTAGTAAACAGCTTAAAATAATATTTCTAATATAATAAAACATTTTTACTTTTTTAACACTTTCCAACGAAACTAAAAAGCATTTAGGCATTCGATTTGTCTGTCCGTCTGATCTGATTCCAGTAAATATACTCAAATTTTCATGTGATTGGTAAACCTTATATAGTGCCCCGTAGGAATGTTTGGTATCTATATGAAGTATGAGTTATTAATCGTTCCTTTACAGGAGCACTAAAAAAATTCATTATGTTACGTTCTATTTGGTAAAATCATTTGCAGAGTATTTTAATGATATTACGCTGTTGTATCATATAGTATTGAAACTAATATATATCACTGAATTTTGCTAGGATTACGTTAGAATAGGACATTCATAACATTTTTATTCCAGTTACAGCGACACGAAAAAGAAATCGGTTATACTGTCTTTGAGTAATAATTGCTGGAAATTCGTTTTCTATTTTGGCATGCACTTTTAAAGTTAACTGTTTTTTCATGTGCGTTCGTAGTTATATAAATATGTAGCACCTATTGCCGTCATCTGATTCATCTGTCTTACTGTTTGTCTGTTCATGTGTCTGCATGCATGTAACAAAACAAAAACTACCGAACCGTTCGTTTGAAATTTTAAATCTATATTTTTTGCATAATATGGTTGAGTCATTTCAAATGTTAGTAAAAACAGATGCATAGTTCAAATATAAGGACTGTCAAAAATATTCCGTTACATTATGGCCGACGGATAAAATATTTTCAATTGGTTTTTAATGATGTTACAGACGTAGCAACGCACAAAAATTGATATTTTGCATTGATGTATTTATATGGATGCATTTGCATTTATATTGATGCATTTATGACGGCCACTGAAATACACATTTTGTGGAATAGGCTGCACAAAGTACGAAAGAACATTTATAAATCATTTGTATGACCACACAAAAAATTACTTTACATGATGGTATAGAAGAGGGATCATTATTTGCGGCACATTTTAAATATATTAAGCTATTTCATATATAACAAAATTGATATGCGTTGTTTAGATTTGCTACAAGTTACTTCTTATGTAATAGAAACAGAGTTTCATAGCGTTGAATTAGATATAAAATTTTATTAAGTTAATGAACTAATATTATAATTAAATTATTTATTGTAATTCATTTATTAAACGGCGCAGTTTTGTTACATTTTTCTGAATATGTTGGAAAGTGTTTCATAATCTATGCCTGACGTAGGAATTTTTTTTCTTCTAGTTTCATAATCATAATGTTAGACACATATGCTTTTTCATTTTTAATAAATATATTTCTACGGAAAGTAACGTTATCAGGAGTAAAAATGTTACTTAAACTTATTATATTTCAGGTTATTACTGAACAAATGGAAAATGAAATCATAGTCATTTTTAGTTAATTTAATTTGATAGCAAAATTTTTCTTCTTTACGATTTTTAAAACTATTAGACAGCAGATATAGCAAATTGTCAAACTTTACTCCTACATGTATAAAAAAAGTTTGAAATGTGCTTAAAACTCTACAATGTACAATTATTCGTAAAATAAAAGATATCGTATAGTTATTATATTTCAAATTAAAACAATCAATTATAGTAATTATAGGACCAAAAGTAAAAACTTTAACTGAAGAATAAAAGGAAACATTTCCAATTCAGTGAGAATGAAGAAAAATAATTGTCTAAATCACATTGAAAATAACATTAAATATTTAACGTTCAAATACCCTTTCCGTAAGTAAAAACAACGATTTGTGATTTCGTATCTATGATTTATAAAACTATATGCAATCAGTCGGAGGTAGCAATCTTAAAACTTTCTCCTATGCATTTTAATACTCCAAAATTATCTATCAGGGTGCCAAAGACAATCTATTCTTTCAGTGGGTATTCTTAAGAATTCAATTTCTGAGCATAATTTCTTAAGAAGAAAAAACAATAGCGAATATCGGAAAATATGCAACATAAAAATACCAACTTTGGGCCGATTTATACCAAAACATAAAGAGCAATGATAGTTATCAAGCTGTACCAGTATCTTAAATTTTACGAAAATTCGAGCTTTAATTCTTGAGAAAGCGCTCTTCTGGAAAATCGGGAAAAATGCAGTATAGCAGCAACACCTGCCGAGCGATTTACACCAAAAACGAATCAGCATCAACCAATTTCACCGCCTACCTTAATATAATTATTTATAATATTCCGTGCATCATTTCTTGAGATAGAACACATACAAAGCTTATGTCACTTATAGACAAACAGGCAAAGTCGAAGACTCATGAAAAAGAGACTAAAAGACATACGTTTTGTAGCAACATGTTTTTTCGAAATTTTGATCACAAAATTGTGTAATTATAAAGGTATCTTGTGCACGGAGGTTACATCCAATGGTCAGCCTCCTAGAAACTTCTTAAAATTTGGAAAAAAATGCTCTGGAGAATGATGAAACAATAGTATTAAATTACTCATTTTCATTCTCATTAATTTTTTATTGCAGTTATTTCCATTATGCTTGAGTTGGCATGATTTTTAATTACCAGTTTTCAAAAATTTTGCGGAAATGTTTGTATCATATTATATCTTGAGAATGTTGCCGACAGAGCATTGAATCATGTCAAATATAAATAAATAAAGGTATAGTTTGCCTTTTAAAAAGTATTTATTCGCTTTTAGAAAACATTAAAATAATCTCTTTATTTTAAAGTATATTTTAATATCATTATACATTGTCAAAATCATACATTTCATTTACAAAAATGTTGCTTGATTTACTTTTTATTTTCTTCGCTAAAATCACATGTTCAAATTTATTATTTTATGCACTTTTAGTTAAAATGAAATTTGCTTAAATGTATTCTATGATATGGTAATGAAATTGGTATAGCTAAAGAAAAATGCGTTAATCAAATTATATGCAGGGGGTAATTTGGTTTTATTCTCCTTCATTTTCTCTGATAAAATTAATGATTTTACTAGATTAAGTTCGATTTCTGGATAACCTCAAAGAATATTGTTGTTAAGAAACAGAGTAAAACATTATTTGCAGTATAAAAGAAATATTTTTAGCTTTTTTCATTATCATAACATTACAGTTTTTCCTTTTTATAAATTATATTGTCCCCAAATAAAATGTTATCTGAGATAAAAATTTAACTTCAGTTATTTGTATTGTATTTTATTACAAATTAAATGTAGTCAGTTTCAGTTAATTGATTTCGTTCAATAATGAAGCTTTCACTTTGACTGCATATTTAGCAATGTGTTTTATTGGCCCTCCAAATATGATAAATAAATATTTTTGTATTATAAAAGTATTCTGTAAAAAAAGACAAATATTTATTATTATAAAAAAATGTACAATAATATCACGGACAAAAGTACATAATAACCTCTTCCAAATCACTTAAAATTTCAAAAATTATTTCTTTATCTTAAAAAAAAATATAGATGCAGGTTCCCGAAATTTTTAAGGAGCCAGTACCTTTTAAACCCAAATATTTCAGTCGCCACCAAGGCTCATTTAAAAAATATATCCAAAACTTCGAACAAACAAAAGGATTTCTCCAAAAGATCACAGAGAAAAAGCTGATTTTAATAAGATTTCGCCAAAAATTTCGTGTTTTTCGTTAAAAAATCTGAGAAAGAGCAAAACTTTCGTGAAACAACCACTATAAATGGCGATTTTCGTCAAATGATCGCGAAAGAAATGCAAGAGGTACGCGAAAAAAAAGGTTCTTCAAAATTATCTTCAGGGAATGTCGAAAAAACGCGAATTTTTTCAAATGATATAGAGGAAAAAAACGCAAAATTTGACAAAAAATGGCGACTTGGGCGCATAAAATTAGTCGCAAAGTCCAAAAATTTGCAACTGGTGACCGAAAATCTGCACATAAATTAGAAACATGAAAAAATATTTTTTTATTGTTTACAAATGAATTTATAAAAATTACTTTTTATTAGTTTCCCGTAATTTTCGAAAAAGTTTCCTGTTAGCTTTTATAGTATTTTAATTAGTTATCGGTACTCGAAAATTCGGTTTTTTCATTCCATTAATTCTAAAGTAAATATTTTCTCATTCATAACTGAATTTGTGCATGCAATTAAGACAAAATAATGATAATTTTCATATTAATCTTATTCCTTTGCATTTGAGAGGTAAATCTCACTGACTAATGGTGTCCTGCTTAAATGGATGCTCCAAATGTTCTGGATACCAGCATTTTAAATTAACTTCCTTCGCCTTTTCTATGTCCCAATTAATTCGCAATAAAAAATGGAGAAATAAACTGTAAGATATTAGTAGTGTCCAAAGCTTTTGGCGTCTGGATTTAGGAGGAGCACCTTAGAGAACTAGTAGTGAGTGAGAGTCATTTGTCCAGTGCAAAGGGTTAATGCCTTTAATTTTGTATGTTTGTCTTTTAAATATGATTTCAGAATATCAAAATATTTAACTGAAAATGGATAAATTCCGAAATCTTGATAACTCAATTAAAAAAAAAATTATTATTACATTGTAAAAGCTATTTAAGGGGGCTCAAAGTTGAAAAATTTTACAAAATTCGATTTTTTTATGATCTAGTTTGATTATTCAATTAATTCTTAACTAAATGCAAAAAACCGCATAAAAATATTAGCATTTTTATCGGAGTTATAAGCATTTATGTATCAATATTTACATAGCCGCATTCATGTAATTTCAACTTTAAGTTGTGTTTTCTCAAAACTTGTTTTTTCACGACTAACACCAAGATTTAAAAAAAAAAAAAAACTATTTGATGAAATGGCTTAAATTTTTTTGTATGCATATAACATCATTATCTAGATTATGAATTAAGAATATAACTATCACTTAAAAAAAACATTATTAAAAAATCTCTCAAAGTTGAAAATTAAAAAAAACCCTAAAAAATACAACTTTTTTTTCCATTAAAAATACTCAAAATATTAAACAATCTAAAATATATTAATTCATAATCTAGATAATCATGTTATATGCATGCAAAAAAATTAAACCATTGAATCAAATAACTTTTTTTTAATCTTGGTGTTAGTCATCAAAAATCAAGTTTTGAGAAATCGCGACTTAAAGTTGAAATTACATAAATGCGGCTATGTGAGTGTTGATACATAAATGTTTATAACTCCGTTAAAAATACAGATATTTTTATGCGGTTTTTTGCATTGAGTTAAGAATTCAATGAATAATCAAATTAGATTATAAAAAAATCGATTTTTTGAAAAGTTTTCAACCCCTGAGCCCTCTTAAAAACCTTTCCGAAAATGAAGAATGACTAACATTTTTTTTAATGAATTTATCTTTAAGATTCGAATATCGTTTATAAGGTTCGTTTTATGATTTAAATTATGAATTCTATTAATTTTCGATCGATATAGATCGATTAAAATGAATCGACATTTCAACAATCAAGTACTGAACTTGAATTTATAGCCTAAAAAGCGCTCACTTTAAAATAATTTATCAGAAAGTAATCAAGCGATATTGTATTAAATATGTTAATCAAAGTATTCGTGAAAATCTGGATTTAAGTTAATTGAAGGGCAGAGAATATATTTATGATGTCAAACATGGATACTGCTACGTGGATGATGCGTAGCACCTATTGTTGTCGCTCAGTCCGTCCGTCTGTCCGTCTGTCCGTCCGCATACAACAACGCAAAAACTACCCAACCGAATCGTTTGAAATTTAAAATACATAATTATAACATAATTTTGTCGAGTCATTTCAAATGTTATGAAAATCGGATGGATAGATCAATTACAGGGACAATCAAAAAATTCCGTTACATTAGGGTCAACGGGGAAAAAAGTTTCAAATGCATTTTAATCGTTTGCAATTTAAAACATATAATTATTGCGTAATTTTGTCGAGTGATTTCAAATGTTATGAAAATCGGATGCATAGATCAATTACAGGGACAATCAAAAGGATTCCGTTACATAAGGGTCAATGGGGAAAAAATTTCAAACGCATTTTAATCGTTTGAAATTTAAAACATATAATTATTACGTAATTTTATCGAGTCATTTCAAATGCTATGAAAGTCGGATGCATAGATCATTTACAGGGACACTCAAAGGTATTCCATTACATTACGGTCAATGGGAAAAAATATTCAAATGCATTTTTATGATGTTACACTAATTCGAACATAATAGAATTGGTATGAATCTATGAAATATATACTAAAATATGCATTATGTACAATCTGTGATGCAAAGAATTTTTATTATTAAATTACAGGGCCACACAAAAGTATTCCACTACATAATGCTATACGGGGAAACATTGTTTGGGGCGTGTTTTAATTATATTCAACTATTTCACATTTTATGAATAAGATATACGTTTCTGAGGTGTAATTAAAATTTTTTCTGCATATTTACAGAAACACAAAGATGTCGACTACTATATTGTATTCGTAGCACGCTGTACTATATCAGCAAGATCTGAAAATTTTTAAAACTTCGTTATCGTACGAACGCATCTCATTTGCTGCGTTCACGTGCAATTTCCAACTTGTTTTAATTTTTTTTAAAAACCTTTCCAAAAATGAAAAATGACTGACATTTTTTTTAATGAATTTATCTTTAAGATTCGAATATCGTTTATAAGGTTCGTTTTATGATTTAAATTATGAATTCTATTAATTTTCGAAAAAAAAATATGAATAATTCCTACAATATTTTGAATAGTTTTGAAAATTCTGAATTTCATTTTATTCTAAGTAGTTTTCAAAATTATGAGTAAAAAGAGTCCACATGACGATTGGGAATTATTTATGATTTATAATTTGAAAAAAAAAATATATATATATATATATACATACTTAATTCATTCTAATGAAATATCTGGTCTGGTTATAATTAAACGACTGAGATGTTGATATTGACCTGAAATAATGCAATATTATCAGTGATAAAATCGATCTATAACATTTCAACAATCAAGTACTGAACTTGAATTTGTAGCCTAAAAAGCGTTCACTTTAAAATAATTTATCAGAAAGTAATCAAGCGATATTGTATTAAATATGTTAATCAATGTATTCGTGAAAATCTGGATTTAAGTTAATTGAAGGGCATAGAATATATTTATGGTGTCAAACATAGATACTGCTATTGTAAAAAAAAAAAAAAAAAAAAAAAAAAAAAACCTTACTGGTCGTTTTGATATGCAGATGACCCCCTAAGAAATTTTTAAATATATCATTTAAAAATAGACTTTATTTCCAATCGTTGTTTACAAGTAACGTTCTTCAACAACAATTTGTTGCTGAGTTAGTATATTCGAAAAATGTTTGAAATTTCACAACAACTATACGGTTTGAAAAAAGACATAGTTATGTGAAAAAAATCACATGTTTGTTTGAGTCGATATTGGTTTTAAGATTCATTTTTAACACTTTTCAATGTAGTTCAAAAGAGTTTATGATTTTTTTTTTTTTTTTTTTTTTTTTTTTGGGGGGGGGGGGGTACCATCTAACCGCGCTGTAACACTCCGATATATACTCACATATATTGAACAATTCACTGGTTTACTATTGAAAATGTATTGTGAAGAATTTATAGTTCGTCTACAGAGACGTTCAAAATTATCTCGTTTTACTATTGCCAGTGGGAAATAATTGCTAGTGGTGTATTTTTAACATGTTGTATTATTTAAAACACAATAAAAAGAATATGTATTTATGGAGTGCGCTAATTCATGACATGAAACGTGTGCTAATTTGTGCTCTATAACATGATGCGGATCTTCCTAAAGAATGTTTTACATTTTTGTCTATGGAGTAAAATTGTTTGCAGAATACTTTATATATGTTACATTAATTCAAATATAATGAACTATGTATAAATTATTGAGAAACATTATAAATGCTTACTAGGAGTATGACGTGCATTAGATTTATTGTTCATATGCATGACATTCAAAATGTCCAGGCCACTGAGCTCTATATTACTGGTAATATCTGGAGCTGTGTTTTCACTTGTAATATGCATAAATATTATTTTGCATTTTTCATTGCTTTGATTGCACAAAATAATTCGAAGGCCATAGTGTTTATGATCGTGATCTGCTTTAATATATAGTTAATTGAATTTTGAATTTTCCGCGTGAACTCTATTGAGTATATACTGATATTTTAAGGATAATAAATTCAAATACAGAACAAATAAATGAACGGATAAACTACTAACTATGTCTGCAAATTTTTTAAGGGTTCGAAGCATGCATAAAAAATCCGTAAATAATATACAAAATTGTATAAAATTTTTTAAGTGCGGAAACTGGTGGAATTTTTTTAAGTTTCGAGAACGATGTGTGTTTTGTAACAAAATTAAATTTTTGCGCGTTATACTCTGGATATACAAATCTATGGATCACCTATAGGCATGTGCAAAGATATTCGTTGGTTGCTAAAACTTGGTTTCACTTCAAATCAACGAAGCTCCATTGCAGTATTATAGAAAGGTTGAGATACATTTCATAATCTGAAGTAAAAAAAGATTTTATTTCCTTCTTAGGATTTCAAAAGCATGTTAACAGTGATTATTATGTTGAAACATTTTATCTCAATTTAATAACAAATGTGCGTTGACAAATACAATTCGATATTGTTAAACTAAAAGATTGCTTATCAGAATGACGTGTTTGTAATTTTAAAAGAATGATAAATTTTAACATTTTAAAAAATATTAGGAAATAATAAAGTTTTGCTTATCTGACTAACAGTATAAAAATTCATGTTTATTATTTACTGAACACTTATATCTGACCTGTGTGCTTGACGAAGGTAGCCGCTAATAAGTCATCGTAAATATACAAGGACCAGATAGCACAAGGAAATTTACAACACGAGAATTACTCCCGGGAGATCAACAATTAGTGTGCAACGGAGCCAGCTGGAGTCGAACCCGCAGCCCACCTACGTTCTCAAATGTCACTATTGGTGTGGTTCCTTAACCGTTTGGCCTAATTGGGTCCTAGACCTATTATGAGATTGAAAAATGAAATCTAAATTGTTAGTATTTACTCATGATGATACTTGAAATAAATGATATTTTTAAGAATAACAATGTAGTATTCCTTAAGAGTCATTCACGGATGTGATAAAAAAATAATGCAACACGAATATAAAAATTCTGACAATATTGCAGTTAATGCAAGAATTGCATTTAATGTCCCATGTTTAATTTACACGTTTGTATATATTCTACACAATATGCTAAAACACAGTTTATTAAGAAAATGCATAGCAGGTTGAAAACTCACCTCCAGAAATTTCAATCAATACCCAAAAATATATTTGAATTCTTTTCTACAGTGATGTGTGTTATTAACAGAATTTTATATGCGGCCACATTAATTTTCAAATTTTAATTAGTTAGTTAAAGTTTGAAATTATACTTCCAGACAGTATCATCCTCCATTTCTTTGCGTTGACATGCAAATGATTTTATTAATATAAAACAGACATCTCTACTTATCCTAGATCTGATTGAACTTGATATGCAAAATTCAATTAAAAATCGTTTTCAAGCCATTCTATTATAATATAATATGCAATATACATGAAATCATTTGTATAATACTGTGTTTGATGTAAAATTTATATGCAGCACGTAGTAAACACACATTCTATAAATAAAACCACACTTTTAGCACATATAGCTGACAGACCGTACCTCAGTAAGCACTGTATTGGAAATTTATACTTCGAGAATTTATCACCTTTCGGATATCTTATATCCATTTCTTCGCGTTTCATTTTATTTATATTAAACAAACAAATCTTATTATGCTAAATATGGATGAACTTGAAATCATAATTTAATTAAAATTCTTTTTAAGACCTTCTAGCTGATAATATGCAATGCATATGAATTTCTTTATGTAACCCTCTGTATTGTTTATAAAGTTTATACACACCACGCATTAAGCACACATTCTATAAATGAAATCGCCCTTCCAGCTCATATTGCTAATAGACAGAATTTAATTTTACTATTGAATAGGGAAATTTGAGTTTCCATGCACAATAAAAGTTATGCATATAATGTTATTTAACAGGCATCTTGTAGTAAACCACACAATAATGTATACCAGTTTCATAATATTTGAAGTAGTGTGACTTCAATAAAATACACTGCAAACATTCCCCCCCATTGACCATTAACAATTGGAATTATTTTGCTTGGCCTTGTAAGAGAAAAGAAATTGCATTGAACCACACATACATAATTCATGAATTAGTACACAAACGCATAAAAAATTCATGATTTTTTAAACATTCCAACATCATGAAAAAGATCTCGGAACAATTTTTCCTATTAAGTGGAGCATAATGGAATACATATCACAGTCCCTATAAATGAACTGAAAATTCTATATACATCATTTTGAATACCAATCATGTTGTAGTAAATATTAAGGACATACAAAGATTTAGATCAAGAATATATTTACGAAAGTTAGAGCTTGGTCAGACGGACAGACAAACCGAAATCATAAACAATGTTCAACTATGTTTCAAAATTGTAAAATAATAGTGTAAATGTTTCACACAATCTCCTATTAAAACATAGTCCATTCGATGCATAATTCTTTACCTTAAATGTACATAGATGCTACCTTGCAGAGTATTAATTCCATTTTAAATTTTTCAACGTAAATGTGTATACAAAAAAAATAATATCTTTTCAAAAACATAAATATTACTCTCACATTGTTGTCAGACAATGTATCGTGCGGCAAAATCAACACAAATATGAATTTCAAAAAGCTTTTTTAAATTAAAATAATTATAAGCAGTTATTAGATCCCTAGATTTAACTTACTTGTATAATCGTGCTTTTATAATATTCGAGAGCAATTGTCTAGTGTTGTTTTGAAACAAAACCTATTCATTTCAATACATTTAAATTTTCTGAAACTTGCATTTATAATTACAGTTAAACGTGATAATCAAATCTTAGAGTTAATGATATCAATTTAAATAAAGTAGTTATTCATTCTTAATTAGACAGTTTTGTTATTTCGAAATACATTTGCATGTTGTTCGTGTCATTATTTTAAACAGCGTATTAAAATATTTGAAAGTAATGTGATAATATAATTAATTGTGATAAAAAAAAGTTCAATATCTCTTACAATACTTTTAATTATATTCGCAAAATTTTCTTATTAGCTTAGCTAACTTTATCAATAGCATATGATGAAATTATGAAAAATAAACGAAAGATAATTGGAAGTTGTTGACCTCGTTAATTAATTATTTTATTTTCCGTATACGAGTAATTAATGAATGTTAGCATACGATTTACATTACATAAATATTCTTTATTATATTTTAATCGCGTGTTAATTAAAGATGATTTCAAATGCATAGTATTTTTCTTTTGGTTCAATACTTGCTTTTAATTAATTATGTAATTTTCCAGCGTTTACTTAATATGAAAGATGATTTTTTTTTTTCATTTTCAAAATTTGTTGATTACACATTATATGTATTTTTAAATAACTACTAAAATTTAAAAACTTTATTAGCTTAACATAAACTCATTTCTTAAGAAAATAAAAAAAAAGAAATATGTATTTTATTAAAAATGCATCACATATTGATCGGTGATAAATATATTAGTATTTTAATAACTTTTAATGCTTTTATTTGTTTGAATTTATAAAATAAGTTTTTTTATACTCAATGTTGTATTGATGAAGAATATAGTTGCACATGGCAAAGAATTTCTTTCTTAAAATATATATTTTGATGAAAACACACTACAATAACTCCAAAATTTCGCTATTTACTGATTATTTAAAATTTATTATTACCAAAAAATTAAAAATTAAATTTAAATATGTAAATGCAAAAACTAGAATTCTTAGGTTGAGTTCCTTATAATGTAATTATTTCTTCGATAAAAAAGTAATATATTTTAAAAGGTAATTTTCATGTAAACTTTTATAATTAGATATTCATAAGCTTCAGTAGCTTTAATCATAAAATGGGGAATTCTTATGAGTCGTAGCTTTAAATGCTGGAACAAATCTTTACCAACTTATGGTTGAAGTTATTGCAGCAGCCATATTTGGTTCAAATAACCGCAACAATTTCAGCAGTTTATGATCACCAGCTGTATAAAAAAGAACTTAGCACATATTCGCATGATAAAAGCGACGTGTTTCTTCTTCTATTAAAAAAGTGTCTAACAAGGAAGGTCTCCATACTGGGCATACTCAGAATTTTTTGAAAAAAAAATACTAATTAAACTACTCAGTAAGTAATAAAGGATCAGTGAAAATTAGCGGCGGAATTACGGTAGATAACTTGTAAAAAAAATAAAATACTTTCGAATATTTGGCGTGAAAAGACGAAAGTGTCACGCGATTTGGCGAGCAGCATTTTCTCCCGCCAAAAGCAAACGATTTTAATACAACTCAAAACTGTCGAATTTTTAAAATGCGTGTAAATGTTATTTACTGAATTTAAACGTAAACGATGAGACAATTTAACATACACTGCTCAAAACAATTAAAGGATATTGCTGTTTTAGGTGGATTTTGTATTTGGGAAACTTTTTAGCTGATTGATACATGGTCGACAGACATAGTAGGTTATATGAGAACAAATTACACATGTTTGGCAGAAAAAAATGTATTTTATTGCGCATTTGTGTACAAAAGGAAAAAAACACAATTTGTGCGTATGAGAAAAAAAAATAAGAAAAGGTGTTTTCTTCAAAGAAAATCATTTTCAGTAGGAAGTATAGTTTCCACGGGCGGCCAGCAACGTTGAACACCTTTGAGGCATGGACTCAATGAGGCTATTAATGACGAGTTGGGGTATTCTGCCCCACTCTTCCAGAAGAGCTCTTTCCAGTTCTTGGAGAGTTTGTGGGGGTTACTGGCGGCCAGAAACTCGTCTTCCTAGAGCGTCCGAAACGTGCTCGATTGGATTCATGTCTGGAGAACACGCTGGCTATTCTATTCGAACGATTCCGTCCTCGAAAACAAAATCCTACAGCAGGTTTGCACGATGTGGCCTGCAGTTATCGTCCATTAAAATGAAGTTATCTCCGATTGCTACAGCGTAAGGGACTACAATAGGTCTGAGGATCTCATCCGTATATCGGCGACCAGTCAGAGCTCCATCTCGAATGATGTAGAGGTCAGTGCGCCCGTCAATGGAGATGCCACCATACACCAACACTCCTCCACCGCCAAATCTGACACTTTCTTGCACGAACGCAGGATTATTCCTACTGCCACGGTCCCTCCAGATGAAAATACGCCTATTATCCGGATGCACAGAAAAACGGGACTCGTCAGGAAACAGAATATTGCTCCATTCATTTCTCCTCCAGTTGACATGCTCGGTTGCCACTCCCTGCGGTCGCGACGATGGCTTGATGTTAATCTAACACATACCATCGGTCGGCGAGCATACAGACCTACAGCATGGAGCCGGTTTTGGACAGTCTGAGTTGAAATCGTGGTGCCTGTAGCCGAGCGAAGGTGTTTTGGAGAAGAGCAGCGTTCATGTTTCGGTGTCTCCGAGCTGTTAACGCTAAATACCGATCTTCATTGGGCGTTGTCGCCCATCTACGACCTTGACCTGGTCTTCGGCCTGCACATCCACTCTCCAAAAAACGGTTCCAGATCCTGGAAATGACACTTTGTGACACTCCAATGGCTTGCGCTACTTCGGCTTGAGTTTGGCCTTCTTCTAACCTACCAACAATTCTCCAAGCTTCTGAATCTGTCAAATGACTTCGCAGAGACATCGTACTCATCGATACAAAGCAATCACTGAATGCCGATTCTCTTTTATCCAGTTGAAAGTCAAATTTCATTCGCTGCCGCTGAAGCGACGTTTTTGACGTCGAACTCAAAATTTGCATATTCCACAGTTTGAAAACCAGAAAAAATTGCATTTGTGATTCTCTTCTTCTATTTTCGGCAAAAAAATTTCGTTTATATCTTTATCTTATATAAAACTTCAAATATCCTTTAATTGTTTTGAGCAGTGTATTATATACATATATATATATTGTATTGCATATATATTCTATTTGTTGCTATATTTATTTAATTTACCTCTGGAAAAATATTTTTATCCTCTGGAAAATTATTTTTATACATTTAAGCGTATTCAAAAATAAAAGCTATATGTTTCCATAGCAACAAAATCGAATCGACAATTCTCAATTGGACTTTGAACTTGAAACAATTTTAATTAATTTAAATTTGAATTCGATTTAAATCTTAAATTTTGATGGTTAAATTTGAATATAAATGCATGTAAATATCGTTATAACGAAATTAAACTTAAAACAAACTAAAATTAACAAAACCAAAGATATTTAATTTATCTAAAGAAGTTGGACATGAAACTTTATTCCTTTAAAATGTATTTGACATAAAAAAGTATTTTTTAAAAATTGCTTTTCATAGCCAACCGATGATAAATCGCCAAATAACGAAATTTTCATTATTTTTTACGGACAGTGTACGAAGATTCCGCCGAAATTTTTTTTATAAACGTATATATCCTCATGAGAAGAACTTTCTGTAATTTTTTTCAGATTTTTCGGAGTATGCCCATATGGAGACCTTCCTGGTAAGTATGAACATATTTAAAATAAATAGTGTAATGGTTACCTTATAGATGAAAACGGAAATTATTTAAAGAACGAATATGAAGATGTTTACTTTAATACATTAATTTTATTAGATTCCCTTTTAACCTCCCCTTTAAAATTCCAGCTTTAAATTTCAGTTTTTATTTGGATTCTATTTATTATGTAACTGTTGTTTCTTTTTAGGGCTTCGTTCATCTGACGAAACTCTATTCATCTATGTCCTTTGTCTGTCTGCCTGTCACAGAGTCCGTATACAAAAACTACATATGCCAGATAGTTAAAATTTTGTGTACTTTCAGCTGAATACCTCTTGTCGCACAACAAATCATAAATTATTGAAAAAGACTATTATTTTAGTTTAAATATTATTTTTTAAATTATCAGTTCATTTTTTTTTTTTTTCATCTAATTGTTACCACGCAAGTTTAAATTAGATATAAAAATTATTTCATTTTTACCCTTTACTTTTAAAAGAGATGGGGTAGTTCTGTTGCCACAATTACAAAATTGGTATTACAAACTTAAAAAATAAATTGAGATACAGCTTTTAAACAAAATGCATTTAAAAGCTTAAAAAGTCTGCTAAAAATTTGCAGTAGTGTAAGTTTCAAAATTGAAATTTCGTTCCTTCTAATTGTTGCACGCAAGCTTAAATAAAATTACTATGTATGTAACATAAATCAATGAATTAAATAGATCACGTAAAAAACTGTACTTATTTGTTTTAAATTCATCTTATTAAATCATATTTATCACCTATTTAGACACGCGAATTGGAATATTTTTAAAATTTATTAAATTATTATTCATTTAAATTAAGAGCCGCCTCTGGTAACCAGTTTGGTGTCCCTTAAATTTATGATAAGATTTCCAATAATTTAATTTTATTCATTATTTTATTTACCTGTGTACCTTCACTAAATCTAGAGATTCTGATAGAGGAATCGATAAATAAAAGCGATCAAGGCAGCATTAGAGGGAAAATAAAAAACTCGTTCTAGTTGGTGCAATTGGCAAAGAAATCTTAAAATATCATCGAAATATGGCTTTTTGTTTGTTAATTCAATGATAAAGTGTTTTGAAGGCGATATTAAACGAAACCCTCTGTGCGATCTGCGATCACAGTTACCCATTTGTTAAAAATGTAAGCCGACAATTGTATTTCTCTAACCACATTGCATTGCACTAAAATAAAAGAAATGTTTTCTTTTTCCGTCTAGCAATGCTTCTTTCTTTACACACATATTAATTGAATTGCTATGTAGATTCAATTGAATACCCATGCATTCTACTTCTGCTTTTGAATGTTGTTACAGCTGTCTTTCATTTCAGCAACATAAAAAATTATTTCGTTATTGGTACTTTACCTTTAACATATTAATAACGGTTTTTTTATATCTTTCATTTCCATGAAACTTTTGGCAACACACAGTTAAATTTTACTCTTGCGGTTTTTAGTATTTTGCATTCCGTCATGTACCATTTCGGATTAAAGATTTCATATTTTGCCGTTTGCCCCCCCCCCTCTTTGAGTTTTAACAAAAGAAAAATAATACATCACTCCGCTTAAACTATTTTCGCTAGACAGTAATTTTTGGTATATTTGTGTATGTATAGTTCCGAAAATGTTCAATGACTTCGGAAAAATATATCCTCATCATTCTGCTGTTGTTTGTTGAACTAGTGATGTAAAATACTTCTCCCTCTACAGAAGCCGGCGGCTAACTTGCCACGAGATCACATGTGACATTCTACACAGATCCTGGTGTTGCAAGCTAAAGAAATATATATATATATATATATACAATAGTGAAAAATGCTCCAAGGAGCAGTGCAAAAGCAGAATATGATTTTAATTGAGCATTAAAAAGTAATGGACAAGTTTATTTTTTGGAAAAAGTACACAAACATTTAAAAGTAATGAACAAGTTTATTTTATTGAAAAAATGCCCAAGCATTTAAAAGTGATGGACAAGACTTGAAACTGAGTCAAGAACTAGTAAATAATTTCCTCAAGACTTGAAAATGGCTGATCATGCTCTTATGTGACAAGCATATTCAACGTCCTTTTTTTATCCCTGTCTATCTTAGTATAGGCATGTTGGCAGAATCTAACACTGTGCTTTAGAAAAACTCAGTTTTCACAACAAGTATTAGATACAGTATCTATATTAACCTTTCAGCGGGCGCGCCTGCGCAAATTTTACGACAAACGGAATATTCCTCATGTTAAAATTTTGTCAATATTTCCTTTTATCTTAAAAAAGTGTATTGTTTTATATTTCCAACTATAATAAAAGTTTAATTTGATCCATTGATATGCAAAAATTGTTTTTTAATTTAACTTATATTATAATTGTGAAATGTCTTGGATTTATAACAGCGCAAATATGGGAAAACTTTTTGTCGTAAAAAATACGACACGCGCCTGCTCATGCAAAAAAATATAGTGCGCTCGCTGGAAGATTAAACACATCCCGACCCCTCTTTAACAAAGCCTTGATATTACTGCTTTTCACTGTATTTACTCTTATCACAACCATTTTTTGCGCGCAATCTTATCACTAAAAAACAGTTTTTCTATCCAATCTTTTTTCTAAAAATTTTTAAGCGGATTTTTATTAGCAAAAGATAAAATAGTGCTAAAATTTTTATATTTTCATAAGTAATCGATAAGTTTATCAAAAGCACAGTATATTTCAAGCAAATTTTGATTTTAATAAAGTTAGAATACCTGATAAGCACGTAACATGTACAACCAAACAGCAACTGCTTTTCCATTTTTTTATGTACTTGGACATAATAAAATTGCCATAAGAGTTACTACTTCACAAGTAAATTGTTAAGGAGCAGCATGTGGTAAATTTAGCTACTTGCAAAAACTTTACATCAAACACTTGCTCTGAAAGTTCAGCTTTAATAGAGCACAATGTTATATTCTCATAACGTGTCAATACTAAGATAGACAGGGATAAAAAAAAAAGGACGTTGAATATGCTTGTCACATAAGAGCATGATCAGCCATTTTCAAGTCTTGAGGAAATTATTTACTAGTTTTTGACTCAGTTTCAAGTCTTGTCCATCACTTTTAAATGCTTGGGCATTTTTTCAATAAAATAAACTTGTTCGTTACTTTTAAATGTTTGTGTACTTTTTCCAAAACATAAACTTTTCCATTACTTTTTAATGCTCAATTAAAATCATATTCTGCTTTTGCACTGCTCCTTGGAGCATTTTTCACTAGTCCTTCTATTTTTCCATATTCCATAGGGATACTGCACAACTTGTTTTGTATTTTATATATAGAAAACAAAATCTTATTTGTATTGAAATTAAAAAATGCTACATACTCTAATACTCTGGTGTTACAAATTTAAAAAACTTTTTAAACAGGTTTTTCTATACCAAAATTCTACGGTGGTTTAAAAAAAAAAAAAATCAGTTTTTTACTAAAGTGAATAAAATAATAAATCCTTTCAAAGAATAGATTTTTCATTCAAATATCCATTATTTTTGCCAAAAACAGGAACTTTTTTTATGCAAGAGTAAAGTTTGATACAAAAACCATGCTTCTTTTTTTTCTTAATCCGTATTTTTTAAATGTATTACATTTTTATTGCTTACCTTCTTTTAATGAAAGATTACTTTTTTATACAAAAAAAGGATAGTCTTTTTGAACATTCAGACATTGGATACTCTTCGTCTGGTATTCTAAAAAGTGGGTTGACTTTGATGCAACGTATATTTGAAATTCCCTCAGATAAACACTATCAAAGAGACAGTGCAGTAATCAGTCAAAGAAGACTGACAGAAAATTATCATCATCGGGAATTCTGAGACAGCAAAACTGCCCTCAGCTGAGACGAAGATTACTACATTTTTAGGCAAAAATGTAGGTAACTGCACTCAGAATCTTGGTTAGCTCCATTAATGGCAGCTAGGATACCCATAGCCATACCCATGTTACAGTTACACCCCATAATGAGCATGTAAAAGTAGAGTATAAGTACCACTACCAAGGTGATTTCCATCAGGTGCCCTATAATAGCAACACCATCAGGGATCCTTCAGGTGTCCTTCTAGAAGCAACACCATCAGGAATTTAAACCCCCACATGGGGGCAGGAAGGTAAGGAACTCAGAAGGTTAAACGTGCAACGATGGTACTGAAATCTAAAGTATCGATTGCAGCAACATCTGCGGGATTTCCTAATACATTGTTTAGATTAGCAAAAGTTGCGCAGTTTTAGAAAAAAACGCAGATGTCACTGTTATCTTTAGATTTCATCAGCATCGTTGCATATTTAAGGAATACAATATTTTAGCGCATTTTTTAAGTATTACTGAAATACATCGTTAAAAATTGGACCCATTTGCTGCAGCGTCACTCCACAGCTTTTATAGAATACCTCTTTTATGACCAATGAGAATGCTCCATAACACAGTAAAATAACCGTTTTCTAAAAAAGCGGTGGAGTGACGATGCAGCAAATGGGTCAAATTTTTAACAGTTGAAGCCAATTTCTACACTATACACTGTTTACAATTTGACCCATTTTCTGCAGCGTCACTCCACAGTTTTTATAGAAACCTCTTTTATGACCAATGAGAAGGCTCCATAACACTGTAAAACAACCGTTTTCTATAAAAGCGGTGGAGTGACGATGCAGAAAATGGATAAAATTTTTAACAGTGAAGCCAATTTTTACACTATACACAGTTAAAAAAATTGACCGATTTGGTGCAGCGTCACTCCACTGCTTTTATAGGAAACGATTGCTTTACTGTGTTATGGAGCATTCTCATTGGCCATAAAGAGATATTCTATAAAAGCTGTGGAGTGACTCTGCAACAAATGGGTCAAATTTTTAACAGTGCACTGTTAAAAATCTGCTGCATTTTGCTGCAACGCCCTAAACCACTTGTATATAATATCTCTATTCCAACCAATGAGAAAGCGCCATTTCACGGCCAAGTAACCGTTTTCTATACAAGCAGGGGAGTGCGTTGCAGCAAAATGCAGCAGACTTTTAACAGTGTGCATATCCTTGGCGCTATAGTTTACAGGAGTGGTACATTGTTCAAAATTTGAAACTTTTTCTGCATTGCCAATCCATCGCTTTGATAGAATATCTTTATTTTGATCGATGAGAATCCTCGATAATGCATTTAAGTAATCGTTTTCTACTTATCTACTACATCGTTTCCGTATATTTATTTTTTCAATCAGCACCAAGCTGCGCACTTTATTAGAAGACGCGCTCTATTAGAGGGCGCATTCTATTAGAATAAATACGGTATATATTTATAGTAAACACACTTTGTTAAAGTACAGGGCCCCAATATTTGACAGGTATGCCAGGCATTTTTGCCATTGATGCCATTGTACTGAAAACAAAATATAAATAAAGGAAAAAAATGGATAAAATATAAATTTGGCATGGTGCAAAAAATTGCCTAATTTAAAATTTAAAATCAAATTTGACAGCCACCAGGGCAAGACACCGTGCATAATTATTCAGTAAATGATTCATTAAAAAATGACAAAAATCAACATGTCAAAAATTTCAAAAAAATTCACATTTCGTTAAAAAATTAAGTTAAAAATAAGAGAAAAAAAAACATTCTGTATTTTTTTATGCTTAATCGAATGGTGTAACTGGTTTTTCTCTCCGATGATCAGAAGTACCTTAGATTGATGACTGCTATTTTTTATTTCATCTTGTAAAAAAACTGTTTAACGTAAAGCTATGAATTTTTGCAGGATTAATTAGCATCGCAAAATCTTTAAAATAAACTTTACCGCAACATTCTATCTGCAATAGAACGTTAGATATACCCATTTATGACCAAGTTTGGAAAATACGCAATTTCAGAAAAATCGCCCAGCGAAATAACGTTTTCTCGATGACTAACCCCGGGATAAAAAGTTTGTCTTTTGTTAAAAAAAAAAATTAAGTTTTTATCTTTAGTAGTTTTCGAGAAAAGTGCTGTGACACAAAATTTTTGTCCAATTTTCAGAATACTCTACAGTACACCTACAGTATGCCATAAAAAAAAATAATTTTTGTGCTATGTTGTGCTTCTTGGTCAGACGAACATTTAAAAAATAAATCATCAAAATTGGATAAGTATTTAGTTAGTTATTGCAAAAAGAAAAATTGAAAAATCCGTGTTTTTGCGGTTTCCTATGCTTAAGCATTATCGCTCAATCATATTATTGTTGCGCGCTGCCGCGCGCACAATGATATATATAAGACTATTACTAGTAAACAATATTAACCATTTGAATTTAATGAAAAAAAATATTGAACATGAGGAAAAATTTAAATAAATTATATATTGTATCTTACATTAAGTTATTGAGTTTAGGTTAGTATTGTCAAATTATGTGAAATTAATTTCATTTTTTACTTTCGTTATCCTTTCCCTTCTGTTCACATTTTTATCCTCTTTTTACTTATCTGAACGTTACATATATGAAAAACTCTTAGTGTCTGGTACGTTTTTTTTCCTTTTCTATTCATTTTAATAATGTTATTGTGATTTATTTTTAATGTTTTCTCCATTTCATTTTGGTTTAATGTGGGTTGGTAACCTCTAATTCGTATGATCTTGCTTTTTATGGCTGATTCGAAGATGAAACCATACACTTTATTTGTAGTCCTATAGTATATGGGCTCCGACGAATGTACTGTAGTTCTGCAAATTCCAAATATTCCTTTCAATGTATTTTTCCTTTTTTTTTTGTTAATATACAACTTTTTATACAATTAATATTTATGCATATATATATATATATATATATATATATATATATATATATAGATGGGGTACAAAATAATACGAACACCTGTGAAAAAGTATGACGTATTTCACACCTGCAGTACGGCCGCGCCATCTGCAACAGAAATCTGCCACCTAGTGATCGTGAAGAGGAAGGTATCCGTCTCTCAACAGCAGTCACCTGTGTTGCATGCGTCAGTCGAATTGTATGTAATAAGTTGAAATGTCAGACCTGTCAGAGTTCAAAAGAGGAATGATTTTTGGAGCGCGTTTAAGTGAAGCATCGGTTACGGAAGCAGCAAACCTTTTAGGGGTTACAAGCAGCACGATACAGCAGTTACGACAGCGTACACGAAAAAGGGTAAGATGACGTCTTCAAAGCGCAACAGTGGCCGAAAATCCAAGCTTTCTGATAGGCATAGACTAGTCTTGAAGCCCATAATAGTCCGAAAGCACAAGCAATCGTCATCCGAGATAACATCCGAAATGAACAGACATCTCCAGGATCCCATTTTAACAAAAACTGTCAAAAAGGAACTCCATTCTGCGAGCTTTAATGGCAGAGTGCAATTCGAAAACTCCTGGTGACAGCAACTATTGCTTTCAAGCGACTTCAATAGTGCAGAGTTCCCAAACCGTGGTCCCCACAGAAGTGGCAACATGAATTATTGTCAGATGATTCGTTATTTAAGACGTCTGGATACGTGTATGCCTGGAGAACACCCAGAGAAGCGTTTAAACCTGAATGCCTGATGCTGATTTGAAGCATTCGGGTGGCTCCATTATGATCTGAGGTTCGATATCTTGGCGCGGTCTTGGGCCACTTGTTTTTCTGCATGGGAGGATCAAATCCAATCTCTATCTAACCAGTCTAAGTGATTATGTCCACATTTTTGTCCAGACTTTATTCCATGGATTGAGACCGCTTTTTCAAGAAGACAATACCCCTATTCACACTGCAGGATGTGTTCAGCCTTGGTTCGAAGAGCTTGACTGTGAAGTCGAACATCTTTTTGGCCCCCTCAGTCTCCGGATTTGAGTATTTTTAAATATATATTGGAAGATTTGGAGTCCAAACTTTGTTTTCAATTTCTTCCTTCATCCAGCCTTTCGTAAATGGAGACCATTTTGCAAGAGTGATGGCTTAATATACTTTCAAATATTGTCCAGGACCTTTATACATCTACAAAAGGTAACATTAAATCTGTACTTCAGTAAAAGGGTAGACCAAACCCCTACGAATAAAGATTTTCCATTATTTCACAGGTGTTCGTATTATTTTGTCCCCCATCTGTATATTTTCTTTGTTCTCCAATAGCTTTGTACTTAATGCACGATACAACTTCATCATAAGGGATTGCTTATTTATTCCACGTTATTTTTTAAGCATGCACGATTATTAATGACAGAAAATGTTCATAATCGAATACAAAAGATGAAGTTGTGTAGGGTACAGTTATTGGAAGAATTTCAAAGAGCGAGCCCACGGATAGATGCCCGTCGGACGCTTGAGAGGCAAGAGGGAACAATATCTTACCTTACCAGTTCAACAACCAAGAATCGATTGTTTAAAATATACTATATCGAAGTCATTGAGAATTGACGGAATTTTATATACAAAAATAATTCCAAAAACGTGCTATATTGGAATAACAGTTTGAGAGAAAACATATGTTCTTTTTTTCCGATAGTTAAAACACAATGGAAGAGGGATGGATAAAATATACGCATTATTTGCATTATTTATATTATGGAAATATGATAGATTTTACATGTTTTAAACTTTGTTCCTTACCCTTCTCATTGCTTTTTATAGATAGAAGTCTATATAGCATACACAGGATGTTCAAGGATTCTGGTAATCTTCTGTCTCTAGATGGGAATTATGGAAATTAGGTTTTCAAATGTGTTAATGCGCTTACAAATGGCTTAATAGACATCCTATTTTAAATTATTAAACAGTGAGTTTTTTTTTTACATTGTTTTGAATATGTTGAAAAATGTTTCGTAATAAAGGTTGACGCATGATTTTTTCTTTCTTGTTATAAATATAGAAGATATTTTGTTGGTAAATTATAAAATCATATTAATGCGTATTGCAAAGTTTTCAGAGTTTTAATATAAACCAAGAGCATACACAGTAAAAATATGATAACAAATTTCAAGAAATGCCTTCAAGAGCAAAAAGAGAAATTGAATTTTTCTTTTAGAAATAAAAAACTTAAACGAATAGATATGAATATTATTGAGCCCCAGAGCTTTCAGCATAGCATATTCCCTGATGGTGTTTTCTTTTGATCTCATCTCTTTAGAATTGAAGTTATTTGAATAAACTTTCCTTTCAACCACAATTTTCTTCGTATGCATCATATCTCGATATTCCTTACAGAATTCTTTCATTTTGTATAGTTACAGCATATATATATGTGCGCGTGTATGTGTGATTGTTTAACCTCTTCAAACCCCTGGGATAATTTTTTTTACTTTTTTACTTTTACTTTAGTTATGAATACTTCATACTAAGAAACTGATAATTAAATGGGACTCGATAACTACATTTATTTTGACAATTTTTGGGATTTTTTCTTTTCTTTCTTTCTTTATTTATTTTGCACTGCATAAAAAATCAAAAGAAATAAATAAGTAACGTAAAACGGGGCTTCCTTGTCATGTTTCCGACACATTTTAGTACATTTTTTTTTCGAAACGGATTCAAATCCATGCAAAAAGTATTGTGAGGAGAAAAAAGGGAAAAGATTTTAAATTAATCCCGAATTCAAATAACTTATTTTTACTCATAAAGCTGTTAGATTTCAGTATATTATTATTATTATTCGGCTAGTGCTGAAATTGAGACGTTTATCTCAGAAGACTTCACTGAGAAAAAAAATAAACCTCCTTCACCTAGAATGAATAGTCAGTCACTTTCTGAATACTCAAACTAGAACTACATATGACCGAACTATGCGAATAGATTAAACAACTATGTTGAATAGACGCAATGACCTGACATTTCTAGTCTAGTGTTTTCTAGGTGACGAAACGATATTGAATCGTTTCAGTAACGAGAAATTATCGCTTGATTTTGGGGATGGTTTCATAAACTAGAATTCTAGTTACTAAATTAAACCTCTTGTGTTCGCATCTATTTGCAGTGGTTTTTAAATAGATTCGACAACGAGAATATAAGAAAACGCTCTTGAATTCTAATAGGGAACTTCAGAACTCTCTGGCATATGGAACTAAAATTTATAAGGATGACATGGAACTACTTTTTCAAGAGCCACAATTTAGATTCTAGATGCTGAAACTATTTTTTTCTCAGTGTTCGGTAGGTCAAAATGATGTCATTGTAAAAATGAAATGTATATTCCGTAAAAAATTGTAACGGGCAAACGACGCGACACCAAGTTTGGAAGTATATTTGTTAATAATCGATTCCACATTCAAATATATTTAAAAATAGTTAATTCGAAAAGGAAGTATTAAATTTTGGGACGATGAAAAATTCACGACTGTGAAAATATTTGGTTGAAAATAAAAATTATAAATGTGTTGTAATGGAACAGCTTTTGCTGATTTTTCATTGCGTAACACCAGAAATTAAAACCTCAATCGATAGCTTCATAATTTATTTTTTGAATTACATGTTACCGACTACTTATAGAAATAATGTTTGTTTTTACAGTAATTTGAAAAGATTAAGTTAAATTTTAGTTAAAAATAATATTTGTTTTATGAATTACATCAGTCAATATAAGACTGACTATTTATTGTAAATACATATTTTTGAAAGCGGAGATATCCGCATTATAGAGCATTTAGAAAGAGGTCCTTAAATGATGTTTCCGATACTACAGTCGCTTGCAGAAATGTGTTACGGCAGGTAAGAGTTACTTCAAAATAATATTAAATGGACATGCAATTCATATAATATTTTCTGGAGTTATTAGATCAGTACTGGAAATTAATGACCTTAATTTGTAAAATCCTTTTTTTTATTTGTTGTATAACTAATATTGAGTTTGGTGTATGTTGTATGTATTGGATACTGTGAGACAAAGGATTTATGTCGATGTTCTGTATTGCTGCTTGTTGAGAATTCTACGTACAGTTTAAGCATCCGAACAAGCTTTTTCTGTCACGTAACTTTTCGAATCATAGACTGATTTAACAAAAAATCGATACTAAACCTAATTTTGAAGTGAAAAATATAAATAAATATATAGGGTTACCGAATAAAAATTCTCAGTCCGATACTTGTCATAGCAACTATTTTATGAATTGTTAAACATGAATGGTAAACTTAGCAGGACGCTTAAATGGTTAATTGCAGCGTTTGGAGCTGGAAACAATAAAAAAAAAATAATTTTTAATGTTTTTTGTATCAGTAACACTTGTTTTGGTGTATGCTGGAGACACTTAACGCTGTGTTACAAAGAGTTTATGTTCATATTAAGTATAGTCGTCTGTTAAGAATTCTATGATTTATATTAACTGTTCTGTTGGGAATTAGTAACAATAAATAAAATCTTTTTTAAGGTCTGCTATATAAGTATTATTTTTTTTTTGGGGGGGGTGGAGGGGAATGTTGCGAATATTCAGCGCTGTGATAAAAAGGAAAACTGTTGACGTTCAGCATTGTCGTTTGTTGAGAATTCTACATACGTTTTTAATAAACTGCTGCGTTGGGACCTAGAAGCAATAAATAAAACCACATTTTAAAGTCAGTAAAGTAACATTGATTTTTGGGTGTGTTTCAGACATTCAATGCTGTGATACAAAGTGTTAACATTGATTATTTTGCAAGTTTCCCCCCATATCTACAAGAAAAACTATTTAATATGTATGATTTTATCATATATGTTTATTCGGGATCAAAAGAATTTTCATTGTTGGGGGAAAAGTTCGAGTCAATAAGTTATAAGGTTGAGTCGCTAGATATTTTGTAGATTTGAAAAATGCTGTTTCGTAAGAACGCCTTTTTGAAATTTGCAGACGTTCAACGCTGCAAAACAAAGAGTTAACTAATTCGTACATTATAATTTTTTTTTCGGAATAGGGAATTTTTAATATCTGATTTCGTATAGCGTAAATTGTTTCCTTAAAACTTCTGCACAAAAAAAAAAAAAAAAAAAGATCTGTAATTTTAGAAATGTAAAGTTACATAAATCTGTATATTTACTAAAATTTATCTACATTCTGTGTTCCAAAAATATCTAAATCTAAAAAACTATTTTTTATAAAGTTACAGAAATCTGTAGATTTCAAAAGAATATTAAAAAACACTAATCTTGCTAAACTTTTATCTGTAACCCGGGTTGTAATTACAAAAAAATTCTAGCATCCCTGTATTCTAAAACATTTTTGGGAACTTTACAGATTTTTTTTTAAATTTACATTGCAAATGTGTATCTGTAACATGACATCTTGTTGTTGCCGTTTCATAAAAATTTCTAGGAATCACTGTTTCCTACAAAAGAAATTAGTAACTTTACAGATATTTTATCTGTTTATTATATTATTTTTTTTCTTACCATGTTGTCGAATCTGAAATTTCAGTACAATCCTTCAAGTAGCGATTAAGTCATATAAGACATTTTAGATTCCTTGCAGTATCATTCGCAACGATTAATAATGAATTTCGGTTACAGAGTTACAAAATTTTCGTCTACATATATCCTCAATTACTTGATGGGCTCCCATTTAGCATCTGAAGGTAAAATCTATCAAACAATTTAAATATAATACGTAAATTAGGTGTGTTTTAGGTGAGAAAATCTTAAAGAGGATGAGAGAGCTTCAAAATCACTTTTTTTTATTCTATTAAAATTGCACTTTAAATACCATTCAGGGGCACATTATATTATAGTGCATATTTATCATTCAAAAAATAAAAAAAATGGAGAAAAATAAGGAAATTTCTTCAATATTTTAAGCGTTACGGAAAACTTTGAAAATGCATCCCCCATGAGCATGTCCCACAACTTAAAATCCCCCAATACTTTTTCATCGACATCTTGCAACGAATTTTATATGTTTGAATATTAAAATATGAAAAAAAATTCTAAATTTTTTGAACTTTTCAGAATTTTTACATCATATCTCTCAAGGTAATTATCATTAAATTTTATAATTATAATTACTTGTAAAAAATAAATAAATAAATGAAGTATGGATGTAAATCAAACGAGCATAAAAAAAAATATTGGGGATTTTAATTACAAAGGATTGCGAGTGGGATATTTTGAAACGTTCTTCCAAATCTTTGAAATATTCAGAAAAATTCCTTATTTATCTCCAAAAAAATCTTTTAGTTCCTTGCGCGATATATATATATGTCATGATTCATTTAGTGGGCTTTTAAGTAGTAGTACTTAAAGTTCAATTAAAAAATAGTTTGAAGGTCCGTTGTCTCTTTAAGCAGAATAAAAGTATAGCATGAATTAATATATTTCCACCAATGATAATAAAACGGCTTTTAAAAAAATGACTTTGTGGCACAGGAATCTGGCAACATTCTACAATTCTAATAAAACTAAATTATTCTCTAATGCAACTGGAAATATGTAACTTAGATATAACTAAATTCCAATTCAGGAATAGCTTTAGAGTTACAAACAAAATCCGCCAATAAAAAAAGTTATTTTTTAAAATTAAAATGGCAGTTAGAACTTTATTATTCTCAAGTGATGTTACATTTTTATACACCGATTGATATTATTAATTTCTTCATACGATGAATTCGAGTTGAGATATAAGGAGTTAAATATTTTCCTAAGACAGATTTTACTTAACATGTTTTACATTCTGTAATGACTTCATATAATTTAATTGGTCGTAAAACAAGAAAAACTATGTTTTAACAACTCATTTGTACCATTTTATTCCACCACTTTTTAATATTATAGATGAAGTGTTTTAAAATCACGAGACATCACCAATATCAAAGAAAAGATGCCTCCATTCTATTATATATTCTGTTACGTGTCTCAAAATAAAAGTCAAAGACAAAAGACTTTTAAAAATTCCCGTGACAAAAACTTTATTTGTCACGCATTTGCCATTCTTATGATTTAGCTGTTGTGCACGTGACTTAAATGTCGAAACATCTCAAGTCTCCGAACGTTGCACTCAGTAATTAGTATTGCGTGGTTCTGTCGCGTTTGGCTTATTAAGTTTCATAAGAAATTAACTCTAATGGAACACGACGTGATCTTACGGATAGTTCAGTGAAATATCGCTCGATATAATTTTTTTAATTCTAAGAAAACTATTTTTAGTTTGCAAGCACAATTTTTAATCGCTAAAACGTGTTTGTTTCTTATGATTTATTCCTAAAAAATGGCATTTTAAGTAGGTATTTTTATGAATTTGTTTTTAGATTGTAAGAATCTGTTTTATAGAAGCATATAGAGGAGACTGTGGAAGTTTGACTATAGGGGAGGATTGGCCCATGCTTCTATTTTAATTTTTAAAAGGATTTTGGGGATTTGACAGTAGGTGGCAACCAGAGGTACTGAAATGCTCAAACATTAATCTAAGTTGCATACAGATAATTGAAACAGGTGCGTAAAATCAAGTGTAAAGTGTTTTCAGCTTTAAAGATGAATTGTTTGGCAAGAATTTTTGAGATTTTCACAAATATATCATATAATTTTATGTGTGTTTTAAGTGATGTCGAAATATTGAGTTTTTCATTTCAGGCATAACGATTGTACACTAAATTAGGTTAAACATAACCATGTGCTATACTATAAAATACGGCTATGGTGGTGACGCTTGACCCAACCAATGTCCGAGAGAGTTTTCCAGATGGTCAAAACTCTTTTAATTAAGCGTTTTTGGATGTTTTTCTATTATATACTGCACACAGTGAAGAGTTAATGGTTATATTTCTAAAATAATGTAAATTTATCTTGTAAAAGCTAGAATAAAACAGGGTGGTATAAAGCAAAATGCATAAAATTGTCTAAATGATCGTGTAAAAAATTGCTATTTTTTTAACATTTACAAAACATATATTGAAATATAAATTAGAAAGTTGATGGAAACTTTTTTTAAGTAATACCCTTAGAAGGTAAGTAAATAAATTTGAACAGACTAGAAAGGTCTAAAGTAACAGCCAAAAGGAATTTTATGTGCTTATGCCGCTGCAAAAGAACATGACATTAAGCAAAGTTCTTTAGGAAAGTTTGTAGACAAATTTCACCAAGATTAAAGCAATGAATTGAAGATGAAACGATCGTTTCAGAAACTGAGAGTTACAAAGTTGTATTATGCGTATTTGAGCTCCGGTTTTTCATTTGCTTGAAAATCGAGATGGAATATAAACAGCTCTTCATTTTATAATCGGATAAATATTCCATCCACGTCGGCAAACGGCTCTGTAGTATGGCCAGTAGGATACGGGATCAGAGATTTTTCCATGTGACTTCAAATCCTGCTCACACTTATTTTTAGGAGCGAAAATGTATTTCTTTGTAAAAAATAGTAGATTAGACATTGAAATAACTATAAATAATTTATAATAATAGCAAAAACAAATCTAGCCCATAGGCAAAAATATTCGTATTATTTATTTATTTATATTATTTATTATAATTGATATTAATATTATTATTATTATTATTATACTTTTCATTGCATATTTAAGCTTTCAAAAATTCGTAGTTAAAAAAATTCTTATAAGCGACAAAATGTATATTTAATTTATATTTTTTATAATTTTCAGTTATTATACATATTTTTTCAATTGTGGTTTAAAAATTATTGATGAAAAATTTCGATCCAATAAATAAGACCGATTTATGTAGTATCAATGACATAATATGCCCTTTTTCGTCCACAGTTTTCATCCGAAATGCATAATAACGTAATCATAACATCATTAATCCTTCTCAATTTGAAAAGTTTTTATTATCCAAAATTATGTTAATCCTTTATAGCTATATAGGTCAATTAAACAAAATTACGTGAGAGAGTTATGGTTACTGCACACCAATTTATATGATGCGAAAACAACAACATTTTGTTAAAATTACAAATTGAAAATGAAACTTTAGTAAGACTAAAATAATATTTATGAAATTTTGTTAAAATTTTAAAAGAGTGTTAACAATACTTTTTTGTCTGAGCAACAAAGCCGATTTTTTACTTAAATAAAAAATTCGCTTAAAACAAACAAAATGTACTCAACAAAACTTGTTTTGTAGTTTTAATCAATTCCTTTTTCTGGGTGTACTTTTAACTAACTCATAATTATTTTCTCGCCCTATTCAAACGAAGTCCACAGGAATTGCGAGCCGATATTATTAAGTAATTTTAAAGAAAATGTATATTTTTTCTTGAACATGTATTTTGTTATTTTCGTCCCGTTTTACGTAAATTGATGATCCTTTAATGTTGTGTACTTGCTGTTGTACGAGTGTGTATGTTGTGCCGTTGTGATTCTAATGTCCGTAAAATTTAAATTATGTTGTTGAAGTACAGATGACGTCATTCGTTCCGTTTTTTAAATACTACAGTTTCGAAAATATGTTTTCAAATCCTTCAAATTTCATGCAAAGAAATACAGAATAGAATTTTTTTTTCTATTTCAAAAAGTATAGTGACTGGGAAATATTATATTCGTATTAAAGTGCAAAAAAGGGAATAGAAATACAAATATTTTTCACGTCATTTTTTACGGAAAAAAGGAGAAAAGATATTCATAATATATAAACCTTGTGAAAAATAGTTTTTGCATACTTTTGTATTGCGCTCTGAATAAGTAAATGGAAGCATGAAATTATTCTAAAACATTTTATAATATTTTGCCTGGATAAATAATTCAGAAAGCAAAAATAAAAAGCAAGAAAATAGATATTATTGATGTAAAGTTAAAACAACTTTTTAAATTAGAATTAAGTTAAAACAACTCATTACGAATTTTTTGAGGTAGGCATAACTTAACAATATATTTATAAATAACAGACACATCATGTTACATTTAATTAAAGTTATAGCATAAAATATTTCTATTTTAACAATCTAAAAATAAAAAAAGAAGAAAATAGGAATAAATTCAAGTTTTTTAGACATATATATGTCTCGCGTTATTCATTGTACTGATGCATATCGCATAAAAAAATAGAAAATATATTTTAGAATTCGCCAAATTTTATGCAAAGAAATATGGAATAGAATTTTATTTTCTATTTCAAAAAGTACAGTGACTGAAAAATATGAAATTCACGATAAATCGCGAAAATGAAATAAAAATATAAATATTTCTCACATTATATTTTTTGTTTTATAAACTCTCTTATCTAAAGATTTATATACATTATAATACTAAATAAAAATAAATAGAATAAAGGATCGATTAAATAATATAAAATATTTTCGGAATATATACTCTGTACAAATTAGCTTCTGGATACTTTTATATTTCACTCTGATAAAGTAAACAGGGGTAGAAAGATATTCTAAAACATTTTGCAACATTTTGATTGAATAAATAATTCAGAAGCAAAAATAAATTATCAAGAAATAATTCTTAATGTAAAGGAAAAATAAGTTTATAACTGAGATCGAAGATCGAATGTTTCGTTCAATAATCCTTTCAAAACACTTTAATTTTTAGTGAATGAATCCAAATTGTTGACTTATATTATTATTTAATTTTTAACTGTTTCAATTAAGAACATCGATAGCAGCACCATTATTTTTAATTTTCAAATTACTATAAATGAAAGAATTGGAAAATCACACTAAAAATATCCAAGAACTGCTTTTCAGGCAATTGTGAAAAAATATGTTTATATATGTAGAAAACATTATAAGTTAGGGAATTTATTTTGTTAAAAATAAATAAATAGATAAGTAAACCTTTAAAATGGCAAGAAATTGCATATTTTTAGTAATTTTAGTCTATAATACAATGAAATGCAATCAATATAAAATATCTCAATTTCTCAAAAAAAAAAAAAAAAAAAAAAAAAAACTATAAAATGGTATAAAAATAATTATGCTAATTGTAATTTTAAATAAAAAAACTTTATAATAAATCTATAAAATTGAAACTATTTGAAAATAAAATCGTTTCCGGGAAAAAAAAATCAAACTCAGACGACGAGCATAGGATCCAGAATCTCTAAAGGCGGACGCTCTACCACGAAAATATCGAGCATTTGCCAAAAAGACTGAAATAATGTATTTTGAAATCTAAATCAGAAAGTTGATTGGATGTCTTTAAATTAATTAAGTAATTTAAAAAATGCAAGACTTTTTTTTAAATTTTATGATTTATTGCGTGATTGGAAATTGTGAAGCTATAATTACATAAAATTTGAAATTTCTAACTTATGAATTATTGAGAAAGAACTCCGTAACAAATAGACACACATACGACGGTGTGAGGGGAGTAGGATTTTCTCAGATGAATGAAACCCTAAAAGAAAATTATTTCTTAAAATATGTATTATAAATCTGTCTAAAATCATGACTACCACAAAGGCTTAAGGACTCATTAAAATTAATTTAAAATATTTAAAAATGTATTTAAACATACTACTGTTACGAAAATTTTAAAATTATATTCAATATGTAAAAAATATTTTTTGTTTACATAATTTCCGTCATGCTTTTCCTAATTTCTGATAACCGGCATATGGTATGATCTGTTTTTTTTTTTTTTTTTTTTTTTTTTTTTTTTTTTTTTAACAACTCATATTACTAAATCATTGGAAAAATAACTATGTAGATAAATAATTAAATATTAATAATTTTTTAACACAATCAACTGGTTTATAAATAAATCATAAGAGAATTTATTTTTCTAAGGGAATTAAAATATATGTAAGACAATTTCTCCAAGCTAGAATCTTTAGCTTTAAAAACCAGTACTCATGCAATCGAGCTATATAGAAAACATGCTGGTATGAAAAAGTTTTTGAAGTTTGATAAAATATTATTTATATGATTTATTTACCAATCCGTTGATTGAGTTAAAAATAATTAAAAACTATTGTAATGATTTTGCACACCAGAAAGATCACGGCTTTGATTTCAGACGAAGAGATAATAAGAGAAAAATAATCTTTTACTCAGAAAATTGACAGCCCGGTATGAGATCTCTAAACAAGTTTCCGTAACAGGAGACACATTTTTATAGTAGATGATGACTGGCTGTTAATTTTCAATCCCGAAGCACATCCTGTGTATTATTTCGATTTTATGAGGATTTTTAGAAAGTTTATTTTTAAACTGGTAATTTGTTTAAATCCGCATATAAAGCAAAGTAGAAAACTATTAAAAAATCCGTATCAAAAATAATTATCTCAAAGCAATCTCATTTACATATTTTTTTTAAAAAATTTCACCCTTGTCAGCTTTTCTGTAAAAAGAAAAAAAAAGATTAGGTTAATTAAATTCTATTAAATTTCTTGAATTCTATCCCATAATTTCTTTTTTATTTTCTTACCTTAAAGCCTGAAAAACTTAACAAGTTGTGACAACATAATTAATTCTAACAAACGTGTAATGAAATTTACGGAACGTTTGGTTACACTTTTATTTTTCATGTTAACCTTATTAATTTATCGACACACAGGGCAAAAAATGTGGAATAAGAAGAAATAAATAGCTATAAGTGGTTAACATTGAACGCAGTTTTAATTTATTTAATCACTGTATTAGGCAAATAATGATTTACGAACGGAAAATGAAAATGTAAATAAAAAATTACAAAATGTAAGGTTAATTGTCATGAGAATGTATTTTTATTATTTATTCAATTGGAAACTTTAATATTAAAATGTAATATGTTAATATATATATATATATATATATATATATATATATATATATATATATATATATATATATATATATATTAGCAGTATATATTTTTAGTATTTTCTTTTTCATCTTAGGAATATTTTGCATTTTGTATTTATGATGATATAGTATATTCTCAATAAATCATTCTTTTTTAAATAAGTTTTAAATAAAGATAATATTTTCTTGAAAATGCTGCAAACATAAAAAAAAATTAGAAATATTTTTAAATAATTAATTTTTTTTACTTCAAAATGAAAAAAAAAAAAAAAATTAAAAATTTGAAGAGGAATGGGATAATGTTGGAGTGTTAGAAATAGAGCCATTATGTAGAATAGTCTACAATTATAATTTTAGTATGACTTTTGCATTTGACACAAATGAACATGCAGTAAACATTCTTTAATCCGGCACACTCGTGACTAGAAGCATGCCGATTAGTGAAAATGTCTGGATTACAAGATGATTATTGGGAAAATTTAAAATTTAGTACTAAATAAAAAATGACAGCAGAGCATTTTTTTACTCTTAAAATTGCTTGCTTGATTTTTTTAAATACTCAGTAATGTAAAGTACAATATATGTCATCAACTGTAAAGCGAAAAGGCCTACTTGTAAAATTCTTTTTAAAGAAATCTCAATTATGAATTTCTTTAGTACTGGTCTTTTCTCTTATTTTTAAGAAGTTATTTATTAGGATGGAAATTTTCATAACAACCACACGGTTGAAGGAACTGCTATGTCCAGAAAACTTGATAATGTATTCTAGCCATTAGAAGTTTGATTCTAGTTGATGCTGTTTCCGTCATTTACATCATATTTATCAAAGCCAAGGAATTTGTGGGACATTGGTTGATAACACTCTGAATTAACACCTCATCAGTAAAAATTACGTTTTTGGCTCAATAAAATCTGCTTCAACCCACACCTGCATTTATTCTTCAATTCAGATGTGTTTTCAAAATTCGTGCGAATTACACAGCATGACAGAAGTTATGATAGTGGATTAGAGGTTGTTTACGCGGTATGTACACTGTAAAAAAATTCAAGAGGTTACTACAAATTTTTTAGTAAATTTGTATTCCACAGAATTTTTTAGTAACCATTACAAACTTTTTTTTGTAAGTGAAACAAGCATTTCTTTTGCAAACTGAACAAAATATTTTTTTGTATAACTAACTTAAAAGTTTTTAGTATGAGCCACCAAGCAAATTTTAGTAATAGATCCAAAATTATTTTTAATAAACATTACGTGCGCCCGAAGGGCACGAGCTTCCTTCGAGCTGCATCCAGACTGCTTAAGCGGAAGATTTTCGGCAAAACCGCAATAGATGGCAGCACCAAACATTGCTACCGGCTCCTACAGGATTTTCATAATCCCTTCATTAACGAGTACTTACACTACAAACATTCGGAGCGTATTTGGCGGTTGCCAGTATTGAACCCTGGACCTTTTAGCCAGGAGCCCGTTACTCTAACCACTATACTATCAAGGCCACACTAAGTGAGTTTTAGTAATAGCTATTAAAAACATAAAACTATTAACTATTTGTTACTAACTTTTTTCTAGTAATTCTTACAGATTTTCTTGTTACCGACTAAGATTACTAAAAAATTCTGAGAAATTAGAAGGATCACTAAAGTTTTTTTAGTAGACCTTTTTTTTACAGTGTACTCTTTAAATTTAAGATGCATTTTTTCAACTAAAAAGTACTTTAGATTCATTAAAAAATTGGATCAATGTGAACCTATCCAAAAGATTCAAAACTAAAAGCAATATGGAAATTCATCAATAGAATTCCCTCTAATGGCAGTTAATTTTTTATAAATACTTTGAGTTAAAAACTAATTAAAATATTGTAATAAGTTGGAACAAAAGTAAGATCATTTCTTTGATGTTAGACGAATTGATAATGATGGAACAAGATTATTTTACTCTGAAAATTAACAGCCCCTAATCCACTCTGCATAAAATGTCCATAACGAGACACATTTACATTACTTTGTCCAATTACAGAAAACATGAATACAGTAGATGATGACTGTCGGTTAATTGTCCATCACGAAACGCGCCCTGTGTATTATTTCGATTTTTAGGTGATTTTAATTTTTTTTTTTTTTTTGATGGTTAGGGTAAATCCGTATATAAAAAAATAATCTAGAAAACTATTAAAGAATCTGTACCAAAAATAATTACCTCAAAGCAATCTCATTTACATATTTATTTAAAAATTTTATTCTTATCAGTTTTCCAGTAAAAAAAAGTTAGGTTAATTAAATTTTATTAAATTTCTTAAATTCCATCCAATAATTTCTTTTTATTTTCTTACCTTAAAGCTTAAAAAACTTAACAAGTTATGACAACATAATTAATTCTAACAAATGCGCAATAAAATTTACGGAACGCTCGGTTACACTCCTATTTTTCGTGTTTGATTTATTAATTTATCGACACACAGGGCAAAAAAAATGTAGAATAAGAAGAAATAAATAACTATAATTGGTTAACATTGAACGCAGTTTTAATATGTTTAATCACTGTATCTGGTAATTAATGATTTACGAAGGAAAAATAAAATGTAATCAAAAAAAAAAAATAACCAAACGGGGTAACGTTAATTAACATGGGAATTTTATAATAATTTTGGCTATTTATTCATTTGAAAACTTTAATATTAAAAATGTAATATGGGAGTATATAATTTTTAAGTAGTATTTTTAACTATTCATTTTTAGTATTTCTATATTTATTTTCAGAATAGTTTTCGTTATGAATATATGAAAATGTTATTAACTTATCAATAAAACGTTCTATCTTGAATAAGTTTCATATAAACATATTATTTTCTTGAAAACCCTGTAAACATGAGGGAAACAGAAAAATATGAAATAATTATTTGTTTTACTTTCAGATTAAAAAAAAAAAAAAAGTTACCAATTTAAAAAATTGAAGAGCAGTAGGAAGAAATTGGAGTGACAATTTTAGAAATACAGCCAATATGTAAAATAGTGTAAATTATAACTTTAATATCAATTCTACATTTGACAGAAATAAACGTGCACTAAACATCCTCAATCTGGCTCGCAGGAGACTTGAAGAGTATCAGTTTGAATAATTTTATGAATTACAGGATGAATGTCGAGGAAAATATAAAATCTAGAAATAAAAATAAAGTGACAGCATAGCATGTTTCTTATTCTTAAAATAGCTTGCACGATTTTTTAAAATATTCAATAATGTGAAGTACAACATATGTAACTGACTTTAAATTGAAAATTTGCACTATAGTTGGTTGGTTGATTTTTGTCGTCCGATTATCTACCCTAGGGATATAGGACCAGGGCGAGTGCCCTCCGTGGATTCTTTCTAAGGGAACCTAACCCGTATTTACGCAATTTTCGAAGAAAACCACGGAAAACTCCGAACGGTTAGACCGACAGCCGCGATTGGGTTCGAACCCAGCACCTGCCGTCTACCAGTTGAGAGGTCCGAACCTCTCGGCCACTGGTGGGGCATTTGCACTATAGACCGACTCGTACAATACATTTTAAATGAATATCGAACATCATTTTTTTAGTACTTGTCTTTTCTGTTATTTTTTTAGGAAATAATTTCTTATGAAGGGAATTTTCATAATTAAAGGAACTACTGTGAGAAGAAACTTGATAAATGTATTCAAGGAAACAACTGCTTGATTCTATCTCATACTTTTTAACTTCTTACTTTTAACTTCTATATTACTTTCATCAATGCCGAAGAATTCGGGTGATGGTGTACTGATAACACTCTAATTGAAGACCTAATAAGTAAAAATTTCTCTTTCGACTAACTAAAATCTGCTTCGATCCACACCTGCATGTATTCTTGATTAAGACATGTTTTCGAAATTCGTGACGAATTACACAGCATGACAGATCTTATGATTTCGGATCAGAGGTTGTTTGCTCTGTATGTACTCTTTAATTTTCAAATATATTTTTTCATGCTAAAGGTACTTTAGACTCTTTGAAAAATTGGATCAATGTGGACCTATCCGAAAGATTTAAGACCCAAACTAAAAGCAATCTGGAAATTCATCAGCAGAATCCCCTGTGATGGGAGTTGATTTTTTTAAATATGTTATACCGGCATGACCTCCTCCCTTTTATTCTTTAAAATTGTATAGAAAGACTCAATGGCGTTTGGAATAAAAATATGCTTCACAGATTCGGGGGGGAAATAGGCTACACTGTAAAAAAAAAATGTAAATTTACGGGCATTTACCGTAATATTTGACGGTAGTTGTCCGTTTTTGAAGCTTAACGGTACACTTCCGTAAATTTGCGTTGCGGAAACATAAATTCGGAGTACTAATATGTTTTTACGGGCAACGCCCGTTTTTTTATGCAGGATGTTCAAATCTGCTGCCTAGCCATTTTTTTTACGGACAAATACCTTTGAATAAAAGTTTTTCGATGACGTCATAACAGAACGTTTTATTTTGCTTGTTGAAAATATTATTATTATTTAATTAAATTATTGTCTGGTTTAAATTATCGCATAAAATTATCGTCCGGTTTTAATATGCTATTGTTTTGGTAAATTTATAGAAAAATTAGTCGGTGGTGGCACTCCAAAAATTTTCTTATCGCATATATGTAAATACTTCCTGAAAAGTGCACTATAACAGCGCCACCGGTTATGTGATTTACACCAAAATCTAATCATTAACAACTTACTTGAACTCCTAACTGCATCTGAAGTTTGCTGAAAATCCGTGCATTAGTTTCTGAGATAGCGCTATTATACTGAATCTGAAATAAGTTCTGCATAATAGTGCCACTTGCAGGGTGATATACACAAAAAACTAATCAGGACTAATTTTAATGAGGGGTTAAACTGAATCTGAAGTTTGATGAAAATTCATGTATTAGTTCTTGCGATATAACTATTGCGAAATCGTGAAAAATGCATCATCCCAGGTAAGCATGGTAGCACAGCAGTATCGACTCGATATTGCCCAATATCGGACAACTTTGGCGTGCATCGGCAAAGACAGGTTACCTTTTACCAGGGATGTTAGTGGAGGGTATACGGGGGTATACGCCGTATACCCTCTGAACTTTTTTAAGGAACACCATATACTCTCTGCTTCTCAAGAAAACTATAGTATATACATTTTAGGGTATACCATACCCTATATTTTGAGCGTATACTCTCTGGATTTTTTGCCATTACACCACTGCCTTTTACCGACATTAGCCAATATTGATCGATGTTCGGTGATATTGGATCTAAAATATAAAAACTTGTGGAATTTTTAATATTTAAAATTTTAATTTATGTGTTGTACATTTTTGGAAAAATGGAAGGTAGGAATACATTTTTATAACATCTTAAATTCTGTAAATTTACGTAGAAAAACTCTATTTCTCAATATCGGTCTATATCGGCCATGACCAATTCCAATATTAGCCAATCTTGGCCTCTATTGGCAAAGACCGATTTTATTTTACCGATATTGGTCAATATTGGTCGATGTTGACCAATGCTGGATCTGAAATATTGAAACTTATGGAAACTTAAGAATTTAAATTTTTTTAATTATATATACTTTTTTGGGAAGAGGTCTTTTTTATTGCATGGCCAAATCGGGACTTTGCCTATGAGCCCTGGACTTCAAGGGGCCCTCTCCATATAATAATTTCCAAAATATTTATCATTTCCCCCAATTCCAACTCTGAAAATTTTCAAATACAAAATACAAATTTAATTTTTAAAAAAATTGCCTAACTTTCTGAAAAACAAATTTCATTTTGAACTCACAGAGCTCAATGCTTTCGCAAAGCTAATTTCAACCACTATTAAAAAAGAAATAATATTTTTATTGTAATATATTGTATTAACGATGAACTTAAATCATATCAAAATTTTAGTGATTGAAAATAATCAATATGTGTAGTACAACTTAAAAAGATGCTAAACTAAAGAAAGTAACTTGGTAAACTCTCATTTTTATGTTAGAATATTTAGCTGAAGTTATTAAATTCATCTTAAAGTAATATAACAAGTTCCTAAAGTTATATAAAAGAATCTTGTTCTATACTAAGGGGAAAAAAAAGAGTATTTTTATTAATTAAAATACTTAATCCCAGCTAAGAGTTTTCTTCGATAAATCCAAAGTGCGGTTTTCTGTGCAATCGGGCAGACAAATATTCAACCAATCAGAGACAAGCATCCTTTTCAACATTTCAACCCAAAACAAAACATGGCGGTCTGTCGCGTGGAACAACGTCTCTCGTCAAGCACCTGTCTTACGTTAATTCTCATTTAAAACAGGTAAGCGCTTTTATAATTTATATTCTAAATTGATTTTGAAGTATTGCTTTCTGTTTAAGTTATTTATATTCTTGTGTAGCATGTATTTTCTGTTCGAATTGTGTTTATGATACATTGACAATGTTACATTGGCTTACAAACGTTTGAAGTATATTCTTTAAATGTGTATTATCATTTTCATACATCCAACTAGTTTTTTTACAACAAACAGTTTTTCATCTACCTTTGATTATAAACCATCTGTTTTTGATTAATCAAATTATTATTTATTAATGATGCAACAATTGAACTCTCTTCCAGTGTAGCACATAATTAGCATTCGCCACGCCACTTGCCGCCATAGACAGTGCCCGAAATGGATTTCCCCCTACTTCTATCACTTTTCAAAAATTTGTTGTTAATTTCAGATAGGGATGTACTGAATATTCGGTTTTCGGCCTACACGGCCATATTACCAAATATTCGGTTACCTTTCGGTTAGGCTGAATATCAAACTATTCGGTTTGGCCGAATATCAAAGTATTCGGCCGAATCCAATACTTAATAAAGCCTTTTAAAACGCATTTTAAAAAACTTTTCACAATTTCTACTTTTAACTGTCAATTTATTAATATATTTAAGATAATTAGAAATAAAAACATATTTAAATAATATAGAATGTTTTTACATTATTTATTTGCTGTTTGTAAAGTCTAACTTAAGAAAATTAACCATGAGAAGGATTAAAATTATGATTTATTAGGATTCTTCCTAGGAATAAATGATGCGAGTGCAGATGCAAGTTCCTAAATTCTATTTAGTAAATAATCTGTTTCTTGCTTTTCCCAAAAGACCTTAAACCAGGGTTGTTAAATACCCGGGTTTTTTAAGAAAAAACCCAACCCACTGGGTTTTTTCAGGGTTTTTAGGGGTTTTTCGGGTTTTATCAAGGTTTTTCGGGTTTTTTCAGGGCTTTTGGGGGTTACGGGAGGTGGTTCAGAATGCTTGAAAAAAAATGTACTTATTACTAAATTTAAAGTAGCTAATTGATTACAAATGTATATAAATCAATGACAGTAATCAAAATTATGCTTTGCTTTTAGATAAATTGATTATTAGTAATAATTTATAAATTATTTTTTTGTTATTACTAAATAATAGAATAAGCCAAGTAATTCTACATGTCTACATAACAGGGTTCGTTGATTTAAATCGGCTTGATTTTAATCACGATTTAAATCAAGTGATTTTTTAAAAAAAATCATTGATTTAAATCAGTTTTTCTTTTAAGTTATTTTTAAATAAATTTCAGATGAAACAAACATAATAATGTGCTTTAATATAATTTAGTTTTATATACCATATATAAACAAACAACTTTCAGAAAGATAAAGCTTAAGCTTAGTAAAAAAGTAAAATAAATGTAAAGTTTAGAAAAAAAATGCTTTCAAATTTCATTTGAATCAAATTATAAAATAATCTTGCAACGGTAAAGAAATCTAAACAGAAATATACTAAATATTTGAATATTTACTCATTAGTATTTAGAAAAACTTTTGCAAGTTGAGGTAAAATAAAATTGTATGACTTTATGTGCTGTACTTTGGTGAAGCCTGCTATATAAGGATTTGAGCAAAATCTGAATCAGCAATTTATTTATTTATTTAATTTAATATAATTGATCTCAGCCCTTTAGAATGGTGGAAGGTATTTTTGTTACAGTTATCGAAAAAGCTCATACTAAAAAGAGAATTAATGATCAACTAGCTTTTTACTGCCATAGATTTATCTGCTTCAATCGAACAAATGTTTTTTGCCTTTGGTTTGATACTTTCAGAAATTAGAAATCAACAGATAAAACTGTTAAACCGCTGCCATCAAAATGCTCAAGACCAGAGGACACAAATTGTGAGGTATTCACTAATTGACTTACTTCTCAATTATGTTGGAATTCACACTAGAAAATTTTGACTAACAATTTACTTTTATTTTATTTGTGGAATGAATCAATCATCATATAAAACACTGAACATACTGATTAACTTATGATTAATTACTTCTTAAACTTAAACATACACAAGAGAATTTGGAATCCCCCAATGAAAAAATATCCAGATGCGGCAACACTGTAGCATTCCTTCTCTGGCTGAATTTTTATTTAGGGATTCCAAGTTCTTATTAGTGAGTTTAAATAGTTATTGTTTTATAAGATGATAAATTTTCCACAAGTAAAATAAAATTGCTATTCAAAATTTTCTTGTGTAAATTCCAACACTACTGAGAAGTCAGTCGATAGTGATGACATCTCAATTGATGGCAGCAATTGAACTCATTTTTCTCAGTCAACACTTAAAGTTAAAAACTTCCAATTTTGTTTAAATTTTTTGTGTGTTGCAGATGTTTTTTATTTTAATTAAAATATTGAAGGTTGAATTAATTTTTGACATCTGAGTAGTTTTCCATGCATTTTGTGTAATCAAGATTTTTTTCATAGCCTAAAATTTTACCTTGAAATAATATGAATCATTTATGTAAATTGTGTCTATTACTAATAATATGCATGTCTATGTATGTAAACTTTATATTATTTAAATTAAACAAAAAGTCATAAAATAATAATAATATGTGGCAATTTTTAAAAAAATAAAAAAAATCTGATTTAAATAAAAAAAACCCGATTTAAATAAAAAAAATCCGATTGTTTTGATTTTTATTAAAAAAATAAAAAAAAATCACGAACCCTGCTACATAATTCAATTAGGATTCTAAGCATATATGGTATTTTGTTATGAGTTTCTATTTTATAACATAGAACACATTACACATCAAAGTATTTTTTTAATGGGAAAAAAATTGTGTTTCTTACACATGCTACAGAGATTAACTAACAATTATTTCTTTTAAAAATTGTGATGGTATAATTAGGACATTTCTTTTCTTTGGGGTGGGGGGTGATGGTTATAAATTTTATGAGTTGTGTACTGATATTAAGAAATATATTGCAATACATTATATATGTAATATAAATACATTATATATGTAATTTAAAGTTGAAATTTTGAAAAAAACCCACTTGGGTTTTTTCCTGGGTTTTTTCAAGTGGGTTTTTTCAGAAAAAACCCACCCGGGTTTTTTGGGCTGGGCAAAATCATAACAACCCTGCCTTAAACAGGAAAGGAAAACTTTTGAGATTAGTAATTGCTATCAAGGTAGACAATTTTTTGTTTATGAAACCATAATCGTAATCAACTTATCGAATCATAAATGCATTGTATTTCATCTCACTCTAGGTCAAACTTGTGTTTTCGTTTGCTGCATTAACAATAAATAAGATACCATATTTTCAACTCACATACTCACATGCTTTGATTTCTGTAAAATATGATATGATGGGAAGGATGGAAAATGCCACTATTCATAAGAAAAGGACTATGAACTAGACATTCCTTTATTCAGAATTAAGTTGAAAGTATTTACAGTGGCAATTAAAAGTTTCAGGCCAGCAAAAAATTTTCAGTTAATTTGTAAATATACCCATATGAAGAGGAATCTCAAAGTAATACTTATACATTATATTGACATATTAGTTAGGAACTTACTTATAGAAGAATAGATATCAATAAATTTTATTGACAAAATTAAATATAAAAGAAAACGCATGTTCTCAAAAGTTTCCAGCCACTTATCATTCTTTAGTTTTTTTCTATGCATAAAGTGTTTTTTGGTTGTGTTTATGAATGAATCAACATGTATAGCATAGTTTGAATTCAAATTTGAAAAGTTCAACAATTACCTATTATTCATAAATGAGTGATCTTAGTTTGTCGCTAAAAGAACAATCTTCTCGAGATATTGCGGCTAAGTTATCGATTGCTAAAATCGACTGTAAACAATATTTACAAAATTAAATAAAGATGGTTATGGCTTTCAGAACTTTCAGAGGTCCGGGAGACCCCGAAAAATTGCTATTCCTGCAGACAGAATTACCAGGAGAAAAACCATTGATAATCTGCATGAAAATTCCGTTGCAATATATTGTGATTTACGGAATGAAAATATTGCTGAAATAAGTTAGTCTACCATGTAATGATGCTGATGTGATACAGAACTATGGAATAGTCTGTGTTAAAAAATTTTCATAGGTAAAAAAAATACTGACGTACCCTACTTTCATTTTCCAAGGAACACAAAGTCTAGTCAAGTGAAAACTAGAAAAAAGTTCTATTTTTCCATCAATCGAATTTGAAACAGTTTTGGAAGTGATGACAGACACAACGTCCGATGACCTAACAGCAAAAGATATGATTCAACCTATGTTATTCGTACAATGAAGCATGGCGGAGGACACGTTATGCCGTGGGGAGTATTTCCTTCAAAAAGTGACAGTCCGTTATTTGAAATCCACAGCCAGGTGAATTATACAATGTATAAGGATATCTTGCTAGCCTATTTTCTGCCTTATTAGATAAAAAATTTGATCGCATCTATTTTCCTTAAAATGATAACGACGTAAATAATGTTTGCAATCCTTGATAAGCAATGGTTTTCGCACAAAAAATTTCGTTTTTGAAATGATCAGCCCAAGCGCCCAGCATGAATCCAATAGAAAATCTTTGAAAAGAAGATGACAAAAGTCTGCGGAACTATAAATATTCCAACTCAGCCAAAATTTCACCAAAATTGCAAGAAATGTGGGAAAAACTTACCATAGACGATCTTTAACCGTTGATTGTATGAATGTCACGTTGCTGCGCCGCAATACTTATTGCTAAAGCTATAATAAAATAGTAGTGCGATAAAATACTAATAAGGTGATCGTAAATGTTGTTGATCACTGTAATTTTCTATTACAATACCATTTTTTTACAAACTTGTGAAGGTGGCCTGAAACTTTTGAGAACATTCATTTTCCTTTATACTTAATTTTGTCAGTTAAATTTATTGATATTTACATGTTCTTCTATAAGTAAGTTCCTAACTATTATGTCAATAAAATGTAAAAATATCACTTTGAGATTTCTCTTCATATGGGTATATTTACAAATTAATTCAAAAAGTTTTGCTGGCCGGAAACTTTTGACCGCCACTGTACACTTTATATTGAAAAAAAATCTGCCTTGAGTTATTTAAAAAGAACAAATGAGACTGTACAGTTTTTCTTCAACTATTTTTTCATTATTTCTCTTTGATTTCAAAATGTTTGTTTCAATTCGTAGAAGAAATGAATTTTAAAATTTTACTAATTGAAAAAGTCTCATAATTATTAGGAGTGGGACGAATATTCGGCCACTATTCGGTATTCGGCCAATTCGGCCCTTTTGCCGAATATTCGGTTGGCCGAATATTGAAGGCTTGTTCACCGAATACTTCGGCCGAATACCATTAGCCGAATATTGCTAAAATCTCGCCGAATAGTGAAAGATATCTTGCCAAATAAATTTAGGATTTAAAGAATTTCATTTCTTGCAACTTTTTTTCTCTAATCCAAATTGGCTACTTCATTCATGAAGTCATTCTTATTCTTACTTAGAAAATATACAGTTATTCAGATACTAAAAAATATACAGCCTTTCTGTATTTCCTATAAAAGTTAGTGATATTTTAGAAAATGCAGCCTAAGTTGGAGATTTAATTATACAGGAAATGTCTTCATTAGAGAATGATACATTACAATTCAAGATATAAAAGCACTTATAGAAAAAAAAAACACTGCCTTATTCTAAAACACTCTAATATTTATTAATGTCTGCAAATTCCATGCACATATAAAAGGGCTTTTATGAATTTCATAACTTATTTTCTATAAAGTAGGAAATAAAAAAATTCATTCACTAGATGTATTAACGAAGATTTATTTTTTAAATTAAACATCAAATATCACTATTCCAAATACAGCGGTACATCTGAAAACAGAACTGATGTCAAACAAGATATGCTTAGATGACACAACTTGTTTTATGAAGATGATTTTATAAATATTTAAACATAAATTCTAAATACTGAACAAAGTATTTTTTTTATTCTGTAGTTTCCCCTTTTAAATAATTATTTGCCTGATTACTGACTTAAATATGTAACATTATTATGTATATATCTTTAATTTACATCTCCCTTCATTTATGTTGTTATCAATTTCTGTTTATCCTTTTAATGCTTGTTGAATAAGTGAACTATTGAAGTTGAATATTGTATGCACCGATTCAAATGTCAAAGATTTTGTTAACATATGCATTCTACTTTAAGCATAACCTTTTGCTTTAACATAATTTGTAATTTATAGCTTGGCAACTGATTTCAGAACAGTCTCATTCTTAGAAATTTGCTTATCATTAGGGACGCAAACTCTAAATGATCAAATTTACTTCATTAAAAGTTATTTCAGAAAATATCTCCTTGTGAGTTCTGAGAGAAAGAGATTAAGAATATTATTAATTTTGGATGGAAGAAAGGATAAAATTATCATTTGATAATAAAACTGAACTACATTCCTCATATTTTAAAGGAAATACCTTACCATCCTGACTTGCTGAAAATCAATTTGATGTACATTAGCATAAAAGAATATGATGCAATTTCATAATTTTTTGAGTTAAAATGAGTTTTACAAGTTTAAAAATACATCTAAAAGCCCAATTAAGAGTAATAATTATTAATGAGCTCCTATTTTTAAAATTATATGTAATCAAAATTTATTTCCTTTATTGAAAAAAAAGTTGGTATTCGGCCTAAATTTTGGCCGAATATTCGGTATTCGGCCAAATCACTATTCGTCCCATCCCTAATAATTATGCTTCTTAATTAAAAAAAGGCATATTTTTTTAATACTGAATGTTTTTATAAAAAACTCTTGTTTATCAAAATGTAAGTTTCTCTTATTAAACATTATGTAAAATTGTTTTAAAAAGTAACATTTTAATACCTTTAAACTTTGAAACATAAAAAGTACAGTCGAGTCTCTGTATAATGAAACTCCATACATCGAATTTCTCTATATAACGAATTTTTAGTTGGAACGGTCCCCTTTTCGCATGATTTCATTAAAAACAGTCTTTAGCGAAATATCGATCTCCGTATAACGAATTTTTTCATAAATTGATCTTAATTTATTCAGTTTTAAAAAGCTTCGTATGGTATCAATTTTCCATCACTTACTTTTGATTTATCGTCAGTGCTGAGTTTTTTTTTTTTTTATATTACTTCTCTCCTTGTTCTTTAAATGCAACAAATTCATCCCACCTACCACACACCTTTCCACATCCTTCTCGAAACAGAGTCAATTGGATTGATACACATAAGAGAGGAATCAATGAAAAGCACATAAGGGAGGCTTTCAAATGGAGGAAAATGTTAACGACAATTTTTCATTCCTTGCTAAAAGTTTTTTTTATTGGAGAGCGTAACAATTTTAAAATCAAAAACAACAAAAAATTACAGATTTCTTCGTCTGAAATTAATGCAAGTCTTTCTCATTTGATTTTCATTAAGTTTTTAAATAAATGTCTGTTCTCTTTTTTGAAACAACTTAAATAATTAAGAAATAAAATGTTAGGTTAATATTTACTTTTAAATATTTCAAATACTTAATTCAAAAGATTAATTTTTCTATATGAAAAATTTTTTACTGGAACGGTTGATTTCGTTATATAGAGGCTCGACTGTATTTGAAAAGCCAAATATTCGGTATTCGGCCGAATAGTTACTATTTGGATGGCTGAATGTTCGGTATTCGACCAAAATGACTATTCAGTGCATCCCTAACTTCAGTTTTTTTTTTTTTTTTTTTTTCCCTTCAGAATCACCTGTGATGTACAATCCTATTGAATGGTAAGTAACAGAAATAGTAAATAACATTGTTCTTAGCTTGAAAAAACACAATTTTGTATGGAGCATTTGTAACTTTGTTACTGGCCAGTAGTTGAAAAAAATAGCCAGTTAGAAAAATTAGTGTACTGGCCAATGACCATTGGCTAAAAATGTTAATTTTGACCTATATCTTCCACCAAAAAAAAAAAAGCACAAGTATCCTATACCTAAATTTAGTTTTCATGCTGTCCATGTAGCGAATTGATTATTATCTTTATTACTGTCTGGCCCATATGACAGTGCCTGCATCTTGATTGAATTAGTGTAATTTTACATTTAAAAAAGAAAATTCTTCAAAAACAAACCTATGATTGATGACCTCACGGATTTTGGTTGTGCATTTCCTTGTGTTCTCTCCAACATTGTTTAGGCTTCGATAAAATTTGCATGTTTTCAAATTTTATGAAAGAAATCTTTCAAAATGAACTTTATTTTTATTGTTATTAATAATAAATAGAAATTAGCTTTTTATTTTTAACAATTTCAGTTTTAAGCATTTACATTCATTTTTTCTTGCTCAATATGATAACTAGTCCTCTTGTCCCTGTCCCCACCCCCTTTTATTAAAAATATGTGAAAAAATTGTATATAAACTTACTTTTTTGATATAAAATTTGTTTAATATTTTCATTTTATATTAAGTATACTTTATTTTCAGTAAATGGTGTTGGTGGTAGCAAAAAATAATTGGTTTGTGTAAGTAAAAATTTATGATGCTAAACCTAAAATTCTTCAAAATTGGTTTTATGAATTTTTTATTGAGCTTTTCGCTATGATAAATGAGTAATTAAATTCGACACAAAAATCATTAAATGTCAGGTGGAATGAAATTGTTATAAAAACAGCACATAGTGTGTTCAAGATTATTAGGAAATATTGTTAATTGGCAATATTGTCTTTAAGATACATAGCTGGCTTTACAGTCTACCAGCTGTAAAAAGAGCAATTGAAATCTAGGAATATTTGTAGTTGTTTATCTGTTGTGTTGAAAAAGAAAGAAAAAAAAAAAGATTCCCAATCCCAATTATCACATGTATGATTCTATTGTATCTTTTTTTTAAAGTTAAATTTATTCTTAATTTTCATTTTCCTTCATCGGTTTATTGTTGGTACAGCCTTACATGAAAAAATATCTGCCATTTGTTGTAATTGATTTAACAAAGTTGATTCAATCATGCTAATTAAATAACAAATTTCTTAAGGAGAGTGAAATGAAACATGTAACAGTTTCTGAACTTCCTTGCCTTGAATTCAAAAGTATTATGTGAATTTTGTTGCTAAAATAGACTCTGTTCGCTGGGATAAATTCTTCAAAAATCTTAACCGAGCAACAATCTGCGAAACAAAGTGGTGTTATTTTTCTTAAACAAGAAATAAGGAACTTCATTTGCATAGTGATGTAAAAATCATTAAAAAAAGTCTAATAATGTATAGCATTGTGTGAAATTTATCTTGTTTAACTCCTAATGAAATTTCATGGGTCAAAAAAAATTACATTTCACAAATGAAATCACATAGTCTCTCACGAAAATGGTTGATTACCGAAAAATGACTATGAAATCACTCTTCACTGTAAAACATTTCTGGAAACGTTACTCCATACAATTGGTGTAAAAATGGTGGCAAATGCTGCCTCCAGTTTCATGGAGTAATTGTTTTCACATATGCAATGGTGTAATTTAAACATATATTACTGATGTAACATGACAATGTTACACTGGTTTTAACGGTTAAAATACTCGATAAAACTGGAGGCAGCAATGAGCCCTGTGAAAATGCTAACAAAAATTAGCTGCTTGCTTACAAATTTGTGCAAATTTAATACACATATCGACAAAACATGTGCCCGTAATGACAGTTAATAACAATGAAAAGGTCTAATAAATAAGCATGTGAAACCAGCCATAAATGATTCAAAACTTACTAAAATTAATTATATTAGCAGAGTTAGAAGCTTTTAGCCAAACCAAATATGTCATCTGGCCTTTTTTTTTTTTTTTTTTTTTTTTTTTTTTTGTAAAACACTTTAAAAAAGCCTGTTTTAATTGAAAAACGCCAGCTTTTATTTATTTGTTAAAGATGGTTTACATTAGGGGTGCACAATTTTTTGAAGAGAAGGGCCACTTTCAAATATATCTGGGTGGTTGAGGGCCACATCAATAACATGGAGAGAATTCGAGTTAGAGAAGGTGATCTGTAGCCTACAATCTGAAAAAAAAAAAATATGTGGTTTCAGAGGAGAGTGTATGTGTATGATTGGGGGGAGGGGGGTACGAAATTTGCAATTTTTACAAAGGCGATAGACGAAATTAATGATGTTCATGAAGGCGATCGACAAAATTCATGATTTTTACAAAGTCAATAGACGCAGTTCGCGATTTTTAAAAAGTTGATAGATGAAATTCATGATTTTTGCAAAGCTGATAGACGAAATTCACAATTTTCCTTCGCATGATTGACGAAATTGGCGATTTATCCGAACCTGATTGACAAAACACGCGATTTTAATGCGACTGAATAACAAAATTCGCAATTTTTCCGCACCTGATTGACGAAATTCGTGATTTTTCTGCACCTAATCGACAAAATTCACGCTTTTCCAATTCGGATCGGCAAAATTCATGATTTTTCCGAAGCTAATCGACAAAATTCAGGATTTTTACGAAGCCGATCAATCAAATTTGTGATTTTTTTCAAAGCCTGTCGGCGAAATTCGTGATCTTTGCAAAGCCAATCAATGAAAATCGCGAAATTACTCTGCATGATCGATGAAATTCTCGATTTTATTCTAGTCTGATCAACGTAGTTAGCAATTTTTCTATGTGTGACCAACAAAATTTGCAAAATTCCCATCTCCGACCAAAGAAATTGGCTATTTTTCAAAATGCGATCAATAAAACTCGCAATTGTTCGGTCTTTGATCGACGAAATGTGTGCTTTTTTTGCTGTAAATTGACAAAATACACATTTTTCTTCAACCGAGTATCAATATTCGTGATTTTTGTATTAGCATTGACAAAATCTGCATTTTTTTTATGCGGCAAGATAAAACTCGTGATTTTTTTTTTCTTGATAAATTGACAAAAACACGATTTTTCCGCAGCTGATCAACGAAATTTGTAATATTTCCACGCATCATCACTTAACCCCTTGGGGACGAGCGTCCACTATAGATGCCGGCACCGATTGTACTCAGATCCCGCGAGACTACCATTCATGCCGGCGCTGTTTGTACTCACATCCCGCGAGACTACCATTGATGCCGATCAAACGGAACGTTTTGTTTTTCACAGTTTAGCATATAAAAAATTTATCCTAATTCTATTTGAATGTATATTAAGGAAGAAGTCTTTTCCTTCAAACTAGGAAAGCTAATGAAAAATTTTTTTTTTTTTTTTAATCCACGCGAATTTAATTTTTTATAGAAATACTACAATGGGAAAAAGATTATTTCTTCATCACATCTTTGTGTTTCATAAATCTTTTTACGTGTCTAGTAAAACTTTATTTTTCTTTATTAGAAATAATGCTACTAAACTTCAGAAGGAAAAATTTGCGGTTAACGTAAGTAAGCATATTTAAGGTTACGAATGATAACATGAACATCTGATTCATTGCTTTTTTTCCCGCTCTTATATCTCGATCAGATCGTAGTGGCAAAAACCGACGTCATTAATATAATCATTCTTGTAGAAGGAAAGATTTATATTTTTATTTTATTTCAGGAGTGCTTCGCAATTAAAAAATAAAAATAATAAGAAAGAAAAAAGGGTTACATACTGATTGTGAGAGCTGATACGCTGATAACATTCTTTCTCAGTGCAGCTAAATTAAGAATATTTTTCTGCGTTACTGACCAGTTTTTTTTTTTTTTTTATAATTCTATATATTTATCTAATATCTTTTACATTACATGCTTGCATATATATACATTTCATTTTAAAAATTACTAGTAACATGAACAAAAGTTTTTAAAGAGTGTTTTAAGTTTTAAAGAGTATTTTAAAGTATTATTGGACTTTATTCATTATTATTCAAGAATTTTTTCTTACTTATATATTAGATTATATGTTAACATAGATTTTAAAAGATAATTTTAACATCAACGAAAGTTTTGAAAGATTCAAATCATTATTAAATTTTATTCATAATTATCCAATAATTTTTATTTCATATACCTTATTATACGATATACCATATGGAAATATATTTTCTATTTCTGAAATAATTTTAACATAAACATATTTTGGAAAGGTACATTTTTAATTTTTACTCTGATTTGCACATCATTACTGATTATTATTCAAGACTGTTTGTTTGTTTTTAATTATGTGTTATATATATTTTTTTTATTTAAAAAATATTATAAAATTAAACTAAGTTTTTTTTAAATCCAATCTTACACACACACACACACACACACACACACATATATATATATATATATATATATATATATAAGTGTTACAAAGCAACAGTAGCAGGTTGTTTGTATGTTTTATGTAATATTTTTCATTTCTAAATAAATCGTTTTTTGTAAAACATTTATTTTATTTACTGAAAGTGTGAAAAATTATTAAATATCAAGATGGTTAGGCTTGTTTTTTTATTATAGCAAAATGTTTCATAGGTTGATATTTAACAGCCTGGTAAGTATTTTTCTGTCATGTTATATCATTTTAAAAGCTAATGATAATAATAAATCCGAAAATAACAGGATATTAACTATTCATTATTTACATTTAAACATTTTTTTCCAATTAAAATATCACACAATATACATCATTTTTTGAATAAATATGTAAAATAACATCAAATTCCATGTATGTGAATTTCAAAAAGTTTCATGCGAAAGTTATTTTTTTTATTAATTTTTAAAGAATTTTTGACAAGCGTTAGGCTTAACTGCGCGAAATCCTCCGCCCCAGGAGGTGAAATCGAATTTCCCCGCTCCGTCCTCAGATGCGCACTTCAAAATGCGCGCGCCGTCGCGAACGGGTTAATTCGCAATTTTCCCGTGTCTTATCAACATTTTTTTTTTTTTTTTTTTTTTTTTTTTTTTTTTTTTTTTTTTGTGTCTGATCGACAAAGTTTGCGATTTTTTGTGCCTTATCGACAAAATTCGCTTTTTTTTTAATGAGATAAACCGAGAAAATATGCTATTTTTCCATCCGATTATAATTTGCAATATTTTCGAGGAACAACAACATTTATGATTTTTTTCTTGCTTGATCAACGAAATGTGCGAGTTTTCGCGTCCATCTGACAAAATCTGCGATTTTTCCATCCCTGGTCGAAAAAACTTGCGATGTTTTCGTACCCAATCGGGAAAATTTGCTACTTTTTTCCCCGAGTCTCATGAGCAAAATTCGCGATTTTGCCCTCTCTGATGAGCAAAACTGATGATTTTTCCGATCCTCATCGATAAAATTTGACTTTTTCGCATTTGATCAGTAGAATTCGTGATTTTTCCGTGTCGATAAATGACATTTGTGATTCTTAAATGACGAAATTTTATATTTTCCCGCAGTAAATTGACAAAATTTAGGATTTTTTTTTGTGTGACATATGTACAAAAATTGCAATTTTTCCCAGTTGTAAATTGACGAAATTCGCAGGCCACAGGTTGTGCATCCCTAGTTTACAGATATTTCATATTAAATTTGAATTAATTTATTTGTAATACACTTATAAATATTTTCTATTAAAAAATGTACATTTCTACTAAATTTTATCAAATAAATGAGTCTTTATAACTGCTGATGCATCTGTGAAGGCATTATGTCTGAAATTGAAATTATAAATATTCATAAGAATAAATTAAATTAGACTGTAATGTTGTGGTTTGGAATTCGTTGTTGCATAGCTCTTTATATACCAAACATTTTAAAGATTATATGAAACAATAACTAAATGTTACATATAAAAATGGAATTTTCCTTACATACTTCTATTTACTTTTGAAATTGACAATAGCTTATGTGTATTTAATAATTGAAATCATCTTGTTGTAATAAAACTTGTTGAATTAAAATTTTGAAAAGCTCATTGTTATTTTAAAGAATGCATACTCATACATAAACTAATGCAAAGTTATTCGTAATGCTGTTTTATTAAAAAGAATTGCTCTTTTTATTAAATGACTTTATGTGTGGCTCCAAATAAAAATTTATGAGCAATAAAATAAGACTTGTATATTAATATCCTTTAAAATTAGTTAAGTAATAAATTATGATACTAACTATACAACTATTGTCCTTTTTAATTATATAAAGTAGTAAAAAAGAAAAAAAACTTTTTTTTTTTTGTTTGGGGGGGGGGGGGGGGTAAAGTCAGTAAAAACTAGAGAAAGCATTTTGTATGGTCTTTTAAAAGTTAGCTGATATATTTATAATTTTGACTGCAAATCAATACGTATTATTCCAATATTAATGTGTTCATTTTGGAGAAATTGGGTTATATTGAATTCTACCTCAATTAAGTCTTTAAAACTAACTAAAAAACACCAATTTTGGTCAATAAAAGCTGGTTAAAACAAATAAAAGCCACCGGCATGGCTTTTTTGCAATCCTGGCTATAATTGGTTCAAATGGCTATTGCCGAAAGTTTTAATACTTTAACAATTAGACAACTGTTCTATAAAAAAGTTTGTTACATCTTAAAATGCATTGACTTTACACACTTTAACATACTCAGTGATTTTATGAAATAATTAGGTATTTTATGAAATAACATAATTACTTTTAATGGTAACTAATACATTTTTGTAAACACCCTGTATAATACTGCATTTTTTTGCAGATGAACCAAGTAAGCCTGGCCGACTACAAGCTACTGGTTAAAAGGTTACTAATTACCTATTTCAAATGGACAGCTCCAGAATATGATGGAGATGCTTCTATCACTGGTAGTGTCATCGAGAAGAGAAAGAAATGGAGGCATAAAGTGTGCGTCTCAAAAGTAAAATTTCACTTTTAAATTTTTAAATGAATAACTTTATTTATTTGATTTAATTTTAATGTTCTAACATATACTATAAATAATAAGTATTTTTGATTTAAAAAAAAAGAATTCTAAAATTGATAAATGTTAATGATTTGTCAATTTAACTCTAGTCACCACGTGGGTCATTTGTTAACAGAATAGTTGAGGCAGATTTGAATAGTTCATAAGTGTCTCAATAATCATTCTATGATTCTGTTTCTTTCAGTTCACTTCATGCGAAATAATGTCATATCTAATATTGTCTTGAAATAGGAGACTTTTTGTCATATATTTGATTTGTATTGAACTTTTCACAAGAGCATCCGTTAGCAAGTATGTAAAGAACTATAAGCTTATTTATATCCAATTATAATTTAAATCCATGTAAAGTTTTCTAAGATGCAATAGTTTTTTGCAATATTTTGCTAAACAATTTCATTTCTTCCAAACTTGGAATGATGGCCCACTTTCACCTCTAAAATGTGTATGTGTATGATGCTTTGAATGGAGATAGATATCAGAATTGCCTGAAATTAAAATTTTTAAACTGATACTATAAAATATTGTGAGCTTCCCCCCCCCCCCCCTTCCTCTTTCAAAAGTAAAAGAAGTTAAATTTGGGTGTGTGCTTGTAATTGAGTTTATTTTTTTTTTAATCATTTTAAAATCCTTTATCATTGTGGTGGTTACTCCATAACCCCCCATATGTTTAGTATAATTCATTTTTATTAGCCATTTTATTTCATATCACCTTCCTTTTTATTAATGTTCTCAATTTAAATTTAATTTCGGTTTCGCTTATTTTCATTTCGTCGCCTGTAATGTTTTCTTTCTTGCTTAGCTTTCGAATGTTCCAAGCCGGTAAAATTCTGTTTGAAATCATTCCTTCCGGTTTTAAATTTGTTCGAGAACTTTCTCGCTAGTTCTTTTGGGTGGAACTTCCGTTTATTCGGACACACCCCTAACCTATCAAATTAAATTTCACAGGTGACGTATTTCAAGCCGTTAAGTACATGGCCACCAGCTTTGGCCTTCCTTCTTAAGATGGTTATCAATTTTATTCTTATTAGTTACATATCTTTTCATACTGTATATTGTAATTTGGCTTAGTTTTTCCTCACCCCCTCTGTTGCTAACTGCCAAATTGGCGTATTTTGCATTTACAATAACCTTTTTTTTTTTTTTTCCCTGGGCTCGCGGCCACCTGCGTCAGTTGCGCCGATAGACACCTGCTGTGATGGATGCAGTCGCATGAGTGAAAGTTCGGGGCAGAGGTGCTCCCCCGTTAACGAAGGATGGAACGGTTTTTTTTTTGTTATGTTGAGATTATTACGATGCTGATTTTTTTTAAGTGCGGCAAAGAAAAAGTGCTGCCCTCAAAATTCATCTAGGAAAGTGATGTTGATTTCTGTTAAGCCAAGTCCCTCTGTGCTGCGAGGAGCAATGAAGTGGTTTAATGCATTCCTGAATGTATTCGTTTGTACCTTCTCTTTTTGGAAATGATGTTGAGTTTTCAAGGCGGCTAGTAGCAAGGCACTTCTCACTGCAATAGCATCCCGAAAATTGTTTTGTTTGTGCATTCTCTTCTTGGATTACGGAAATTATATAAGGTCTCATTATACGTCTTCAGTTTATGCTCTCGTGTTATCTTCACAAGTGTTGTAAAAATGTCGTCACGTATTTTATAAATATTCATTCATTTTCTCATCATCTCTTCATCAACGAGTTTTCTTCTACAAATCTAATGTGCCCAATTCTTCGATAATCTTTTTATTCTCCATCCTCTGAGAAGTAGGCAGAGGTGAAGAACTGTTTTGTTTTCAAGAAATAATATTATAGTTTACATGACGTCTTGGTGAAGATTTTTCTTTCGTCAGGTGAAGAAATTTTATTTGCATAAGTCCTTTTTACTTCATTATCTGGCCCAATATATATATAATTTTTTTTTAATATTTACGGGGCGTTATAAAGAAAATATTGGCATGTATCTATACAATATGAAGTATGATGTATTTTGTTTTGAAAGTTCATATTATGAGAGGTGTTCTTTTTCAAAAAGAAATAATAATTTATTCTCCTTTTATGTCATGAAGAAAATTGTTTAATTACATGTTGTTGAGATATCTAGAATATGTTATGAAAAGAATTTTTATTGCTTCGAGATAGCAATAGTTGTGATTAACATATGTTATGAAATGGTTGTTTATCAAGTGAGAAATTAATATGTACGAGTCACCAAAAATATAAATTTGTGAAGAAATATTTATTCATGAAAAAAGCAACAAGTTCTTCATGAAATAAAATATATTTTTTTTTTCTTCGAAAATTGTTCGTATATTAATTTCTTGTGCCTATTGTCTGGATTTATTTGTCATCAAAAGCCAAGGATTCAACAGGTAACTTTTTACCTTTTTAATTTTATATTTTTATAACTTTATACTTGATTTTTCTTCATCATTGGATAAAGAATATTTTTATTATTTTAAATGAAATAATGAAGAGAGTAATTAGGGTCGTTTGCAGGCCCCCATTCTCCGTGATGTGCTATCATTATCACGATCACTTTGGCCTAATTGTGGGTAGAGGCAAATAAAAAGTGCTTTCTCCACTTTCAAATAAACATAACTTTATATTTCCTTTGATACCCTGACCAAAGCGTCAGCTCAAACACAACACTTAATTTCTTTTGGTGCCGTGACCAACGCTTGAACATTCTTCATTATTTTTTTTTTCAAGTTATTTTTCTTCATATAATGATTAATGTTTTTTATAATTATATTTTGTTGGGTATGGTGCAGTAATCAAATACAATATTTATTTTGATCTTGTATTGAAATATTATCTTTTTCTGGAGCAGTGCATTATATATACAACATAATTTATCAATATATTTCTTCTTGCATTATTATAATTTATAACTAATATATGCATTATTTAACGGAGGTACTGGTAAAAATTATTGTTCATGCTAAGATAAATTATTCTTCTTGTCATACATATAATAATTTATGTTTGAGCCATATTATATATAAATATTTACATAAAATTTTTTGGGTCTTATATTCTTCATATAAGCGAACGTGTCAATTCTCAAATAAAATCGTCTGTGAACACAATGGCTTCACAAGGATGTGATGTACCCACTGCTCTAAAAATTCATCAATCCATATATAACGCTACACCTCATCCAGCTACAAAGTTCTCCCCAAATCTTCTTCATTTTGGAAGAGAAATAAATGATATTTATTCCAATTATAAATCTCAAGTTTCATGGAAAATTCTCAACACTGCATATGAAATTCATAAATTGATGGATGTTATTGAAAAAATATACTATCAAGCTTACAAGAATAACGAATCATCCAGACAAAAGGTGTACCAAAAATCCAGAGAAAAATTAAAGTTTTCCAACATCAATGTTAATGACATTGTTTATGCAAAATTTCCTACTGTGTTTAACAAAAAGATACAAGGCCCATACGTGGTCAAGAAAATAATTTCTCCTGTGCTCATTCAAATTCAAGATCCCAATAATAGTCATGCTTCACCAATGTTGATTCACACTAATCGAATCTTGAAGCTTCAAAAGAGAAATGAAGCACTGCAACATCCTTCAGTTTCTTCAAAAGGTGCATCACATGATCAACCAGCTGTTGATAATGCATCCTCCACTCCTGTGAGACAGCACTCTTCTATTCAAGTTTCAAATCATGATGCAGCTTGTAATACTTCTCCTCAAATTCTTTCTTCTTCTAAATGCCAGCAAACATCTTCATGTTCCAGTAAATCGGTACTGTCACAAGCTCCTCCTGATGGCACTCATACTGGTGCTAAAAGCAAATCCACTCAATATAGAAGTTATGATCTTCGTCCTCGCAATCATAAACTACATAAAAAATAGACTAACTCTCTTTTTCCTTTTACAGGATGACTTTTGCTTTGTAATATATTCAGTCGAAGCTAGCCGCACTGATTGTCCAGCAAGAAGAATCGCTATGTAATTTTTTTTTTTTTCTTTTCTCCAGGCTGCAGGCAGCTGTTGTTATTTTTTTTTCATTTTATTTAAGTCTTCTTCTCCCTGGTACAACTCAACGGTCATCCTCGGGATGTATGTATGAATTTTAATAGTTTTATTAGTTACTGTATTTATCTATAAGTCATAATTTTTACAATATTTACACATAATCTCATGTATGCCATACTTTTAAAATTTTATAAAGTCTTTAATTACAATAGTTGATGCAAAAATTGAGAAAGAATTTGTCTTTGTTAGAATATGATATCATTATTTAAAGTTATTTTTGACAAATGTGCATTCTAATAAGAAAAGTGAAATTGTAGTTGATATAAGGTAAACATAAAGATGAGTACTCATCAAATTATTTTCTCTATTGTGTCTGCTCTTTACAATGCATGCATGTTTTAACATTTAACCTCTTTTAAAAAAAGAAAAAGAGAAAAGAAAGTGCATGATAAACTTATATATACTAATATTTCTTCTCTTCTTGGTGAAATATAGAAAGTGAATGACTCACCATAAGTAGTATATAATATTTTTTTTTGTATACTTTTGAGTATTTATACTTTGGATCCAAAGATGTTGATTGAGGCATTATATATATATTTATCCAAAGATGTTTAATGAGTCATTATATATATTTATATAAAGCAAATTCTTGATTTATGACAAATGCAAAAGTGATCACTTACTTATTTTTTTAAAAAAAAATGTTTGAAAATTACAAGTAAATATGTTCTAAATATCTTCTATATAGAAATTTTGACATAATTGATTTTTGTTTGTAAGTCGACATATTCATATAAATTCCTTCCCTTTTTTTCAAAATATTAAACATCTTATGTTTTATGTTTATTTTGAATGAAGTATAGTATTAAAGATATTTATGCAATTATTGTCAATTTATATTGAAAATGTTTAAGAATATTCCTTTATGAGAGTGTAAAAAATTCTCTCTTTGAAAATTATTATATTCACTTTGAAGATATTTTTATTGGAAAATAATATCATGCTTTTATTACCATTCTTTTTGCAACTTAATTATTTTTATTTTCTGTGAAAATGTGTTATTGAATAATACTAAAGTTTATTCATTTAAGATTTATTGAAAGCTTAAAAGGCTATGTGGTGATATAAGTAAATATTTTTTTATGAGAGCCTAACTAATCTCTCTACACCATTTATATATATATTTTTGTTCAACTTTCAACTTACAAATTCATTTAATTTATTATGTGTTATTTGAAACCATATATGTTATATATAGTTATAACATGATTCATATACAGTTATAGTATATTTCATTTTTGTTCACAACTGAGAATATAAATATACATATTATTGTGTAATCAAATATTTTGACATTGCTAAAGCATTCTACTATTATAAGTGCATTGTGCACAGCCTAACAAGAGTCTCTTCAAAGTTATGGACTGTTTTTCTGCACATAGACTTTAATTTTTTTTTATATGATAGATACCTCTGAAAGAAACTTTATATACCTTTCATGTTAACATTTACTACAGTTGGTATATTTTCATAAGGATTACTATCATAACAGTAATTATTTTTTTTATTGTTTAAATATCATGTACAACAATTATGTATATTCTTATAACTATTTCTGATATATTTATTTTGTGTAATTATTTAGCATATTTGTACATGTGTTAGAAAATATTGTCTCGATGAAAAATTGTCATTTTTGTCATCTCACCAATATTTTCTTTTGGGGGACCCTGGGTAATATGTGGTGGTTACTCCATAACCCCCCATATGTTTAGTATAATTCATTTTTATTAGCCATTTTATTTCATATCACCTTCCTTTTTATTAATGTTCTCAATTTAAATTTAATTTCGGTTTCGCTTATTTTCATTTCGTCGCCTGTAATGTTTTCTTTCTTGCTTAGCTTTCGAATGTTCCAAGCCGGTAAAATTCTGTTTGAAATCATTCCTTCCGGTTTTAAATTTGTTCGAGAACTTTCTCGCTAGTTCTTTTGGGTGGAACTTCCGTTTATTCGGACACACCCCTAACCTATCAAATTAAATTTCACAGGTGACGTATTTCAAGCCGTTAAGTACATGGCCACCAGCTTTGGCCTTCCTTCTTAAGATGGTTATCAATTTTATTCTTATTAGTTACATATCTTTTCATACTGTATATTGTAATTTGGCTTAGTTTTTCCTCACCCCCTCTGTTGCTAACTGCCAAATTGGCGTATTTTGCATTTACAATAACATTTTTTTTTTTTTTCCCCTGGGCTCGCGGCCACCTGCGTCAGTTGCGCCGATAGACACCTGCTGTGATGGATGCAGTCGCATGAGTGAAAGTTCGGGGCAGAGGTGCTCCCCCGTTAACGAAGGATGGAACGGTTTTTTTTTTGTTATGTTGAGATTATTACGATGCTGATTTTTTTTAAGTGCGGCAAAGAAAAAGTGCTGCCCTCAAAATTCATCTAGGAAAGTGATGTTGATTTCTGTTAAGCCAAGTCCCTCTGTGCTGCGAGGAGCAATGAAGTGGTTTAATGCATTCCTGAATGTATTCGTTTGTACCTTCTCTTTTTGGAAATGATGTTGAGTTTTCAAGGCGGCTAGTAGCAAGGCACTTCTCACTGCAATAGCATCCCGAAAATTGTTTTGTTTGTGCATTCTCTTCTTGGATTACGGAAATTATATAAGGTCTCATTATACGTCTTCAGTTTATGCTCTCGTGTTATCTTCACAAGTGTTGTAAAAATGTCGTCACGTATTTTATAAATATTCATTCATTTTCTCATCATCTCTTCATCAACGAGTTTTCTTCTACAAATCTAATGTGCCCAATTCTTCGATAATCTTTTTATTCTCCATCCTCTGAGAAGTAGGCAGAGGTGAAGAACTGTTTTGTTTTCAAGAAATAATATTATAGTTTACATGACGTCTTGGTGAAGATTTTTCTTTCGTCAGGTGAAGAAATTTTATTTGCATAAGTCCTTTTTACTTCATTATCTGGCCCAATATATATATAATTTTTTTTTAATATTTACGGGGCGTTATAAAGAAAATATTGGCATGTATCTATACAATATGAAGTATGATGTATTTTGTTTTGAAAGTTCATATTATGAGAGGTGTTCTTTTTCAAAAAGAAATAATAATTTATTCTCCTTTTATGTCATGAAGAAAATTGTTTAATTACATGTTGTTGAGATATCTAGAATATGTTATGAAAAGAATTTTTATTGCTTCGAGATAGCAATAGTTGTGATTAACATATGTTATGAAATGGTTGTTTATCAAGTGAGAAATTAATATGTACGAGTCACCAAAAATATAAATTTGTGAAGAAATGTTTATTCATGAAAAAAGCAACAAGTTCTTCATGAAATAAAATATATTTTTTTTTTTCTTCGAAAATTGTTCGTATATTAATTTCTTGTGCCTATTGTCTGGATTTATTTGTCATCAAAAGCCAAGGATTCAACAGGTAACTTTTTACCTTTTTAATTTTATATTTTTATAACTTTATACTTGATTTTTCTTCATCATTGGATAAAGAATATTTTTATTATTTTAAATGAAATAATGAAGAGAGTAATTAGGGTCGTTTGCAGGCCCCCATTCTCCGTGATGTGCTATCATTATCACGATCACTTTGGCCTAATTGTGGGTAGAGGCAAATAAAAAGTGCTTTTTCCACTATCAGCATAAACATAACAATCATTATTTTAGAATAGAAGGGAAATACAAAGATACTCAAAGGATACAAGTATACACATACAAGGTATATATATCCTATACAAGGATACTAGAAGGGAAATACAAGGATAAGAATCTTTTGTACTTTGGCAGATTTTTGATAAATATTATCTAAATTCCCCTAAGCAAAATTTAAAGGCTTTATTTTTTTCAAATGTACATCTTAATTTTTATTTTATTCCGACAATATTTAATTAGTCATATAATCCTCCTTTTTCCCAGTCTACTTATTTCCGTCTTATAATCTTGTGCTTAAATCTATCACTGCGGAACTAGAATTTTGTTTATAGTAAATTTAACACATAGTGTAACTAATGATCATGACAACAAATAAAAAACAGAATGTAAAGCATATCAAATATTTTTTCTTGTGTTCGCAACTACCCTGCTGTTGGGGCACTTGTGAGCAATTCATTGAATTTATAAAGTTATTAAAAAAAAAGGAGAGCTAACTATAAAGATGATTTTATAAAAAATTACCTTGTTTAAAAGAAGGGTTCTGTTTACTGTATTCAGTATTTTTTGTTTTCAGAAATTAACCAGTAATAAAAAAAGCTATCTTTATGTGAATTATTCACATGTGCTCCAGTCTCTCCTTCATGTATTCAAAGGCAATACACACATTAGGCTGATTTTTTTTTTCTCTTTAATTCACTCCCTAAGGTGGTCAGTGGGCTGCCGTAGGTATAATGGTTGTTTTCATATGAAGAAATCTGTATTAGCTTAAACAATGGGTAATTGTAAAAAAAAAAAAAAAAAAAAAAAAAAAAAAAAAAAAAAAAAAAAAGTAGTAATAGCAGTATTACTACCATAGAACTAAATTTTGACCAATTTGGTCATATACAACTAAATTTGGCAACAAAATAAATTGCCATATATAAAACCAACTTAGCTGGTTAATTTGGTGAAATTTTCTATCTTTTAATGCATTTTCAAAAAATGTATATTTTTGTAAATGTTACAATAATGAAAACATGCTTTTTTTTTTTTCATTTATATTTAATTCACAACAATCTGTTTTTTTTTTTTTTTTTTTTTTTTTTTTTTTTTTTTTTTTCATATGTAGATATGTAATGTTTCAAAAAAATTTTTACCTGCTTCCTGATATGTTAAAATAAGAAATTATGCAGAAAAATGTTTCTAATGACGATATAGAATTTTAATATTGTTACAAATAATTATTAATTTTAAGGCATTTTCACTCAGTTAGTTATAATTCGAAATATTAGGTGTTGCATTGAAATCATTGTAGCGACAAGTCATCACAGCATCAATTTGTTCGCGTGAAGTTTTATTTCCAGCCTTCTTCTCCCCCACCCCCCCACCCCCCCAAAAAAAATACTCACCATTAAGGGGGTGGCACAGTCTGCAATATTATTAATCTAAATACGTTTTTGTTAACTTTAAAAAATTGACTGTGAATTACAGGTCAGCAAATTAGATACTCTACTGTATAGTATTTTTTAGAAGAGGCATGTTTGTTTTTAATTTCTCAAAAATTAAAATCAATTACAAATACCACTACAGATCTGCCAACTATTGCAGTTAAATTGTATTTTGAATGATTTTAATGCTTACTACGATAATACAATTTTACTAGCAAAGATGATTTTTTGTCGTATCTGAAATACTCTAGATTCTAGAAAGGAAAAAAAAAAGGGGGGGGGCACCAGGTTGAACTTTTCGAAGAGGAACCACTAATTTAAAAAAAGAGTACATTTTTTCAAAAAGAGCTATTAAAAAAAGGGGGGGTATGCTTGTTCTTTGTATACCAAAAATATTTGCTATAATTTTCAAAGATCAATTGAATTTCCACAGGCTGCCATGGAAATGTTTAAAAAAAACCATTGTGTGCATCAAAAGAGTTTAAAAGAGCCGCCAAGCACATAAAATAAATAAATTGGCTGATTATGGTGCCATTTTAAGAGTTTCTTGGGGGATGGGTTGTCTTTGAGGGGTAGGGTTTGAAATCATGTGCAGAATTGTGTGATTTACATACAGAAAAAGAAAGACCTACACATTAAAATTCTGTACTGTATTTCCCCCTGTAAATTCTTCTACATATTTTTTTCTGCAAAGTGAGCCAATCGGTTGTGCAAAACTGTTGAGAATTTTGGCGATCAGTCATGATAAACTATCGTGAATTTTAACAAATGAGTACGTATAAAAAAGTCAATTAGTTGCAGAAGAAATAAATTTTGTCAAAGGGTCATGGTAAAAATGCACATTCTGCCAAAATATCACAGAAAGAAATTCCAAATCCCTTAAATAGAACAATCGCATTAAAAAAATGAAGTTTCGTCAAAGAATCTTGGTAAAAAATGCTAATTTCATCATACTTACAAAATGCAGATTTCAACTTAGAATCATGATAGAAAAATGGGAATTATGATTCTGCAGAGAGGGAGGGGGTGATATGAATATCATTAAATAATCTGAAAAAGTGTGACTTTAGTTGACATCTTCGGAAAAAGTGTGAATTTAGTCAAGATTTCAGGGGGCGGGGTGCAAATTTAGTTAAGATCCTGGGAGGGAGTGCAAATTTAGCCGTGATCTCGAGAAAATGCATTATTTAGTCGAGGTGAAAAAAAAAATGCATTATTTAGTCTTGATCTCAATAAAAGATGCAACTTTAGTCGCGATCTTGTTAAAACATGCAAATTAGTTGAGATCTCCAGAAAACGTGCAAAATTAGTCGAGATCTGAAAAAAAAAAGCGCATTAATTAGTCGAGATCTGAAAAAAAAAGCGCATTAATTAGTCGAGATCTCGAGAAAAAGTGTTAATTTCATTGAGATCTCAGGAAAACGTGCAAATTGAGTCCAGATCCTGGGGGGAAAAGTGCGAATTTAGTCGAAATCTTGAGAAAAAGAGCAAATTTAGTCTAGATATCTCGAAAAGAGCACCAATTTATTCGAGATATCTCAGAAAAAGTGCCAATTTAGTCGATCTTGAAAAGAATGTGAATCTAGTTGAGAGATCTTGTAAAACATACAAATTTAGTTGAGAGTGCAGTGACAGAACTATCTTCAAGTGTCTGCATCAATAATTGTATTATTAAAAAGTCTGCAAGATGGAATGTATTATATAAATCTATTGTTTGTGCTGTTGTAGTGTTAATTATGGCAACGTGTGTGTATGTGTAAAATATTTCCATCACTTACGGAAAAAAAAGTTTTTCGATAAACAAAAATATTTATTTATGGCATTAAGAATGTTCTTAACTGATCCGCTGAACAAGCGAAAGACGTTTTGACACATTTACAAATTCATTTTTTAACAGAAAGTTATAAAATTTTAATGCCTGACTATGAAAGCGATTTCGAATTGAACTTATTTTTCCATTTTATGATAATTAAATTACTTATCGAGTTATAAGCTATTTCGATGACGCAATCACCTGTTTTTCTCCTCCTTTTCAACCGGTTTTTCTGCTTTCGTCGGGAAATATGCTCAAAAGTGTCAACTTTGAAGGCTTGTTATGAAAAATCTATTGTGTTTTTTAAAAACAAAAGAATGAGTGCAATTAGACAGTTTCTGAATAACAACACCTGCTATTTTCATGCATTTCGGAACAAAAATAAATTAATGCATGTGCAGGGTTGTTATGTTTAAAACATTTTGTTTAAAACAGCTGTTTAAAACGCGTTTAAAACATTACATTTAAAACAATGTTTAAAACATAAATAGTGCTAATAATGTCACAAATTAAAATTTACGAAATAAAATTGTATTAAAAATTTCTAATTAGCTGTATGTACTAAAATACATTCAAATTTTATTAAATTTATAAATTGGTTATTTAATTTTAATTAAGTATTTAAATTAAATTTATTTCCTCTAAAATTGGAAATATATAATTTATTTTTTTAAATATCTCAATTATGATTTTTTATATAATATCAAAGTTCTATAATATATTAATTTTCGAAGATTAAAAGTAAGACTGAAAGAGCATTTTTCGGATATACAATACAACAAGCCTAGTACAGCCTTATCTAGAATGCAACGAAAAGAAAATATTTTGATAAATTTCTACAAAGCTAAAATAATCTTTTCAACATCAAATCATTACTCTTCAACTATCCGTGAATCCCTCGAAATTTTGCTTAACAATGACACTGTTTGTAATGACGTCATTTCTTATAATATTCGACACTTCGGTACAATATCCTTGGTGTTTTGATGAATTCATTGTGACTTTGTTTGTACAAGCAGACTGTTTTTGTTTTGTTTTTACATTTTCCATTTCTAATGAATTATCTTCTTTTATACTCCTTTGAAAATGGATGCGAGGGCATCCAAAAGATCTAAGGTAAATAATAATTAAATAATATATATTTTTACAACACTTTTTAAGTATTTATTTGTATATTTTGAGAGATCTATTTCTCCTTTTTAGTGAATAAATTCGGCAGTTGGTGCACAGAGAACATAATATTGAGTAAAAAATCTGGGCTAAATTCCTTCTTAATATACTATAAATAATACTTTCTCCCATCAATAGATAATGCTATAATACTTTATAGATATTTGTTTAGTAGTCAAAAAAGATTTTTTATTGTTTTTTTTTTCTCTTTCTTTATTAAAATTATAATGGCTTCAGTTTAAAATATTCATATATAAAAAAAAAATTCAACATTAATTTAAATTTCTTTTAATAGTATTTCCTTTTTAATAATTCATTTATGAAAATAAACTGAAATGAAAAAAAAAAAAACTTATCTACTTTCAGTTCGTTTTAAATTCTAATTGTTTAAATTTGTCCTCAGAGTTATAAAAGTATGCTACCTACCAACCAATCTATCTACTTTGATTTTCAGTTTGAATATGTTCTCAAAATAATAATAATAATTTAATAATAAAAAATGGACATGTTTAAAAAATATTTATTTCTTAACTAATTTTTTACGTACTTCATATTTTTTTACACATTTATTACATATTTTTTACATATTTCATTACGCTTTAAAGGAGAATCACTTGCAATTGATGAGACTGAAAAAGGCATGAACCTTGCTGCCAAATTATGTCCTGAACTAATTCCAATAATTATAAATTATAAGCTAAGTCAGTTCCATTCTCTGATTATATGTTTGATGCAGTTGCCAATCATAAATTTGACATTGGAGAATCAAATAAAGTGGAAATAACACAGGTTAAGCTTTGAAAAACACATATATATTGATAAAAATGCCATGAATATCATAAAACAGTTACACACAACTGTATGTTCTACTGCTGGATTAGAATAGAAAGAGTTTTCCCTACTTTTGGTTTTGTGCAAAGCAAAACCAGAAATCGTTTGGGTGTTGATAAGGCTGTTGTAAGGGTATTGACAAACTTGTTACCATTTTTAAAGAACTGAACAATTAAATGTTTTAGTTTAGAATAAAAATAAAATTTGTAATTAATGTTTGGTATTTGTTATATAATTTTTTTCTTCCTTACTGCCGTTTGAAAATATTTCCATTCTTTATATTTAATAATTTTTGTTCACTTTAATCAAAATTGTGCTGTGTGAAAAAAAAACGTTTTAAACGTTTAAAACATGTTTTAAACGTTTAAAACATGTTTTAAACGTTTAAAACATGTTTTAAACAAAAAAAACATGTTTTTTGTTTTTTTTTTATAAAAAACATGTTTTTTTCCAACCCTGTGCATCTGTCACAAAGTTGCTCTTTTTGATTTAAGAACACCCTTAAACAGAAAATTAGTTACTAAGAGAACATTGGAAAATGCTCTATTTGAAAGAAAAAAATATTATTTTACTATTCTCCAAAATTCTCAATGTAACTGTTGATTTATTGCTTGATACAAAAGAAGTTGATGTCGATATATTTTTGAAATGGTAGTAAAAAATTGTTCCCTATATGAATTGAAGCAATTTTTAAATCAGGAACTAACAGAGTTTTATAATAACCTGTGCATTAGTTCTTGAGTTAAAGATATTATGGAAACTGAATAATGCATCATATCAGCGCCACCTGTTAAGAGATATACCCCAAAAACTAACCAGCTTCAGTTTATATCAATGCTCTAATTAAATGTAAAGTTTTTTGAAATGTCATGAATTATTTCTTAAAACAAAGCAGCCACATTTTTTTTTTTTTTTTTTTTTTTTTTTTTTTTTTTTCTAATTAAAAATTTACGGAGTTGACTGATAGACATTTTCTAAAAACTTTTAAATTTCATTCCTTGCCTTCCAATACGTACAAATCCACCGAAAGTCAGAATACCATATTTTCTTTGAATTCAGTATTTTCTTGTAAAGATAGAACATAAAAACATATGAAAAAACATGCACTCTCAATTACAGTTAGCAATGAAGAAGAGATCTAAGAAATGCAATACACATTGGCTGCAAAACAGACAAACAATTCAAAAGTGATTAAAACCAACTATAATTGGTTCAAACGGCTATAAGTGGTATATATAAACGGTTCAAGGTGCTATAAAGGCATCTTACTTTGATATAAATTAACATTAATGTCTATCAGAGATGTTCAGGCCTTTTTGTTTTTGGGCCCAAAGTTTTATATCAGAGCTTAAAAGAATTTTGTCATTTTAAAATTGCTTCAAATTTAATCTACTCATTTAAAAATATTTTACATAGAAATAAAAGGTCAAGTGCAAGTTTTATTCATGTACAAAAGGTTCAGTAAAATAAATTACTAACTGTAACATTACAACAAATGAATTATTTTACAATAATTGAAATTAATTTTGGGTTAAACTGGAATGAATTCTAATTATTCCTTACTTTTTTTGTTACTTGTTTTAATAGGATGCTCATAACAATTATCTATTAAACATAACTGCTGTATTTTCTGTTCATCTGGAATAATTGAGATTGTTATTATACTCAATTTCTGTTTATTGTGTATACTTTTATGTAATATTTATCTTACCTTTTTTCTAAATAGGACATGCTTGGCTATTAATCTGGAAAAAGACACAAAATCGAAAAAACTATCTGCAAGATCCAAACAACCTTGGCGATAAATTGTGTTACTACAAATCTGTGTGAAAAAATGAATTTTTTATTTGTTGTTTCTTAATTTGTTATTTAAATTTGTTACTTCTAAGAATACTGTGTTGAAGTATATTAAATAAATTTGTAAAAATTCATGTTTTCTTTTTATTTATTGAATGATAATTTATAAAACAGAACCATTGTAATAATTTCATCTTCAAACATTCCCAAGTTTAATCAATTTTCACCGAAATCTCGTAAACAATATAGTATATATTATCTGTGTACACAAGATCAAGAACCGTGGGACATGGGTGCAAGATCTTCAGTCTCAGGACTGATTTCAGTGTTGAAGAGATTTTTGACTTACTTAAATAATAGTGGTTCTACCATCAAGAACATTTAATCACTTTCTTTTATTGTTAGAGACCAATTTTTAGGTATAAAACAAGACTTAGAAATCTTCTAACCCTTTTGCATTTAGTTATTTCTAATGCTCAGAAAATATTTCAGTCTTGACTTAGATGGATTTCTTGCACCGATGTGTGTAGGATTATGAATCATTGTTAAATCAAAAATGGACTACTTTTGTTTCATGTAGTATTTAGTAAATATGTGATACATAAAAATCGAAATAATAAATTAGCATTTGTGTATCATAAAAAAGCTGCTCTCTATTATTAAGCGGCTTGGAAGGGAAAAGAGGGAGCAATAGCAGTACAGCTAATAAACTGATATTACTAATCATAATTTTTCTGATCAATTCAGGAGTCGATGCAGGTTTTTATTCTGGGGCTCATTTTGTGAAAAAGAAAAGTTATTTTTGTGAAAATAACATTTTTTAATGGAAGTTGACTTTGTTATTTGAACAAGGAATTTAAAAACTAAATATATATATTTTAAAAAACTCCTTTGCTAAGTTTTTGAAAATTATGACATGTTTTTGTGTACAAATTAGATTTTAAAACAGTATGAAAATGGCATAAAAGAATTTTGTGAAAGGGTCTGTTTTATTAAAGCTATTTTTGTGAAGAAACCTATTTTATTAAATAGTTTTTTGTGAACCCCAAATTTTGCCTGGATCAACCCCTGTAATTTAATATTAACTAGTTTTCTATTTTCATTTTACATATCAGACTTTTATCTAAACACATGAGGGTTTGTTATCTTACCAGTTTTTAAATGCTTCACCACTCTCTCACTATTAAAGTGTGTGATGGTAAATTTTGGAAAGCTAAAAATTGTATTTTAACATAAGTTATTAATGCAATAATACCAAAAGTGAGAACCTCGTAACTGAATAAAAATACAATTTACTATAGGAAATGAGTGAGAATGCTCTCCTTTAATAGAATTAAACTTTTATTAAAAAAAAAAAAAAAAAAAAAAAAAAAAAAAAAAAAAAAAACTAACTGCCTGCTAAGAGTACCTGAAAACCTTGGAAAATTAGGCTTTGAATATACAAGTTTTATAATATGCATAAGTTATGAATGTTTTATTCAAATATTGCGAAAACATAAGTACTCCTGTGAAAATTTTTGTTGTTTGTGTTGTGAATTATCTATATTCCTCTTTTAAATCTATTATGGATTTTCAGTTGGTATATATGGTGATCCCCATTAAAGATTTTATTTAAAAAACCCCATATTTTATGATTTGTGGCCCCTTTTTTCCCCCCCCTGAGTCCAAAAGAGAATGGGGTAATACTGGAGTATGGAAATTTATATTAATTTCACTGAATGATCCTTTTTTTAATTTTACAAACAATGCTTTTTCTTTAATGAGGTATCCTAATGTATGTGTTTTGTTATTTTATGGGCAACACCCCTTTTTTTCATGGCCAGAATTTGTATTATTTTACAGGCAATGTCCCTTTTCTCAGAGATATCTTGGTATTGTATTTTTATGGTCAATGCACCTTTTTTTACGGGCATCTTGGCATTATAATTTTACGGCCAATGTCCCTTTTTTCACGGGCATCCTGGCATTATAGTTTTGCGGGCAACGTCCTTTTTTTCACGGGCATCCTGGCATTGTAGTTTTACAGGCAATGCCCTTTTTTTCACGGGCAACTTGGCAATTTATTTTTACGGACAATACTACTTTTTTTACGGGCTAGTTATGCATTTGCTAAAATGTAAAATTACGGGTGATTTTTAGATTTACGGTCAAAATATTTTTTTACGGATATTGTCCGGAATCTCTGCTGCCGGCTTTTGTCCGTAATTTTACGTAGATTTTTTTTACAGTGTATCAATACACAATATACTGGGTGTCCAGTAAATAACTGACCCATTTTGAACTTAAATAACAAATAAACGGTTTGAGATAATAATGCGCGGTTTGCAGTATTGTTATTAGAAAATCAATAAATTTTTAACCATGTACTTTGTTAATATAGTTCAAATTTCGGAAAAAAATATCGCACTGGCAGTAACAGGCTGTTTGATAACAGGCATGACTCTAATTTTCATAAATATGAGATTTTTGGCTGAATCTGAATCTATATGTTGTCGAATCTGAATCTATATGTTGAATCGACTCTCGAATCAGCTTCAGAAATAGGGTACGTTGGTTGGAAAGTGATTTAAAATAACATTGAACCATCTGTAATATATTTCCCCTCCTCAGTCTTGAGACTGAGATATCATTTTAAATATTATTATATTACATTAACAAAGTGCATATTTTAAAATTTATTTATATTCTAATAACAATACAGCAAGCCGCGCATTTTTATCTCAAACAGTTATTTTGTTATTTACATTCAAAATGGGTCAGTCATTTACTTGACACCCGGTATATAGATATTATAGACTATCAATAGACTATAAGTATTATACGTGTCATTTAATGGAGCTTGAATGTTCTCAAACAAAAGTAAATAGAGACAACAAAAGAATGTACTCAAACATTTTTCTCAATATAATATTACTGCGGTTTAATAAACTAGTTTCATGTCAATGTTTTTCGCATGAAAATAGTTAATCTAGAAGTAACTTCCTTAAAACATCGATTTCTAAATGAAATATTTCTAATCCGATATGATTAAAAATGCAAAAAACTTTTTAAAAACTTAAATAAACTTTGGTTTATTTCTAATTTTGTGCAATAAATGCAAAGTGTGTTTAACTGAATTTCACTGTTAGTTTTTAATTGTAGTTTTCCAACAGTTTTAACTGTAGTTTCCTGTACTCTAGCAAATATTATTCGAAATGAAAGTCCGATTGGGGTTAATGATTCTATTTGAATGATCACGCATTAGCATACCATATCTGCATACCGCGTCAGTTTCGTTTTGCTTTCTGTTGTTTAGATACACAAGAAAATGTTTACTGTCTAAATGCTTATGTTGAAGTAAAAATAATTTAGCCGAGAACACATATTAAATTTTGAGTCAAATTGGGGAAAAGTGCTAACGAAACGTGCAAAATTTTGCTGCAAGATTACAGGCATAAAGCTTTATCACATTCTGCATTGTTGAATAATTTCGATTTTTGGTGGTGAGCCCCTCCCTCGACAACCACTATCTATGGATACTCCTGAAATGATTGAGAAAGTCCGTGATCACGTGACTTCTGATTGAGCAGACGATCACTCGACACTTTGCTGACTGACTGAATATATGAGGATGTTATTAATAATTTATTTGACTAAAGTCACAGGATAACACTATGATTCTGCGAAATTACTTATCAAAATAACAAAATCGAATAAGAGTGAAAGATGTTGGGAGAATCATAATATGCTTTTCCAAGCAAAACATTAATGCTAAAAGAAATTTTAAGCTGATGTGATGGTTTTCAGTATATAATTTTTTACAAAAAAAGGTAATATAGATTCTGATAGTATTAAACCTATTTTTTATATTTGCCGTACATTTTATAAAAGGTTGAAAGATTCTCAAAATGCTTAAAATCGAACACAAACAGTGCAGCTTATTTTGTAAGTTCTTATTTGTTGTCTGTCATTTGGCTATTGGTGTGTTATATGTAAGATTGCAAATATTCCATATTCTGTCAACAATCAAACTTTGAGTTTTTTAACTACTTTTAAATAAAAATATAATTTTATTATAATAAATTGTATATCATTTTGCAAATAATAATGATAGACATTAATGTGTCCAAAAAGTATGAATATTCCTGTTTTTCTGTTACAATACCACTTTTTAATCATAATTATTCATATTAAATAATTTACGTCTAATACCTGTTTAAAGCTTTTTTATAATACATACTTATTGTAGATATAGTTTAACTACCAAATTAATATTTTTAAAGTATTAATTTCGTTTATTTAATTTATGATATGTATCTATCATTTAAAATGGAATTTCCCTAAGGGTAATTATAGTTCTAAATATTGATAACAAAAGAAAAACTTAACGCCCGAAATTGACTGGATTCCCAAAGATGGCTTTGGAAGTTTTTTCAAACAACCGTACATCATCACCTAAACTTTTTTTATGTAAGACGGAATATAGTCCAAAAACCTTTTAAACTGTTATTAATTTACATTCATACATCAGTAATTATTTCACATGGCCTGGGAAGTAATATCCATAACTTTTATCCCTACTATAATCTATTGAAACAATATGTTTTCAAGTTAAAAGCAGAAATTATTACTTATCAGCGTAAAAAAACAATTTATTAAAGATTAAAAATTCCTAACGTTCGTTTCGAACTCAATCTAATGAGTCATCTTCAGAGGTATAATTTTAAAGGAGAAATAACTTACATTAAAAACAGATTGGCATACTATAAACTGACAAAAATTATACTAAATAAACATTAAAGGTCAAGATTCAAAAACAAAAATAGCTACCAGTTGCCATCACTCAGTAGACAATACAACAATGACAAAAACATGGAGGAAACTTACAAAAGTATTTCTTATAAAATATTAAACCAGATATTGGATATTTGAAAGGACATATTGTCATTGCAAACTTCTTTCCTCCTGAAACCAATTTCTATAGATTCCCTTATGAGTGATTTTGCGGATTTGAACAATGAGAAATAATCTTTACTTTATCAAAACAAACATTTCTTAAAGTCCTCTTCATCGATAACCTGGACAGAGCTGTTGATGGTCTATTAAATTTTAAATCGGCTTTATGCTCCTTGATCCTCTCAAATAACCACCTCATGGTTTTGCCTACATATGACGTCACTGTACCATTATTCAGATCTATAGGTATTTCATACACGCGTGACTGGAATAAAAATGGAACGGGATCTTGTTTTTTGATTATAGCTGCAAAAAAATTTTTCGTAGGGGAGGCTACAAGATGAATATCGAATTTATTGAAAATTCTCTTTAATCTTTCAAACATTATAGGAATATATGAAATTTTTCTGTAAGATTTGCGTGTTAACTGGGCATCTTGAGGATAATTATTGGACTTGCGGATTAAATTATGTATAATTTTTGGACAATAACCATGATCAATTCCAATTTTAATGATGTGGTCAAGTTCGTCTTTCAAAAATTCATCTGAACAAACAATGTGCGCTCTTTTAATAAAGGAATTAAATGCTGACATTTTATAACTTCAAGGGGTGGAAGCTGTAACTGGAATAATACTATCAATTTTCATTGGCTTTCTAAAAATTTTCCTTTTAAATGAAGAATCTGATTTAATAATTAAAACATCCAGAAAAAGGAGTGAATTATTAAATTCTTTTTCCATAGTAAATTTAATGTTGTCATCAAGTTGATTTAACTTTTCAAAAAATTCCAACAAAGCTGGTTCTCCCTCCTCCCAAAGTACAAATATATCATCAACATATCTTAACCACAGTCTAGGTTTATAATTAAAGGTATTAAAAATAAAATCTTCCAAAGGTCGAAGCATAAACTCTGCAAAAATACTCGAAACTGGAGATCCCATAGGTGCACCATTATCTTGTTTATAATATTTACCATTGAAGTAAAAAACGTTACTCTGATTAATTAAATTCAATCCTGATTTTAATGAAGTTTTAATTTCTTGATTCAAATTATCTAAATTATCTATAGAATGATTAATATTATTAATAACTTCAGAAATATTTATGGAGGGGAAAAGTGAGACAATATCAAAACTGGCTAAAATTGTATTTTCATTAACCCGTCAGTAGTCGCGTGTCGGTCTTTTCGCCTCCCGTATAACTTATATTATCCTAACTTGTATCACATTACAAATACAACGGAGATCTACCATGTAGCTGACTTTGAAGGTTTCTCGACCACCTTAGTGAAGTAACAGGACTACTCTGATTTTCTTTTAGGTACATTTTTAGAAACAAAGTTGAAATTGGCGAAAAAGTCTATGGAAAAATCACTAATGTCAGTTCATTTTTACATTTTCCAATTACTCCAGATCTCATGAATAAAATGCATAATTTGAAAAAACTGCAAATTTATATCTTCATTGAAATGTTATTTTCGTATATTAGGTGAAAAATGTTTCTTATTTAAATTTTTGGTATGTGGGGGGCCAGCGGCGAAAAGACCGAGCGCGACTAATGACGTTGTGAAAAAAGTTGCGACTACTCGCGGGTTAATTTCCAAATCAGCAATTCGCTGAATAAATTATTCCGTAGAGGAGATAGAAAACTGTGATGGCGGAATAATTGTTTTAAGAAAACTAGCATAAGCTTTTTCAACATAATATAACGGGCCTTGGCATCTTGAAACAATTGGTCTAAATGCGAAGTCTGGCTTATGATCTTTAACTCTTGCTGTAATCCTAGGTGTAATACCAGTATGGTTAAACTTTATATTACTCTTCATACTATCATGCCAACTACTATTCTTAGTAAGCTCTTGGGTTTTATTGCGGATCCAAGTGTTGGGGTCTTTATTAAGGACATGGCATGACAATTGCTCAATACAACATTCCATTTTTTTATATAGGTATCTTGATTTAACACTGCCAATTTTCCAGATTTATCGGTCTTCATAAAAACTAAATTTTTATCTTTTCTTAATCTGGAGACTATGTCAATTTGTTTATTTCTCACTTTTACTTGCTGTTTAATATATTTTTTACTCAAATTACAAACTTTTAATCTCACTGTTTCTTGATTACTAGTAGGAATGCTTTGAATCACAGCCTCTAAGTCTGTACAAATATCTTTCGGATTAATGCAATGCTGAAAATTATATTTACCACCTAATGATAAAACTTCCTCTTCATCTCTTGAAAAAGTTCTATTAGAAATGTTCACAAAATGTACAGGTTTAACTTGGGGGGGGGGAAGGGTAATTTTTATTTAATTGCTTTACTAAGAGCTGGAGTTTCTTTTCATGCCGCATTGAAATTACTTTCTTTTGTTTAAACCTGAGTTCTTCTAATGAATACAAGAATTTATTGAATTGAATGAATACAAGAATTTATCGAATTGATCTGGAGAACTTATATTAGCTAATTTAAAATAAAGTTCATATGTCTCGTTAGAACAATAATTTAATTCGGAAAACTTCTTACGAATGTTCGAAAGAGGTTAAGACAAGTCCTTTCAAATTTTCTTTTGGTGTCACCAAGCTGTCCAATCACATTATTACCCTTGAACCTTAAAAATTTGGGAATAACATTTAAACGTTTGCATGAACGCAAAAATACAATATCTAACCATTGCCGATCTAAACGTAAACGGAAAATTTTATGCTCCTTTAAAATCTTGAGGTAGTCCATTTTACCCAGTCTCGGTAAAATATGTTTTCTTTCATTAAATATGACGTTCATGTTTAAAAGAAATTAAAAATTAGAAATTTAAATGTTTCTTATTCGTAATCGCTTTAATAAAATACAACAGCTTTTTTTTATTATTTATAGATATATTTTTTAATGTGAATAACAAATTTTAATCTTTATTAACTATTTAATTTCGCTCTTTCACTTAACTTAATTTCATTTTTCTTCCTAGCTAAACACAGTTACACTTTGTTATTTCGTAAGTTATGTACTTTACAGTTGGCTTTTATCCAAACGTGCTGCAAAAAGAAAACATAATTCTTAATGCATGAATTTACAGCAATAAAACAGCAACTAATTTATTTATTTATTTGAATTATCATATTTTTTTTAATCACAAGTGGAATTTATTATAAGACATTCTTAACATTCCAATGATTGGGTATTAACTTTTACAAAATTAATGAAAATGCAACAACAACAACAATAATAATAATAATAATAATAATAATAATAATATTTTTGCTGTTTTCTAAACCCTTTACATTCATTTTATTGTCTTGTGATTAAAAATATTATATTTTATTAATATTATTATTATGGGCATTGTAGCCATTATCCTTTTCTCTAAATGCATTGCAAGCACAAAATATCGATTTTCAAATAAACATGAGTAGCGTTAAAATAACTATTTATTCATTTTTTTTTTCAAATGAATAAGAAAAACATAAGAATTACTAAGTAGAACCGTGATATTCTAAGGATACAAAAAATAATTTTTGTAACCTATTTAAGAGGGCGGATAATTATGATTTCGGTGCTTTTTCAGCATTTTCCGAACAATTTAGTTACAATCGCTTTTCTGAATAAACAGAGATATTTTTATTACCTTGTACATTATATACAGTTTGATACATTTGGCTCATTTCCAAATGCCCTGCAGGGTAAAATCATTATTATGTAATTAAAATTAACCACATTAAAAGATTAATGAAAAAAATATATTTCGTTAACATGTCAGCGAGGAAAAAAACATATATTTTCTCATTAGAATAAATAGTTTGCAAATTTAATGAAACAAAATAATTTTAAGATAACATTTATTTTAAGATAAAACACATTACGGCATTTTCTGACGAAAGTCAGCGTAAATTTTAAAAAATAAAATAAAATAAATAAAAATAAATAAAAGCCAATTTAAATTATAAACTGTTAAAAAAATTTCTGCATTCTGTCCAGTCACTCGACCGTTTTTATGGAAAATGGTTACATAACCATAATTTTATTAACCGTAAATATACATTAAAAAAACTCTCTTCTGACCATATTATTGCCAATAAATAGTTACATTACGATTATGTAACCTTTAAAAAAAGGTTAATGATTTTGCCGTTTTTTGCAAACTTTCAACAGTGTACCAAAAAAAACCCTAACACCCCCCCCCTCCCCCGCACACACAGAGTGTTTAAAACTTGAAGATTTCTGAACAATCGCCCATTCTGTATTCAAAACAATAAAATAAACGTAAAATTTTGAAAAAAATATATCTTATTTTTTTTGCCAGTTAAGTTATGAGTGAAATTAAAAAATGTAATTACAAAAACTAATAAAAATTCAAATATAAGCGAGATATATTGAAACAAAGTACAAAAGCAACAGAAAATAAAAAACCCTAAAAGTTAAATATAAAAAAAATAAAAATATTTTGCAACTTAAATGCAATTAAAAATTTAAATTAATATGAGTGCAGAAACAACAAGCGTCCGCCTCAACCTGCAAATAAAAAAAATACTCGTGGAAAGTCCTTTATTTGCTTATATATATAAAAAGATGAACTTTTTATTCGATATCAAAATTCGATGAAAAAACCAAGACATGCCTGCAATTTTTCTTCTACGTTAATCATCTGTCTAAACCGTTCTTTTTAAAAAAAGACTTGAGAGCACAGACATCACAGTGAATAAAAGATAGAAAACCAACGATTATAAATGCACAAATAAAGTATGAAAAGAGAGCAAACAGCTGTTTCGAATCTACTATCGAGATTCTTCTTCAGTGCAAAAACTCAGCGAGCTAGACAAAGCAAAACTGAGCAATATAATAATCAATGTATATTTGTAATCATGTTATCTTAAAATGGCATTACATTTTTTTTTTTTTTTTTTTTTTTTTTTTTTTTTTTTTTTTTGCTTCATTGCAACTTTATTAAAAGTAAAGCCAAAATAAAGATAATAACTAAAAAAGATAACGTCGATTTTTTCATTATGAGCGTAAAAAATAAAATGAATTATTTTTAATTAATATATAATTGTAAAAACTGTCATAATATCGTATGTAACATAAAAACTATTATATCATTTGCAGGATATAGTTTATTCTTTTTAATTATATAGAATAAATCAGTTATATTTTTAAATAAATTTATTATTGTATTACATATTTGTTGTTAAAACTTCTGAGGACACTACATTAATCAATCTTTCAGGTAACTTTTTCTTAATATCGATGAATAGTATATGAATATTTTTTTTATAAATTATTTAATATTTTAAATAAAACAACAACTTTATGTACCGTACTTAGACGGGCATTTATGCTGGTACATTAAATGTGTACTGAAAATCTTTTCTAATTACTCTTGAAGATATTTTAAGTTCAAATTATTAACAATGTATCTGGTATTTAAAATTGTAGAACAAAGTAATTCTAATTATTTTTGTCATTTCATTGTTAATCGCTTTAGAACAATATTTCAGTCACAATAATCATTCAATAGTACAAGTTGCAATTGACAAATCAATTAATAGTAACAACACAACTCTAGTTGTGTGGTTGTTTCAAATCCAGTACCCACCGACTTTGAGTTCACGATGCATAAAAAGCCTAAAATTTTAAAACTTCCCGATTATAACACTCTAGAAATTGTATATGTTATTCGTAATTTATAACGTAAATTCCTTATTGTACTATCCTTTAACCTTATAATGTACCGATATTTTTGTTGGCATTAATTAATATCTAACCGTTTACGGGATTATAACTTGGCATACTAAATCAAAGAAAAGTTTCCAATAGAGTTTTGCATATAGCGCTGATTTATAATACTAGAAGTATTAAACAACTGTCAGGTATTATATACGAATCTTAAAGAGACTTAATAATCAATTAATATATCAGAAGCGTTATTGGCAGGCAATGAAGAAAATGCATAATAAATAATATCCATACACACAAAATTAGCAATAGAATATTGATTACACTTACAGTGAGTACTCTATCCTCCATGTATCGCGCATTTGACAGAATAATAAATAAACAGAAATATAACACAGAGAGATAATTATAGCTAAAGAAGTTGTTATCTTGCATCTGTTTTTTTATTTACAAAGTTTAATTATTAGAATACATATTTTCCTATCTATTAATAATATAGAAAGATTATTTTAGAGGAAATTATGATGAACTAAATAAAGAAATTAATAAATGGAAAACTTCATTAATAAAAATGTGCTCAGTTAAACTGATAGCACTGAGCTCACAGGCTATTGACCCGAACGGCACATTATACTTTTATATTTATTTATATTTTTAATTTTATTTATTTTTATTTTTTATGAAACTTAAAACAGAACTGACTCTTTTTGAGCAAAGTGATAAATGTTCAGGGAAGTGCCTTATCAGAATAAACCAGTATATTCAAATTTCAAATTGGTTTCCAAATCTGGTCATAATTCAAAATTTCAAAATTTCGGATAACTTTGCATGAAATTCTTATCGAAATGAAGAGCAGATTATCCTCCATTTTATACCTAACCAATTTAACCTCTAAATCTAAGCAAAGAAGGGACTTATCAGAATAAACTGGTATAGCAAAATTTGAAGCAAATTGGGTAATTCAGAATGAAAACTCACTTATTCAAATTAAGGTGTGTATGAACCTCCAGTAGTTCCTTTACACTTAACCAATGAAGCCCCAAATGTATTAAGATAAGAGTACTTTCAGATTGAACCATTATACAAAGTTTGAGCAAACCTTAACACTTCTATCAAGAGTCATAGCGTTACGTACATACATATATATGTACATACAGAATCCTTGAGCACATTAACTGCCAGGTTTAGACAGCATCGGAGCTAAAAATTAACTAATTAATAATGTGTTAAAATAATGTTAAATATTTTCATTACAATTGCAATCCAAAATCTCGATTGAGTTAGTTGTGGACAAAATCGGACGAAAGGGGTGGAAATGGGGAGGATTTTTGTGAAAACCGAAAAAACGTCGTAACTTCTTAATTAAAATAGATATCGAATCAGTTTAAAATTTATATGACTTCTGAGAAATGAACCAAAAGGTTATGCATGACAGATTTTTGATAAAGCTAAAAATGGGCTCAAGGGGCGAAAAAAATTAGGGTTTTGGGAGAAAAAAAAATCATAAATTCTTTAATTCTCAAAAATTATCTAAAACGTTTGCATTTACAAGTTTTTGATAGGACTAATACTTACCGATAAAAACAAAATTAAAAACGAAAACAAAATGCAAGGGGTGGAAAAAAATCCATAACTTCGTCAATTCTTAAACTTTTAAATTCAATTAAATTTATAATACATCTTCTCAATAATAGCTAAAATTTTTATACTGACAAGTTTTTCATAAGACCAGTTTTTATAGCAAAAATAAACTAAACAAGAGTAACAGATGTAAATTTTCCATGTGGGTGAAAAAAGTCCGGGCCCGGATTCGAACCAGAGATGTGTTGGCTGAAGCTGCCAATACTCTTCCAACTGAGCCATCCCGGACACGAAACTGAAGGACTATTTCACCCAAATAACATCAACGATCACATTATCAGGTCTGATTCAATGGATCAACTCAGCAGAATATCTAGTGTAAACAAGAGTAGGACTTGAAGAAAAAACTTAATCAAAACTGCTTATATTCTGACTAATATTTATATTCATTTTTTATTTTAAACGCATTTAAATGACAGGTTTTTTTATTTAGGAACTATATAATTGGACGTATTGGTGAGTTTTTTGATAAATGCAGTATATATTTTTATAAAGGGTGCCAAAATGATTATTTTGAACAGAATTTCTGGAAGTGATCGTGATTGAAAATTGAGGAATTATTCAAATAACATATTGCGGTTTTTTTACTCCTTTTAAAGTCTAATTTAGTACTTAAACGCATCCAACTGGCAGATTCAATTATTTAGGAACTGTATAATGTGTCATATTCGTCAGATTTTTGATAAAGGCAAAATATATATTTTTTTAAAGCTATCAAATTTCGTGGCATTTCAGGGCATTTCGTGCAAAATTTCTGGAAGTGATCGTGATTGAGGAATTAAGTATGTTGTCAAATAACAAATTGCTGACACATTTTTAAATTCAATTTTGCTCTCAAACGCATACAATTGGCAGATTATCTTATTTAAGAATTGTATAATGTGTCTTATTTAGGGCTATTCCACTGTCACGTGCGGGACAATCAAACACCATAACTCCACCAAAATTGTGTTATAGGGCTTAAAATTCTTCAGAAACAGGAAGAAACACATTTTTGTAAGCTTATATTTGATATAACAATATCTCAGGCAGGGACAGATTTTTCCTAAATGGTTTTATGATTTAGTTATTAATTAATTTGCATGCGTCACGTGCAGGACATCTGAAGTCAACCACTTGTAATTTGCTCTATGATCCAGCTAACATTTCTGCTTTACTAGTTTTGCAATTTCAAAAGAAAAAATATATATTAGAAGCTAAAGGTCTAATGTTCATGAAATAAACGTCATTTTTTGAAAAATAAATTTTTAAACTGCTAAAAAAATATAATGTATAGTGTCACGTGCGGGACACGGTTGTCACGTGTGGGACATTTGCAAATATCATTCAAGTAACCTTTTCAAAAATCGGAAAATAAAGGAATACAAAAAAAGAAAATACATATTATACATTTTACAATACAAAAAGATTTATTTTAACTTTTTTTGTACAAAATAAATGTTCAAATTGACATTTTTAAACATAAAATGAAGTAAATGTATAAACAGAAACTCAAAAGTTTTCCATAAATTTGAAAAAACCTCTATTTTTAGCTACAGTTAGGAGTTGATATTTTCTTTACCACATCTTTAAATGAATATAGAATTTTATCTGGATACTGTGACCACTTGTAGAATTTACCACTCTTTATGATGACAGACACTTCAATACTATCATGATTGGTGCTTGTAATAATTTCACCAGGATAATTAATGCCATCATATTTTACAAATACCCATTCACCCATCATAAAAGAAGTTACTGTTTCTGAAGAGATGTTTAATATAATTGCTCCTGGAGGATTCATAGCACCATTTTCTACCTTATCTTTTACATTCTTCTAGCACTAGTAGACTTAGATATTTCCATTTCTGCTAAATAACAAACTTTATTAATTATAAATGTTTTTTGTCTAAATTTACTTAATTTAATAGAAACATTGAACTTTAATTCTATTTTAACTTAGAAAAACAGAATATAAATAAGCAGTTTTATTTTTTATTTTCTGCAGAATAATAACAAGTTCTTAAACACATGACTCTTCTTATTATATAGAAAAAAAACCCTATAAATTAAGTAGATCAATTCTTACTAGAAAACAATATGTTCTTATAATAAAAATAACCATCAAAGTGTTCAAATTTTATTTAAATAACTTTATAAAAAAATAGAAAAAAAAATATTAGCATCACATAAAAAAAGAAAAAAATGGAACTATCATAAAAAATGTTTTTAAAAAAGTCTTAATTTCGTTTTAGTTACATAGTTTGTTCTTAGGACAAAATAATCATTAAACTGTTAAACCTATGCTATAATAAATCTCTATTTAGCATTCAGAAAACAAAAATAATCATCTTGCTCATAATGTGTCACGTGCAGGACAATTTTGTTTTTATATTTTTCTGCAAATAAAAATTTGGCCCAAATTTTTAACTAGCATAGGATAAGTGTACTACACTAAACTGCTTTAGAAATGCCAATTAAACAAAATAAATGAGTTCCTTTTTTCTCCTAATTTAAAAAGTTCATCTTTTGTGTCACGTGTGGGACACAGAAACAAAGCTTTATGTGTGGGCTGTAATATTTATTTGAAATATCCTAGATTTTTAAAGTTTAGTGAAATAAAAAGAATGAATATTAGACTTACCTAAAATGTTGATTTCAAAAGTTTCATTGGATTTTCTTTATTAAAAAAACTCACTCAAAATGCATTATAAAACTCAACATACTTGCTTGCACATGCACGCCATCTTTAAACTGTTGTGTTGCCAATCCACAAAAGAAAAACTTTAAATTCTTACTCAAAACATAAAATTTGATATGTTGCCATTCAATAAATACCAAACATATTTATTTACATAAACTTTTTAAAATGACTATCAATTTACCTTTTTTCATGGAATGGCCCTTTATCAGTTTTTATAAAGACTGAATATATTTCAAAATATGCTGTCAAAATGGACATTTGAGACGAATTTCACTTAAGATGATTTTGATAAAGCAAGTTTTTACAGAAAAATGAAATTAAAAAATTTTCAAAAGTGGCCAAACAAAGTTTTTAAACTGGGTTTATTTCTAATCATATTTTATTTCTCATCTAATCATATCTCCGCTTATAGGCCAAGCCAACAGTTTTTTTTTTTACAAATGAACACAAACCTTTAAAGCACCATGAGTACAATTTGTATGAAAATGTAATGATAGAGATCATCTAAATAAATATCTCCTTTGATTATACGCTTATACAATAGAAAGGCTCCTTTATATCGGTAATACAACGATTCCCACCACCCGTTTACTACCGCGGAATTGCAAACGGAATTTTTCAAAAACCCATATTAGACAGTTATACCTGTTCACACAACCATTCACATGGAATGCAAACAGGGTTCGTCTGACAACAAAATTTGATTCTAATAACTATCACTTTTATCAATTTTGCAGAATTGTTGTGTTTATGAAGGCCAATTATCTGAAAGAGGTATATAGGTCATAGGAGAAGTGACCTCCGTGGGGATCTTTCTAAGGGAGTCCAACCCGTGTTTGCGCAAGGAAATTGAAGGTTCGAAGAAAACCGAGTAAAACTCCGAACAATTAGGCCGAAATGCATACCAGTTCCATTTGAAATCTTCGGTTCTTGTCAGATTATTTAAAAAGAATATTATTGCGTTTTCTTAATTTCTTTTAGAATCATAAGCTTTCGAAATGTGTCATTCTTTTGACGACCCAGTAAAATAAATATTGGAATGTGTAACTGCATTATTACTTTAATAGTTATAATAAATTTTAGTTATATAAATATATAAATGTACAATAATATCTTTCAAATTTTGAATTCGTGTAGGAGGAATATCCGGATGAAAATTTCCAGAATTTTTATGTTTCTTAAAAAACACAATTTTTACGTAATTTTTTTTAACTAAAGTAATTGAATTTTTTTACAAAAAAATATTGATAATAAAAATATTGATAAAATATTGCATTTCAAAAGTTTGACTCTCGAGAACATTGAAAACTGCTAGATAAATTTTAAATAAAACTGGACAAAAACAGTCAAACTAGCAAGTTTTTTCATAGGTAGTAAATACCCTGGTAATAACTTGTTTTTTTCAAAAGCGTTAAAATTATTCTAAAAAACAATAAAAAAACCCACAGGGCAATGAATAATAATCCACTCCTACTTTCAGCATGTATTTCTAAAAATTGCACTGTAATCGTTTTTTTTCTTTTGAGTGTCCCTGTAAATGAACGACTAATGGTACAAATCCCGTATTTTACAGCAGTCATCTTATAGTGTAATTCCGCAATTTTAATTGCTTTCAATACATTTAAACTAGTGTAATATCATTAAAATATATAGCAGACGATTTTTTCCCATCGGCAGTAACGTAACGGAATTATTTTGGACGTCCCTGTAAATGAACTGTTAATGATAGACACTTAATCTTTAATACCGAACATTCCACTATTTACGTATATCAGTTGTATGAAAATCTGAGTACATTTACGAAAGTTAATTCCAGGACAGACAAACAGAAAGACGGGCGGACAAACGCATACATAAACACTTTTCAATTATATTAGAATGTGTTATAAATACAATACAATAAGCAACAACTGAAAACAAATGCTTACTATATTTTAGTTCAAATATGATAACAATACCTATCACTTCCTATTTTTGATGTTTTACACAAAAGTTGTGTAAATGAGTTATCAACAATACAAGCAATTCATTAAAAAATACAACATTTTTTTTCTTTTTGTAGATGAAATTTTAATTTTACAAATTTTTTAGTTATTATGACAGCACTGAATCCATTCGACTGATTAATATTTTTCGCAACGCTTAGTATAACTTATTTCTAAATTAATTTATTTGAATTAAAAATTAATAAGTTATCCATGTAAATTTTGATAAATTAGATATTACACACAACCAAGAATTATAATCCGCATAAAAGAACATTTAAACTGCACTATTTTTTTGTTCCAATTATTAATTGTTGTAGTATTGTTCCAATTAAGTACTTGTTTGCATTTTAGTTAAGTTAACCGCAAAATAAAGTGCTTAACTTTCATCATGAAGTACGATTTTAATAGGTTAATATTAAGGATAATTTATCTTTTTTTATTTCGTCCTTAAATCTCCATTGCAGAAATATTCATAGCATTTTAATGTTGAATAGAACAAAATGTATAATCAGTTGTAATTAATCAAATCAAAGTAATTATAAATTTAACAAGTTCTGAAGACTATCCGTAAGTATACAGCGTTATCATTGCATGCTTAAGTCAATTTCGTGTAAACGTTTGATGAAGTTATTAAGATTTGTTCAGAAAACTAAAATCATTTTCATATAAGGAATAGATTATTTCCTTATTACTTGCTTTTTATTAAATTAATCGTACTGTATATTTTGGGTATCATAATAACAATTGTAGATTTCTGGAAAGAATTTTTATTATTTAAAAAAAACCTGTAATTTAACTAGATTTTATCTAGTGGATTTAAATTTTTATTATTTAAAACCCTTTCATGTATTTTTTACCTTAAATTACAATGTGAGTCTTTTGTTTCGGAATAAACTAAATGTTATGGAATCATTTTTTTGATAATCTACTTGTCATACTTTTCTATGAAATACGAATTGGATATTTCCAATTCACCTGTTGTAAAGTAACACATATCTGTATGCTTAGTAAAATTTTATCTGTATACTATACAAAAACACGGGTGAATACTTTATGATACCAAAGAAAAATAATTTTTAGAAAAGATATTTTTTTAATCTTACGCAACATCTACAATGCTTTGAGACATACCGATAAAAAAGTTTGTTATTGACAGATAGTCTTTAGCAACTTCGTTATATAGTATGAAACATAAAAGAAGCCACATTTCTGAGAAATATCACTTAATGATAATAAATCTTCTAGAATTCTATTAATGTCACGTGAAATATAAATCAAATAACATTTTCGAGGAAACAAATCAGTGGTGTTATTTTTTATACGAAGCAATTGAAAACAAATGCAATAATATAGCGAGAAATTATTCTTAACGAAACATAAAAAAGATGTAACGATAGAAAAACTTCGTTTCATCTTTTAAGCAATAAAACAAGTAACATTTATGTAACAAAATACTCGTAGTTAATGATAGAAATAATTTCAGAATTTCTCAAATGGCATAGATATAGGAAATTTTATTCCGTTTTGATAAGTAATTTATTTTCTTTACATTCAACGTAATATTCAAATATCATATTTCATAATGGTACAGGGTGTCCAGCAAATAACACCCTGATTTCAAAATCAAATTTCTGAAAAACAAAAATCGATAGTAATATGCGGTAAACGTTTTTTTCATTAGGTAAGCTGTAAAAATCTTATACAGAAATTTCAAACAGTAAATATTTTGAAAAAATTGCGTTCTCATTGCATAGAATGCTTTGATTTGACATTTTTCTTGTTTTAGATTGCCTGCAGAGAAATAATTTTTCGGCTTTCAGTGCAATATTTTAAAGAATTTTCGAAGTAAATTTTTAGAATTTCGAAATTTCAAAAAATTAATTTAAAAAAAACAATGAAATATGGCATTTTAAGCCGAAAAACACATTCTCTGGCAGCAATCTAAACAGCAATCTAAAGCAAGAAAAATGTCAATTTAAAGCATTCTTTGAAATCAGTACACAATCTGTTCAAAATATTTACCGCTCGAAATTTTTGTATAATATTTCTACAGCTTACCTGATAAAAAAACCGTTTACTGCATAATTCTATTGATCTTTATTTTTGGGAAATTTAATTTTGAAATCAGGGTACTATTTGCTGGACACCCTGTATATACAAATATTATACAAACATACATACAATAAACC